>OY728165.1:296338905-297588905 GCA_963277665.1 Viscum album
GTCCACCTCCGTATACCATCCAGTCCTGCTACTCTCCCTGCCTCAGTCAGCACTATCTATCGTCTGCAACCAACACAAAGTGGTGTGGGCATATCCCGTATAGGGGTGAGTATAACGCTATTCGGTAGGGACCCCGAGATACTCAAGGTCTCACTAAATCCAACAAAGATAAACCACAAAGTGAGAAAACAATAGATAACCATTACTTAGGTATATCCTCATACATATACCTAAGTTATCTAGTTACCCTTCCCAATCATGAATAAAAACACAAAATTAATTGACTCAGCTCAAACCGAGATTTTTATTCTAGGGGGTAGTATCAAGTAACTTCCCCAGTCACACTGTCGGAACCTCGGCTGATGGAGTACTCATCCTCTATCAAGTACAGTGGGCCTACCACATCACACATAGGAGTTTCCCACTATCGTGGACTGCTGTGGTACTCCTCCTATCGAGTACTGTGGATCTACTGTGCTCCCACAGAGGCGCTCCCCACTGTGGTTCTGTCACGGTCACACAGAGGCGCTCCCCCTCGTATCCTACTGAGATACTCCTCCTGTCGAGTACCATGGGTCTACTACATCACACTGAGGCACTCCCCACTGTGGGTCTGCCGCATCACACATAGGTGCTCCACACTGGACTAGTCGAAACACTCCGAGTCGAAAGGTCAGTAGTCGTCAGGTCTCAGCCATCTACTAGGTCTCTGTACTCAACTCGCTCATCTCCTGGAGTATATTCTCCACGAACTACTGGTCGATTCTCCAACTATCACTAAGTCCCATGCAAAAGTATCTCAAAGGTCCACCTTGTCATAGGGGTCTCAACGCAATAGACGGTGCATCAAACGGGCGTCCGGTCTGTGAGTTATTGGCATTTCCGTCTGAGGGGCCTGATTGGGTTTTAGGGTCAAACCAACCCAAACATAACCCAGCTGAGTTCAAACCTCAAGTGGGATATTCCAAAAGAATTTTATCTCTCTAAGATTTCTATCGCCGTAGACGGTTTGTCGATCGGAGACCCGTTGCCCATGTTATGGGCGAAAGGTGTATTCAGGTCAAAAGGGTTCGGACAGGGGTCTGACCCGGTCCACGGGTCCGACCCAGCCTGAGGGGGTGGCCCGGCCCGAGGGGGCGGCCCGGCCCAGTGGCCCGCGCTGGGTCCGGATTGACGGCCCACACTGGGTCTGGCCCTGCGGCCCGCGCTGGGTCCGGCCAGGCGGCCCAGGCTTGGTCCGGCCCGGTGGCACGACGGCTCGCAGGTCCGCCGAAGCCACGTCCAGGGGAAATCATGTGCCCCCTTGGCTCCCGAACGGCAGAGTCGTTCGGGTGGGAACCCAAACCTGTGCTAGGTGGCGCCGGTCCAGGTCACGCGGTACCCGCTGGGTCCTGCTCATCCCGGCTGGCTGAGCGGCCTGCGGCTCCGCATCGCCGACAGACGATTCATCTGGCCGCCTCGGCACCTCCGTCGTGGTGCGGCCTGGCCACGATCCTACTTGTCCACGTGCGCGATGGCACTGCACCCTTCTGCCATAGCCCACCCTGGCTGTGTCCCTCCATCTCTGCACGGTGCGACGGCATCGTGGACCGCCCTGGACACAACTCTCCTTCCGCGCGGCACAGCGGTGCCACGCCCTTTTGGCTACCCAGCAGCCTTACACTGACAATTTCTTCATGGCCGACCCATCGTTGCTCCGCCGCGGTTCACTCTTCTGGAGGCGTCGTTGCATCGCCACCACCATCTACAATTTAGGAAAATGAAGGGGGATGGTCAGGCCATATTCGTGCGGTCTGAGCCATCGTCATTATGGTTTTATCAATCTGCAATTCAGAAACCATAAATTGAACGACGTAGAATGGGAACAAAAACAACTCAAATCCCCTACTTCGTTTGTCGATCATTGACGGTGGAAGGATAGTTTGGAGAAGATGAAGTCAAAGACGATGTCATCGTTCTTCGGGGGTGATGCTTCCCTTTATTTCCCCGATTGAATATGTATGAAGATGGTTTTCGTCATTCTTTGGTGGTGAGGGGCGTTCTTTGTTGGAAGATGAAGTTCTCCAAGTTCTTACAAGTGTTCCTCCTCTCTCAAAGTTCCACCAAAAGAATTGCCAACCAAAAATAATGGGTTAATACAACCCATTATTTAATTTGTTGGCCAAAATATTCAAAAGAATTCAAAATGTGACAACTAATTATGTGAAAGAGTTCAATTAATTAATTGTGAGGGTTGACATATTTAATAAGTGGGGGAATTTCAAGGGTTTCTCCAATTAATTGGGGGTTCCAAGGGGTTAGAACCCTCGGGTGGTCCCCACCAAAGATATCCTCCCAAGGGAGGTTATGTGCTTGTGGGACCCACCACCATAACCTCTCATTGGAGGTTATGGTGTGGTGGCCCCCACCTCTATCCTCCAATTGGAGGTTTTAACTACCATAAAAATAAAAATAAGCTAAAACTTATTTTTATTTAACTTTTTTCTTAAAAACCCAAAAACTAACTTTCATTCTCAACTGACAGCCGTCGAGGTGAAAGTCCTCTTAAGAGAATATCGGCACTGCAAGGTAAATGGTGCCCTCATATTTCAATTTTGAGCACCGGTCCAAAAGTTATAAAATCCCACTCGCACATTTAGTGAATGTACCTGAACAACACTTCAGAAATTGATTCCGGTCACACCGGGCCTCAGAAACAAGCACCGTAAATTTTCACGGACTCGTAAAATTCTAATGTATTTAAGGAAAAGTATTCCATGGAAATTCCGGGACTTTACATTCTCCCCATCTCAAGGATTTACGTCCCTGAAAGCTACAACTCGATCTAAGGGAACAAATGGGGGGTACTGACCATGCATCCTATCCTCCCGCTCCCATGTGCTCTTTTGGAGGTTCCCATGCTGCCATCGTATGCGCACCAGAGGTATCGAACGTCCACTTAGGACCCACTCATGTCGATCCTCAATCTTCACTGGAACCTATGTGAAAGTCTCCCCATCATTGATTTCTATCCCTCCATGGTCGATGATGTGGGAAGGGTCATGCATGTATATCCTTAGCTGAGATACATGGAAGACATCATGAACCCGGTGCAACTGAGGTGGAAGATCTAAGTGGTAATCCACCTCACATACTCTTTTGAGGACCTATAAAGGTTTGATGAATCGCGGAGATAACTTTCTGCCTCGTCCAAATCTCTGTATACCTCGTCGAGGTGAGACCCATAGAAAAATGTGGTTGCCATCCTCGAACTCCAGAGGTCTCTGCCTCCTGTCAGCATATGACTTCAGCCTGCTCTGTGCAGTCTTCATCAGCTTCTGGATGATCTGCACCTTCTCCGTAGTATCCTGAACCATCTCTAGTCCCAATAGTGCTGAATCCCCTAGGTTTGTCCAGCACAGTGTCGATATGCAAGGTCGACCATACAAGGCCTCAAAAGGTTCCATACCGATGGTGAAGTGATAACTGTTGTTGTAGGTGAACTCCACCAAAGGAAAGTTATCCTCCCAGCTACAAACAAAGTCTAGGACACATGCACATAGCATGTCCTCGAGGGTCTGGATGGTGTGCTCGGTCTGGCCATCTTTCTGAGGATGGAAGGCGGTGGTCAAGTGAAGTTGTGTCCTGAAAGCCTCCTACAACCCCTTCCATAGCCGAGAAGTAAACTGTGTGTCATGGTCGGAGACAATAGAAGAAGTTACTCCATGAAAACGCACAATCTTTTGTACAAAGAGGCGTCCCAGGATCTTAACTGATCCCTGCTCTCTGATCTTTAGGAAGTGGGCTGACTTGGTGAGTCATTCAAAGATCACGCACACCAAATCAGGAATCATGGATGTACCTGGAAGACCCGTCACGAAGTCCATGGATATCCCATACCACTTCCAATCTGGTACCTCTAAGGGCTGAACCAAGCCTACTGGTACCTGGTGCCCCGCCTTCACTTGTTGACAAGTGAGGCACCATGAGACAAAATCTGCTACTGCCTTATTCATACATGGCCACCAATGATGTCGTCAAAGTTCCTGATACATCTTCGCCACTCCTGGATGTACCGCTAGAGGTGATGTATGGAACACCCTCAATACTTCCCCCTGAAGTGCAACTGGTACCATGGTATGTCCTCTGAAGAGGATGAAGTGCTCCCCACCTTTAAGAAAACCCATCAGGTGCCTGCCCTATGGATATCTGAGCACGCCATGTCTCGTAGTTAGCGTCCACACGCTGCGCCTCCCTAACTCGCTAAAGAAGTGGAGGAGTGATGGTAAGAGACTGTAGATAGGCTGCTCTATCCCTATCCAAAAAGGATATCTATAATGTAGCTAGTTGCTCTTTCACATCTCCTAGCATCTGTATACCAGTCCTCATGCTGAACGTATCTGCAAAAATATTCCCCTTTCTAGGAGTATAGACTATCTCAAAGTCATAGTCCCAGAAGAACTCAATCCATCACTGTTATCTCAGGTTCAGGTCCTTCTAAGAGAAGATATACCTGAGACTCTTGTGATCAGAGTACACGGTAAAACGTTTTCCCATAAGATAGTGTCGCCACATCTTCAAGGCGAAGACCACTGCTGCTAACTCCAGGTCATAGGTAGCGTAGTTCTGATCGTGTTGTCTCAGTTGCCAAAGACCGTACACGATCACAGATCGCTCCTTCATCAGGACACACCCGATTCCAGTCCCTGATGCGTCTCAATAGACTACGTACCATACGCATTCCTTTGAAAGTCTCATGATAGGGGCACTAGTCATCCTTTTCCTCATCTTCTGAAAGCTCTGATGGCATCTCTCCGACCACCCGAAGGGTTTCCCTTTATTCGTCATGGCTGATAGTGGTGATGCAACTCTAGAGAAGTATGGAACGAATCTCCGGTAGTATCCAGCCAAGCCCAAGAAACTTCGTACCTCCATCACACTCCTAGGTGGATCCCAAGAAAGTACCACCTCGATCATTGCTGGATCCACTGCAACTCTAGCCTTTGAGATGAAATGTCCCAAGAAGTGGACCTCTCGAATCCAAAACTGGCACTTTGAGAGCTTACCATAAAGCTGGTTCTCTCAGAGTGTGTCCAGTACTACCCGAAAATGGTAGGCATCCTCCTCCTCAGTAGTCAAGTATATCAGTATGTCATCGAAAAAGACTACGAAAAAGCGATCGAGGTTAGGCTAGAAAATCATGTTCATGAGACACATGAACACTGCTAGAGAATTGGTTATGCCGAAGGGAAAAACAAAGAACTCTTAGTGGCCGTACCGACACCCGAAGTCCATCTTCTGCACATCCTCATCTCAAACTCTGAGCTGGTGATATCCTGATCTGAGGTGTATCTTCGAGAACCACCATGCTCCCTTCAGCTGGTCAAAGAGGTCATCAATCCTCGTAAGTGTGTACTTGTTCTTCATGGTCACCTAGTTCAGGCGACAGTAGTCAACACAGAGCCTCAAGATCCCATACACCTTCTTGGGAAACAGAATCGGGGCTTCCTAGGGATAAACACTAGGCCGAATGAATCCATTCCCCTACAAGTCCTCTAGATGTAACCTCAGCTCGTGAAGCTCAGCAGGAGCCATCCAATATGCTGGAGTAGATATCGGTGTCGTCCCAGGGTACAGGTCAATGTAGAAGTCCACCTCTCTACAAGGAGGTAGTCCTGGAACATCGTCAGGGAAAACATCCATGTACTGGTCCACCACTACATGATAAGTCAGACTCTCCACATCAATTGCTCCAAGGGTAATGCAAGCTAACTTGTGAGTGTTCGGCTACACCCTCCTCTGAGTAAGTCTGTCCTAGGCTAAAAAGGTTCCCTTTTCACCGGTGAAGGTGAACCTGGTCCCATCCATGCAGACACACCATGTAACATCCCAGGTAATTAAAGAATAAAGAATTTTCATATTTATTAATATTTATGAATTAAATATTAATTTTAATTAAAAGGGGTTTCTACGTTCGATAGCGTACTCGATATGCAACGATGAGTTTCTTTGAAAACTTACGTTGCACACAAGTAATAAAATAATATTATTTTAAATGTTAGTTAACAAGTAGTCGTTGTACTAGCGGGAATGGATAGAAATAACTAAAATATGATTATATATGTTTTTAAATGTTTTTACATTTACCCAATAAAATATAAAGGCTTAAAATACAGAAAGAGTTCAATTTTAGGCATTTATACCCTAATTTTCACTAAGGGTTCACTTATCACCTATTGACGGAGAACCGTCATTAAATATAGTTTTTATCAATCTTATAAATTCTATTGGACCAAAAATAACTCTTCTTTAGAATCGGGACATCAAAATTTACCTTGTGTAAATTTTTGGTACCTTTCCGATAAAGTTCATTTTTTTAATGAATAGTGTAAAATGTTGTATTTTAATTCAAAACCTCTTTTTAATCTAATGTATTTATATGATTAGATTATCTTTTGAGTTGGTTTTAAATTGAAATTAGAAAATATTTTTACCATTAAATCCAATAGTGGTCGTTGGAATTAATTTCACTTTGAAATCGGACCTAAACTAGTGTCAATCTTTTGATACTTATTGTTTCATAAAAACATGCTAATTGTTCTGACAGTGGGAATTAATTATTAAATTAATTAATGTGACTTATATATTTTGAATTTTGTAAAATTGACTTCATTTTTAAATTCGTAATATCAAATATATCTTAGGGTGAATTTTTGGTAATTTTCTGAAAAACTTCAATTTTTGATGAATAGTGAAACCACTAAGTGGTACTTATAAAAACTGATTTTTCCGTTTAAATGAAATTTTTCCATCATTGTGTTTTGATTTCCAAAATCCGACATACATGGTTGTCATTAATAAGTAAAATGTGGTTCAATCAGATTAAAATAATTTTTTGGTGAATAGTAACTTATTAAGTTTTTAATCGCGATTAGTGGTAATTAGTGTAGTTTAAGGTAAAAATAATGTTTTAATAATATGAGATGAGCTTGACACATGTCCTACACACATTTTATGTGTCATTTCCGACCAAGAAAATCCATGGGTCAACTTGGGGACTCCATGGAGCCACTTTGGTTGGGAAATGACATAAATAACTTTTTATTTAATGTAAAAGTAAAAATCACACAAACAAGATATGTTTTACTAAAACAATTTTTAAATTGGGTTATACAAGTCGGATTTTTGATTATAAATATTATAGGAAAGATAAAAATATTTCCTACATCATAGTATTTTTTTTATAATTTTTAGACATTAAATAAATTAAATTATTTATGACATAATAATGATGCAGCGATGACATCATTATTTGACGATTTAAATAAAATGGAAAGATAATATAAAATCTATGAACTACACATGTCCAAAACTTATTGGATGGGTGGATTTCGAACCCTTATCACCTTATCCACGAATTATATCAATGTGGGACCTTTTAAAACCGAAACACATTTTCAAATAAAATAATATTTCTTTACTTTCCAAAAGTGCCCCTCCTCTCCTCTTATAAAACGCCCCCACCTCTATCACCTTACACACACTCCACAAGCCTTTGGCTCGGCCAACCCCTTCCCATTTACTCTACCCACATCCCTCTCCTCATCCTAGAGTATTCCCTTTGGGAAGAATCCTTTCAAAGGAATCCTTTACTCTCAAATCAAAAGGAGTTACACTTTTAAAGGTAATTCATTCTCTCTTGTTCATTTGTTTTATTTTGCTTCACCAACCCCCTAAACTATTTTTATTTACTTATTTTGTAACAAAACCAGTATCTTCAATATACTAGGATGTTGTTATAAGATTTATTCGAGCTACACTATCACACAACTACATCAACTGGTTAAAGAACATACGGTTTCCATGGATGGCGAAACTCTGCCTCCCGAAACGATGATTGTTCAATACTCATTTAACACCTTTAAAGGTGGCCATTATGATGTAACTATTTTTATATATAATATATAATATGTTTATTCTTTCCTTAAGCTTCTATATTTTTCATTTATGGCATACCATTATTGTTTCCATTATGGGTAAACAAGATATCTTCATTTTAGGAAGTACGGACTACCGCCCCCTGAAAGTGATTTGATTCGTTAATACCATATGTGGGATGTGTAAAGGATAAAGTTAATGACATTATATATTTTATTATACTGTAATTATAATATACTCTTATATCATTATGATTCCATTCTATAAAATACGAAATAGAAATGAAAGTAGTGTTCATGCGTACGTATGGCTTACCGTCTCCATGAACGGTGCATTTAATTTCTTACCTCTGAATGATTATGTAAGATTATAAATACATGTATATGCTGGATATATACGATATATATGATATCCAAATCAGGAATGTCATTCTGAATATAAAGAACCTTTGACCACACGAACAACATGTAATTGTAAGAAGTCCACTTTCGACTTAAGAACCAAATATTGACAAAACAAACATTATTAACTTAAATGGTTACATAATGTTTATAACATGGCAATAAGTGATATAAAAGGAATAATTAACTTTAAAAAGGTTCTTAATCAAGTATAAATTAACTCAAGTTTATTATTCAGGACGTTAAAGAACGATCGAGTCAAGTCGGACCCGAGGTAAGGGACTTCGTCTCAATCTCCTTTCATTGAGGCATATTTCATTTTATACATAACTTTATTTTATACGGTATATAAACCCCTTTGACTATTACTTTTATACAAAAGGAATATTTTTCTACGAATCATTTTACTAAACGACAAAAAGGAATGTTTTTTTAATGTACGTAGTGAAAACGACCTTTTCCGCCGCCGCGAGTATTATTTGGTCTTTGGCTTCCTCAACAAGCCGTTATGTTTTTAAAATGAAATAAATACCATATACTCTTTTATGTATTTTGGTATTGGGAATGGTTTTGATAAAGGATTCTATTATGATATATTGTGATTGAAATGTGGAAATGTTATCATTCCTTTATATTGGTTTTATGTTTTATGATTTTATATTGGTACTTGGACATTTGACGGGTGGTTACGTGATAAACCATATGACGGGTGGTTCCATTAATACCAGGATGGGTGGTTAGGTTATAACCTCCAATGCATTGGGTATGGAAGTCGGCCGTATGGCTATTCCATTAAGTATGTATTGAAATTGGCCGTATGGCTATTCCATTTAAGTGATATGTGTGGAAGTCGACCGTATGGTTATTCCACTTAAGTATGTTTATGTCCCAAGTTACCTTTATATATGTTATTTGTTCTTTATATGGGTTTTATGGTAATCCTTTGGTTACAAGAAGGTAAGTAATGATACTTTTTTCAGTGAAGAGTTTTTACTACTTCATGAAGGTGAAGGTATTACTTTGACAGCGTATACATGGTTTACTCGATGTTTGAAAAACTAACAGTTTTCATTCTTTGTGTATCCCTTACTGAGCTTTTTATTCTCACCCCAAGTTTTTTTGAAATTTTTTTCACAGGACTTAATGTGGAATAAGGTCAAGGATGGGATCAAGGGAATTTCATTCTATATAAAACATGGAACTAGACATGTTTCTTTTAAGAGTTTTTTTTTGCAAAACATAGTAGAAGTGACTACTTTGTAATCTTTTGAGATGTAATAGTTATGTTCTAATTCTCTAAAACTCTAAACCTGAAAAGATCCTCAACGTGAATTATTCTTTTAATTCAATATTAAGTAAGGTTTAAGGCCGGGGCCTTATAGTTGGTATCAGAGGAAGGTTTAGATAACATTAGGAGTTAGAAAAGTGTTAAATTATAATATGATTGAAATGATATAGCATTTACGTATTACCATGTTGCTTCGCCTGAGATATTTCTGTGTTCAGAATGGTTTTCCGCAGAGGAAAGAAAGCAAATATGTTGGGACGATATCAGGAGGAAGACAACCTTCCAAATTAGCAACCTGAGATGGTCGGAATCGGAACTGAACAGTTTGTTGTAGTGATGTCACAGTTGACTCAGGCTATAAATAGTGGTGGTATCCATGCACGAGATCAGCCAGATCAACTGCAGAGGAACATTTTAGTGGTGGAACATTTCATGAGGCAACATCCCCCATCATTCAGAGGATCATCAGACCCTGTGTAAGCTGAAGGGTGGATTAAAGCACTGGAGAAGATTTTTGATGTCATGGGGTGTTCAGAACATCAAAATGTTAGTCTTGTTGTTTACCATTTTTAAGGTGAAGCTGGTCAGTGGTGGTCGATGGTGAAAAATATCAGGGATAGTGATGAGATTGAGGATCTTCACTGGGACGAATTCAAAGGTATGTTTCTTGAGAAATATTTTCTTAAGGTGGTTCGTCTTAGGATGTAAAAACAGTTCCTAGAATTGAAGCAGGAGGATGATTCAGTGGCTGCTTATGAAGCAAAGTTCACTCGATTGGCAAGGTATGCTCCAAACTTCATACGAGATCTTGATAGTAAAATAAACCGTTTTTACTCAGGTTTAAAGCCAATTTATCGAAGGGCTTTAGCTTCTCGTGAGTTCAAAAGTTATGAAAAACTTGTTCGATGTGCGGAGAAGGTGGAAATGGAGTTTGTCGATGATCAGGTGTTCTATGAAAAACAACAGAATAAGAGGTCTAGTTGGCAGGCAAAGGGGAAGAATTCATCAAAGAAGCAAGGAGGTAAGAAAACCAAATATCCATCCTATGAGAAGTGTGGTAAAATGAATCGTGGAGAATGTTTATCCAAGTCTGGTAAGTGCTTTCAGTGTGGTAATTCTGGTCATATTGCTCGTAACTGTAAGGAAGATGATCAAGTAGGCAATAAAAATACAATGGTAAGATGTTTTAAGTGTAATGAAATGGGTCATTATGCAAACGAGTGTCCAACGAAGAACTCAACTGGGGGAATGCAGCCAGACTACAAGCAGAAAGGGGTGGTGAAATCCTTGGCAACAACTTCAGCAGATGTTGGGCCATCGAATGAAGTGGTATCAGGTACACTGTTTGTTTGTTCAGATTATGCCAATGTGTTGTTTGATTCAGGGTATACACACTCTTTCATTTCTGAGAAGTTTTCTAATAAATTGGAAATTTCATATCAAGATATGAATCCTGAACTTATGGTAAAAACACCCGGAGGGAACATTGAGACAAAAATGAATTATAAGAACCTTCCTATCCTTGTGTGTGGAAAGAATCTACCAGAAAACCTTATTGTTTTGCCTCTAGTAGATTTTGATGTTATTTTGGGCATGGATTGGCTTTCTGTTTATCATGCTAAGGTTGACTGTAGAGCTAAAATGGTTTCTTTTCAGAAATATTTTCAGTTTGTGTACAAGAATGAACCCTTGATTTTGATAACATATCAGGAAGTTGAGAAACTAGTAAATGATGGAAATGAATGTTACCTTGCACATATTGTTGAAAATAAAGGAACTGTTCAGATTAATGATGTGTTAGTGGTAAATGAGTATCTTGATGTTTTTCCTAATGAGTTTCTTGGTATTATTCATGATCGGGAAGTTGAATTTACTATTGTCTTAGTTCCTGATTCTAAGACAATTTCAAAACCTCCTTATCGAATGGATCAAGTTGAACTTTTAGAGTTAAAGAAACAATTGCAGGAGTTATTAGACAAAGGTTTCATTCGACCTAGCACATCACCATGGGGTGCTCCTGTCTTGTTTGTTAAAAAGAAAGATGGATCAATGAGACTTTGCATTGATTATAGAGCCTTGAATAATATTACTGTTAAGAACAAGTATCATTTGCCTCATATCGATGATTTGTTTGATCAGCTCCAGGGAGCTCAGTTTTTTTTGAAGATTGACTTGAGGTCGGGGTACCATCAGTTGAAAGTAAAAGAAGCAGACATTCCGAAGACTGCGTTCCGTACTAGATTTGGCCATTATGAATTTGTAGTTATACCTTTTGGTTTAACCAATGCACCTTCTGTATTCATGGACCTTATGAATAGAATTTTCCATGAGTTCTTGGATAAGTTTGTGGTTGTTTTCATCGATGATATTTTGGTGTTTTCTAAATGTAAAGAGGAGCATGAATGTCATTTCAGGGTTATCTTGCAAACCTTAAAAGAAAATAAACTATATGGAAAATTCAACAAGTGTGAGTTTTGGTTACCACATATTTCTTTCCTGGGTCACATTGTTTCAAAAGATGTCATAACTGTTGATCCAGCTAAAACAAAAGTTGGTGAAAAATGGCCAAGACCCACAAATGTAACCGAGATCCATAGTTTTTTTTGGTTTGGCAGGTTACTACCGATGGTTTGTTGAAAATTATTCATGGTTATCTAGTCCAATGACTAAGACAACTCGTAAGGGTGTTAAGTTCATATGGACAAAAGAATGTGATGATTGTATTCAGGAGTTGAAGAGAAGATTGGTGAATGCTCTAGTTTTGGCACTTCCTTCCAGGAATGGTGAGTTTGTTATATACAGTGATGCTTCGTTGAAGGGACTTGGTTGTGTCCTTATGCAGAATGATCAGGTAATTGCTTATGCTTCACGACAGTTGAAAACTCATGAGGTAAATTACCCTACACATGATTTGGAATTAGCTGCGGTTTTTTTTGCTTTAAAATTTTGGAGGAATCATTTGTATGGAGTAAAGTGTGAAATATAAACCGATCACAAAAGTTTAAAGTATATATTCACTCAGAAGGAGTTAAACATGAGACAGAGGAGATGGCTGGAATTAATCAAGGATTATGATTGCACAATTCATTACCATCCGGGAAAAGCAAATAAAGTGGCTGATGCTTTGAGTCGAAAAAGTAATGCTTCATTAGCAATGTTGCGTTTGGAACGTGATCCTTTGGTTAAATATTTTATGAACTTTGGAATTGAAGTTGTTGGTACAGGATGTTCTTCTGTTTTGTTTCAGGTATCAGTGAAATCTTCTCTATCAGACAGAATCAAGCAAGCACATAAGCGATACAGTGAGATGAAGAAAAAGGTAGATCTGGTTCAGAAAGGTAAGTTGCCTGAATTCAACATTGATAATGATTGTGTTTTGAGGTTTGGGAAGAGGTTATGTGTGCCTTGCAATTCACTGTTGAAGAATGAGTTGTTATGTGAGGCTCATAGTTCCCCATTTTCAGTTCATCCTGGCAGTACTAAGATGTACATAGATCTGCGGGAGTATTACTAGTGGGATGGAATGAAAAGAGATATTGCTGATTTTACTGTGAAGTTTCTGACTTGTCAGTAGGTTAAAGCAGAGCGGCAGTTACCGAAAGGGATGCTTCAGCTTTTACCAGTGCCAGAGTGGAAATGGGAAAACATATCCATGGACTTTGTTGTGGGATTACTGAGGACATCTCGAGGTAATAATGAAATCTAGGTTATTGTTGATTGCTTGACTAAATCTTCTCATTTCCTTTCTATACAAGATACTTTTTCCCTAGATCAACTTTCCCATTTGTATCTTAAAGAGATAGTCAGGTTACATGGAGTTCCCATCTCTATTGTATCTGATCGTGATCCCAGGTTCACATCTAACTTTTGTAAAGGCATTCAGAAGTCATTGGGTACTGAATTAAATTTTAGTACATCTTTTCACCCTCAATCAGATGGGCAGTCAGAACGAACAATTCAGACCTTGGAGGATATGATACGAGCTTGTTCGATGGATTATCAGGGATGTTGGGACCAACATCTTTCTTTGGTTGAGTTTTCTTATAATAAAATCTTTCATTCCAGTATACATATGGAACCATTTGAGTCATTATATGGGAAGCGGGGTCGAACTCCAGCATTTTGGGATGAAGTGGGTGAAAGGAAGCTGATGGGACCAGAATTGGTAGAAGAGATGGCAGAAAAAGTTCAGTTGATTCAGAAGCACATGAGAACACCTCAGAGCAGGCAGAAGAGTTATGTGGATAACCGGAGGAAGGATCTATCTTTCTAGGTAGGTGATCATGTTTTTCTCAAGGTTTCTCCTTGGAAAAGTGTGATGAGATTTGGTAAGAAAGGAAAGCTGAGTCCAAGGTTTATTAGACAATATGAAATCCTGGAGAAAGTTGGATCAGTTGCTTACCGAGTGGCTTTACCTCCGAGATTATCTCAGGTACACAATTTTTTTCATGTTTCAATGTTGAGGAAGTATATGCCAGATCAATCTCATGTTTTGAGTCCAGAGGTAGTTCAGCTGGAGGAGAACCTATCTTATGAAGAACAACCAGTCCAAATTCTTGACCATAGGGAGCAGGTGTTACAGAATAAGGTGATTCATCAGGTAAAGGTTTTGTTGAAAAACCATGTGATTGAAGAGGCAACGTGGGAATCTGAAAATGCTATGAGGGATAAATACCCCCACTTATTTTGATAAGTGAATAAAATTGCGAGGACGCAATTCCCAAAAGGGGGGAAGGATGTAACATCCCAGGTAATTAAAGAATAAAGAATTTTCATATTTATTAATATTTACAAATTAAATATTAATTTTAATTAAAAGGGGTTTCTACGTTCGATAGCGTACTCGATACGCAACGATGAGTTTCTTTGAAAACTTACGTTGCACAAAAGTAATAAAATAATATTATTTTAAATGTTAGTTAACAAGTAGTCGTTGTACTGGAGGGAATGGATAGAAATAACTAAAATATGATTATATATGTTTTTAAATGTTTTTACATTTACCCAATAAAAGATAAAGGCTTAAAATACAGAAAGAGTTCAATTTTAGGCATTTATACCCTAATTTTCACTAAGGGTTCACTTATCACCTTTTGACGGAGAACCATCATTAAATATAGTTTTGATCAATCTTATAAATTCTATTGGACCAAAAATAACTCTTCTTTAGATTTGGGACATCAAAATTTACCTTGTGTAAATTTTTGGTACCTTTCTGATAAAGTTCATTTTTTTAATGAATAGTGTAAAATGTTGTATTTTAATTCAATACCCCTTTATAATCTAATGTATTTATATGATTAGATTATCTTTTGAATTTGTTTTAAAGTGAAATTAGAAAATATTTTTACCATTAAATCCAATAGTGGTCATTGGAATTAATTTCACTTTGAAATCGGACTTAAACTAGTGTCAATCTTTTGATACTTATTGTTTCATAAAAACACACTATTTGCTCTGAGAGCAGGAATTAATTATTAAATTAATTAATGTGACTTATATATTTTGAATTTTGTAAAATAGACTTAATTTTTGAATTCGTAATATCAAATATAGCTTAGGGTGAATTTTTGGTAATTTTCTGAAAAACTTCAATTTTTGATGATTAGTGAAACCACTAAGTGGTACTTATAAAAACTGATTTTTCTGTTTAAATGAAATTTTTCCATAATTGTGTTTTGATTTTCAAAAATCCGACATACATGGTTGTCATTAAGAAGTAAAATTTGGTTCAATGAGATTAAAATAATTTTTTGGTGAATAGTAACTTATTAAGTTTTTAATCGCGATTAGTGGTAATTAGTGTAGTTTAAGGTAAAAATAATGTTTTAATAATATGAGATGAGCTTCACACATGTCCTACCGTCATTGGATGTGTCATGGACGACCAAGACAAGCCATGGGTCAACTTGGGGACCCCATGGAGCCACTTTGGTTGGGAAATGACATAAATAACATTTTAATTAATGTAAAAGTAAAAATGACACAAACATGATATGTTTTACTAAAATAATTTTTAAATGTTGTTATACAAGTCATAATTTTGATTATAAATATTAATTGGAAAGCTAAAAATATTTCCTACATCATAGTATTTTTTTATAATTTTTAGACATTAAATATATTAAATTATTTATGACATAATAATGATGCAGCGATGACATCATTATTTGACGATTTAAATAAAATGGAAAGATAATGTAAAATATATGAACTACACATGTACAAAACTTATTTTATGGGTAGATTTCGAACCCTTATCACCTTATCCACGAATTATATCAATGTGGGACCTTTTAAAACCGAAACACATTTTCAAATAAAGTAATATTTCTTTGCTTTCCAAAAGTACCCCTCCTCTCCTCTTATAAAAGGCCCCCACCTCTACCACCTTACACACACTCCTCAAGCCTTTGGCTCGGCCAACCCCTGCCCATTTACTCTCTCCAAATCCCTCTCCTAATCCTAGAGGATTCCCTTTGGGAAGAATCCTTTCAAAATAAGCCTTTAGGCTCAAATCAAAAGGAGTTACACTTTTAAAGGTAATTCATTCTCTCTTGTTCGTTTGTTTTATTTTGCTTATCCAACCCCCTAAACTCTTTTTATTTACTTCTTTTGTAACACAACCAGTATCTTAAATATACTAGGATGTTGTTATAAGATTTATTCGAGCTACACTCTCTCAAAACTACATCAAATGGTTAAAGAACATATGGTTTCCGTGGATGGCGAAACTCTGCCTCCCAAAACGATGATTGTTAAATACTCATTTAACACCTTCAATGGTGGCTATTATGATGTCACTATTTTTATATATTATATATAATATGTTTATTCTTTCCTTAAGCTTCTGTATTTTTCATTTATGGCATACCATTATTGTTTCCATTATGGGTAAACACGATATCTTCATTTTAGGAAGTGCGGACTACTGCCCCCTGAAAGTGATTTGATTCGTTAATACCATATGTTGGATGTGTAAAGGATAAAGTTAATGATATTATATATGTTATTATACTGTAATTATAATATACTCTTATATAATTATGATTCCATTCTATAAAATACGAAATAGAAATGAAAGTAGCGTTCATGCGTACGTACGGCTTACCGTCTCCATGAACGGTGCATTTCATTTCTTACCTCTAAATGATTATGTAATATTATAAATACATGTATATGCTGGATATATATGATATATATGATATCCAAATCAGGAATTTCATTCTGGATATAAAGAACCTTTGACCACAAGAACAACATGTAATTGTAAGAAGTCCACTTTTGACTTGAGAACCAAATATTGACAAAACAAACATTATTAACTGAAATGGTTACATAATGTTTATAACATGGAAATAAGTGATATAAAAGGAATAATGGACTTTAAAAAGGTTCTTAATCAATTATAAATTAAATCAAGTTTATTATTCAGGACGTTAAAGAACGATCGAGTCAAGTCGGACCCGAGGTAAGGGACTTCGTCCCAATCTCCTTTCATTGAGGCATATTTCGTTTTATACACAACTTTCTTTTATACGGTGTATAAACCCCTTTGACTTTTACTTTTATACAAAAGGAATCTTTTTTTACGAAGCGTTTTACTAAACGACAAAAAGGAATGTTTTTTTAACGTATGTGGTGACAACGACCTTTTCCGCCGCCGCGAGTATTATTTGGTCTTTGACTTACTCAACAAGACGTTATGTTTTTAAAATGAAATAAATACCATATACTCTTTTATGTATTTTGGTATTGAAAATGGTTTTGATAAAGGATTCTATTATGATATATTGTGATTGAAATGTGGAAATGTTATCATTCCTTTATATTGGTTTTATGTTTTATGATTTTATATTGGTACTTGGACATTTGATGGGTGGTTACGTGATAAACCATATGACGGGTGGTGCCATGAATACCAGGACGGGTGGTTACGTTATAACCTCCAATGCATTGGGTATGGAAGTCGTCCGTATGGCTATTCCATTAAGTATGTATGGAAATTGGTCGTATGGCTATTCCATTTAAGTGATATGTGTGGAAGTCGACCGTATGGTTATTCCACTTAAGTATGTTTATGTCCCAAGTTACCTTTATATATGTTATGTGTTCTTTATATGGGTTTTATGGTAATCCTTTGGTTACAAAAAGGTAAGTAATGATACTTTTTTCAGTGAAGAGTTTTTACTACTTCATGAAGGTGAAGGTATTACTTTGATAGAGTATACATGGTTTACTCGATGTTTGAAAAACTAACAGTTTTCATTTTTTGTGTATCCCTTACTGAGCTTTTTATGCTCACCCCAAGTTTTTTTGAAATGTTTTTCACAGGACTTAATGTTGAATAATGTCAAGGATGGGATCAAGGGAATGACATGATATATAAAACATGGAACTAGACATGTTTCTTTTAAGAGTTTTTTTTATTATGGAAACTTAGTAGAAGTGACTACTTTGTAATCTTTTGAGATGTAATAGTTATGTTCTAATTCTCTAAAACTCTAAACCTGAAAAGATCCTCAACGTGAATTATTCTTTTAATTCAATATTAAGTAAGGTTTAAGGCCGGGGCCCTATACACCACACTTTTCACCTAATACAGTCAATCTGAGCATGGACTGTAGATAACCAGTCCATACCCAAGATGATGTCATAAGGCATCAACGCTGATATGAGGAGATCCCATCCAAATCTCTCACCTCCAAGAGTAATCTCATACTGTCAGCACCAGTGCGTAATCATCGATTCTACTCTTGTATGAATCTCTAGCCGTAAGGATCGAGCCAACGGCTCCGTCGGAATCTATGAGCTCCGAAAGAGGGTAGTGGCAATGAAAGAGTGACTGGAACCTGTGTCTATACGAATTGCAGCTAAGGTGGATTAGACATAGTTCGTACCTCGAATCATCTCCGGAGCGTCGTGATCATAAGCCTCAACTACCTGAAGCTGAGCTCTCCCCTGTCCACCAGCTCCCAGTGGTCGGGGTGGACCTCCTGGTGGTGGTGGGGGCAACACCTTGAAACGTCGTCCACCACCAGATTCACATCCATCTCCTCTTCCACGTCTACCTCCTCTCTGAGGACCACCTCGATCGAACCTCTGCCTCTGCTTGGAAGGTCCCTCAACTGCCTGGTGATCATCAGCAGGACGGGTCGGACAGTCACGAGCCATGTGACCCTGCCCGCCGCATGTGTAACATTGTCTGCTCCTGGAAGGTAATTCACTGACCTGGGTGCCCCACACAAACTATCTTGAGTACTGCGGTCGTCCACCCATGGGTCTGGTCCTCTTGGACCTCCGCATCATATGTCTACTGCCACCTATAGAAGACCCCGCTATATGTCAACTAGTAGTGGGTCTTGCTGCTGGTGACTGCTTATCCAGGATAATTTCTACTAAGAGGGCACTCTCTAACACCCCAGCCTGCGTTGGGATGCTGAGTGAGATCATCGAAGTCCTGATCTCTCACTTGAGCCCCTGCTCGAAGGTCTAGGCCTTGAAGAATGAGTCTCATACCATATCTGTGGAGAAGCAGGAGAGGTCGGTGAATCTTTCTAAGTACTGTGGTACTGTTATGTTTCCCATCTGCAGATGAAGTAGCTCTTGTATCCAAACTGCATGAAGGGTGGATGGTACGAACTCTTCCTAGAATAGGCTCTCGAAGTCTGTCCATAGTAGCATCACCTATTCAAGCATCTAGAGAATCAGGCTCCACCATCTGCCTGTTGTTGCCTGAAGGAGGCTGGCAACAAGGATCACCATGAAGTTTGCTGGTGTCCTCACTAGATTGAAGACTCTCACCACAGCCTCCAGCGAATCCTATTCCTCATGTGGGTCCATCTCTACCCGGAACTTGGGTGGCCTCTAGAGATGGAACTCATGTAATATTCTCAAGTGGCATGCATCGTCTGCTACTGGGGCTTGTGGCATCGGTGGCCTAACAGGAGGTGGTACCACTGGTGCCTCCACTGGTAAAGGGCCCTGCACTGAGGCATCATCTCTCGGTGGGCTGTAAGAGTGTACGGATCTCGAGGCTCTGTGGGTAGGCACTCTAAATGAAACAGATGTGACACGGTCAAAAGATTAAACCTGGTGAGATGACCCGGTTTAGCTGACTTAAGAAAACTTTTGAAAACACACACATAATTAGTGTTTTTGAGCACTACATTAGAAATCAGTTGTCATGGTCCTGAGGTATGGATACGTTGACCGCCCACACCAACACTGGAATCCCTGAACTGAAAACCACACTTAGTACCCTTAACACTATTGCCTCACAGAAAAGAAAGATGAGAGTCTTCAGTTCTACGGTAGAACCGACTCCTTTGATACCAATTTGTCAGGACCCGCCCCCCGGGGCCCGTATCGTGACTACCCCAAGCCTCCTTCCATAGGTCATGGGCTGGTGACTAGCACCAAAGGCGTAAATACCTATACTAGGAAGGCATTGCCTTTATAACTGTAAACAAACACATCAGAGTACACAACTAGAAGTGAAAACACTAAGTAAAATTGTATACAAAAAGGAGTACTAGAAAGTAAAAGGGGCCGGAAATACAAGTCCAATAGTAAAGTACAAGGAAACAGAAAAGTAACAGTACAACTGAAAGAAAGTAAAAAGCTGCTGGATTGTCCACCGGAAAACCCTACCTGAAGGGTAGGTAAAGATTACATCCTCATCGCTCCATTTCCATCCGGATCCTCCGTGTACCGTCATGCTGAGTGGTCCACCTCTGTGTACCGTCCAGTCCTACTACTCTCTCTGCCTCAGTCAGTGTTGTTCGTCGTCTGCAATCGACACAACGTGGTGCGGGCATAGCCCGTGCAGGGGTGAGTATAATGATACTCAGTAGGGACCATAATACCCTCAAGGTCTCACTAAATCCAAAAAATATTAACCACACTGTGTGAAAACAATAGATAACCATTACTTAGGTATATGCCCATACATATACCTATGTTATCTAGTAACCCATCTTAATCATGAGGAAAACACAAAAGTCTTTGACTCAACTCAAACCATGATTTTTATTCTAGAGGGTAGTATCAGGTAACCTTCATAGTCACACTATCGGAACCTCAGCTGATGGTGTACTCCTCCTCTATCGAGTACAGTGGGCATGCCGCGTCACACAGAGGCACTTCCCACTATCCTGGACTGTTGTCGTACTCCTCCTGTCGAGTACTGTGGATCTACTACACTCCCACTGTGGGTCTGTCGCGCTCACACAGAGGCGCTCCCCCTCGTTGCCTACTGAGGTACTCCTCCTGTCAAGTACCATGGGTCTTCTTCATCACACAGAGGCGATCCCCACTGTGGGTATGTTGCGTCACAAAGAGGCGCTCCCCACATGACTAGTTGAAACACTCTGAGTCGAAAGGTTAGCAGTGGTTAGGTTTCATCCATCTACTAGGTCTTCGTACTTCGCTCGATCGTCTCCAGGAGGATCCACTCCACGAACTAAAGTTCAATTCTCCAACTGTCATGAAGTCCCACACAAAAGTATCTCAAAGGTCCGCCTCATCATAGGGGTCTCAATGCAATAGATGTCTCGTCCAACGGATGCCTGGTCTGTGAGTAATTGGCATTTCCGTCCCGGGGGGCCGGTTGGGTTTTAGGTTCAAACCAACCTGACATTACCCCAATAGAGTCCAAACCTCAAGTTGGATATTCCAAAATAATCTTATCTCTATAAGATTTCTTTCACCATAGAGGGTTCATCGATCGGACACCCGTAGCCCAAGTTATGGGTGAAAAGGTGTATTTGAGTCAAACGGGTTCAGACTGGGGTATGACCCAGCCCAAGGGGGCGGCCCAGACTGAGGGGGCGGGCCGACCCAGCGTCTCTGCGGCTCGTGGGTCCACCTAAGCCGCGTCTAGGGGAAAACAGCGCTCCCATGGCTCCCGAACGACAGAGCCGTTTGGGTGGGAACCCAAACCAGCACTAGGTGGCGCCGATCCTGCTCTTCCCGGCTGGCCTATCGTCCAGCTGCTCAGAAATGCCGGCAGCCAATTCAGCCAGCCTCTTTGGCTCCTCCGCTGCATCCTGCCCTGGTCGCGGTCCTGCTCGTCCGCGTGGCCTGACGGCGTCGCGCCCTTCTGCTGAGGCCCGCCCTGGTCGCCACCCTCCTTCTCTGCATGGCACGACGGTGTCGCGCCCCTTCCGCCATGGCCCACCCTGGCCACGACTCTCCTTCCGCACGGCACGGTAGTGCCATTCCCTTTTAGTGACCCGGCGGCCTTATGCCGCTGGTTTCTTCGTTGTCGGCCTGTCGTTGCTCCACCGCGGTTCACTCTTCCGGCGGCGCCGTTGCGCCACCGCCACTGTTAACAAGCGAGGAAAATGAAGAGGGAGGGTCAGGCCATGTTCCTGCGGTCCAATCCCTCCTCCTTATGGTGATATCAATCAGCAATTTACAAACCGTAAATTTAACAATGTAGAACGAGAACAAACACAACTCAAATCCCCTACTTCGTTGGTCGATCGTTGACGGTGGAAGGAGAGTTTGGAGAAGACGAAGTCGAAGACATCGTCGTCATTCTTCGTGGGTGATGCTTCCCTTTCTTTCCCCGATTGAAGAAGGAATAAGATGGTGTTCATCGTTCTTCAGTGGTGAGGGGCGTTCTTTGTTTGAAGATAAAGTTCTCCAAGTTCTTCCAAGTGTTCCTCATCTCCCAAAGTTTCACCAAAAGAATTACCAACCAAAGATAATGGGTTAAGCCAACCCATTATTTAATTTGTTGGTGAAAATATTCAAAATAATTCAAAAGGTGCCAACGAATTAATTGAAATAGTTCAATTAATTAATTGTGAGAGTTGGAACATTTAATAAGTGGGGGAAGATCAAGGGTTTTTCCACTTAATTGGGGGTTCCAAGGGGTTACAACCCACGGGTGGTCCCCACTAAAGATATCCTCCAAAGGGAGGTTATGTGCGGGTGGGCCCCACCACCATAACCTCTCATGGGAGGTTATGGTCTGGTGGCCCCCACCTCTAACCTCCTCTTAGAGGTTTTAACAACCAAAAAAATAAAAATATGCTAACACTTATTTTTATTTAACTTTTCCCTTAAAAACCCAAAAACTAACTTTCATTCTCGACTGACTGTCGTCGAGGTAAAAGTCCTCTTAAGAGAATATCAGCTCTATGAGGTCAACGGTAAACTCAAATTTCAGTTCTGAGCACTTGTTCAAATGTTATAAAATCCCGCTCGCATGTTTACTGAACGTACCCGAACAAAACTTCAGAAATTGATTTCGGGCACACCGGCCCTTGGAATCAAGCACCATAAATTTTGACGGACTCGTAAAATTTCCATGGAAATTCAGAGTCTTTACACAAAATTTGGAAAAGGAAATAGGCTACCGTTGGAACCTCACCATTCTAGAAACACTATTTATGAACATGAAATTTGGAAAAGGAAAGAGGATACTGTTAACACTGTTCACAAAAGGTTACCATTGCGCTATTCACATAAGGCTATCGATGAAACTGGTCACATAAGGGTACCATTGCACTATTCACATAAGGCTATTGGTGACACTGTTCACATAAGGCTACCATTGCACTGTTCACCTAAGGCTACTAATGACATTGTTCACCTAAGGTTTCCATTGCACTGTTCACCTATGGATATCGATGACACTGTTCACATAAGGCTACCGTTTCACTATTCATAGAACTGGAAATTGGGAAAAGTGATGGGGATAAGTCAACTTGACCTCCCGGAACACCTCAGACGCCAAATTTTCACAATGGAATGGACCAGAGATGTCCGAGCCATTACACATTGTATATATTTTATCCACGTTAAGGGAAAAAATGAAACAAGGAAAAACATTTATATATGGATTTAAAATTTATCTAACAATTGAATTAATCCTAATGTATGAGTTTTTTTCATCCAATATCATCCACGAACTGAAAATATTTCCACATGGTTATATTTTTATTTTATGATTACCTTTATATTATTTTATTACAATAATAATTACAAAATGTCACTCTCTAGACATTAATATCTCAATAAATCATAAAGAAAAAAGATTTTAAGATTATTTATATCCATTTATTTGGAATTGTAAAAATTTTTTCATGGTAATATATTAATTATTCTTAGTATTGGAATAATAAACTTAAATGGTAACACAACCTAGACATAGTGCTTATGCAAGTACTATAAAATTATTGCATATAATAATAAAAACTATAAAATAATTGAATTTTGTATTTTTTGTTGTTCCCTAATAAATAATTATATATATAATATAATATAAATGTTTTAAAGGATTACATTCTAATACCATTTATACCTTTATGACATTAAATTATATATAAATGAATATTTATAAAAAACATTATTGATGTTTTATAATAAACAATATTTTGTTAAATGATTAAAAAATAATGAAAATTATTATAATCATCCATGTGAATGTAATATGGTTGAATATATTATACATGTTCCATTTATATATCATCATTCCTTTAATTTAATCATTCATGATGAATGAATAGTATAAAAAATTATATTCCTGTAATTTTATAAAGGGTTGACAGGGGTTAGAAGTTAGTGATAATGGTAAAAAATGATCTAAACATGTCTAGATATTATTAGATGGTATTATATTGACATATTATTATACTATTTCTTAAATATATAAATTGAGAGATAATTTGACATTAAAAATAATTTATATTAATCTAATACATTTTGTAATTCAATGGATTCTCCTCCCCTCACTTATGAAGGGAGACTCTTTTCCCTAAGTAATCAAAATGTTTGAGTATTTTTAATAAAACAATAATAAACATACTATCATACTAGATTTATTATTCACATAATAGTTTTTATTTTATTTACAAAATACCTTCCATGAATGGCTTAAGTTTAATTCAAAGGGAGGATTCCTTCCAAAGAGGTATAACTCTTAAACAAGTAATTAATGAAAATTCATCATTTAAAGCTTCTAAATAATTGGTATATGTTATAAAATAATTAATTTGTAATATTATATATAATTAATTATTATTTAGATGATGGAACACCCATTATACACATCCTTTTCATCATATATGAAAAATAACATCTCTTCTACGTATGTGTTGACCACCACCTCCATGGAGCGATGCATATCACGTTTTATGACCACATCACATTGATGAATATAATGATGGAATTATTGAATACATTTGATATATATGAAATTATTTTTGTATTGTAAGATTGAATTATAATTTACATTTGTTTTTTCCATCAATCGAAAAATTAAAACACCACTCATGCGTACGTACGAACTACAGTCTCAATGAAGTTATATAAATCATTTATCAACATCACAAAATATGAATAGATAAAAAAGTGAATATAATTATTAAATATTATAGAAATCAATTTATTAATATTATTTACATGATTCAATCACAATCAAGGTGCAAGGTCTAGAAATTCTAATCTTAGAGAAGCATGAATGGTGAAGAAGTTATCAACCAAAACAATGATTTTAATGTCATAATGTTAATAAAAAATGGGTAAAATGTTATAAATAAATCATATACAGTATTCTATATAAAATATTTCTTCTGTAATACATTTATAATTAATAAATATATCTTATATTGGATTTTCTAACATAAAAATGAAATATGATGCATGATGTACGGGATTTTGGTTTCAATCTCATATTAATTTGAACATGTTATGATTCAATTACCTATTAAGAAAATTTATTATCCTTAAATAATAAATCCCTATAATATTATTATTTTCAATTTATTTATAGATTATTCAGGAAATATGTCCATTTTGAACTCTTTTTTATATAATATTAGAGGATAGTTTTTTCATAATAACTGGAATTATTTAATATTTAGTCACCATCTTCATTGTTTTACTTAAAATGTTTTCCAAAATGTTTTAAAATTCTCCCATGACTAATTAACGTCATATTCCAATGATATAATTTTTAATCAAAATGACTCAAATGAAATTTCAAATCATTTTTTGAATGAGGCACTTCTGGGTTCTTATAAAAAAATGTGCATGGAATATTTTTTATAATATAATCCCCATGAACATTATTTCATGTCTTCTTGATTGATAATTTCATGTAACTATTCATTAAAAATTATCATTCTTCTATTCAAAGAAATTTTATCCAAAATATTTTGGAAATAATTTTTTCTTAAATAAGTTATTTCAAAATTAATGGGTTTTTTTACTCAAAATATTTTCCACTGAACATTAAAAGAAAATTTTCATCTATAATATCATATGTTAATGTTTCTTATTATCTATAATAGATATTTTTCAATGATAATAACCTTAAAAATTCTCTATATTTTTATGAATATGATAATGATGTGTTTAATAAACACTTTTATATTCTACAGGTTAATCGTTGAGAAAATGATAAAATTATTGAGAAATTTTTTTCCTATAGATGAGTTTTTATATGATGTAAAC
Organism: Viscum album; assembly: GCA_963277665.1. NCBI lineage: Eukaryota > Viridiplantae > Streptophyta > Magnoliopsida > Santalales > Viscaceae > Viscum > Viscum album. The sequence goes on from OY728165.1 coordinate 296,364,982, forward strand.
TTGTGATTTTATGATCTTGTGCAACACATATACATAGTTTTTATTTGGTAATATGTGGTACCAAAATTTTGTATCCCTTTAATGCATTGGGAAATGACTTCTATCTAATGATATAGTTATGTGAAACATGTAGATGTGCTGGTCCTCTTGAGAATTAGGGTAGAATTCCTAATCCCTTATGGGAAACATGTAGGTATTTCTGAACACTATTGGAAATGGGTGGTGATTTGTATTTCGTTATGATTTTAGAAACATGTATTGATTCCTGATATATTATGATTTTATGGTCTCATTATTTTACTATGTAATATTGATATGGATTGTATCCCTAAAATTTGTCCACTCATTTTATTACATTTTATATTAACTATGATATAAAAATAAGCTTCATCCTTGAATAATCATGATTCCTTCTCTTATAATTTATATATTTCTAAATGATAATTCTTTATTGCATGAATCATTTTTATGATATATTCTAGATTAGGTATAAACTCTATATGTTCTGATCATGATATCTTAATATCATTATAAACTTATTATTATATATGATCATCACTTTATATCTCTCATTTTTACACATTATGGGTATTTGATCTTACCATTTATGTTATTTTGTTTCGCAATGTTAGAAAGAAATACATTAAGTAGGAAATTACAAAAAGGGAAAAATTGATAATGACGTCATGATAATGATTAATTATATACATAATTATGTTATTCATATATATATATTCTCCAAAGACATTATATATCTATGGTTATATCATGGATCTGAATTTTCTCTATTGAATATTCATCTAAAAATATAAAATATTTATTCTTGAAATTCATGGGTCTCAACATTCTGTATTAGATAAGGGTTTAGAAAATATTTTGATATTTGGATTAGTGAAATTTGGTGAAATATATTGGTATTAATGTTTTTAAATAAAAATATACTAATGGTTTGGTAGGATATAGATTATGTGATTTTTATATCAATACATATCTATCTCAACAAAAAAATTGGACATGGTTTTGGCACAATTGAATCTAGGGGTAATAGCCCTGAAAGGAGTTGGTAATGTATAATATGATCATCATTGTATAACCAGGATAATGATCGCTAACATCATATATGTTTTGACACACCCAGTGAATATGCGTGACTTTATTCCTATATTCATTATGATCCTTTATGATGTATTTGATTAGATAATTGGAATTAGTGGGATATGGTAAACCAAAAGTGAAATATAATGGAATAATGGTTTCATGATTTAGATATTATATGAATTATTTTTCATGTATATATGATTGATCACTCTATTGAAAGACGATTAATAGTTATTTTTACCATTTTTGGGGATTTAATACTGAATGATGAAGTTGAGGTGGTGATATTCATGTCCTATTATTGATTTAGGATACTTATTCCTTGTCAGATGAATTTTTTATTCAATTTCATATAGATATGTTTATTCAATTAAATACTAAATGATTATATTTTGAATCTTTTGATGGTACGGTGATCACATCTCAATTCTTCATTTTTTCTCTGATTCATTTTTGTGGAGATATTCATCCAGGAAATCATTAGATCATCCATTTAGTTGAATTTGATGTTATTCTAGGGGAAGAATGAATTTATTTTTACAATTACCATATTAATTTCTGAGGAATGGATGTCACATTTCATATTCCAAATGAATCCATGATCATTTTTGAGTGAGAGGATTAATATGAACTGCTAGTGGAAATTACTTCTATCGTGTGGGGTTTATTTTGAATCAAATAATGGTATCTATTAAAGATGGTTAGATATAAGGTAAATGTTTTTGATATGTCTATTTTATATGAGTTTGTCTATGTCATTCTATAATAGATTCAAATTATATAACTGAATGATAATTTAGTGTTTACAATAAAACTCATACATGTTACCACACCTATTTAAATGACTACCTATAGAATGAATGAAATTTAGTTTCAAGGATTGAAGAAGAAAATATTTGATAATACTGAAAATGGATTTATAATATCTAGTACATCATCATGGTTAGAACGTGTACTAATTTTTATGAACAATGATTGGTTAACGTATCTATTTATTGGGAACATTAAAAGATCATTATCAGAAACAAGTATCCTCTACCACGAATTGATTATTTTTTTGATCAATTATGTGGAAATAAATACTTTTCCATGACTAAACATTATTAAGTATATTATCAAATGAATTTTAATAAGGATTATGTAACCACGATATCATTTCTTATAAAATATAGAATTTTGAATTTTTATTCATTGCATTTTGACTTCCTAATATCCTTGATTTTATCATGGAATTAATTAATATAGAATTATTTGATTACCGTAATCAGTTGGTGGTATTATTTGAAGATGAAATTCTTATATATTCAATGTTTGCATAAGGGAATCCAGATCATTAATTGATTTTGAGGAATTTTCTATATAGGTGAAATTTTATGAAATATTTACAAAGTGTGAAATTATTAATCATAAAGATTCACTCATGGGGTATATATTCTCTGGTGATCCTATATCGATGAATTATTCAAAGTCTTAAGTCATTGAGAAAGGACTTTAATTACCATAACAACATAAACCAATATTTTTCAATGGTGATCTGGTTAATAACATTGTTTTTTAGATATTTCTTAAAAATAGCCATTCTACTCAACAAGATGACATAGATGGGGGTAATTTATTTTTGATTTATTAATTTCAATAGAATTTAAAGGAGATTAAGACATTATTGGTAAATGCACCTATTATTACAATACCTTATTGTGGAAAAGTTAATTTTCTATATAGTGAGGAATAATATAAAGTATTGGGATGTATAATCTTAAAAAATAATATATTCATGTCATATGGGTCATTCCAAGAGAAAATATTTGAGAAAATTACTAATATAATAATTTTGATATTGAAGATGTAATTTTATGACTTATGATATAGAGGAGTTATCTTTATAGTGAATGGTGTGACATATATATAGATAAAAAATTCTCTAAGTACATATTCACATAGAAATATTTAAATAAGTAACAAATATGAGGGATGTAATTGATCAAAGATTATTAATATTCAATACATTACTACCATATGAAGGTGAAATTTTTTTCAGATGTTCAATGTCTAAAGAACAATGCATGTTTTTTCCATGATTATTATTTATATATACCTCATACATATTTATTCATAGAATATGGAACTCAATATCCAGATGAAATGGGATATATCATATATTTCCCATTTGACTGTTGAAAATGTTGAGAAATATTTACTACATTCCACATTTTATATTACTATATTTGAAAATCACAACTCACTTTATCTAATAAATTTTCATTACAAATTTAATATTTCAAAACGGTTCTACAATATTTTTGTAGAAATCATTTTATTCTACTGGGTACTGAAATATGTATAAATTGATTAATATAAACTTTTTTCACTAAGTCTTCTCCATAGGACTGACAACATCTATTCCAGGGGACTGTCGAAGTAATTTATATTAGGATGAAAATTTTTAGTCCATTAGACTATATGATTTTACAATATTAGACTAACTACATTTTTTCTATCAGATTGAATGAGTTTAAACTATTGAAATCACTATCTATTATTCATCAAACTATCTATTTTTTTCAATCTAACATAACATGTCAAATAAATTTGACTAATGAAAATTCTGATTCAGTGGAATAAATATAATTTATTCTATCAATATAATAATTATTATAATTGGATGGTAAGAATAATTTATACTAGATTTATGACATTGAACATCACTATAATTATTCTATCATAATGACATCAGATGATGATGAACATAATATGATGAGATATAATGATAGTCTCCAGCTAAGGCCATTTCAACCATCTCCACAAATTTTAGAATATTACCATTATAGTGGTTCATGTGAATAGAGTTTTATTTGAGGAGCTCATAGATTTTTTTTACTCAACCCATTTTTACACTGATCCAGTATATTATCATATCACTTACAGATTGTAAATCATTAGAGATTCATTTTCTATAATATTTATTTAACGAATATAAATTCCATGTATGATTTTCATTTATATTTAATGTTTCTGATCTAGGTTTAGATCGAGGGATTCCTTGGATAGTAAGACTATTTATTCTGATCTGAATGATGGGGGGATTCCCTGGATATGAAGACATAACCAATTCTGATAATTCTTATCAAGTAATTTATTTATATAAAAATGAATACCTTATGTTCAGTTGAAAACCATAGTTACCCAACATTAGGATTTCATACTTTTATAACTCTAATGTTTATAAAGTAAAAATTATTTATAATTATTTTATTAAGTCATTAATACTATTTATTTAAGGTGTGATTTTACATTTTTGTTATAACGTCTTATTATTTTCCATTTTTCATTTTTATGAATGTTTATTTTGCTAATATTTTCTAAACAAAAGGTCTGTTTGATATGAAAAATACTAAAAATTAATGAAATCTGAGTAAGATAAATCATAATAAATTGGTTTGGGTTTCTATTTAGAGTGTTTTTTAGAACCAAAATTCACTCCCACACAAGCCCATTGAAATACTCATTGACCCTATAAAACATCCATCCATTTGAGGACTAAAGTGTTTATGAGTATAGATGTGGAACTATTGATAAATTCCAGGAGTGTTTCTGAGTTTATAAATTTCTATGAAATAATGATAATGTCCAGGAACCAAGTATTTGTTGCATCCATACCATTCATTAAAGATTTATTGGATAAATCTCATAGTTCATCATTCTCTATTAATTTTTGATGTAAAATAATATATAGAGATCTAAAATTATATTTGTAGTTGGAAATCATGAAGTGTTATATTTTAGATTATGCATATCAATCCCTGGTATATCATAATGTTATGGCTCAATGACAAAATTTTATGGTGATGTTAAAACCATTACTCACTCTTGAATGGAAATCAGAAAATGTTACAAAGTGTTTCATCACCATACCAACCCAAAAAAATATATAGGGAATAAATGAAATTTGATTATAGTCAATAACATTACTATAATAGTACACTTAATTACCCAAAAATTAATGTCTCTATTTAAAATATATCGATGTTATACATTAATAAACTGGAATGTTTTCATGGGGGTTATTCTTTTTATTTTTTCTGACTGTGATTTGAGGTTTTCATCAATGTTCTTGTGAATTTTTCATCATTTTTTGGATACATAGTTCAGTTTCATTACTACATGTCACCAATATACATATATTCATTGATATATTCCTAATAATTCTCTAAAATACATGTTGATATCATTCTATATAGACTTCAAAGTCTATTAGGATCCACACCTTCTTTTGAGGAATTTTTTAGGAAAAAATAACAATCAATATAGAATTAATATGGGTCTATATGAATCACTATATGGTAGGAAATTTATAAATCCATAATTCATAGATAATTATGAATAATGAAATATAAAATGAACTGATTTAGATGATACATTAGATGATAATTCTAGAGACATTTAGTAGAACATATGTGTATCATAATGTCTATAGAAAACATATGTTGACAATACTTGATGATATCTGAAGTTCAAATTTGGAGAAAAGGAATTAATTTGTTCACCTCTATTATTATAGGTTCTGGGATTTTTAATGAAGGTAATATGTAGAATTAGATATACAGGTCCCATCAAAATTATTGATTGTATTGGGATAGTAGCATATCACATGGTGCTGCCACTTAATTTTCATCAAGTTGATGAGGTATTCCATGTATGATTTATAAGGGACTATATACCTATTCCAACACAATTATTAAACTTTGGAGACATACAACTAAAGAAAGATATCTTTCATGAGGAATAATTGGTTGAGATTTGTTATCTTAGAGAGAATGTGATATGAAATAATACCACTCACTAGGTTAATGATTTTTTTTAAAAAAAACCATAAATTAGAGACATCTATATGGGATCCCAAGGATGGGATGTGGAAGACCTCTACCATATTGTTTTTCATATAATGACAATATTAAAAGCTATAAATTCAAATAAGGGATTATAATGAAACACTCTTATATATATATATATTTATATTGAAATTAATTTTATTTATTTAATAGTTTAAGATAAACACATCACCATGCTTAAATAAATTGTAATAATCTATATTGTTTTATTATAGTCATTATATTGGAAGAATAAATGGGATAAAAAATATTGGAAAAAAAATATTTATCATTTTATATAAAAAGAAAAAATATTTTTTAAAGGGCATTATCATAGTTTAAAAAGCATCGAAATTGAATTAAATATATTTTTTAATCAAATTATGTATTTAATTTATCTTATATTTATAAAATATATTTGAAAAACATAAAATTCACGTTTAAAATCATTATATAAAAATTATCTTATAGAGATATTTTTGGATTGTTCTAGAATGATTGATTTTTTCATGAATAGTGAAAAATAAATCTTTTTATTGAAAACAATCTATAAATTGAAAACATTTTTAATGTTATACAATGTTATAAAATAGTTTTTATAGTGATAATAGTTATTTTTAAATTAGTAATAATAAAAATATGGCCATTAAAATTAATTATATGTTGGATTTTGGTATAAAACATATCTATAAAATGTTTTTAAGTTATCTTATAAATTTTTGTAGTAAAATTAAATTAATTTATTTCTCATGGTAACTTTTTTAAAAAAATTGTGATGATATAATTAACTTAAAATTTTATATAATTGAATCATAGTTTTTGTTCAAGATGTATAAAAATAATGTAAAGGAATTTAAAAACAGAATATGTAAGATTTTTTTGATGCATTATACTACTAAAAAACATTTATTGATAAATATTTCATATTATGGTTTAGTGAAAGTTTTATGTTTAAATTAAATTTGATTATTGATGGCTTTAAAGTAAATTTAAATGAATATTGCCATAAAAATATATTAAATATATTTTGAAATAGGCCATATTTTATAAATTTATTTAATATTCATAAAATTATTACCTTCATCCATGTGAGTTGGATATGGATTAATATATCAAACATGGTGAATTTATGGGTCACTATTCCATTTATGATAAAATTCATGACCCATATAATGTTAAATTTTTGATCTATTGGTATTTTTAAAATAGGTTAATGGGTGTTAAAATAAAGGTATAATGGTGAAAACATCACAATAACATGTCTAAATTTTATTGGAAGAGAGTATGTAGACGTATATTCATCGTAACATATTAGTATAAAAATTTGATTAAACATGATCGTAAAAATTAATTTATATTTATTTAATAATTTTTGTAATTCCAAGGGTTCCCCTTCCCACACTTATAAAAGGGATTATAAAATCCCCATATTGATAAATATAGATATTACATATCATTTGTGGAATACATAAAAAATAACAAAAACAGACGCACAATTACTATTCTAGTCTATTGCCTTTGGAAACATGGAAACATCAACACTATTACATAAATGAGTTTCATCATCTCTGATAGGTTATTCATGACATAAACCCTTCTTAGAAACATAAAAAATAATATATATCATTATAACCTGGGAAAGGAAACGTAAAAAAGGGTGAGACCAGATGATGAGTAAGGGTAAACAAGGGATAGATGCAATAATAATCATGAAAATAAGGGTATGCGAATATGATCAAGAAAATATATGATCACACCCTTCATATTGAATATCATTTATATGAATCATGTCATAAATCATGGGAGTTCATAAGACATGAATCATAATGATATAAATAACATAATCCCCGAAAGAATGACACCAGAATAAAAAAAGAGAACTATAGAAAACACATAATCATATAATATGATTTCAATATTATCCAAGTCATTGATTCCATTACCATATTATTAGTATGGTTTCAATCCTAATAACATCATGGTAGTCATGGTTCATTGTCATAGCTATATTAGTAGCATGAGTTCACTCATCATGCCATTTTTTTGGTCATGGTTCACTCCCATGTCCATCATAATAGTCAAGGATCACTCCTAAGACCGTACTAGTATGTCTCATGTGATATAAATCTTTACCCAATGTAATAGAGGGATATATTTGTTAAACACATATCATAATTAAAACAAACATACATGTTCATTGAGGTCATAAATTATCAAGTCATAACCAATAAAATAAAATGGTTATTCTAAACATGAAATTATAACATAAAATGTAGAAGAAATATAGGTTTCATAATCATTTCATCATAAACATAACACATGAAAATAAGTTGGTTTCAAAATCATATATCCCATGAAAGTGAAATGGGTTTCATAAACATCAAACTATCAAAACATAATTTAACCAAAGAAATAATATGAATGGATCCATTAGATCATTTCATGTAAAGGAATGAGTAACACCATTGGGTGTCATATTTTATGAAAAATAATTTTGAAAGATATATTAAATACACAAAATGTGGAATTTAACCTTTCCCCTTTAAAAATGATTCACAAAATGATAAACCTTTTGAAAATCATTTTATGTGAAAAATACTTTGAAAATTTATAATGATTGTTTGAAAATTATTTGAAAAACATTAATTTAAAAAGAACTTTAAAAAACATTTTTGAAAAAAATAAAAAATTAAACAAGGAAAGGAAACATCATGTAAAAGACTGTGTGTAAATTTTTACATATTGTACAAGGTAAAAAGACTATTATTTTTACATTATAATGGTGATAAAAAATACCATTTTCAGAATGTGACTAGAATATTAATTTTAAAAAATACTCAAAATAAAAAATCAGTAAAAATGTTTTTTAATGATCATAAGAGATTAGTATAATATTATTATAATCTATTTATGTAAATCATAGTTTATAAAGAATACGGACTTCCGATCAAAGAGAGAAGTAAGGTCATATTTTCTTAAAAACATTTTTTTAATTAACTTATGTACCAACGAGTTGAAAAAATTGTACTAATACATAAATAAATTAATTATGACCATAGAAGAATAAATTTAATTATTTTTCATTAATTATAGATCATAATATGTCATTAATAAAACATATATCATAAAAAATATCGATAAATAGTGATATTGTTTCAATAAACTATTATCACAAGGTAACATTGAATCATACTCCCCATGTAGGAAAATGATATTAAATAGATCATAAAATATCATGAAAAAAAGTGATTAATGATATAACATTTCAAAGGTAGTTTATACACCAAATATAAAAATATAGGTGTATATCATGCCATGTGTCTCAAAGAAGAAAAATTGAGAAAACATTTATTTACCAATTTGGTAATAATTGAATTGTAAAACCCATGATAGAACTATCATAAAATAGTTCTGTAAATACGCATATATTTATTTATAAGGGGAATATAATACATTCCATTGCATTATATACACCACAGAAAATATGTGAGCGGTGAATAATGCATGTATCTCATAGAAATAAAGAGTGAGTTGGAATTCCCTTACCTGGAGTCTGAATTGAATAATGTGTCTTTAAATTTATAAATATTAAACACAAATTAATTAATTACATGTTTCAAAATAATATTCATATTTATTATTACTTTTAAATAACTTATTCCCATGTTTTACCCAATAATTTAAACAATTTTTTTAAGCTGTGTGTTTTGAAAAAAATCATTTCATATGTTGAAAATGACTTTGGATGGTCAACTATGGTCAAAGGGGTCAATATATAAACATAAAAATAAATAATAATAAATATATAATTATCATATTTATATATTAATTATAATTTTAAGACAAATTATTTAATATGGTTTTGAAAAATAAATCAATGATACAATCATAGAGACTGTAGGTTGTACGTATGCATGAGTAACGTTCCCATTTTTCAATGATCATTATGGAAAGAAGGTAAGAAACATTAATCATTAAATAATTATTATTAAATAATTAATAAAACATTATTAAACAAATAATATTATATATAAAATTATTGGGATGTAAAAGTAATCACATCTTGTCTAGGAGGCAGCAGTTCACACATCCACAAACGATGTTATAACATTTTAAGTGTGTGAAAGGTTAATAAAGAAATTTTCCTATATTATATTTTCAGAAAGTTAATAATGTAATTTATAAAATATATTTTTTTTAATGTTACATATTTTTAATTAAAACTTTCTTTTATAAATTCTATGTATCGTGTAAACGAATCGCTTCGCTTTGAGTGAGCGGTAGTCCACCCTTCCTCCAATGAAATTATCATATTTAAACAAGATATAACTTATAAAGATATGAGTGGTAAAAGGATTTAATATGAATAAATAATAAAAAATAACTTATAAATTATATATTAATATAGTGTCTATCATAATTTTTAATATGAGAGGTGGTAAGGGAAGAGCGATCAATCATCATTTTTTGAGACAATAGTTTGTCATACACATAATCATTATGTTATTTACCCATTTCATAGAGGTGTGTGTATGAATAGGTCAAAACATAATCATAATTAAATATATATATATTTAAGATACTAGTTTATTTTTATAATAATTAAATAATATGAATTGAGGTGGTGGAGAAATTAAATAATGGAAAGGATATTGAGGGAGGGTGTTTCCTCATAATCAGGTAAATCATGTTACTTTTTACCAAAGGGCTTCCTTGGGAGACATTATTCTCTAAGGGAGGATCAAATTATTAATGAAGAATTGTTGGGAGTATATTTGATTAAAAATTTAATTATACTAAGTTGGTTTATAAGTGTAAATATGAGGAGGAGATGAAGCTTTTTTAAAATGGAGGAGGAGTGGCACTCTGGTCAATATTTATAATAGGAATTCCAAAAATGTTTTCTCATGGAATGTGGATTATATAATGGAACAACGTATACAAAAGGGAGGATAGGGTCAAAATATAGCCACCTAATTGGATTTTTACAAGTGTCTATGTTGTTTTGTGTCTTCAATTTACTGTTTATTCCATAGTGTAGCTTATTTTTCTTTTAATCAAAGTATTTATTTTTAATTACATTTACTAATAATTTTGGTGAATTTTTTTTTGAAATTGTATGAAATTATATTACTATTATTATTATAAATATGGAATCCATTTTTCAAAATTCAAATCACAAAAGTGATAGAAATTAGTTTTTATTTAATCCAACAGTCGAGTCAACAATTTAGATTTTCAATTTAAAATCCTTCAAATGATTGTTATGTTTTCACACCCAATTTTAAAGTGAAATTGATCTCAATTACCTAAATTGTATTAAATAAAAAATTATAATCTAATTAAACACTTAAATAAGATTAAATTTTAATTTATCACTATAAATAAATTAGATAAAAAAGAAGTTTTGAATTATAATTCTGTATTATTTACTATTCATTAAAAAAGTAATACTTCATAGAAAAATACCAAAAAAATAACCTTAAATAATAACAATGTTCCTCAATAAAATATGAAGTTTATTTTGAAATATTAAATCTATAAAACTTCCCAAAATTGTATTTCAAATGGGTTCACCATTAAAAGGCGGTAAAAATACCTTAATAAAAATAGTTGGTTTTAAGAATAAAATTAGGCTTACACTTATCTTCATCTATAAAAGCTATTAGAAGAACCTAAAAAATATTTTAATTAATATATAAGATATATATTAAAATAAAAACAATCAGTAATTTTAATTAATTTAATTTAATAGGGAATTTTTTTAACAACAAAATTTATAATATTTTAGTTCAAATTTAATTAATTTTCATAGCCATTTATAATTAATTGTTAACCTTTAAATTCATTATATGTTTGTGTAAACTGTATATTTTCTTAATATAGTAAATAATATTCAAAACCATTAATTTAACAGATAGGATATATCTTGTTATATTTACTAATAACATTTTAATAATATATTATGGTTTAGTAAAACTATGTCTTATGTGTCACTCAAGCCATCAGGGATGGTCATTATTGCATGTAACATATGCTAACCTCATTGTTAAATGTAGAAAAACTAATGTTAATGTTTCTTTTAGTGCAATGATAACTTGTTATATTATATAATTCAATCAAAACATAGTGATTTATTATAAAATATACTATATTAAATGTTGTGTGAAATGAAAAATATAAAAAAGGTAAAATTATTTTGAAAAAAAATTCATAAAATCTCAGGGTGTTAAAGTCTACCCCACTTAAAACTAATTTGTGCCTTGAAATTCATATAGGTTATCTATGTATTGACACTTGAATGTTTCATTCATAGTAACCCACATCGTAAAAATGTATACTAAAATTTCCCTTATATAGTGAATGTTGGGACCAAAATGGTTACCCAAAGTAACAAATAATTGGGTTTCTACATATTAGAACATAGGTTGGGAGTAAATATGGGACATGGAGGAAAATTTTAATTAATTATAGGGATTGAGTAAGTTCCTCAATCACTGAAAAATGAATGATCAATGAAAAGTGGAGCACCTTGAAGTCATAAATATGTGTTGATTTAAAAGGTCACCAGTTAAAAAAAATTAAGTTATTGGGACAATAACTTTTATTTTGATCATTATCCTCATGTTGATTAATTATTTTACTTACAAAGAATATAATAAAATATACATATTTGATATATTTAAAATATAAATCATTATTTGTTCCTTTATCTATTTCTAATTCATCCATTATATCATGATATAGATGTCCAGAAATTAACATTGATGCATGAAGTACACAAATACACTTTTAGTGGATTTTAAGGATGATAAAAGAATTAAAAGTATAACTATTTTTATCTATCTATTCATTAAAATAAATATGGTTTATAAATTAATCTATAAAAATAAAAAGTAACTATACTAGTTCAACATTAATATTTATTCAATATAAATAATTACACATTAACCCAGACATCACATAGGCCTATGGTAGGAATGAATCCCTTATCATACTTTGGTCATGGGTTTAGCAACCATGGACTTTAAAAACATCATTTTTTTTCACCTAACATACATGTTATGAATTTCTAGAACCACAAAAATATAATTTCTGAAATAAATAAGATGGACATCCTTGATGTAAGGTTAATGAAAAAATAGCATTATAACCAAGGTTTTAAATACAAAATTAGTGCATAAATACTTTCTCCAAAGTTTAACATAAAATTTTCATGAATGGTTAACCATATAACCCTTCCAAAAGTTGATAAACCAAATATTTAGAAATAATGTCAAAAAATCAATAAAACATTGATTCACTCATATATCCAAAATAAGCAATCAGTTCTCACATTACAAAAATATAAATACGCTCATCATATATTCTCTTGGGACATGTTAATTACCTAATTTTCAATAAATATATATTTAAAACATGCATAATTCCTGATACAATGTAAATTGTATTTATTCAACAAATCCAAAAATGTTGTAAAATTTATCAATGATAGCATAAACCAAATGTCAATAAGTCCTTAATTAGTTCCAAGGTAATCAACACCTTCAAATTTACTTATTCATATCCCACATATCATAATCCAAAAAATATTATAACATAAGGAACATATTAAGTTTTATCTTTCACAAAATCATGTCTTTTATATGGACATAACCATGGCATTATATAACTTTTCTAATCTGTTGGAACCATTCAATGTGTTATTGTAAATCCATAGAGAACACAAAAAAAAATCCATATATTTTCCCAATTAATAAAATTAATCATGAATACAAATACATTAAATAAATTATTATTCTACATCATCATTATTCTATTAATATGGTTACCTCATCCTATTACACAATAACTCTTTCCTTCACATTCTATTTGTATTCTCATGATCATCTACAATGAATCCATTACCCTCACCACCTTACTAATTATATTAAGGGGATTTCTCTAGTGGTAAATTGACCAAAATAGTAACCATTTAGTTCACACTTCAAGAATAAAACCATAAATGAAGTCTTATGGTGGCCAATATTCTCATCCATTTTGTTAATCGAACTCTTCATTTCTTACATGTAGTCACTTATATTGTTTCCTTGTTTTCTACAGTCAAAACAAATTCTTGTTCCTCTAAAAAACAAACATAGGTGGTTATTTCCAAAGTCTTTACACAAAGGGAACATTATCTACAATACTCCATGGTATCTATTACCTGAACTCTCACTGAACTCCTTATTTCTCTTACATGGGGTTCCTAGGTTGGTTAGGGTACACATAGTTAATCATGTTCTGTAAAAAATGATTATCCTTGATCACTACATCTTTCACTATTGTTATCATCTCACTTGAATTATCATCAGAAAATATTTTATCTCATTCAATGTTAAACCAGTTCCTTCAAGATCCCTCTATTGACTAAAACAAGAACCATAGTGTGAGAATTACGTATAAAAGCAGAAAACTACGTAGTTAAGAAAAAAATTTCTTATTTGATTTCTAAATCATCACAACATCCTTAATATATGAAACCAAATGTTCATCCTAATAAATTTTTATCCAATGTATATTTATACCCTTAATGGTGGTTCATTAAGAGTTTTGTGAATTCTCAAAACATATCCCAAGCAGTGTCAAACTAGGTCTGCAACAAGGCCCATTGTCGTATTCTAGATTACCATAAGTGAAGCAACGAACAACTTTTCAGAGTATTTACCCTGAGGTACATCTATACTAGATCCACATAAACATGGAGTATCTATAAAACTATGTCTTTATAAGAAAGCAGTCGCTCAATACTTTACCATAATTACATCACATTTTCCTAAAGGTTTATCATCCTTATACTAATCCTTGGAGACATATCTATAAATATCATTATAAATATACCTAGGGATCTCCCTAATGCATTCTCGTCTTAGTTTCCAAAGGCTAAATAATAATTTTATCTGATACCCATTATAAGAAACCAGTCATAACATAGATAGACATTACATTAAATTTACGGATAACATAAAACATAACCAAAACATTCTCACAACGTCCATACATTGATAGTTCCTTGGACAAAATGGAATCATAATCACTGTTAATTAAATGAGATACATTATCTACCACTAGGATATTCTTGACTATAAACCTTCTTAGACACATAAAAAATAATACATATATTCATAACCTAGGAAATGAAACAGAAAAATGGGTTATCATAGATGCTTAGTTATGGTAAATAAGGAAGACATATAAGCATAAACATGAGAAAAAGGGTATGAGAACATGATCAAGAAAATAAAAGATCATACCCTATATATCAAAGGTAATAAACATGAATCAAGGAATAAATATTGGGTGTTTATAAGATTGGAATCATACAAAAATAATGAACATAATCCATGAAATCATAACATCAGAATAAAACATAGAATGGTGAAAAACATGTAAACAATTAATATGATTCCCATAGTATCCAAGTCATAACTTCCATGGCCAATATTGTAGTATGGGATTACTCCCTATACAATCGTGGTAGTCATGGTTCACTCCCATAACCATCTATATTGCATGAGTTTACTCCTCATACCATCTTGGTAGTCATGGTTCAATACAATTACCATCAAAGTTTAAAGGATAACTCCCATGACCAAATTAGTATATCTCAATAGATATAAATCATTACCCAATGCATTAGAGTGGCATATATGTCCCACCTATCTCATAACAAAATCATAAATACACAGAACAAAATATCATAAATAATAATATAATAACACTTGAAATAAAATAGGTATTATAAATATGTAATCAAATCATAACATGTTAAAAAAGATAGGTTTCATAATCATTTCATCCTAAATATCTCATGTGAAAAGAATCCTATCTCAAAAGCATATAGCCCATGAAAAAGAAACTATTTTATTAAACATATTCCAATAAATCATAATCTAATCAGAGATAGAATATGAATGAAACCATTATATCATTTCTTTCTATGGCATTAGTGAAACCATTTTTTGTCTTTGTATATGGAAAATAATTTTTAATGCTCCTTAAAAAAACATAATTAGGATATTATCCTTTCTCCTTTGAAAAAAATATTCCTAAAACATTAAACCTTTTGAAAAATCATGTTCCTTGAAAAATTATTTAAAAAAATATAAAGAAATAATGAAATTGATTTGAAAACCATTTTATTGAGAACAAAATTTAATAATATTTTCTTTAAAATTATTCTTTTAATTATAAAAAGGAAACATTAATTAAAAGTCAGTGGGTAAATATGAACAAGTAATATGACATAAAAAGAATATTCATTTTTCATAGTAAATATTAAAAAAAATTATTCAGAAATGGACAAGAAGATTTCTTGGAAATAATTGGTAAAAGAAAAATAGGGTAAAAATTTCCACTATTTATCATAAGATATTATTATAATATTCACAGAATACTTTTATGGAAGACATGGTTTTGAAATAACAAAGATTTACGACCAAAGAGAGATGTAACATCATATTTTCATAAAAACATTTTCATAGTGATCTTAAGTACCAAAGAGTTAAAAAAATGGTATTAATGCATTTATACATTATGACTAACCATATGAGAATAAATTTCCTGAATTTTCTTGAAATATGGACAATAAGATTTCATTAATGAAAACGTAATCATAAGCAATCTTGAAAAATGGTGAGATTGTTTCAATAAACTCTTGCCACGTGGTAATAATGAATCATAAT
The DNA here is from genome assembly GCA_963277665.1 of Viscum album. Lineage (NCBI taxonomy): Eukaryota > Viridiplantae > Streptophyta > Magnoliopsida > Santalales > Viscaceae > Viscum > Viscum album. The sequence continues at coordinate 296,381,672 of OY728165.1, forward strand.
CCCTATGTAGGAAAATGAATTTAAATGGAGGATAAAATATCATGAGAATAATTATATTCATTATATGAAATTTAAATTGATATTTATACACCTCATATAAAAATATCACTGTATATCATAGAATGTGTCCCAAAGAAAGAAAAATTGTGACACAATTAATTTATCTATTTGGAGACTATTGAAACATAAAATCTATGAAGGAAAAATCATTTAATGGTAATGTATATACCCATAGATTTATTTATATCAAGAATATAATATGTTCATGGATATTATATACACTGCAAAAAAATTGAGGGATGAATAAGGCATGTAACTCACAGAAATAACGAGTGAGATGAAATTCCATTACCTTGAGTCTGAATTGTATCATGTGTCTTTATATTTTGGAATAATAAAATTGTTTTGATCAATTACTATCCTAAAAACCATTTACATGTTCATTGATAATTTTACTTCAGTTATTACCATGTTTTATACAACTACTTAAGCAATTTAGTTTAAGTCGTGTGTTTTTAACAAATTCAGTTTATGTGTTAAAAATGTCTTTAGTTAGTAGACTATGGTCAATGGGTTAATTATATAAACATGTCAAGAATAATAATAAGTTAATATTTATCACCTTTATATATTAATTATACATTTACAAATAGTTATTAAATATGGATGTGAAAAATGAATCAACATTACAATTATGGAGATGGTTAGTCGTACGTATGCATAAGAAACATTCCCATTTAACATTGTTCATTATAGAAATAAGGTAAGTAAAATTAATATTTCCAAAATGATCATTATTATATAAATAACATAATATTTAATCACATATACTTATATATATAATTTTTGGTGTTGTAGAAATCATATCCTGTCTAGGAGACGGTAGTCCACATGTCCAGGAACGTTGTTATCACTTTTTAAGTGTGGGAAAAGGTAAAAAAAGAAAATTGTATATATTATATTTCCAAAAAATGTAATTATTAAATTAATATGATATATATATTATTTAATATACTTTTATGTAAAACCTTCCTTGATACATTTCATGTCTCGTGTGAATGAATCACAACTCATTAAAGGGATGGTAGTCCACAGTTCCTCAAACGATATTATCGTATATACACTAAATAAAACATTTAATGATACTTGTGGTAAATGTTTTATATAATAATAAATAAATAATAAATATCATATATATTATATATAAATATTGATGTCGTCATTATTCCCAACACGGTAGGTGGTAAAGGAATAACAAGAAATCATTATTGTTTGAGATGGTAGTTCATCGTACACATGAACTATATGTTTGTTACACATTAGATAGAGGTTTGTGTATGTCTATTTATAAATCATATCATAAAAAAAATATTGTATATAGGATAGTAGTGTTGTTTTATAATAATGGAATAATATGAATTGATTTTGTGGTGAATGAAAATAAAATAAAAAAACTTGTGGGATGGTGTTACCTATTAACCGAGTAAATCCTCTTAGTTTGCACCAAATAGATTACATAGAAGTCTTTCATTCCTAAGTAAGGATTAAAGGGGGAATTAAATATAGTTTGGAGGATATTTTATCAAATCATGTATGCTCCAATGTTTCTTGAGAGGTGTAAATACGTTTAGTAAAAGAGTCCTTTTGATAGTGGAGGAGGAGTGAAACTCTTTTAAATATTTGGAAAATGAATTCAACCAATGTATTTTCCATGTAAATTGGATCCAATAATGTACAAAAGTATATATATAAGGGGGTATAGGGTTAAAATTGTTTTATAAAATGGGTTTTGGACAACTGCATCAGTCATTTAGCATCTTAAATTTAAGGTTGAGTCCCTTGTTAAGCTTAATTTTACCAAAATCGATGTAAATAAATTTAATTACTATCACTAATATTTTTCATCAAAAAATAAAAAGGAATTATTAGACATTATAAATTATTTTTATTCCAAATATGGAATCAATTTTTCCAAATTCCTATCACAATATTGACATAAATTAATTTAATATTATGCCATCTATCGGATTGATGGCATGAGATATTATAGTAAGAACATTCAAATGTTCGTTAAGACTAAATACTCAATTTCAAAGTTAAAATAATATAAATAACAATTATTTTATTAATTTATAAAAATATTATCATTTTAATATTTGAATCAAATTTTAATTTTAATTTACCCTTACAAATTAATTAGGTGAAAATGATACTTTGAACTAAAATTCATTATTTTCGAGTAGTAATTAAGAAAGTAAAACTTCACAGAAATTAACGAAAAATTCTCCCTAACCTAATTATTATATTCAAATTTAAAATATAATTTTTATTTTAACCTATAAAATCTATAAATGTTCCAAAAACTGGATTTAAAATTGGTTCTCTATTAAATGGAAGTAAAAATGCCTTTATAAAAATATTGAGTTTTAAGAATAAAAGTGGATTTGTTTTTATCACAGATGTGGCGATGGGTACGGTATCTTTGATATGTAGTTTTCTCTTTTTGCTTGTAGTACTTATTTACTATCCTTTTCTTTTAATTTAATTAATTTTTAGGGGATTATCCTCTAACAACATTTCTGGTATATTAATATCACTCACTAATTTTAATTAATTTATTTTATTTGGGTAAAATATATTTGTTACCATAAATATTATAATATTTTCTATTATATTCAATCGGTTTTCATATTCATTTCTAATTAATTTGTAACCTATAAATTCATATTATATTTATGTAAACTATAAATTATCATAAATTAAATAATACTATTTATAATGTCTAATTTAACATCTATGTTAAATATTATTATATTGAGTAATTTAATTGTAATAATATACTATTGTTTGGTAAAACTAGAACTTTCATGTTATGAAAGCTATCGAGGAAGGTTATGATTACATAAAACACAAGTTTACCATGATGTTTCATATAGAGAAAAAAAATTATTATACACTGTGTAGTGATACATTAACATGGTGTTTCGTATAACAAAATCCTAACATAGTGATTTATAATAAAAATATATCTTCAATGTTATGTGAAATAAAAAATATAAAAATATAAAAATTAATTTGGAAAAAAACATTAAAAAAATATCAAGGGGTATTTGGGATCATCCTCTCCACCATTAATCATATTTATTTAATTTATATAGTTCATTCCTTACTTAATATCATCCTAGAATACTTCACCACATAATATTTCTTATACTCTTTCTAATTAGAAATCCCTTAAATTATTAATTTGTATGCCAAAGGTGGATTCTCTAAAATATTTATATCTCTTAACTTTGTACATGTGATATATTTTTTTATCTAAAAAATTCAAAATTTATGTTTACTCTTATAATATATATTGTTAGATAGATTTAATATACTTATTTTTTATTCTGATGAAGAATAAAACCATATCCACATCCTTTCCATTATTTGGGGAAAAGGGAACATCAACCATGTGTATGTGTAACATATCAACCTGAGTTCCTCACATTGGTGCCCCGATCTTGTTGGTTACATGTCCTCATGTACATCTCCCCATATTCTAGTTTCTATTGTGTAAAAGTGAGGTTCTAATATCAGTCATGAGGAGACTATACACTATTTATCAAAGAAACACAATAATGGAAATATATTAAAAAAATACCCAAATTATATATGTAATAAAATACAAAAACTAATTCATATTATGACCAAAATAGAAAATAAAATATCAAATAAATAAAAATTATACTTTTCATGAAAAATATATTCCAGGTTCTAATATGAAAAAACATAAAATAAATAGACACATAAAACACTATAAAATGTCCTAAATCACATCTGATTCCCACATCAATTCTACATCCTAACTCAGCCATCTAACATATGACTCATTCCCTTATCCTTCCCTAAAATCATGAAGTATATTTAGGTACCGATCAAGAATCCCATGTAGGGTGTGTGTAAAACTTAGTACACCACCACCAACGACATCTAAAACAATATCCAATCAATAACATTGTATAAAATTGTATAAAGAATAAAATACAAGCAATAAATTAAACACATTACATTTACTTAATTACAAATTATTTAGCGATATAAACTCACGATTTCTTGAGGACAATGTAACCAATAATATCTTCTTTGGCCAATTCTTGGGTCTGAGATATCCACAAGGGATATCACATATCAAAAATACATGTTTATCAATTATAATTTCATTTCAATTCATATTAAATCTATTCGGTTCCATATTTCAATTCCAACATTTTGGCCAAGAAATCCCTGACTAGGACCCTATGGTTATTTGAAGCATCATTCAATGTTGCAAAAATAGTTTACCCAGTAATCACAATAGTGGGATTTTGAATCATCATTCTTTATCCCACAATCATTTATCCATCAATCACCTAAGAGATCTTTTGAATCAAATTTCCTTGTCCCATACTAATTTTTTCATATGTTTTTTTAAAGAACAAATCCATGTCCCAAACTCATTTTTCACTATGGGATTTTGATGCCAAAATACATGTAAAACAACCATTAATCAATATGGTATTTTGAATAAACATTCCTTTTCCAAAACACATTTATAAAAAAGCCATGTATCAAAATATCACATGTATCACAATATCAAATGTATCACAATATCACACATATCAAAATATCACACATATAAAATTTTCATAAACATCTGGGTTATACATCACTAAACATCCATTCAATCATTATCATTAATGTGTACCTTTTAAATTTTTTATACAATCACAGTCCAACACTTTAATTCACATGGAAAAATATAAAAATAACCATTTAACCATTTATCATTATTTCATCATTTAACTAGTTAACCCAATTCAGATAAGCCAATAATATTCCAATCCCCTTTTCCATTTAATACATTATAACATTATATGACCCAATACAAAATCCTAATATCCCATTCAGTTTTACAATAATGATAATTAATTAATTAATTAATAAAATAATTATCCCAATTACACCTATTTTAATTTCCCCAAGTTAATCTATATCATTATCACATGAAAATAAAATAAAATAAATTCAATTATCAATGAAATTTCCCCATCATAGAATTCAAAAATTCATAATTACATACACAAAATTAAATCTTGACTGTGAATATATAATTTATACCCCCTACATTAAAATTGCATTGAATTCCCACAAAAAAATCCAATATTTAATTGAAAAAACATAGATCACGAAAAAGAAGAAGATCTAGATCAAAAACCTTGATACAAGATCAAACGAATCAAGATCCATAAAATCAAGATGTAGATCCAATACAAAAAGGTGAAAACAACCCTCCGATGTATGAATGAAGGATGGGAGAGAGAGAGAGGAAACTAATAAAGATGATATTATTTGATATGGAGAGGTGGTGATATTGAATATAGTCTTTAAATACTCATAAACAGAGATTATAATCCCTATTAATTCATCAAGGAACATGAAAAAACATGAGAAGTAGATTAGCATCAAGTTATATCAATATTGTGTGATGTTTGGGGGGGGGTCTGTAATTTTTAATCTAATTTTCAAGGGTTTAGAAATCAATGTGTATAGTTAACATTCTGGGACACACTGTTTTCCCAAACATTTCTTCTTAACTATAATACTCACTTAAGGATGTGTCAAGGTTACTACAATGTGGGTGAGATTTTTGGAAAACGTTTTGCCACATAAGTGAATCCCTTCTACCTGGGTTCACATGGTTTGATGGGATTGGAACATGTATTGGAAAAACCATGTACCAACCGTTCACTAACAACTTTCTTCCAAAATATTAAAATTTTCACCCAAACACACCCATGAGATAACCTAATAATAAATTACTCAAAACAAGGAAAATGATGAACTCTAACTGAGACTGAAAAAACTCAAGGAATGGTCAAGTTCTTAAAAACTCCACACCTTATAATAGCTCATTCTCAAGTTGTAATCCCAAGAATCTCTATGATTCTTATGTAAAAATATCATTCCAATGACCCCTCATATTCAAATCTCTCTCCCATGTTTCCACTTGAACATACCCCTGATACCACAATACAAAAACTATCATTATGCACTTTCCATGCAACACTTTTTCACTGCGAAACAACACAGTTATCAAATTATCCTCAAAGATGCATCCATTTGAAGCTGAAAATAATCTATATAGATAACAAGATATGGGTCGGGGTGATAACTACTATGTTGTGGCACATGAAAATTTTCATGCATTGAAATTTAAGTCGGTTGAAGATCTAATTGGTATGCCAGAAGCCTAATTCTCTCCACATCCTCAAACCGTTCAATAAAAATGGGTACCAAATTTCTATATCTATGAATATGATGATGGACCAAACTAGGTAAAATGCGAAGGAATACATGATAACCCTCTAAAAACTCTTGGAGGCCATCGATTTCTATCATCATATGACTACTTCATTCTCTATGTCATATCCATAAGCTTCTGAATCATCTAAACCTAATCTAATGTCTCCTCCACGATAGTTGGTTTCAACAACTATGACTCATCTTCCTCCATAAAAAATTGAGGTTATCTTCATGTAATATTATTAAGAGCCACGTATAGTGACATTTTTATCATATCATGACAATTGTTGTTATAGGAGAACTCCACCAAATCAAGGTGCTTCCTGCAAGACAAAAATATTAATAGGATACACGACTGAAGAATATCCTCAAGCAATTTAATATTTCATTATATCTTTCCATATGTCTGTGGGTGGAATTTTATACTCACTAAAACTTGTATAAAAAGAACTATATTTATTCCTTACCATAATCACGAAGTAAAAAATGAGCCACTATATGAAACAATGTTTTGTTTCACTCTATGCAGAAGACCTATCTCTTAAACATACAAGTCACACAAATGATCCACTAAGAACATATCTCATAACAATAAGAAATGGGATACCTTTTTCAAATGGTCCATATAACCCAAATAATATCATTCTTCCATGTTATCCTTAGGAGACCCACCAAAATTTCCATGGTGATGAATTCTGACATCAATTCTAGAATAGAAAACTGTTGTTGTAAACCACTATGTCGTTGATTCCCAGGAATCACTAGTTTATTAGTGTAGAATCATTTCACAAACACTTCTATTTTATTTTTCATTCTTGAAAACCAATACCATCAAAGAAGGTCGCATTACTTTTTTGTCACACCGAGATACAGCACCCAATTCAAGGCATGAAATTCATGCATCAACTCCTCCCAGATTCTTATAGGCACCACAAATTGATTACTAAATGAGATGACGTCGTCATCATCAATGGTCCAATTTGAAGGTGACTTCCCACCTTCAACGCTTTCCCTCATGGATAAAAACTCTAAATCATCATACTACTTATACCTGATCCCAATGAATGGTGTAGAATCCACTAAAACTAATATGATATTTATCCTCTTAGGATATTCTGAACCACATCATGCATCTCATCCAGTATGGTCATAAACATCCACTCGACACTAAACTCTAGAACTACCTGATTTTGAGTTTTCCTACTTAAAGAATCAGCAACACAGTTTATCATACCAAGTGTAAATGAATGCTCATAATCAAATGAAAACATATACTCAACAAACCATCATTTTCAGAGTTTTAAATCTATATGTGAAAATATATACTTTAAGCAATTTTGTTTAGTATAGACAATTAACATTTCTCTTGATAGATAATTTTTCCAAAAAATCAATACGTAAACCACCACAGCTAATTAAACATCCTTCATAGTGTAATTATGTTCATGTGGCCTCAAATACCAAGAACTATATATCATAACTCTATCTACCATAATCAATGAATATCCAATACATATCCCAAATGTATCAAAAAACACCTTATATTCCACACCTCACTTAGGTCGGATGATTATTCTATCCAATGAAAGCCACTTCTTTAACTCTTGGAAGGAATTATGACATGATCAAGACCATTAAAAAATTTAATCTCTTCTTAGTAAATCCCGTGTGTGGTGCTACCAAACATGAGAAGTCTGAGCTGAATCTCAAAAATTATCTTGCTCATCCCAGAATGATACGAATATTGAAAATGTTCATGGTATTCCCCCAATATTAAACTTCCAAATCCTTCTCTAGGTCCATTGACGCACTTTTCTATTAGATGATGTGGATAATGAATTTTACGCGATTAGTCCATAGTTGACACTTAGTTAGCATTGTGTATAGACAATACTATCTCAGTGTAATAAGAATGATGTTATGATTTTGGGCATGATTATTATGATACTTTGAGTACCCCAATATGTAATCCACAAAACTACCCCATAATGATACATGTAAGGGGGGGAAATTATATTCATCAAGGAAATAAATATTGACAGTTCATTTTTCATCCGAAATGGCATCACAATGAACACTTATAGGCCATACATTCTTATGAATGCTATACTCGGTATATTAGATGATTAAACACTCAATTTATGATACCATAATCTCAAGTTAATCACGTGGAATTCAAAGGCTCCCCTCAACTAGCCACAAAGGGTGTTGATACATGTAATATTATATTGGTTTATCATAGTCACCTAGTTCAACATGTAGTATTAAACATTGAATTGTAGAGTATTGTAACCCTTATTTGAGAAAACAATTGGAGAACCCCAAGGAGACATACTTATATGGGTAAATCCCTTATGATATTACTCTTATTATTGATTATTAATCTCTTGAGGCTCAATTGGTGAAATATTTTATTGTGGAATAGAAACTGGATCATCCCCTAACATGAACTCAATTATAAATTCCCCATATCTATTATGTTGCAGACCAAATTTGTATATATGGAACACATACTGAATCCTATTCACTATAGGTGTAATAAATAGGTGATTTACACTATTTTCATCCAGTAACAAACTGGAACCATTTTAAGTAATTTCACCAATTTTTTTATGCATTTTCCCCACACGGCCTAAATGGATATCCAACTCACTATGATAAATATAATTATCAACCACCAGAAATATAAAATTCACACTCCTATGGTAACTATATATATGGTATTGGTATGCTACTAACCATTCCATGCCCATAATTAGGTCAAATACTGACATGTAAAGGACAAAAAGAACCCAACTGAAATGATTCTCCACAAACTTGAGAGAACAACCCTTTAATAAAGAATATTTATCTCGGTCATTCTCCCAATAGTTTATCGGTGGTCATAACCCCTCTCATGAACTCAACTGAAAAGATGAAACCATTAACATGTAGTAAAAATATAAAAGAAAAAGAGGCACCAACGTCAAATAAAGCACTAGATTGAAAATAATCTATAAGAATATTACCTCTAACTATCAATGGTTGAGCCTTACTATCCACTAGAGTAGGATAAACTATATGAAATTATCCTTTCATGATTCCCTATGATTCAGTCTGAGTCTATTGAGTTTCAAAACATTGCTGATACTGGATATCTTTCCCTAATGAACCGCATCCACTAACTCATTCACTATGACTAGAAGCTCTCCAACAACAAGACCAAGTGGAGTAGGAAATCCCATTCCTCTAATCTAGTTATACTGAAATGATCAATCATTACCCACCTTTCAAAATTTCCTCCAAATCCTCTCTTGATGACCCATCATACTACAGGCTTGACACTCTACCGTTGGTTAGGGAAAATGTATACGAAAGTGACATAACCTACTGTATTGGTGAAAGGTCACTTGGGTAAGATCATGATTATTTAATCATCTCCCTAGAAACATTTATTTCCACATAATTGGTCAAAATTATCATAGAAATAATTCCTCTACTAAGAAGGTGTACCTTCAGATCGCTAAACTAAGTCCACTTTTCCACCATTAGAATCATCCTTCAGGTCCCCCTCAAAAGTGAGAGTTGGATTAATCAATTTTGATAACTTTTTTTGATGACATATTTTTATAGGGGAATTAATCTCACATTTAATACAATACTATTTTTTTATTAATTAACCTCATATCCTACCAAAAATGATGAAAATAATTGAAATTCTTTGAAGCATCAAACATATTCCATCACATAAATACACCCATACATAAATTTCATGAACTAAACTATTATATCCCAACTAAATGTATTGGGTTAAAAGTGCTCCATGAACGTTTCTTGAACATAATTCAACTCCATATTCTCTAGCATTCCATCTTGAGTATAGATTTCCCCCAATGGAGGCACATTTCCTTCCATTTTATTCTTTTTTCCTCTCTATAATTATATTCACTAAGGTATATCAACAAAATGAAAAAAACACATATTAAGAAGCATAATAAAACTTTTACAACATTTAATAGGATGGATTGTCATAACTCTATAACAACTTATTCCCCCAGACACTTCCGCACTGTAAAAACCAAGGCGCTATCACTACCCTTGAAAATCCATCATCTAGGTCTATGTTATAAATGGGTAACCACATTATCATTATTCAATTTTCTCATTATACACCCATTTTACACAATTTACATCAATTAAAATTATCAACATTATATTAGAAACCTTTTTTAGTTCAAGATCACTGGAAAGGAAATATGTTTCAATTTCATCAAATTACCCCAAACCTTATTCTTCATGCATGTCCAAAATGATGCACATCATAATAAATCCTCTATACCAAGAATTATGACATCATACTCATCTCTCATTCCATAACAGGCTATGAGTCAATTCTCAAAGAAGAAATAGTAATCATTAATCATATCACAAAACTGGTGAATCATTCAAGGTGAAATAACATTCAACTATAAAAAAGAACATAAATTAAAATACTCCCACCCTGGGTACTAGGATTTTCCCTTCATACATGGGTTAGCTACTCCAATGAATGATCTATTAACCATGGTTGGACTAATCGTATTTTCCTATCTACCTTTCCAAAATAATTGTATAGAAGAAATGAAATGAGTACAAACTTTGATACCATATTGTAACATCCCAACCCCGGTCCCACACATCATTGCACTGAGTCTGTCAGTTACATGATCTCAAGCATGCCTCCCCATACGATAGAGGCTTTCTACTAACCGTGATGATCAAATATAAATCATGGGTATACTATGCCCACTTTATTAGAGTAGAAAAACATCAGAAATAAATAAACATTAGGAAAATGATATAACAAGAAATAAACCCAACCAATATCATATGATGGATAAATAGTAAATATTGTATCCAAAAAGTAAATATTTGATATGTCATTTCAAATACGTGCTATGTGTCAATATGAAAAACCCAAAATTAACAAAAAAACTGGAAACTACTAAGAGGGTCACGACTCACATTTGGTTGCATCATCCCTTCTCTATCACATCTCAGCCATCTAACATTTGACTCTTAACAATATATTTCCCATAAAATATTAATTCTATTCAGGTACAAATCATGATGTTTGAATAAGTTACATGAACAACTCAGTAGTCCATAACCAATTGCAACTAAGATAATATTTATTCCTTAACCATGATTACAGTTGTATAAGTAATAAAATAAATGAAATAAGGTAAATGGTTTACATTAATTAAATTACTCTTTATTTATAGACATAAACTATCGGGTTCCTAAGGATGACCAAACAAACAATACCTAATTTGGACAGAGATGGAGTCTGAACTATCCCCAAGGGATATCAAAAATAAAAAATACAGGGTTATAAATTTCTATTTCATTTATATTCATATTACAGCTAATTAGAACCATGATCCAATGACAAAATTTTTGGCCAAGATATCAATGTATAAGAATATATGTATATTTAATGAATTAATCCATTTTCCATAACCCATTTATAAAATAATCCCACATGTGTGAATTTGAATAATCAATGCTTATCCCAAACATTTATCAAGAAAACACACAAGTGGGATTTTGAATCTAAATTTGATGTCCCATACTCATTTAACTCTATAGGATTTTGAAGTTGTTTCCCATGTCCCACAACAATTATTCACTCTTTTATTTTCATGCACTATTCTATATATCGAACGCATTTATCACTACGAAATTTTGAAGAATTTATCCATTTCCCACACCCATTTTTTGCAAAAATCTCATGAATCACAATATCAAATGTAGTACGGTATCATTTTTAGTAGAGTATTACATGTATCACAATATCACAAATATCGCAATTTTCTAAACATCAAGGTTAGGAATCATTAACCTTCTTTATAAACAATATCATTAATTTTTTCCTTTAAAATTTATTAAAATAAAATCTTAAACACATTGATTCAATTTTATTAACATTATAGTCACCATGAAACCATTTATAATCCATTAATCATATAACCCATTAAAAATTTTAAATAATCCATTAATCTCATGATCCCATTTATCAAATAATTATTAATACTGTAATTTTTTTAGAAAGCTGAGCTCAAAAGATCATTAATAAAGTCAATAAAAAGTTATAGCTATCTGATTTTCGGAATTTTACATATTTCATGAAAGAAAAAAATGAAACAAGTCATGAGGGAGAGTGTTAGAACCTATGTATACCTCTTCAATGAAAACTTTATATTGGGCCATTAATATGTTAGTTGGCTTCCCGAAATGCATGAGTGATTATGTAGCTCATGGATGAATGATTGTCAAGGTAATTCACCCACCTTGTTATCATATTCATTGAATGATAGATATTTCCAATTACAATAGATTGAACAATGGTAGTTGAATCACACTCAAACCAAATTTTGTTCGAATTTCATTGAAAAATAAGATCAAATTCTCTAAATACTCCCATAATTTCTTCCTCTAGAGCAGTGACCGGGCCATAAAAACCATTAAGGGATTCAACAACCTCACTGTAATGATCTCTGAAAATGACCCCTAATCCTGAAGATCATGGGTTTCCCATCGAGAAACCTTCAATATTTCATTTTTTCCAGCCTTCAAATGGGGGAAGCCAAAAGACATCAAGATTTATAGTAGGATTTGGGAATTATTTTTCAAGATTCAACCATTTAAGAATAGTAATGTCCCTTCCAGAATTGTAGTAGAATTCTCCATGCATCAGGTTTGTTTTTTGGGTTGTTCTGATGACACCTTCTATTTCATTTTTACAGTTAAAGAAGGAATGGGAGTAGATGGTACTATTTTTTCCCTTCCATATGATTTTCACTAGATATGCACTTGCAGTTTTGAATATGATGGATATCTTCTTGGAAAACTCGAAATGAATAATTTCATTCAATAACTGCTACAATGATTCATCATGGGGGATGTTTATCTCAATGATTTCAAAGATATCCCTCTGTAGAGATGTAGTGGTATTACAAGAAAGAAGATATTTTTGACATCCTATTAATGCTGGTGACAAATCATACACCTAGAGCATATGGAAATACCAACTCATTGAAGATTGTTATCAACTTGAAGATTGTTCAGAAAAAACCTCCATTGTATTGTATACCTTGAGGATGGAAGTCATTTTTTTAGATTCCTATCTATTTTTGATATCATAGAAGCATGTAGTTGTGGAAAGCCTTAGAATCAAGATGGCCATTTGTAGACTAACCCCAAATCATAATATCACCATGTTTAATGAATTCATGTTTTGAAATAGTTGAAATAATTTATTCCTATAGAGATTCTATATTAGTCAGTTTTACATTGATGGAGATATTCTGGTTGATGTCAATGAGCTAACCCGACAAATGAGAGATTCTCGAGCCCAATTGGAATGCTATAAGTTAAGAGAAGATCTCATACTAATCATCCAATGGGATTTCATGTGTATTTTTTAGAAAACAAATCTCAGACCAGTCCAGGATAAAGACTTTGTTAATGATAGCTTCCCTTACATATAATAAGGACATTGTTTGATAGCCTGCATTACATGAAAGATTAAGGATTAACTGAACAATATTACATTATCAAATATTATTTTGTAATATATTAATACATAACCTAACCATTAATTTTTTTTATAAATATTATTAAATAACTTATGGAAATATATGTTTTTAAAAATATAAAATTAATTCATTGTTTACAAAATAGTCAGAAATGATTTAAAGAACCAAATAAATATTAAGGGAACATTTTTATAGAAAACTATATTTCTACCCACAAAGATATTTTAACAATATATATTTAACTAATATAAATTATTTTTTAGTATTAATGTGATCATATATTTTAAATATTCATCAAATCTATTTCATATGCTAAAGATAAGAAAAACTCAATATTACATAAAAAATACTATATTTGTATACCGGTTGATTTTCTTCAATTTGATGGAGAAAAAATTTTAGATTAAATATTGAAACTTTTATAAATTTAATATGAAAAAAAACAGCATATTTGGAAGATAAACACAAAAATTAGCTTTGGGGTAATTTTTGGTGTTTTTCTCGGAAGATACTTTTTTTAATATATATTAAAATTACTATAATTTATTTCAAAATGGATTTTCATCTACTTTATTAATAAGGTTAAATTTTATTTTAATTTGGTTTTGAATATTAATTATATCTTTTTTTATAATTTTATAAAATGTAATTCATTGGAAGAAATTTCACTTTGAAATTGACAAAAAAAATATTGCAAGCTTTTGGATGTTTTTACCTTAAAACCTTGTATTGTCATCTCATTTACAAGATTAGATTTAAATTAATTTCTTCCACTTATATAATAGAAATTTTGAAAAATGGATTTCATATTTGTATTAAAAATAATTTATATTGTCTAATATGGACACACACAAAATTGACAAAAATATTAGTGAATATATTTTAAATTAATAACAATAATTAGGGTAAAATTAATCTTAATAAGGGACTAAACCATAATATTAATGGCCCAAATGACCTAGAAACTAGTCCACAATCCAATTTATATCCATATATATATATACCATACTATCCATTTTATATGAAAATTTCCATTTTTTAGAGCCATGTAGAATGTGAAAAACATGTTTGGGTTTCCTTTGTCAAAATATTACTAGAGTGCCACTACTCCTCCACTTTAAATGGCCTCTTCTCATACAACTTCCTCACACCTGTAAAGTTGCATTGTCTCAACCAATATCTGACCAAATATTACCAAAAAATCCCTCCCCTAATTCTAGAATCCTCACATTGGTGATGAAGAAATACATGGAATCATTTTTTAGAAACTAAAAGGAGTTACCCAAGTAATTGGCAACAAACTTCCTCAAACATTTTATTTTTATTTCCCACATACAACACCTAGAATATTTTTAATATATGAATGTATAACTAAAAAAATTATAATATATACTAGAATTTTATTATTCAATGGGTTATACCAACACTTACACACACTTCCATCTAATGGGTAACAAACATATTATTTCTATGTACGTCGAACCACTGCCTCATGATGTGATGAAGGTTCATTTTTACTTTATCTATTCTCATGTTGACCATTATAATGGAAAATATTTTTTATAAGGTATATATTATATTAATAATGTTTTTATTATTCATTAATTTGAATTTCAAACAAACCTTAATGGCTTCAATCTTGTATAAATATGATAATTTTGTTTGAGGAAGTGTGGACTATTACACCTCAAAGAGATGTGACTCGTTCAATCAATAAATAGGATGTGTAAAGGATGGTACTAATAAATTTATGTAAGATTTTTAACATATATATGATATTATAATTATTAATATATATATATATATATATATCATTAAAAAAAATTATTTTAATATAAAAAAGAAATTAATGTACCATTCATGTGTATGTATGACCTTCCCTCTCCTTTAACGGTGAATTTCATTTCATATATACAAACCATATATATTATTCAAAATAAATATTTAATGAATATATATGATATTAAAATATCCGATTCAAATCTGTAGATGATGGCACCATGACCCAATTAATAGGAACAAAAAATAACAAGTGAAAATATAATCGAGAAAACTATGTAATTAACTCTCGAACTAGTTAAAATAATTAAGGGTTGTTAACAAACGGGTAATAAGATATTATAATAATATAATATATAATTCTATAAACATTTGTATAGTCCATGAATAAGTTAGCATCGTATTTAAAACAAATATATAGTAGGAAAAATACCACATAAGAAAAGGTAGGTTAAAGACATGGATTTTCGTCTCAATATGCATTCCATGGAATCTTAATTGTTGTTATGCTCATAGTTTATTTTATATAGTGTATATACTTACATTTTATATGATATATCATGAATATTCTTACTATTTGGATATTATAATGTTCATTTAAATTATTCCATAATGGGTTTTATTATTTAAAATGATTAAATGTAGTATAGGATGCTTTAGAATGTTTAATGATTATTTTCCTTAATAAAGTTTTAATGGTATTTCAATGGAATCAAAATTCATTTACTATATTAAAATGTTGAAATTTTGATAAATCTTTATAAATAAATCAATCTAGATATTTGATAATGTTTAGTATTTAATATTTATGAGTAATTCATTTGAAATAGAAGACATGTTTTGGGGACCATTTGAGGTAAGCCCTTCATATTGGGGACCGATTGATGAAATCCCATCGATGCATTGGTATTAACATAAGTAGAAATTGTTAAAAAAATAGATGGGGTTTTTCTTGCTATTTATACCATCTTGATAAAGGTCTTGATGGTAATGGATACATGTACATATGAAACATGGAATCCAATAGTTAATTATTTCCATCATTTAGTTTCAGTTATTATTCATCAATGAGATTTTGCATCTAAATATCTATGGATACATTTAATTATCAGTTCATTGATTAAATGGAATGTGATTTTTTTTCATATCATTCCACATTGAATATTACCTATATAGTTGTTTGAATGGAATGTTTTATTTTTAATTTACAATTCCATGTTGATATATTATAATTGATTCATTATTGATTCTTCTTTATATACCATTACTGATCATTTGAGATGACACTTATTATGTTTCCTTTCCCATAGTTATGATGAAGAAATATTTGAATAATTTTTCAAGGATAATGTCAATTTATTTTTATTATGTATCATGTTTGTAATTATTCTATTTCTTTGTATTGTTGGTATCATGTTTGTAATATAGATTTAGAACACTACTAAACAGATTATTCCTTTGGTATTTGATTCCTTATAATCATGAAAATGTTAGAAAATAATGAATATGCTCTTGGCCTCTTCAGTAGGGGCATTATATTTGGTATAAATGAATGTTTAACATCAACCTTGGAATCTATATTTAGAAAAAATTAATTATTAAAAGAATCCCTAATATAGAAATTGATCATATATATACAATAACATAAAAGAAATTTGTTAAGGAAGATATTATATGTGTATTTATATCAATAAATATTTGTCTGGATACTACATGTAGATGTTGTTCTAGAACACATGTACCTAGTAATAACAACTCTAACAAGGTGTATCAGGACTGACTTAGTGTATCATTATACACAACAACATGCATGACTGAGAACCTAGTTTGACACTCTTGGGGGATACACATAGGCTAATTCACATTTTCATTACCTAACATTATAAATGATTTTGATGTAAATATTTCCCTGATGTAACTAATGTTTATGATTATAGGATTCAGGATGAATAAATTTATGTTATCTGATATACCATATTTATAGTGATACAATGTTCATAACATTATGAGCTAATTCAGTATATTCTACTGCTAAGAGATGAATCATTGAAGGGGGATTGATATGAATACTTGTGGCCAATGTAGAGGTATCCCTCCAAGTAAATTAAATATATCTTGGGTCAAAAATGATAATGTTATGGATATATTAGGGAATTTTAGTTAGGTTATAAAAAATAACCATTCATGAATAGAGAAGCAAATTCTATGGAGATAATATCAATGTTATATCTCTTTATGCTCAAGAATCACCCTTCGTTGAACCGTACTACTAATCAAATTCTATTTGAGAAATGTATAATGTCTCTAGAGGAGATATATATGGATTTAGAATGCAGTGTAAAGGAAATGTTTACACATGTGATATATTTTCTCTAAGGTGATGCAGATCAATGGTGTTTCTTAATCCAAAATACTAGGGCAGAAGGAGAAATAAAACATATGGAATGGAGAGAATTTATGGATACATTATTACAAAAATAATTCCATTTTTTCCAAAAATTTAAATGAAGTTAATGTTTCCTTGATCACTGAAAAATGAAAAATAGAGTGTTGAAGATTATGTATCTTGGTTTACATGGTTATCCTGAAATTCTATGGATGACATACATAACATGGAGTGAAATATTCAACACTACTTTTATGGTCTTAATCGAAATATACAATGGGTACTAGTTCGATAAAATTATTCATGAAATTAATATATAGTTTAATTTTACATCATGATAGAGAATGAATTATGTAGATTATATGAACTCAATGGAATCCAAAAGAAGAATAGATTTTCTGATAAGCAATAAAAAGAGAATATATCGAATAAGAAGAAGAAGTTTCATAAATTTATATTGTGTGAGGACTTTGGAGAGAGTCACCCTATGAAATGGTTGAAAGGAGTGTAGAGAAAAGAGTCACTTGGAAAAAGAATGGAGAATGAAGAATAAAAAATCAACTATTCAGTGTTACAACTGAAAGAGATGGGCCACTACACAAATGAATTCACTAAACATAAAGAGAATATACCTCTGAAGGAGCATAGAGATCAAGGTCAAGCATATTTTCTTGACATAAAATAAGTGGAAGAATTTATGTACTTCTATATTTGGTTCTAGGAAATATGATGTAAATTTTTTTATTGACTTTTTAATCATTTTATTTATAATATATGTAAGAAATATACTATGATACTTTTTCATTAAGGATTTTAGATTATATACTGAATGGTTCTAGTTAATGTTACTCTATATAAAATTATATTTTTTATAAAACATATGATTAAGGTAAATAAAACCATTTATATGTTCCTGATGTTAATATAATGATGAGGAAATGATTAATTTGGGAAACTAAAGACTACATTGGAATTCATTAATGAATTATTAACAAGTGGTATATGCTTCAATGATGGATCTTTCAATACTTCTTGATTTAATGAATATATACCATAATACGTGTCTTTTGATAAGAATAATGAAGAATTCATGAGTCCAATATGGTTTTATGGTGATTCAAGTTATTACAATATTTCAAGATGATACATGATGATGTTATCAATATTTTTGGAATGTGAAGATTTAGAGGTAGTTCATATTTATTGGAAGATAATGATAATTTTGGAAATTTAGTGACCTTCCTTTAAAAGTCTTGGATCATAATATATTACATAATATTACCATTTATGGTTGATATTCAAATGATATTTAAGAGGTTAATGTATTAATTCACCACATGTTGTATCATATTTTATGAGATGAATTATAAATTGTTCAATGAATAATCAATGGTAAGATAGTGTCTATAGAAAATTATATTTACTTATATTCTTAGATGGTGAATTAATTCCAAAAAAGGGTTCAAAACACAAATGTTTTTCTATAATAATGATTTTTATGACATAAATGTACTTTAGTCAAACCTATGGTATGTGGTTTTTATGCAATCAATTTCATCTGAACATGTTCTCTTTCACCAAACATGTGAATTGATTGTTGCTTTTTCTCATATATCCATGTTTCTATTTTACACCTATGATCTCCCACTAGGTAACCTAGTTATGTGACGCTTTAAATTTACATTCTATATTATAAGGAAGTTATGATATTAACAAATTTTATTATTTAGTTTATTCAAAAATAGTTTATTTTCAATCCATACATCACTATTATCATGTTTAAAATGTGAGTTTTCAATTCATATAAGCTATGGAGAATGTAACACTCCAGAATTCTAAAGTATGAACCTTATATTCGTTAGTGTTTATGAAATGTGACACCAAGATCATAAGGGAATATAAAAAACCTAATACATTTTAATATATTTACTATTTTAGATAGATTAATTTTATTCTAAATCTTTCAATTAATTCAAACAATAAGATATATTTTTGTACACACGAGAACCACCTTTTTCGATAGCTTGTGTAACAAGTAATATCTTGTTTTAACCAAACAATAATATATTATAAAAAATTATGGTTTAACAATACATAACTAAACCATTAAATAACTAGGTATAAATATTATTACATAAATTATAAAATATATGGTATATAAAAATATAAAATGAATTTCTTGGTTAAAAAATAAGCATAAATGAATAGAAGAACTAATTGGATATAAAGAGAAAAATTTTATAGAAAACTATTTTTATTCACCCAATGATGTTTAACCCAAATAAGATTAATTAATTTCAATTAGTGGGTGGTATTAATGTGATAAAATATTTTTGATATTCATCAAATAAATTTACTTGGCTTATGATCTGAACAAACATAATATTACACAAAAAATACTATATTTTTTAATAATGGTTGTTTTCCACCATTTCAGGCATAATCCATTTTAAATATAATTTTTGAACCCCTTATGAATAGAATATGTCAGAATAAAAGTCATAATTATAATATATACATAAAAATTATATTATGGTGACTTTTGGTAAAATTTTATGGGAGTTTCATTTTTTAATGAATAGTGAAGAATACTAATATTTAATTCAAAACTTATTTTTCATCTAATTTATTGATAATGTGAACTTATATTTATTTATTTTTTAAATTTTAATTACATCATATTTTTTTCAATTAATCCAATTTAGGTAAATTTAATCAATTTCACATTGAATGTTATAATAAAAACATATGAAGCATTTGGATAG
This sequence comes from Viscum album, assembly GCA_963277665.1. Lineage (NCBI taxonomy): Eukaryota > Viridiplantae > Streptophyta > Magnoliopsida > Santalales > Viscaceae > Viscum > Viscum album. Next base: position 296,402,488 of record OY728165.1, read on the forward strand.
TTTTACCTTAAATTCCATCATTGTCGTCACATCTGTAGGATTAAATGTAAATTAATTTCTACCATTAATTAGATTGGAATGTGGAAAATGGATTCCATATTTTGAATCACCATAATTTATAATATCAAATATGGTAAAATTATATTTTTACCAAGAATATTGGGGAATGTAATTAAAATTTACCACATTGATTAAGGTAAAATTATGCTTAATAAGGGAATAATCCTTAATATTAAGGGTCCAAATGAAATAAAAAAATTCCAAGTGTCATTTTATGGAAATATTTTCACCTTATTATTGCTTGGATATAAATGGGTGCATTATTGGATCCATATGAAATTTGAGAAACTTGAATGGAAATATTTTGTCAAATTATTACAAGAGATCCACTCCTCTACCACTATAAAAGGTCTCCTCTCCTCCCACTTACTCACACCTATCAAGACACATTGGATCAAAACATAAATTCCCTAATATATCCTCAAAATAAGTACCCTCAAACTAGATCTATCAACTTGGGAATTATTCAATCCAATGAATCCTTTTGGTATAAACCAAAAGGAGTTACCTAAAAAAGATTTAATAAACATGCTCGAGATTTTAGTTGTATTTAAATTATCCAAACCATACACAATTATTATTCCATGGATTTATAAAAACAAGTATAAAAAATATACTAGGATGTTTATATTCTATGTCTTTCAACTACACATACACACGCATCCATCTAATGTGTAACAAACATATTGTTTTTGTATAAGGGGAACAACGACCTCATGAAATGTTGATTGTTTATTTTCCCATTATCACATCTCATGGAGGATATCATGATGGTATAACTATTTATATATGATATATATTATATTTTTAATGTATTTATTTTTATGTAATTTTTAATTAGAACATATTATTATAATTTTCATCTTTTTTAAATATGATAATTTCGTTTGAGAAAGTGTGGACTACCGCCCCTCAAAGCGATGTGGCTCGTTCATGCCCAACATGCAATGTATAAAGGATAATATTAACAAACCTATATAATATATATATAATATAAGTTATACTATAATTATCATATACATATATCATTTACTTTTAATTATTTTTATATAAAAATGAAATGACTGTAGAGTTAGTCTGTGCGTACAACCTACCGTCTCTATGAACAGTGCATTTCATTTCATATCTATAAAACATTTATATTATTTTGAATAAATATTTAATGAATATATGTGATATTAACATAATTATTTAAATTTTTGGATATATTGATACCATGATCACATTAATGGGAACAAAAAAGAACATGTGAAACATACTTGAGAAAACGAGGCAATTATTTCTCAAAATAGTTAAAATAATGAATGGTTATTAAAAAATGGAAAATAAGATGTTATAAGAATACGATATATGATTTTATTAATAAGACTATATTTATACTATATGTTAGTAACATATTTTAAACCACTATACAGGAGGATAATCCCAACGCAACAAAATAATGGTTAAGGTAAGGGATTTTAGTTTCAATTTGCATTATATTGAGACTTAATTATTGTTATGAGAATTGTTTATTTTAAATGGTGTATATAATAAAAATTTACATGATGTATCATTAATATACTTACACTCATGATATTATAAAATTTAGTATATTTTATTCCCCCGTGATTCTTATGATTAAAAATGTTTTACAGTGGTATTGGACACTTTGGGATGTTCAATGATTATTTTCCTCAATAATGTTTTAATAGTTTTTCAATGGTATCGACATTCATTACCTATCCTCCACTGGTGAAATATTTATAAATCTATATCATTTATTAAATAAGGTTATTTGATAAGGAACATTATTTATTCTATATGTGGAATTATTTGGACATGTAAGACATGGGTTGGGGTCCATTTAAGGTACGACCTACGAGATGGGGAATAATTAATGAAATCCCCTCTATGGATCAGTATTATCCTGAGAATAAATAGTTTTAAAAGATATATGGGGCTTACATAATAGATATACAATATTTTGAATTCTATTGAAGGTAACGGTTCCATGTACGTAGGTAACATGGTGTCCAATAATTAATGATTTCTCTCATTTAGTTTTAGTTATTATTTATCCATCAGATTTTTCATCAATATATATATATATGGATACATTTAATTTTTAGTTAAATGATTAAATGGAATTTTTTTATATTTCTTACCTTTCCATATTAAATTTTCCTTTTCTAGTTATTTTAAATTAATGTGTTATTAATTATTTAACATTCCATTTAATTCATTCTCATTGTTTCATTATGCTTTCTACATTACATACACATAATGAGCATTTGATCTATAAATTATTATGTTTCCCTTCCCCATGTTATATAGAATAAATAATTTAATAATAATTATATGATTATATTCATTTTTTTTATTATTTATCCCGATTCTATTCCCCATTTCCCAATGTATAATGGGTAACATGAACATAATACGACGTTCAAATACTGTTCAACTGCTTAATATTTTGAGACTAGATTCCTTATAATTTTCCCAATGTAATAAAATAATTCACCGGATCTGTGATTCCAGGGTCGGGGCCTTACAATGGGATTGTAATTTAGACCACCAACCTTAAAATTGATGATGAATACTCACCAATGTAAATACCCAATTTATGTGGACAAAAGAAGATCATGATGAAGAATGAGATCAAGATCAAAAATTAGGATCTATGATCAAACATGAAAAATTCCAAACACATGTATCTAAATCAAATATAAATTGAGGATAACTAATTTTCAATGTATTAGAGAAGGATTGGATAGAGAAAGAGAGATGAAACTAATCAGGATTTGATTTTACTGCTGATAGAGGTGCATATATTCAATCCATGCATCAAATCATTTATAACAGAGGATGGAATCCCGAGGAATGAATCAAGAGCCTCCTAAAATGGGTGAATTTTATTAGAGTTGATTTTAAATGACTTACAGTGAATTTATAGGGGGATGGGGTTATGGAATTTTTATTTATTTTTTGCTGGTTTAAAAATCCATTCACATTGTTTCGAGCTTCAGATTAACGGTTTTCCCTAACTGTGCACCTCACCAAAATATGTCACATTGGTACAACTATCGGGGAAATGTTTTGGGAATATCATGTGTTATCCATGTGAATCCCATCTTTATAGGATTGTACGATTTACTAGGATGGGTGCACAGTTTGGGATAACCATGCGCCAACCATGCACTGCCCTTCATCCTTCCAAAATATCACAATTTACACCAAAAAACATGCAAGATAAAACCAAAAAAATGATTACTCAAATCAAGGAAAACGTGTAGAGGTAAAGGTGAATAACAAATCTATATGAAGGGTCGGGTTGTTATAGTATTTATGTATTACCACCTCCATGAAGTGATGTGTTTCAATTTCCATAAACAATTCATATTGATGGTTATAACTATGTACATACTATATATATATATATATATGATATATATGATATCAAAATGGTTCATTAAATGTGATTTATTATTCATAATCCTTATTATAATTCCTTTGAATTCTGAAAACATTATTCGTGTGTACATACAGACAACCACCATCATGAAGTAATGTAATTCATTTTTCATATATCATATATATTAATAGATATAAAAGTCTATATAATGATTAAATACTATGAAAATATATTTATTAATATTTTTTGTGTATGGAAATATTACCATAGTTCAAGTACATATACTTCTAAACTGAAATATGCTTGTAAAACAAAGAATTTATAAGAATTAATAATGATTTTAATAATATATTTTTAATAAAAGGGCAACAATATGTTATAATTAAAAATTATATGAGATTATAAATTAAAATATACTTTTATAATACATGAAAAATAAAACCAAATTTATTATTAATGTGATTCTAATGCGTATTAAAAATGATGAAACATTTTGCAGGATTTTAATGATTCAATGACACTTTAAATGATATTGTTTATGCATGAATTATTATTTTGGGAATTTAAATCATCATTATATGATTAATCCATTTAAATTTGTTCTCCTTATTTTTTTATATGATATTTTATCTAATATATCCATTTAACAGTTTTGTTACTAAAAATTATCACAAAATGTTTTTAAGAGAAATAGACTTGATGAAATCTTTGGTCTGAAATATTTGTCTTCCTTGTCAACGATTTCATTACAATAATATCATGAATTTTTTATTATTCACATATGATTTCATATTGTCATTTGTATCCTTATTTGATATTTTTTTGAAAATCTTTCTAAGGATTATTCTTGTAAATTTTTTAAAAACATACTTTTGAATCTAAAAAATTGAGAATAGAATTGTTGTTTTGACGTACTCGATATGAACTGAATATCCCATTGCTAAAATTTATCAATTCATTGAATTTTCCATTGAATATTTTAAAGTTTATTTAATAATATAGATTTTTCCATAATATTTTATAAATATAATTTGTAAATACATTGTTTCAAAATTAAAGGGTTATTTTCCATTGGAAATATTCCAGTGCAATTTTCATCTTTGATATCAACCATGGAGGTTACATATTCATTACAGTGAATATTATCTAATAATACCATCCTTATTATCCATCTAAACATATTAATAATATGATGATGTGATTTTTAAAAATACCATTTCTTTTTCATGGGGTACATTTAAATGAAATGATGAAATGTATATGATACTCGTTTCCTTTTCATGAGTTGTGATATGATGAAAATATAATGTTTTATGATATTTTACCACATATATATATGGTATAAATTATTGACGAGTGGGTATTGAATTATATATCCCTAAAATATATTTGTTATATCACTATATATCATTTGAAATTTATGGGATATCAATGTGTGTGCTACATCTGCTTTGGGAAATAGTTAAGAATGCCTAGCCAACTAAAAAAATATAGAGAGCCGCATAATTATCTATGGGAAATATGTGGTGATACAAGATACATTATTAAATAGGAAATATGTTTTAATTCATGATCTACTTTGATATTATGGTCTTGGTATTTAACTGTGACATTTTTAAATGGTTTCAACGCATATGAAAGCTCCACGCTTTTTATGGCATGTTCTAAATATTATGATATAAACTTATGGTTCATGAATTATTTATGGTGTTTCCAAACTCCAATCATTCACTTCTTTTGAAAGTATAAATATTAATTCTACTGCTCATGTACATGAACTATGATAGATTCGGTATAAATTTTTTATGTCTGGATTCTGATCTCATACCATTGTGCTTTCAGGATGCTTAGATATTACTATCGGTTGATATCTCCAATGTTTACCCTTACTGATCATCTGATCTCACCCTTACATAGGTTTCTTTTACCATGGTTCTGAATAATGTATTTAAGTATTGTATCCTAAAAATGGTATAATGTGATTATAAATATACATGAAATAATGATGAATTGAACAAAATTATATTTTTAATCTTTTCTCCAAAGATGATAACCATTTATAGTTTTGTCATTGATCATAATGTTATGTTTTAAATATTAATTTATAAAAATGAAATGCTATGGTAACCTCAATCCATATCTTTCCATAATTTTATGTTTATTTTTTGCAGTCTATTAATTAATAAATTAATAAAATATGTATTACGCTTATAGCTTACCCATAAACCCAATACATTTACATTCAAACACCCCATTTCATATAAAACTAATCCCACCATCACATTCATACTCCCATCATCAACTAGACTCATGACTAATTATATCACACACATTCCATGAAAATAATTTCAGAACATTGTAGATAACAGAACATCTTATAAACACTCCACCAAAATAAATATGCAATTGAAATCATAATAATGAGACACCAACTTCTATAACCATACCATCATCAATGTTTGAGGATAATATTATAATTTTGGTAAGAACATGATTTTTCACTAAGGTGTGGATCCTATAAATCTAGTTATAATTCCTTAATTTTTACTTAAATTGGATTCCATGTGGGTTAATGAAGGTCCTGAGAGTTTATGGTGCTTTTTTAGAGCCAGGAACCCACTTTTTTGGAAAAAAATGGCACAATCACATGGTTATAGTAAACCGTGCTGATGGTTTGTATTTTTGGGCAGATCTATCTCACATGGTTGGCACACCGTTTTCATTACCATGTGGCCTATCCATGATTTACACCTTTTTTTCTAGGTACTCGTTCATGATTTCCACAAGGATAGAAAACCCATTCGAGAAAATTTTAATAAGCTATATTTTGGGAAATTTTATGTTCTTTCCCATAAAGATCTAATTAATTCCATCCTTCCCTATTGCGATTTCTAGTAATATTAGCATATTTTTTCTATCATTTTAGATATTTTAGAAGGCCTATTTTAGGTATCAAGAGATATCCATCATCTAGGACTTTTTTGAGCTTCCATTCAGCATGTTGGATTCCCAAAATTATGTACTCATGTCTGTTTGAGTCATTCATATTCTCTCTTACCCTTGACCTAGTTATCGAGGTGTGAGTATTTTTTCCTTTTTCTCAAATCTACTCCATTATAAGCCAAATAATAGACTAATATTGGAGTATGAGATTTGTACCATCTAAAGGTGAGTGGTATACAACTCATCTTTTAATTTCATTGATTTTGTAAATGTTGTGTGGGCCCCTCGGATTTCATCCGGTGCCATTTATTCTAATATATATTCCATGATTATAATCATTACAACCATATGGTTACAATCTTTCTAAATGCATGATTATTTTTTAGTGGTTACACCGAGAACTCCATCCATCACACATAGTATTTTATTCCATAATTCTTGTTTTTGTGTTTTGACATGTTTTATCCACCGTTCAGGTGTTCCCTGGCTTGAAATTACATAGGGTAAGATTTTATATAATAAATTACAGGAAATATATTATGAATATCATAATTCAAGGTACAATTTATGGTCATCACTTGACCCACCTATGTTAAGTGATTCAAATAGTAAACATATTTTAAATGGAAATTGGCATGTATTCTATGTATATGGATTTCTCTTTTAAATTGTAATTGAATAATAGGTTTCACATCTGTAGCACACTATACCATGTTATGGAAGGTAGTGGGGTGAACCTTGATTATGAAAATTCCTTAGAGGGGTTAAATGAATGGTTTCATGCTCAAATAAACTTGTCTCACTAATGAAATCAAATGGCTTGAACTTAATGAAATGTATATGTCTTTCTTTTCCAAATAGGAGTGGCCTAAATCAAGCTCTCCTTGTATTCCCAAGGGAGTTCCTAGAGAACTTTAGGACCCCATTCTAAATTTGTGGATATGTATTTCTGAGGATTGGACCAACCTAGAAACTGATCCTTTTCTAATATTGGATGTTGCTATGAATTTATAGGATCCCTCATGTATTACTACAAGATTCTGTATATACAGTCTTTGGATCCGACATTGACAAGTAGGTTTCATGGTTAAATACCATTGGCCCCAGTCATTTCATATCCTCGTTTTACCTTTGGATAACCCCATGGACTCAGTAGGCATTTTATTGAAGAATTCATTAGATTATGCTCCCCAGATTACGATCCTAACCTTATTGAAGCTACAATAATTACTGAGTTGGTGACCATTGAGGTCTAAGTTGCACTGGTTGTTACCATGGAACTTCATTATTAGATTTCATTATAGGATACCTTATTACATCTTGGAACCATCACTATTGCTAACTTGTGACTTATTAATAAAATGGTAATAATAATTTAATGAACTATTTACATGTTTAGATACCAACCAATGGCAGAACGAGGTATATGGGTATTTAGTTACATTGCATTTATTTACATCATATATAATTTCATTCACATTGTTGCATTTCCATTACACATGATAGTTGTTATAGACATTGTCGGTTGTGTCCCATTGAGATTTATCACCCTCCATCTCTTTGCACAATTTAATACCCACAATAGATTACATGAATGCACATGTTGATAAAGGGGTGAATACAACTTTGAACACTTTATTGCTTATTTTTTGGATGAAGATTGGTAGTAGATGACCGAGAAATCTAGATGTTTGGGATTGTATTTTGATTTCTTTTATAAATTTTTAGAATATGTTATGCCTATTGTCTTGTACCCATGTTTTCCAATTTTCAAGTGACATGACATATCATCATCAATTATTCCATTTGATTCAATTACTGTTATCCTTATCCATCTATTAATTTTTTCTGATTCTATTTACCTATATTTTGTGCAATATCTACCTCTCTTTATCTTTATCCACTGTGATACACTCTGGTAATGAGGGAATTATCTCCCCATAGTCACAACCTAGGCCCTCATTACTGGTCGATAGCCTCTGGTGTGTGAGATGTGCTTGAGGCCATGTGGCCCATCGAGCTCGAGCCACATATTAAGTGGAATCCAAATATAGAACATCACAAAGTGGTATTAGAGAATTTTACATTATTTATTTACTATTTATATACAACATATTTGAGATCAGGAATGTTATGGGTGTTGGGATGAATTCGTTCTTGGGCATCACAAAGTGGTATGAATTCATCCTTGTCCTGATGATATGAGGGCAAGGAGCATAGTTCATACATCATTATTATAACCAAGAATTTCCATGTCATGAATATTTTAATCCCATATAGGTATATTTCATTACTTTTATTTCATGATATTCCTATGATTATTGAGTGATGTTTTCATAGTTAACTTATTCTTGTGATATTCCTTCATTTATATTGTGTGATTAATTTTCTCAACTCATGAGTTCTATGGTCCCTCATGGGTTGAGATGTGTAATTTATCATGTTGAGCCATTAGGCTATAAATAAATGTGTATTTTTTCATTGAGGGTGTGTGTGGGAACTAATTCAATTGGAATGGGTATTAATTATTATATAGAACATGAATTATAATAAAAAAAAATTCACTTCCTTATCCGTTATTTTCATGTTTATGAATATAAAATAAGTATACATGGTAATTAAATTAAATATTAAGTGAAACATATACTTTAGGACTTGCTGATGCCTTATTATATAAGAGGGTTGTCGATGTATTGTTCCTTGGTTAGTGAGTTATCATACATTAATCCTATGCTGATGAAACTATTTATCTACCTAATGGGTGTTCTTAAGGGTTTTCTTTCCATTTCTAGACTTATTCCACCACGATGTCCTCATATCATAGTCTAGAAAAGTGGTGATGATCATGATCTAAACATGGTGGGATCTGATCCACCGTATTGCCTCCAATAGTTTCATTTAGTCACCACCTTTTATAACTAATTTGTTCACTAAAACCCTAGGTCATTATAGTGTCCTAGGTCTAATGAAGTGCATGTATAGAGATCCATGGTATTCACCTTCAATAAATGATCTGACCCGTGAGTTCATGTATCAGCATCTTCATACATTTTGAGGGGATGTAGGTTCACAGGTTGATGAGTCTTGGATAGAGGTCAACCTATCTATATTTGAGAATCTAGAAACATCTCCAGAGCAGAGGGAAAATCAGGTTACATACATGATTAGGGATTGGTCCATGCATCGGTGGGGTGTGGTTACCTAGACTGATATATATCAAGACAAGCTATGGGTTATCTTTAAGACTTTTTTCTATGAACAATTATTTACTCAGATGTTGAGAGATGATTGTTCTATAGTTATCTTGCCTCTCGGGAAGGCTTCAATGTACGTTATAGAATATAAAACATGTATCATGGAGTTAGAGTGCTTTTCACCACTTCTAGACGATGATGATCAATTATGTGGTGGAAACTTCGAGGATTGGATTTAGTACACCATTCATACGTAGGTAAATGGATTTCACATACCTACATTTCATGAAATATTCAATCAAGATATTATTATTGATCACATCTTGAGGGAAAAAACAGCATTATCTATTGAGTATATGTTCCATTGTAGGCTAGTAGTTCTCCCAGTGATGGGAAACATTCCCAAAAGGTTTTTCATCAAGCAATTGATAACCATAGTACCGATTTTGATTAATCTATGTTGTTACATCACTATAGATTATGATGGAATATGAAGTTGTACTGTGATAGAGACCCAATGTAGATCCATGATTGCAACCATATGGGGAATAATCATTATTGATGGAGGATGTTTCCATCAACTTTGAGTGGAAAATAATCAGTTCTAGTACCACCTTTTGGAGAGGGTTATTTTTTACCATGTCAGGTGGGGAATTAGACTAGCATATGTAGGTCTTGATGTGGAGGAGGTCAGGGATGTGGTAGCCAGACCCATGAATAACAGTATCACCAATAGAATAGTTTGGAATATGGAAGTACAACTATTCCATAGGGCCATAGATCAGTCCAGTTGTATACACTACAACTGATAAATAGGGATCAACATACGAGTCAAACAATAATACTATGTACCATTTTTCTGGCATCTACTATTGTATCCTTTGTATTTGAGATAGGTTATTCGAACTATTTTATCTCTATGTCTATCATAGATAGTCTTAAACTGTAGATAACATATTTTTGTGGTGTAATGTCCCTACATACATAATTTAAAGTGTGGTAAGAGGGAATATGCCAGTGTAGGGATTGTACCCTTAAGATAGGTAGTAATACTTTCTTAGAGAACCTCTCCATTCTCGAATTGAAAAGATACATTATCATTCCCATGATGGATTGGTTGGTTCAATATCATGCTTTTGTACACTAAAATCATTTTGGGGTATCTTTTACATCACCATAGGGAAGTATTTATCTATATAAGGGTGACTAGGATGTCCATGCTGGTAGAGCAGGGCCATAACATCATGTTCTAGGTGGAGCAATCACCCAAATTTAAAATATCTTCTTTGAGGATCATGTTTTATGTTAAGTTGAATTTTATCCAGTAGTAGATCATTCAAGGGATGTATTCGTAGATGAATTTTTTAGATTACCCCCCATAGAGAGGTACACTATAAAATTTTTATTTTTATAGGGGCATATTTATATCTATTCTTCTATATAGGATGTCACCTATTGAGCTATGGGAGCTCAAGTGGTAGTTAGAGGACATGGTGACCAAAGGTTTCATATAACCTCGAACATTCTTTTGTGCTTCTCCTCTACTTTTCTCTAAGAAAGAAGATGAGATCCATCAAAATTGTGTAGATTACAGATGGTTGAACCATCTTATGGTCATGAAATGGTACCCACTACCTCAAATCAATGATCTCTTTGACTAAATCCAAGGAGATTGGGTTTTCTCTAAGATCGACCTGAGGTCGGTATATCACCAATTGCGAGTAACTCCATAAAAAATACCTCATAATTCCTTTCGTATAAGGTATGGTCTGTATGTGTACCTTATTATTTCGTTCATCCTTACAAATGTGCCTTTCGTTTTCATGGCTCTGATGAATAGGGTGTTCCACCCCAATTTGGATTATTTTGTCATAGACATGGTGCGAAAATTTTTGTTGAATTCTCACACTCGTAGATACCATGAAAGACACCTTGAGATCATTTTGAGTATAACAAGACAACATCATCCTATTCCAAGATTTCCAAGTTCAACTTTTGGATCAATAAAGTTCACTTATTTGGTTGTATTATCTAAGAATCAGGTGTATTTATTGACCTTTAAAATGTTACTATAGTAATTTCCTAGGAAAATCCTATGAACTTGTATGATATATAGAGTTTCTTGGGGATTGATAGATATTACATTCATTTTATATAAGATTATCATAAATTTATTCACCTCTCAATAATCTTACAATGAAGTGTGTCAATTTCTTTTGGTCAGAAGTGTGTGAGAAATCCTTTCAGGAGTTGAAAGTGAGGCATGTCTTATCACCTATTATGACTCTTACATAGCCAGGAATATCCTATACTATCATTGTGGTGCTTATGGAATCATCCATGGTGAACTATTGATTGAAGAGAACAAAGTTGTTGCATATGTATCTTATAAGTTGAGGCCTCATGATAGAAATTACCTAACTCGTGAACTTGAGCTAGCAGCATTTGTCCATGCCAACATTGATGGAGACAATATCTATTAGGAGATCACTTTATCATGTATAAGTATTTAAAGGGCCTCAAATATATTACTACACAATGTAAGTTGAAACTCAGACACAATGATTGTTCAAATATCTACAGTCATATGATTTCAAGCATGCATGTACACCTAGAAAGGAAAATTTAGTTTCTATTGTGCTATGTTGGAAAACTCAAGAACATTCCATTCAGGAATCCAATGATGAATTGAAATTTGTGTCCCTCTTCTCTGATATGAATATCAAGGTTCATGATAGTCATGGGATGTATTGCCTTTAATCATTGACAGTTACCTCTTCCATCGATGTGTAGGTGAATGGTAGACAATTTTTAGATCCTAAGGGATTTGTTATCGAATAAGGTATATCTGAAGATAACCCTCCTCTCAATTGGTCTATGGATAGAGATGACATCCTACGAATACATGGACTTGTCTATGGTCCTGCAAATATGAGTGAGGAGTTGATATAAGAGTCCTATGCTTCTCAATGGGCTGTTTTTCCTAGAATCCTTAAAATGTATCTAGATATGGGATGCCGGTATTGGTTTCCTGTGATGAAATAGAAGATATCATGCTTTTATCAGTATGTGTTCAACCTTTCAGTAGGTGAAGTTAGAGAAACAGTGACCTTCAGGCTTATTATAGCCGCTTCCAGTCCCAGAATAGAAATTGGAAGATGTTTCCATGGACTTTGCAGTTATGATTCCTAGGTCTCTGATGCGTAGTGATGTTTTACAGGTAGTTATGGAACAACTAATGATATTTTCCTAGTTCATTATTATTTGGGAGACTTTATCAGTTGATGATTTGGGAAGCCTGTAGTTTTTTGATATCATATGACAACATAGGATCCCTCATACTATCATTTCATATTAGGATTCCCTTTTAAAATCACAATTTTAGAATGGTTTAATGAATTCTATGGGAACATAGCTTCTTCTAAGAATATATTTTCACCCTCAAACCGATGAACAATTGGAATAGATAATACATTTTCTAGAGGATATTCTCTGAGCATGTTTCAATGATTTCGGTGGTTCTTGGGATAATCATATCCCTATAATTGAATTTTTCCTATAATAATATATTCCAATATATAATTCAGATGGATCCTTTTGAGGCCATTTATGGTAGGATATTCAATTAAACCCTTTACTGGATAGAGGCTATTGAGGAAGCACTAGTTATTCCTAATATCGTTGAGGTGATATCGGAATAGGTTCAGCTGATCAGAAAATCTATGACTAATGCTCAATATTGATAGAAATATTATTTCTGTCAACATCAACGACCTATAGAGTTCGAGGTCGGGGATTGTTTTTTCCTTCAAGTATCAGCCAGGGTAGGAAATAGTTGATTATAGAATCAAGGGAACATGTCACCTCATTACATATGGTCATTTGATATTCTAAAGAGAGTCAGGTTGGTGGTCTATTAGGTCATACTACCTTAGAGGTATCATGCCATGCACGACATCTTCCATGTTTCATAGCATTTCCAATATCACGTTAACCCATCTGATACCTTTGATCCCAAGGAAGTTCAGTTAGATGATGATTCTTCCTTTGAGGAGTATGCAATACACATCATTTACAAGGGTACAAAGGCCCTATGAAGCAGGTCTTTCCCACCAGTATGGGTGTTATGGTAGCACAGTAGTATGCAAGATGAGCCATGGGAGCAGGAGGCCGACGTACATGCCCAATGTCTAGAGTTATTCTCAGATCGTATTTCCCCACCCATGGATGGTAAACTCTGTGATGAGTTATTCTATGGGTGAAGACTGTATGATCTTGGTTTTTCAATCAAGTATTGATCTTTTAAATTTTTTCCTAATATTATATTTAGAACCAAATATGGATTCCTAGTGGGTAAATAGAGGTCTAGAGTGTTTCTGGTGTCTGTTTAGAGCTAGAAAAAATACTTTTTTTAAAACATGTCTATTTCGCACGATTAGAGTAAACCGTGCGGGTAGGGCACATGGTTAGATCTAACTTTGTGGACGATGTGTATTTTTAGACAGATCCATATCGTACGGTTGGCACACAGTTTCTATAAATAAGTATCCTAGCCATGTGGTACACCCCTTTCATTAAGTACATATTCATGGTTTTCACAAGGTTTCACAAACATTGTTGGAAAACCGTGCATTGGCTAAATTTTGGGTAATTCAACCTTTACCCCTTAATTATCTAATTAATCACCTCCTTTATCCCTATAATGATTTCTATCATGATTAGCCTCTTTTTCTGTTATTTTAGAGGGGTTTGAAGGCCTATGATAATGATCATAGATATCCTTCATTTGAGATCTTTTTAAGCTTTTGTTCATCATATTGGATGTGCAATAGTAAGTACTGCTGTCTGTTGGATCTGTTCATCTTATCTCATTTCCTCAGCATAGTTGTTGAGGTGCAAGCATTATTTCCATTTTCTTAGATCTACTCTATTCCATGAAAAATTATAGGATGATAATGGGGGAATATAGTAGTACCGGCCTATGTTGTGTGGTCTATTACTCATCCCTCGAGTTTATTGATTTTGGAATTAGTGTGTGGGCCCGCTGATTTGATCGGGTACCATTTAATTCAAATTATATTCCATGCAATCATTGGAATTGTATAGTTATGATTTATCAAAATATGTGATTAGTGGTTAGCTGATACTCCCACAACTCCATCCATCCCATGTAGGATGTTATTTGATAATTGTCTTTTTAATGTTTTGACATGTTTGATCCACTGTTCGGGTCTGCCTTGGCATGACCTTCCAAAGGGTAATATTTTCTATATTAAATGGCGTGATTTATATTTTGAATTACATAATGTAATGTAGCATGTATGGTCACCCCTTGACCTACCTAAGGTAAGATCTTAAATTAATAATATTCTTGGAAATGGAAATTGGAAAGTATAATAGGTATATGACATTCCCATTTTAAATGTAATTGAATAATTAGTTGCAAGTCACTGGTACCCCTTACCATGTTGATGGAAGGTAGTGGAGTGATTATTTCTTATGAAAATTACTTGAATGGATAAAATGAATGGATTATTTCTCAATTAGAAATCTCACACTAAATAATGGTAATGTCTGGAACATTATGTATTTTATATGACTTCATTATAAAAATTGGAGTGACATGACTCGAGATCACCTTGGATTCCTAATGTTGTGCCTAGAGAACTCAAGGAACCCGTTCTAAATTCATTGACAAATCATTCTTAGTTTGAGACCTGCCTAGAACCTGGTACGTGTCAAGCTTTGGATGTTGGTATGACACCGTAGGATCCCTCATGTAGTACTACGAGATTCCTTGGATACACACTTTAGATCCATCATTGAAAAGTAGGTGATATGATTAAATCTCATCAGGCCCAGTCACTGTAAAGTCGCATTGTACATTGTATGAACTCCTTGGACTAAGTAGACATCTTATTATGGAATTCATTGGACTACTCTCTGATGATTACACTCTTACCCTTAGCAAGAGTACAATCATTACGGGTTTGGCGACCCTTGAGGTCTAACATGTCTTGGTTGTTACCTTGGAAATCCATTATTAAATAACATTATAGGTTTACTTATTACATTTTGTAACAATCATTATCAATAACTTGTGAATCATTTATAAACTGGTAATAACAAATTAATGAACTGGTTACATGTTAAGATACCAGATCAGGAATGAAGATGGTACTTGGGTATTTAGTTACATTGTACTAATTTCATTTATATATTCTTCCTTTAACACTGTTACATTTACATTACATAGTCTATATATTATAAACATCATTGGCGGTGATCCATCACTGGTACTTGGGTATTTGCCCCTTGGTCATCGTCATCTCCAGCTGCTTCAGGGTCCGCTCTTCCTGGCCCGCCTTCTCCCCCTGCTTCCCAGGTGCCCCACCCCCCAAGCTGGCGGCCTCGCTGGCCATTCCCTTCACCCTCGGCCTCCTTGCCCTTCATTCAAGGATTCTTTCGGCGGCTCTTCCTGACCTCCTCTGTGCTTCCCGCGTCTTCTTGGGAGGGTCGGCGCGTCTCCTTGGATTTCCCCGCATCGGCTTTCGATGAGGCTTAATCTGGCTTGCGTTGGACCTTAGTCGCCCGTTTTGGTGGCTCCAAGCCTCCACTGCCAGTTTTCCAGCATTTTGTTCTCTCTTGGGGGCTCGACCTTCTGGTGATGGTGTTTCCGCTTCACAAGAACTCCTTCAGAATTGTGCTTCCTTCCGAGGAGGCCTTGAGTTGGTTTTTCCCATCTATGATACCCTTGTGGCTCCTGCGTCAGATCTTATAGTTTTCCAAAGCACCCACCCCCCCCCCCCCTTTTTGAACTTGTTGTTGTCTCCTGATGCTGTTGGTGTGGTTTGAATGCTTGGCATCTCGCTCAGTCTCCTGCCTCCTCTTCACTCTTCCCAATATTCCATAGGCCTGTCTGGCAGTCCCCTTCTCTCCTTCACGGAGGTTGGGCCTTTGCAGTATCCTCAAGCTCTTCCTGTGAGCCCTTAGTACAAGGCCTCCGATGGTGTGGTCTCCTCGACTGAGACCCCGGCCCCTGTTCGCACCATGGAGTGTGGGGAGTGCGGGGAGTTCTCCTCCCCACCTCCCTATGAAGACTGGTTGTCAGTGTCTCCGTGCCTGTTAGGGGGCTCTGTTTCAGTTGTTTCCCCTCCCTCCAACACCTCGGGCATGCACACCTGCACTCAAACCAACCAGAAAGCTTTGCGCGGCTTCCCCCCCATGCAAACCGAAGGCTTGGAGTCCCTGGGCCAGTTCTGGGACACGCCTACTTCTATGATTCCTCTCATCATATGGAACGCCGGGGGTCTTGGTGCTCGGGTGAAGACAAACTTTCTGGCCACCGAAATCCGCAAACATAAGGTTGTTCTCGCTGCGTCCTGGAACACATGCAGAGTCTGTCAAGAATCAGCGATGTCTCCCGTAATATCAGAATGAACGAATTCCTGGATGCCGACCCTCCCAATGGTCACATCTGGATTTTTTTGGAAAACGAACTTGCATGTGGACTTAATCCAGGAAGGAGATCAGCTTGTGACGACTAATGTTACTCACGAAGGATGTTCCTTCTTCGTCTCGTTCTTCTACGGAAGCTGTGAGGCCCATCATAGAGTTTCCCTCTGGAACGACCTAAATGACATTGATCCTGGTAACTGTCCATGGTTGGTGGTGGGCGATTTCAACATCATCGCGAACTCGTCGGAGAAAAAGGGTTGGGGATCCATTCCCAGGAAGGCGAGTCTCGAGTTCGTCCACTTCATGGATGGGAAAGGCCTCATGGACCTCGGGTACCCTAGTGACCATGACCAGTTCACCTGGTGCAACAACCAACACGGAGCTCGCAGGTCCTAGAGCTGCTGGATCAGTGTCTGGCTAACATGCAGGCAATGACTTCCTTCCCCAACATCCAAGTTTTCCATCTGGTGCGGGATATGTCTGCCTGGTGTGGTTTTCTGACCACGAAGAGAGAAAAATGGAGGGAAAAACAGACTTTATTACACCAGGAACAAAGGTTACAATGTACCCCTCCCACACCTCCCTTTGTTAATCTCACATGGAGCTCTCTCGGCCCTCTCACAATAGAGCTATGCACTTGGCTCTCTAATCTATGTTGGAAGCTCTCCAAGGCTTCGTTATATAGCCAAGGTCGGGGTTTTAAGTTTGACACAACTCCCCCATCAAATCTCCCACCAACCTTGGACTTCAAACATGGTGGACACCAACTCCAATGGCACCCAAAACAGTAGTTGCTGCACATGTGAAATGTGTATCCCCCAATATAGAAGTCCTCCTATGGTGGGTGTGGTTAGTGTATCACCCACCAACCATGGGAGCAGGAATAATATCTCATCAATTCTCCCCCTCCAACTGCAATCCGCTGGAGCATCTGCAAAGATCTAGCTTCTCCCGAGCGACCACATTTGTCAGCATATCTGTCGGGTTCTCCTTCATGTGGATTTTCACAAGTCACAGCAGTTGTTGATCCATCACTTCGCGTATCCAATGATAGCGATTGTCAATGTGCTTTGTCCGGGAATGGTACATGGAGTTCTTGCTCAAGTCCAAAGCACTTTGACTATCGCAATGAACCCTGTACTCCTTCTGGCTGAATCCAAGCTCCTGAAGGAAACGCTTTAGCCACAACATCTCCTTGCCAGCTTCTGAAGCAGCAATGTACTCTGCTTCTGTCGTGGATAAAGCGACGCACTTCTGGAACATTGACTGCCATGATACATCTCCTCCTGTAAAAGTATAGATGTATCCTGATGTAGACTTCGTGCTATCAGGATCTCAAGCCATATCTGCATGTGTATAGCCCTCCAAGATAGGTTCAACTCCCCCATATCACAAACATAAATTTGAAGTACCTTTAAGATACCTCATAATCCACTTGACTGCATCCTAGTGATGTTTCCCGGGATTGGAGAGAAATCAGATCATGATTGCAACTGCATGGGCAATGTCAGGTCTCGTACTCACCATAGCGTACATAAATATTCTAACTGCTGAGGAATATGGAATCATCTTCATCACCTCAACTTCTTCCTTGGACGACAGGCATGAACTCTTGCTCAACTTCAAATGACCGGGAAGTGGAATGCTCACTGGTTTGGCTTTGTCCATGTTGAAATGTTTCAAGACACATTCAACATACTTCTCCTGAGATAGCCATAACATTTTCCTCTTTTTGTCACGAATGATCTGCATCCCCAAAATCTGTTGAGCTGCTCCCAAGTCTTTCATATCATAAGACTTGGATAACTCCTTCTTCAAATGGATAATCTTTGCTACATCCTTCCCAGTGATCAACATGTCCTCAACATAATGTATAAGGGCAACAAAGTTATCATCTTGAAATCTCTGGATGTAGACACACTGGTCTGCCTGTGTCCGCTTGTAGCCATGACTCACCATGAATGAGTCAAAATTTTTGTACCACTATCTGGGATCCTGTTTCAGACCGTACAAGCTCTTCTTCAATTTTCAGATGAGGTTGTCTTGTACAGAAACATCAAATTCTTCAGGCTGCTTCATGTAGATCTCCTCAGAGAGGTCACCATGATGAAAAGTTGTCTTCACGTCCATCTGTTCAAGCTCCAAGTCCAATCTAGCCACTAATCTGAAAATGACTCTGATAGAAGCCATCTTCACCACGGGTGAAAAAATCTCATCAATGTCGACTCCTTTCTTCTGAAGAAATCCCTTGAAAACTAACCGAGCTTTGTGCTTGACCTCCGTTTTTCTTCCATCCTTCTTCATCCTGAACACCCATTTGTTCGTTAGTGCCTTCTTACCTTTGGGTAATTCCACCAAATTGTATGTTTGGTTCTTCATCAAAGACTCCATCTCATCCTCCATTGCATGCATCCACATGAGTTTATTAGGATGAGACACTGCTTCTTCGTATCCTTCGGGCTCCCCCTCATCAGTCAGCAGTAGGTAATCTGACTCCGAATATTTTGTTGATGGAGTCCTTCCTCGTGAAGATCTTCGAACCTCTGAAATGTTAGGTTCGGGAGGCACAACATCACCTATCTCTTGTGATGGTTATGCAACTTCTTGTGGATAGGATTGAGTCTCCCCCTGCTCAATATCCTCCTCCACTGCCTCCTGGTCCGCTGTCGATGCGTCTTCATGCACCTCCTCCTCTGCAATGATAGGTGGTGCTGGTATAGGTTTTGGATGATGAATTGAGTCCTCAGAACATTCGCTTCGAGTAATTCTAGGATTTTGAATGTCCTCGATCGTCTGGTTCTCATAGAACAAGACATCTCCAGTTCTGATCACCTTCTTCTCCTTCGGGTCCCAATGATTGTATCCAAACTTCTCATCTCCATATCCGATGAAGATGCACGGAGTAGATCTCCTGTATAGCTTCTTCCTGAGCTCCTTGGATACATGTACAAATTCCCAACATCAAAATACTCATAAATGAGAGTAAGAGGTATATTTACCAGACCATCTCTTCTATGGAATCTCAAAATTCAGCAGGACTGACGGTGATCGGTTGATGAGGTTGCAGGAAACCTGAACAGCTTCTCCCCAGAATGGCTTAGTGAGCTTTGCCAAACTCAGCATGCTTCTGACCTTCTCCATGATGGTTCTATTCATCCTTTCTGCAACTCCATTGTGTTGTGGGGTGTGAGGGACCGTCCTCTCATGTCAGATGCCATGACTGCTGCAATAGGAATTAAATTCAATAGATGTGTACTCTCCACCATTGTCTGAATGAAGACTCTTTAGCTTCCTTCCAGTTTCACGCTCCACCATGGCGTGGAACATTTTTAGGTATTCCAGTACTTGGTCCTTCGTTTGTAAGAAGAACACCCACACCCTTCGAGATGCATCATCAATTAAGGATAGAAAATATTTGTTACCTCTGAGTGTATCCACCTCCATGGGTCCGCATACATTAGAGTGCACCAGATCCAACAACTCTGATCTCCGTGATGAAGCAGTATTGAATGAAACTCTATGCTGCTTCCCATACAAGAAGTATTTATTAGGATCAAGTGATGCATCCTTGTCAATACTGAAGTACTTCTTCTTTTTTATGGTAGATAGCCCTTTTTCACTCATGTGGGCGAGCCTTCGATGACACATATTAGATGTCATCTCTCTTTCCATCGTGTTGAGGTTGTCTGGACATATCGTCACATGATTTTTGTACGACGTACCACATATGTTTCCTCGAGTATTGATGATGGTTTCTTTTGTCTTCTTCCATGCTCTGTTGCTGAAGATGTTGTCATAGCCTTGTAGATCAATGACTATACCTGATAACAGGTTGAGCGGAAGGCTTGGAACATGTCGAATATCTTTCAGGGTGATTGTGTATCCAACATTCGTCTTGACTTGGATATCACCCATACCAACAATCTCCACCGAACTGGTATTCCCCATCTTGACCGCACCAAAGTCACCAGCTTGATATGTCATGAAATACTCACGATGTGGCATGATATGGTACGATGCTGCAGTATCGACAACCCATTATGTGTCTTTGCTTGATGTATGAAAGCATGTCTCTTCTTTGTCTTTGGAGCAAAGAACAACTTCTCCGATGACCCTCACATGCGCGTCTTTATTTCTTCTTTGCTGGTTGTTACTTTGACCCTTTTCTTGTAACAAATTTCCGAAAGTCTTCTTCATGTGTCCCTCCATGACACAATGGTAGTATTGGTATGTTGTCCACATACCATCTGTGGACATTCCTCTGTTCTTACTTCGACCTCTGGTTCCTGCCCCACGACCTCCTCCTTTTTGTCTCTCACAATTCTCCAGAATGAGATCTTGCGTCTGGTTGAAACTCACATCCCTTCTTCAGGATTCCTCATTGAACAGTGTAACATTTACCATCACCATGGTAAGTTTTCCTCCAGGCACCGAGTTGCTGAGTTAGACGAAAAGCATATAAAAGCTTTCAGGAAGTGTGAAAAGTAAGTGGTTCACCTGATCTTCATCATTTAGAGTCTTACCGGCAGCCACCAACTGGATCACCAGGATTTGGAACTCGCTGTTGTGTTCGGGTATAGAGTTTCCACTTTGTAGTGGAAGATTCATCAACCGGTTCAATAAGAGGATCTTATTTCGAGCAGTCTTTGACTGGTATGTATTTTCCAACTTTGTCAAAGTTTATACGCACCAGTCTCTTGAGAAACATGGTGGTAAACGCTGTGATTTATCCATTGGCGAATTTGGCCGATCATATTCTTGTTTAGATTCTTCCACTCTGCTTCCTTTGTGGAATCGGGGTTGACTCCCTCATTCTCAATGGGGTCAAAAAGATCCTTAACATTGATAAGATCTTCCATTATAGACTTCCAAATGGAGTAGTTTGAAGAAGTCAACATGATCATCCCTCTCGTGGATGATACCTCCATTGGATTTCAATTTAGTTAAAACATGGTGCAGAATCTGGAAAAATGGATCTCACCGTTGCGTCCAGAATGACCGAAAATGGTGGAATCGACTTCTGGATCGTCGAAATCATATACTGATTGATCAAGTTATGATCAAAACCGTATCAACAGCCGAGATCATATGATGACGTGGCGATGACGTGGAAATGACGTGGCGATGACGTGGCACACTTGATCAGCTTCCGTAAACCCGCCGGAAAAGCCGCCGGTGCCGAAACAGTACCTTCATCTCTGGCAAGGGGAGTTGTTCACCCGATGTTTGACCAACCATTGATCGGGCCTAGGAATCTCAATTTAGCTCCATTTTTTATGCCGTTTGCGCAGTTGGAATCGTCTTGACACAGGCTTTCAAAATATTCTTTCAAAATACATTTCTTGGAAACGTGAATTTTTCGGCCACTGAAAAAATTTCCATCACCCGCCGCCGTTTCACCGGAACCACCTCTGATAACACTTGTTGGGGTTTGCTGACCACAAAGAGAGAAAAATGGGGGGAAAATAGACATTATTACACCAAGAAAAAAGGTTACAATGTACCCCTCCAACACCTCCCTTTGTTAATCTCAAATGGAGCTATATCGGCCCTCTCACAATAGAGATCTGCACTTGGATCTCTAATCTATGTTGGAAGCTCCCCAAGGATTCCTTATATAGCCATGGTGGGGGTGTCGAGTTTGACACAACTCCCCCACCAAATCTCACACCAACCTTGGACATCAAACATGGTGGCCACCAACTCCAATAGCATCCAAAACAATAGTTGCAACATATGTGAAATGTGCATCCACCAATATTGAAGTCCTCCTATGGTGGGTGTGGTTGGTGTAACACCCACCAACCATGGCAGCTGGAATAATATCTCATCACTGACCACTCTCCTCTTCTCCATTCTCTGGTACCCAGTTAGGTTTATAGGGGCTTATTCAGATTCCTCCTGCACTGGCTTGTTGGTCGAGTTATCATCAACTTGTCATGTCTTCTTGGTCCGAGCCTACCTAGGGGATCCCTGCATTTTGTTTCATTCCAAGATCAAGAGCCTCAAAAGTCATCTATCGTCCTGGTTTAAGAGCTTCCCACCGGATGATCATGCTTTGGACTGGCCCATGCAAGAGGTGGATTGCCTCGAAGCTGCTCTCGAGCAGGCCTGGGGTAACAGCGTGTTTGATGACCCGGAAGCAAAGAAATATTTTCTTGTGAACATGATTCTTCTCAAGGTGTGCACGATGTGAGAATATTTGAAGATTTGTTGGAATGAGGAAGGGGATAGAAACATAGAATACATTCATGCATGTATTAACGAGAGGATGTGTTTGGTGCCTCTAAATATTTTGATAGAGGACGGTTCATACTCGAATGACAGAGACGAGGTAGGGATTCATTCCATCAAATTCATCAAGTAATTTCTGGCTGATCCAAACCCTTCCATGCCAAATGGTTACCCTGTTGGTGAGGCGAAGGCCATGATTGACATTACCAATCTTGTTTCTCTCCATTTCTATGCTTTACATGTATCCATTCCTGAGGAAGAGGAGATCCACAGTGATGTTATGAATCTGAAAGTAGACAGCGATCTTGGCCTCAACGGCTTCCCTGGATCCTTTTACAGGGCCTCTTAGTGGGTGGTGAAGTAAGAACTTTCCAAAGATATTCAATATTTCCTTCAGTGTAGCAACTTGTCGAGGGTCGCGTCTGCGACTACGCTCATTCTTCTTCATAAGAACATGAATCCTTCCTCCACTATCCATTACCGCTGGGTCAGTTTATTCAATTTCACATATAAAATTCTAGCTAAAATTATCACTAATAGGTTGGATGTTCATCTACCCCAATGTGTCTCTGAAGAACAACACTAGTTTGTTAAGGGCCTCAATATCCAGGGTACCATTACTTTGGCCCAGGAGATGCTTCGTGACATTAACACCAGTTGTCATGGATCCAATATGGCCATGAAATTAGACATGAGAAAGGCCTTCAACCGGGTCGAATGGAGGTTCATCAATAATGTGATGTCAGGTCAGGGATTCTCTCCTTCTTCTAATGACCTCATCTTTTGATGCTTTACCTCAACATGGCTGGTGTTTAATTTCAAGGGTAAGACTCACAGTTTCATCAAGGCAACCCGCGACATGAGGCAGGGGGCCCTTTATCCCCTAGACTTTTCATCCTCCCCCAAGAATTCCTCAGCTGGCTCTTTCAAAACAGCTTGAACAGGGGAGATATTATGCCATATCACAGGAGGTGGAACCATGTTTCGGTTTCACACCTCACGTATGTAGATGATTCCTTGATTTTTCTCAATGACAGTAGAAGATTAGTTTGTGGCCTTATCAAATCAATGAAGTCCTATTGCATGTGGAGTAGAAAATTCATTAAGAAGTCCAAAAGTGATGTCTTTATTTCCAAAAGATGCACAAGCAGTCAGGCTACCCCTATCGGCAATATCCTGGACAGGGACCAAATTAAATTCCCAATGAACTTTTTGGGCACCCCGATATCCTCAGGCTGACTGCGTTAGAGACATCGACTCACTTTTCGGCAAGATCTCGAACAAATTTTAATTTGGAAGAGAAGATTCCTCTCATTCAGGGGTTGTATCGCTCTCATCAACAGCGTTCTTCTTGCCTCTCCAGTGCATGCCCTGTATGCTATCAATGTTCCGAAAGGTGTCATCAAGAACATTGACAAGATCCTGGCACATTTCGTGTGGGACACTCGAGATGAGGGTAAATGCCAATGGGTGTCATTGGAGAAGATGACTCATCCCACCGGGGAGGGCATGATTAACGTTCACAGCATGGTGGAAACTCTCCTCTGTTGGAATGGAAAGCTGGTTTGGGATATTATCACATCATTAAAACTTTGGGGGAAGACCATGAACAGGGTTCTGGAGGGTCTTTCGTCTCCAGAGCTAGGTCGCATGTCTCCTTTCTTGTCTTTGATCTATCCTCTCTTCTCGGCTCTTCAACCCATATCTTGTTGGATCATTGGGGAGGGGATCATATCCATTTGGTGCCATAACTAGGTGGGTTCGTTTTTAGAATAATTCACGTGATTTAATTTAATATTATTATAATGGGATATTAAGGGATAAAACTGTCAATTGGTGGACTTTGACTGTTAATTGTGTAATCACCCATATAACTACTTTATCCCTATTTAAAGGGTCATGTCCTTACCAATTAAGACTCAATTAATTTCCGGTAAATATCAACCCTTCAATTTTGTTGTGCCATTTAAGTGAGAGAAAATCAAGGAGATTAAAATCAAGATGAACCCATGGATCAAGGTATGTTTTATCTTATTTTTAATTCTATTTATCTATGTCATAAACACAGATTTTAAAGATCCTAAAATAAATGAAATTAATTTACATGTGGTATCAGAGGAGGGTTATGAAATCTGTGTTTTACTATGTATAAATTTATTATGTGTTGTGTTAAAATAAGAATCGAAAATCTGGATTACGTTCTGCAAGAAATATGTTGTGTTAAATATGAATTCTTTTCTTCTTATTTTAAAAGGTCGTTAATAATAATAATAATAATAATGCTTGTTCGAATTTTCTGAACCCAAATATAGTGTGCAATTTATTATTATTGTTATTATTAAATGAGAATATGCTACCTCTCTCTTCAATAATGGTGTGTTTTGTAAAGTTGTTTCATTGTTTGATAATCGTTGTGCAATTATTATTATTGTTATATTTTTAAATTATGAATCCACTGTGCATTTGTTTTTCTCTTCCCAAATATTACGTGCCTATTTTTTGGGAATCTCAATTTGGTGCATCTTCTCCTTGATTTTAGAATTTGAAGTTTCCCATTTAGTTATTTATTATCTTTGATTATATAATAAATTTTATATTTAAAATTGTTTTAATGATTAAAAAATGGATAACTTTTCCCAGCTTTACGAAATGGGTTTAAAAGTGATGTGTTATTATTTTTTTATTTTTTTATCAACTTTTTGTCATGGGTTTTCTAACCTTAACTAAATTGTTATAAAAAATGATTTGTCATTATTTGAAATAAATATTGGAGTTTCAAATTTGATGCCAAAACAGTAATTAAAGAAAGGGTAAACAAAATTTTGGATTTGTGTTTGTTAAAATTTATTTTTATTTATAACTATGTTATGATTATGATATTTTTATTTGAAACATTATTGCATGAGATTTTTTTATCACCAATGTGGTCAAATCATAAAGTTAATATTGTTTCAAAAAAAATATGTTAAAATGATATATATTGATTTCTCATAAATTTGATACTATTATGATATCTTATGAGTAATTAAAATTCATTATTATAAGATATTTATAAATTTCCAAATGGAAATTTTGATATTCTTATAATTTATGAATATAATTGTTGGTAATATATATTATGCATTATGATATTTATTTATATATCCAAAGATAAAAAATAAATCTAATTCATGTGTATATTATTTCCAAATAAAGTTATGTTAATTAGTATCAATTATGTTTGTGTATTAGTGTTTTACCGAAAGGAGAACACTAATACACATTTATGTTAAATAATTTGTCCGAATCAATGTATTATTACTATTTCAAAGCATAAATTTTAAACATGTATTTATTGCAGTTAGCTTTTCATCATCATGGCACTCACAAACATCATCGGTTCTGATCATTAATGGATTAAATTTCTCTGATTGGAGTGATCAAATCCAACTTTACCTTGGTGTATCGGATCTTGATTTAGCACTCAGAGTAGAGAAACTCGCTACTACAACTATCACACCCCGACAACGGACGCCTAGGTTTTATTATTTGCTTGGTCCTGTGACTTTGGGTAGAATCGGGTTTGGTTCCAGGTTTGATTTTTTCTTTGATGCATTGATGTTTTCAGTGGGTTTCGGGCCAGTGAGCAGTCACCTCAAATTTGGTCCTAGTGGGTGCACGATCATCGCACCGCTAGTAGCGATCATGCATTCAGACAGAGTGAGTGCACGGTTGCCCAACTATTTAGATAAATAATAAAATTAGAAGAATAAATTTAATTTCAAAAATAAATAAATAAATAAAGTGAAGTAGGTTAAATAAAATTAAAAAGAATTTTATAAAATGTTTAATAATAATAATTACAATAATTTAGAATAATAATAATATTATTATTATTATTATTATTAGTAATAATAATAATAATATTATTATTATTATTATTAATTATTTATCTTTTTATTTTATTTTATTCTATTTTTCTCCTCCTTTTTCCCTCTTTCCATTTTGTTTCTTCTCTTTTTTTTCTCCACGCGGATGTCCCCTACCTCTCTTCTTTTTTTCTTTTGCACGCCGCTGCACCCATCTATTAGCCCGCCTCAGCCCCTGCTACCCGACAACGGCTCAGCTCGGCTCCCACCTCTAGCCGCCCACTTGTTCTGTCCGACGCCTCCTGCAGCATGTGCAGCCCAGAAGCCCCCTACTCCCTCTCTTCTTCGAACATTATCCAACCTCTCCCAGCCGGCCGCAAACCCCCTCCTCTACTCCTGCAGCTGCACACCTCCTTTTTTGCAGCTCCCCCGCTCACCCGCTAGTCGTTTGCTACCACCTCCAGCGACCCTACATGCTTCCGGCTCGCCCCTCCCATGCATCCCTCTGCCAGATCTGGCTCCTACAGTGGCACCCAATGGATCCAGCGCCCCGGCCGGTCTCACTTGAGCCCTCCGCTAGCCGTACCTCCCCCTTTCTATTTTACGAGCCAGCTGGCCCCCTTTCCATGTCACTATCCACGCCGCGATCCCCACTACCCAACCCTCCTTCATCCTATGAGAGGCACCCCTCCTTCTCAGTAGCGCGGTGAGCCCCTCCCCTTCGTCTGTCGGCGCACAACAATCCCTGCCGATCTCGCCTCCTCGGTGCACCAGACCAGCCGGCTCCGCCTCGCCTTGCGGGTTCGCAGCAGCCCAGTGCTCCCTCTTCTGTCCACTGTCTGTCGGCCATGCCCCCAGCCCGCTCACCTCGGCTAGCCCTCTGCCAGCTCTGGCTCACCCTCGACGGCGTGCCCGTATCTTTACCTCGCTGCCTCCCTATCCTGGACCTCACTCCACCCTCCTACTACCCCGGTCCAGCCTCATCCTGGCCGTCCCCCTCTTCCGAGTTCGCTGCCTCCGTCACGCGCCCCACACAACCGCCCCGTCACACACCCTCCGTAGCCCCCTGCATGTGCCGACCCTCCCTACTGCACCCGAGCAGCCCACATCACCAGCCGGACCTATGCACCCCGACCTCCTGTTCTCTTTGACATAGGACCTATGCATGTGGCGCCCCGGCTCCCGTTCACTTCACCCATGTGCTACCTGCCGCTGCCCAGATCCTTCACACCCTGCCCATCGGCTGCCTCACATCTCCATTGTCTGGTGGCCCTTTCCTCACCCCTCTGGTCGGACCGCATCCAACTGCGCGGATGCCTTTTTCTGTTCCAGCGCGACGCCCTCCGGTGGTCTTTTTCTAGTTGCGACCCCCTGTTGGTATACCCCTTTTTTATGCCCATTTGATATTTATATTTGATATATATATTTACACATATATATATACACATATATATATATACATATATATATATACATATATACATATATACATATATATATACACATATATATATATACATATATATATACATATCTATATATGCCTTGGGTTGATTATTGTTTTTATTAATTAAATGTTATTTGGGTCAGTTTAACTTTTTAGGACCCGTGCGGGACATTTATGAGTGAGCGCCATCACCGCGCCTTGTTTCCGAGCTTGCGCCGTTATCACGCCGTCTTGAGGTAGGTCCCCCACTGAATTCACCATTAAATATATATTTTGTTAATTTCTTGATGTTTTTATTAATTTTAATAATTGGGAAATGATATAAGTTAATTAATTTTTAAATGATTATTTGGTGTAAAAGTAGCCGTTTATTTTATACACGACACTTGAAATATTTTATTGATGTACATACATTAATTCCTGAAATAATTCCCATATGGCCTTTAAACATAATTCATGGAATTTCAAATGTAGTTTTGGTTTAAATGATAAATTATTTTTTCTAAAGTGTGAATGAGTGTTTTGGGTTTTCTTGAAAAATTAGGGTTTTCTTTAAAAATGGTGAAGGCCCATTTGACTCTTTAATAAAAATAAATTATTCTGGAAAACACTATTTGGGGTGACTCAGGGGTGATCTTTGGTGTACGTTGATTTCATGAGTTGTGTGTGATATCTGTGCTACTTGATTGACTTTGCTGACTCACCCCTTTCCCTTTTATTATGTGTGTTGACATGGGAATCTGTCATAGTGAGTGAATCTTCTAAGAATGATTACTGCACTAGTTTAAAATACGCACTGACTAGTGGCCCCATAGAAGGGGAATACTGAATTATTTATGCTATGGGGATTGGGCCCCTCGGTTAGGCCATGAAGGGCTATACCGAGCATTAGGGAATTATGATGTCATCGAGTTAAGGTATGATTTTAGGATGAGTCACAATTATATTACGTTCTGGATTGTTCACGATGTCTTAGGTTCGACCCATGTTTCATTTGGTGTTTATATATATGTGGCGAACGGTTGAGAGGACTAGTTAGGTTGCTGGCCCTTGTGTGCCACTTTTTCCATTTCCCTTGGTGTCTGTTGTATGATATGCGTGGTTTTATTATTTTTTTGCTAACAATTGAAATTTTCATTTCTGAACTGTTCACAAAAATGTTTTAAAATGCAATTCCCCTATTCCTTTCAAATATTAAACTTGTTGTAAAATTAAAAAGGGCAATGGAAGCGTGCGGGGAAACCAATATTTTATATAATTTAGTTCAAACCTGTTATTAGTAAATTTCTTTATTTTAGAATGTAGTGCATTGGGAATAGATATCAGGATAGCCTACTGAGTTTTAATACTCACGGCTATAGTTCTATTCTGTTTTTAGTGTTCGTGAAGGCTACAACATGGGTGTGATCGCCTTGGGAGACATTTGGTTGTGAGTTGGAGAGTGACCCGTGTGGTCACATGAAGATAGTGGTTGTCTCTTTCGGTTAGTTTTATTTTCTTTTGTTCATGTTTAGTCTGTTTATTTAGTTTATTTATTTTGTGCTTCTATGTTTTATTTCTACTACTTTATTTATTTATATTGGTCGAAATCGTTACCACTACCTCTTTTGATGCCATGGCGCTTGTCGCCAGCCCGGGAGGATCGGGAATGCCTCTTGGGGCTTGTCACAGACCAGATCGGGTGACCGGTTCAGGGTTGACCCGGGTTTGTTCATGAAAAAATGGTATCAGAGGAGGTCGGCTCTTAGAGGACCTCACTTTTTCAGAGCACCCTTCGTTATTTGGGATGTCTGGTAGTTGAAGATTAGGACTATTGGGGCTCATGAGGTAGGTTATGGGTCGGTTCCTGATCACCACCGCTCATGACGAGACCTGATTTACTAGGTTTAGTTCGAGATTTGAATATTTTATCATTGGTTGTTTTGGATTGAGGAATGAAAATGGGGGCGAATCAGTTCACTTTGCGGCCTCACATGGAGTGGTGACCCATGTGGAGTCCAAGTTCTTCGTTTAAGGTCCTCTTAGTGTTATGCCTTACTTGGGGCATGGCTCACCACCATGTCGCTGGGTCAGACATATGAAGTAGTTCATCATTATAGTGGGTTATTATTTCTCGTGTTTTATTTTAATCTCGGTTGATTTGAGTGTGTGTTAAATGTGAAATTTGTTTTGAAATGGAAAAGTGTTTCTTCCAAATTGTTTTAAAAATTACTAAAGTGGGCTTCTAAATGGAAGGAGTATTGGTTTGGAAAAACTTGGTATGTGTTTGGATTTGGTAAGGTAGAAGAAGTGTTTGAACCTTGGAACTCCTTATAGAGGGTCACACGTGCGTGGGTATGTATAGAGAGTTTGTGTGTGGGGGGGGGGGAACTTGTTCGCATATGATGTGAAAGGGATTGAATAAACGCACATGTTACAGTCCATAAGGTGCTGGAGGTGAGTTTTTTAAAATTGAAAAAAATAATGATTTTGGAAAAGTGTTTTCTCTTCATGTTGTATATGTTTGTCTTATAGGCCTATTTCCCTTGGCTTCTGTTGTTTCATTGATTGAGTTTTGTCTTGATTCTGGTTTTGACGGTGTTTTTTTGTGTTGTTACGAGTATGCTGCCCAGAAAGCCTCCAAAATTTGTTAATGAGTTATGCCCAGTTCTCCATTTTTTGTGTGTTTCTTGGTTTTCGAGGTAACCAAAGTATGTTAGAGGTATTTGTGTAGTTCTGAAAGATAGTTTCTCTTTGGGTTGTTGGGAACTCCCAGGGTAGTTAAGGTTTGTACCTCCCTAGAGTTATTTTAGGGTTCAGTTTTGGACTAGTAAAGATGAGATGTCTCATCATCATTGGAGTTTTGGGTGTGATTAATGGTGGTTGACTTATGAAAAGGTTCCCCACCTAGCAAGGAGTGCGGGCCGGTGGAACCTATCTCCAAGAAACTATCCTCACCGGTACCAGCTCCTAGTTCGTCGGGTCGCTCTCTAGTGCGCCACCAATATGGCATGTCCGTAAATTCTAAGTCATAATGTTTCATCCCATTGAAAACGTACTACCATCGTGGTTGTTTGAAACACCGAACAGAAGGAGTTAGAGACCAAAAAGATGAAAATGCCTGACTGTGAGGCAAGATATGCTTCAGCCATCAGGACCCCAACCACAGGTCTCGGGGTGAAGCTCACGCACAGTCAGGAGCTGTTAAGGGTGTGTGGAACCTCGGTCTGGATAATGTTTTTAGCTTTGGAATGGAAATATCCAAAATTTACCTTGTTCTATTCTCATCGCTGTCGTAAGATCATCCCCATTGTGGTGGCGTGATGAGCACATTCCCCTACAATCCATGCAGACTTATCTGCTCTCAGTGTGGTTCTTAAGTTTTTTGGTCTCTTTGAATGGTGTTGGCCCGTGAATAAAGGGACCTGTTCTAATTTGGACTTGGTCCTAGGTGTGTTTGTTAGGGAGGCGTTCGTTTCTTGAAATTGATGGGAGGTGTTGAGTAAATTTTGCATCATAAAGTTGTTGTATTGTTTGGTAGCAAGCTTTCCGTCAAGTCTCAGGTGTGTTGTTTGGTACATGTGGTGAAAATGAATGAGTTTCCTTTGGGAGTTCTTGTGTTTCCCCCCCTGGGGGAGGTTTGTTCTTGTTTCAAGGGTTTTTTGTATTAGTGAATTCTTGTGGTTGGGAGAACCCTCTCATGTTCTCCCCTCAATCTCGAGAATTGGTTTTCATTGAATTGGTTGGGTGTGATGATTGTTGAGAATGTTCACCCCGAAGCTCTCATTTCTCTATGATTTTGTCTGGGAATAGACTCAAATTGTGTCAAATGTTGGCTTGGTGACTTTCTAGGGGCAGAAAGGGTCTGTGCTGGGGAGAATTGTCATACCCCCACCACAGACGCCTATGTTTTATTCTTTTATCGGTCCCATGACTTTGGCTAGTGTCGGTTTTGGGTCCGAGTTTAGTTTTTTCATTGATGCGTTGATGTTTTCGTTGGGTTTCAGGCCAGTGCGCAGTCACCGCACTGCTAGAGGTCACCGCACATTCGGTCCGGGTGGGTACGCGGTCACCGCACCACTAGTAGCGATCATGCGTTCGGACCTGGTGAGTGTGTGGTTTCCCAACTGTTTAGATAAATAATAAAGTTATAAGAATAAATTAAACTGAAAAAATAAATAAATAAATAAATTGAAGTAGGTTAAATTAAATGAAAAATAATTTTAATTTTTAATAATAATAATAATAATAATTTATATTATTATTATTATTATTAGTATTAGTATTATTATTATTAGTATTAATCATAATTTTAGTATTATTATTATTTTTATTTATTTAATTTTCTATTTTATTCTATTCTATTTTTCTCTTCATTTCTTTTTCTTTCTTTCCTTCTTCTTTCTTCTCTTCATTTTTTTCTCCATGCGGATGTCCCCCTGCCTCTCTTTTTTTTCTTTTGCACTCCCCTCCACCCAACTAGTAGCTCGCCTCATCTCATGCTACTCGAAGACGCCTCAGCCCAACTCCCTCCTCAAGCAACCCACCTTTTCTGTCCGACGCCTCCTACCACATGCGCAGCTTGGAAGCCCCCCCCTGCTCCCTCTCTTCTTCGCGCAACAGCCTGCCTATCCTAGCCTGCCGCAAACCCCCTCCTCTATTGCTGCAGCGGTACACCTCCTTTGTTGCAGCTCCCCAGCTCACCCGCCATCCATTTGATCCCACATACTGTGCACCTACTGGCATCTGGCTCGCCCCTCCCATGTAGCCCTCCGCCAGATCCGGCTCCTGTAGTGCCGCCCAACCGATATAGCGCCCTTGTCGGTCTCACCCGAGCCCTTCGCTAGCCGCGCCTACCCCTTCCCATTTTGCGAGCCATCCGGCCCCCCTTCCCCATAACTCTTCCATGTCGTGAGCCCCACTGCCCAACCCTCCTTCATCTGGCACAAGGAACCCCTCCTTCCTAGCAGTGAGGCAAGACCCTCCCCTTCGTCTGCCGGCGCGCAACGACCCCTACAGATCTATCCTCCTCGGCGCACCAAACCAGCCAACCCTGTCGGCTCCGCCTCACCCTACAGGTTCACAGCATCCCAGTGCTCCCTCCTCTGTCTGTTGTCCGCAACCCGCGACCCCATCCCACTCACCTATGCTAGGCCTCTTCCAGCTCTGTATCACCCACGACATCACGCCCATCTCTCGACCTCGGTGCCTCCCTGTCTGGGACCCCGCGCCACCCTCCTGCTACCTTAGTCTGACCTCATCCTGGCCACCCCCCTTCTCCGAGTTAGATTCCTCTGTCGCGGGCCCTGCATAGCCACCTCGTCACGTTCCCTCAGCATCCCCCTACATGTGCCGACCCTCCCTGCTGTGTCTGAGCATCCCGCAACCCCAGCCAGACCTGCACACCCCGACCTCCAGTTCTCCTTGTCGTAGGGCCCCTGCATTTGGCACCCGACTCTCGTCCGCCTCACCGGCGTGCTGCCCGCTGCTACCTGTATCACTCGCATCCTACCCATCGGCTGCCTCGCATCGCTGTTGTCCAGCGGCCTTCACCGCACCCCCTAGTTGGACCGTGTCCAACCGCGCAGATGCCTTCCATTGTTCTTGCGCGACTCCCTCCGGTGGTCTTTTTCTAGTCGCGACCCCCCGTTGGTATACCTCTTTTATTATTCCCATTTGATATCTAAATTTCATATATATATATATATATATTCCTTGGGTGAATTATAGTTTTTATAAATTAAATATTATTTGCGTTAGTTTAACATTTTAGGACCCGCGAGGGGCATTTCGGAGTGAGCGCCATCACCGCGCCTTGATTCCGAGCTTACGCCGTCGTCACGTCATCTTGAGGTAGGTCCCCCACTGCATTCACCTTTAAATTTAGATTTTCTTAATTTATTTATGTTTTTATTAATTTTAATAAATGGGAAATGATATAAGATAATTAATTTTTAAATGATTATTTGGTGTAAAAAGAGCCGTTTATTTTATGCACGACACATGAAGTATTTTATTGATGAACGGACACTCAAGACTGAAAGAATGCTCATTTGTCATTTAAACATAATTCACAGAATTTCAAATGTAGTTTTTGTTTAAATGATAAATTATTTTTTCTAAAGCGTGAACGAGTGTTTTGGGTTTTCTTAAGAAATCAGGTTTTTCTTTAAAATTGGTGAAGGACCATTTGGCACTTTAATAAAAATAAATTATTTTGGAAAACTCTCTTTGGGGTGAGTCAGGGGTGATCATTGGTGTACGTTGATTGCATGAGTTGTGTGTTATATTTTTTCTACTTGATTGACTTTGTTGACTCCCCCCTTTCCCTTTTATTATGTGTGTTGACATGGGAACCAGGCATAGTGAGTGAATCTTCAGAGAATGATTGCTGCACTAGTTTGTATTATGAACTGGCTAGTGGCCCCATTATAGGGGAATACTGAGTTATTGCTCCTATGGGATTGGGCCCCTCAGTTTGGCCATGAAGTTCTATACCGTGTGTTAGGGTGTTATGATGTCATCGAGTTAGGGCATTCCTTCAGGATGAGTCACATGTATAATACATTTTGGATCGTTCACAATCTCTTAGGTTCGACCCATATTTCCTTTGGTGTTTATTTGTATGTGGCAGATGGTTGAGAGGACTAGTTCGGTTGCTGGCCCCTGTGTGCCACTTTTTCCATCACCCTTGGTGTGTGTTGGGTGATATGTGTGGTTTTATTTTTTTTGCTAACAACTAAAATTTAG
Organism: Viscum album; assembly: GCA_963277665.1. Taxonomy (NCBI): domain Eukaryota; kingdom Viridiplantae; phylum Streptophyta; class Magnoliopsida; order Santalales; family Viscaceae; genus Viscum; species Viscum album. Next base: position 296,437,795 of record OY728165.1, read on the forward strand.
ATTTCTATAATATTCACAACAATGTTTTAAAATGAAATGCACCTGTTACATTCAAATATTAACCTTGTTTAAAATTAAAAAGGGAAATGGACTGATACTTTTTTTAGAAATTAAAGCATGTGTTGAAACAAATATTTTATATAATTTAGTTCAAACCTGGAATTAGTAAATTTCTTTATTTTAAAATGTAGTTCTTCGGGAATAGATATCGGGATAGCCTACAGAGTTTTAATACTCACAACTATAGTTCTTTTCTGTTTTTAGTGTTTGTTCAGACTAAATCTTGGGTGCGGTTGCCTTGAGAGATGTTTGGTCATGAGTTGGAGAGTGACCCGCGAGGTCACATAGAGATAGTGGTTGTCTGTTTCGGTTAGTTTTATTTTCTTTTGTTCCTGTTTAGTCTTTTTATTTAGTTTATTTATTTTGTGCTTTTATATTTTATTTCTGCTGCTTTATTTATTTATATAGGGAGAAATCGTTCCCACAGCCTCTGTTGATTCCCTAGCGCTTGTCGCCAACCCGGGAGGATCGGCAACGCCTCTCAGGCCATGTCGCGGACCAGCTCGGGTGACCGGTTCAGGGTCAACTCGGGTTGGTTTATGACAATAACATATGATAGTAGTGATGATTATAAAGTATATTATGCATCATGGGAAAGATCAAATAGATTAAATTTAATGTTCATGCGAATGAGCATAGCAAGTAACATCAAGTCTAATCTCTCTAAAAAATGAAAGAGCTAAAGAATTTATGAAATATGTGGGAGAACGATCTCAAACTGCTGACAAATCTCTTGCTGGGACATTAATGAGTACATTGACCACCATGAAGTATGATGGCCCTCGTACCATGCATGAGCATGTCATTGAAATGAAAAATATTGTAGCAAGACTTAAGTCTTTAGGAATGGAAGTGGATGAAACATTCCTTGTACAGTTTGTCCTAAACTCATTACCGTCTGAGTATATACCATTCCAAATGAACTACAACACCATGAAAGATAAATGGAATGCGAATGAACTGTATAGTATGTTAGTTCAAGAGGAAACATGTTCAAAGAGTCAAGGAATCCACTCAGTCCATTATGTACATCATCAAGGAGGATAGAAGCCTAGAATACAGAAGCATGGAAAAGGAAAGGGACCATTGAATGTTAATGAGTCTTTTATCAAGAACTAGAAGAACAAAAATAAAGATAAATGCCATTTCTGTGGGAAACTTGGACATTTCCAAAAGGATTTTCTGAAACGGAAGGTTTGGATTGAAAAGAATGGTATGAAAAATGTTTATACATGTTATGAATCAAATGTAGCTAATGTTCCACATGATTCATGGTGGATTGATTCTGGTTGTCCGACTCATGTTTCGAATACAATGCAATGATTCCTTTCAACCAAAATCACAAGACCAACTGAAAGTTTATCTTCATGGGGAATAGAGTGAAGGTTCTAGTTGAAGATTTCAGGACTTATCATTTAATCCTTGATGGTGGATATAGTTCAGAATTATGTGAAACCTTTTATGTACCTAGTAAATCTAGGAATTTGGTTTCATTGTCAAAACATGATGCTGTTGGATACATTTTTAATTCTTGGAATGGATATTTTAGTTTGTTTAAGAATACACGCATGATTAGATCTGGTTTATTGTATGATGGTTTATATAAATCAAATCTTGATAATATGTATTCTGAAACACTTATGACCTTGCATCAAAATTATGGTTCTAAACATAGTTTAGTAAATGATAAGTCTTTTTATTTATGGCATAAACATTTAGGTCATATTTTCAAAGAAATATTAGAGAGATTTATTATGTTTCAAATTTTTCCAAAATTAGATTTTACTGACCTAAACATTTGTGTGGATTGTATTAAAGGAAAACAAATTAAACAAACAATGAAAGGAGACACGAGAAGTAGTAAACTCCTTGGGATCATACATACTGATAAATGTGGACCTTTTTATGTCAATTATTTTGGTAAGGAAAAATACTTTATCACCTTTATTGATGATTTTCACATTATGGAAATGTCTGTTTATTGCATGGAAAATCTCAAGCAATAAATGCCTGGAAAATTTATGTAAATGATGTTGAGAGGCAATTAGAAAAAAAGGTGATGGTCATAAGGTCCGATAGAGGTGGTGAATATTATAGAAAATTTGATGGAAGTGGACAAAACCCTGGTCCATTTGCAATGTTTCTAGAAAGTCATGGAATATGTTCACAATACACTATACCTAGTACAAGACAACAAAATGGTGTATCAGAAAGGCATAATAGAAAATTAATGGACATGGTTAGGATTATGTGAAGTAATTCTTCATTACTCTTATCTTTGTGGATGTATGCTTTAAAAATTGACGTGTATTTACTGAATAGGGTTCCTAGTAAAGCAGTTCCAAAGACTCCTTTTGATATTTGGACTGGTAGGAAACCTAGTTTAAGACACCTGCATGTATGGGTTTTTCAGGAAAAACAAAAGCATATAATCCACAACAATGAAAACTGGATGAAAGACCATTCAGTGGAAATTTTATTGGTTATCTAGAGAAATATAAGGGGTATTGATTTTATTGTCCTAACCATAGTATACGAATTGTTGAAACTAGAAATGCTAGATTTATTGAGAATGGTGAATCCAGTGGGAGTGAAGTTCCACAAAATGTGGAAATTAAAGAAGTTAGAATTCAAGTTCCATTTTCTTATATTCCAACTTCACATGTTGTCGTTACGCAAATTATTTCATCAAAAAATAATCAAGTAGAACCACAACAGAATGTTTCCCAAATTCACAATGAAGAAATGGTTGAAGAACCACAAGAAATAGTGTTAAGAAAATCCCAAAGGGAAATAAGGTCAACTATTTTTGATGACTATGTGGTATATATTCATTAAATACAAAATTCTATTTTCATTAATAATGGTCTTATTTCATATTCTCAAGCCATTAAATGTGGTAATTCTGATAAATGGTTATATTCCATGAAATGTGAGTTGAATTCCATGTAACAAAATAAAGTGTGTGACCTTATGGAATTCCCTGAAGGATGCAAGAGAGTTGGATGTAAATGGGTCTTCAAAACCAAATATGACTCTCTTGGTAAACTTGAACGTTACAAGGATAAACTTGTAGCTAAAGGATTCACTCAAAAGGATGGTTTAGACTATAAGTAAACCTTCTCACTGGTTTCTAAGAAAGATTATCTCAGAATTATTATGGAATTGGTAGCTTAGTATGATTTAGAGTTACATCAAATGGATGTTAAGAAAACCTTTCTAAATGGAAACATAGAAAAAGATGTACACATGGATCAACCAAGGGGTTTTTCATTGAAGGAAAGGCACACATGGTATGTAAATTAAAGAAGTCAATATATGGACTTAAACAAGCTTCCCGACAATGGTATATTAGGATTAATGATACCATTGCATCTTTTGGATTTAACGAATACATCATTGATCGGTGTATATATCAGAAGATCAGTGGTTGTAAATTTATATTCTTGATTCTATATGTTGATGACATATTTCTTGCTGAAAATGATCGTTTTCTACTATATGAGACCAAGAAATTCCTGTCTAATAATTTTCTAATGAAAAACATGGGATAAGCCATGTATGTGATTGGAATAGAAATATTTCATAATAGAACTCAAGGTATATGGGGTTTATCTCAAAAGTCATACATCATTAAGATTTTAGAGAGGTTTAGGATGGAAAAATGTTCATCAACACCGGTTCCAATTCAGAATGGAGATAAATTTAATCTAAATCAATGACCTAAAAATGTTTTGGAATGAAAAAAATGGAAGAAATTCATTACGCATCTGTTGTTGGACGCTTGATGTATGCTCAAACATGTAGAAGACCAAATATTAGCTTTGCAGTCGGTATGTTGGGAAGATACCAAAGTAATCATGGACTCAATCATTAGAGAGCTGCAAAGAAAGTTTTGCAATATTTGCAAGGAACAAAGGATCACATGCTTACTTATAAAAGATCCAATGATCTTGAGGTGATTGGATTCTCTGATTCATAATTTTATGGTTGGTTTGATACAAGAAAGTCCACTTTTGGTTATGTGTATATTCTAGACGAAGGATCAATATCATGGAAAAGTGAAAAGCAATCGGTTATAGCTTCTTCGACCATGGAAGATGAATTTGTAGCATGCTTTGAAGCTACAATTCAGGGTACATGGTTGTGGAACTTTATTTCAGAACTTGGAATTATCGATAATAGCGCCGAGCCCTTGAAAATTTATTGTGACAATATCGCAACAGTATTCTATTCCAAGAATGACCGATATTCCAAAGGTGCTAAACATGTGGAATTAAATTACTTTGCAGTTAAGGAGGTTGTAAAAAAACGTAAGGTTTCAATTGAACATATTAGCACAAATCTTATGATTGCCGACCATTTGATGAAAGGGTTTCCACCCATGACATTTATTGGACATGTTGAAAGTATGAGAATTATCGTTGAGGAGGTTTCATTGTATGTATTTAATGTTATGATTATTACAATTGACACTTCGACTTATAAATGTTTTGACCATGTTGCCTGCTTTTCAATAAGTATACATGAATGGATTGAATAATGATAGTAGACATATTCTTTAATAATGACATTAATGTTGGACCAATTATATGTATACATACATACATATATACATATATATATATATATCCGATTTTAATTATGATATGGAAAATGCTTATAATGTAGTACATGGAAGGGAGTATATTAATAGTGAATATACGACTGCCATGACTCATGTAGACATTTTCCTTTATTATGATGAATGTTGTATACAAGATATAATAGATATAAATTCTCATAAATAACCGATTGAATATTTAATGTCATAAATAAATATCCCATGAGTTAAATGGGAGAATGTTAGAATAACTCAGGTGATTTAATTTAATATTATTATAATGGGATATTAAGGGATAAAACTATCAATTGATGGACTTTGATAGTTAATTAAGTACCCACCCATATAACTGCTTCATCCCTATTTAAAGAGTCATGTCCTTGCCAATTAAGACTCAATTAATTTTTGGTATGTTCCATCAATTTTGCTGCTGAAGAGAAAAGAGGCAGAGGATAAAAATCCTTTTAAGTGGGAGAAAATCAAGGTGATTCAAATAAAGATCACATGGATCAAGGTATTTTTTATCTTATTTCAAATTCTGTTTCTATGTGATAAACACAGATTTTAAATATCCTAAAATAAATGAAATTAATTTACATTCGTGCCTCGTTTTCCCTGAATGTGCAGCTTACAACATCAATTTCAAGGATGCTAGCAGGTATCCTGATTTCATCAAGGTGGTCTTGTACAAATATCAGTTGGGATTCTTCCACCTCATAAAAATCAAAATGGTCCCAGACCGGTACATTTTCTCCCTCATCGGTTTGGGGTCCTTCTCTAGTAATGCTTTCCGCCGGATGAGGACTACACAATATTTGGGAGATTGCTGGAATGAGACTCTGTGGATTAAAAAAAATCCCTTCCAAACTCAACTTTCTCACCTGGAACCTTTGTCAAAATTTTGTCCCAACCGACGAAAATATCAATAAATGTGGTATTTCTATGGTTTCTTAATGCTCGTGTTGCAAGAGTCATTAGGAAAATAGTGATGGTCATCTGTTCTTCGAGGGTGAGTGGGCTCGTGAGGTCTGGTCCTTCTTTGGTGGGTTCACCACCTTCTCCTCCCCGCCTCACCTAGACTCCCCCTTCCTAGATCGATGGTTCTTCAATTAGGTATACAAAGGAGTGGAGAGATAGGACAAATTCCTTATCCTTCATGCAGGTTGTTGTTGTCTCTGGCATGCCCGCAACAAACAAGGCATGAGGGTTCCATCTATTCCGGGAGGTCCATCATTGCTAGAACTCAATGCCTTCTTTGCGACCTGGTTATACTTTATGATTACTGGAGAGATTCCCCTTCTCTATGGGTCCTTTAGGCGCACTCCTAGACCTTTATTACCACTGCCTCGCTGAGAGGCCTTTGGGTTCGGTGAAATCTTTCGAGAATGGGTCTCAAAATCAATACCGACGACTCATGTATTTATGGTATTATGAGAGGTGGAGGCCTGGTACGTAGCTCCAGGGGGCTTATTATATAGGATTTCATGGCCTAATTTGGCCACGACTCCTCCCTCATTACAGAGGCAATGGATTTTTTCCTGGCCTCTCTCTTTGCTAGCAGGGTAGCATCGACATTGCAGTGGCCGTAACGGACTCTTTGGTTTTTATTAATGCATTGCGGGTCTCCAACAACACCCCTAGTCAATTTTCTATGTGGTAAGGAAATTTTGTGGCCTACTCTTCAACAATGATATCTTATGTCACATGCAACAAGAAGGAAATATGGCAGCTGATCATCTCACCTCCCTTGTGGTTCAAAGCTCCGGTGTCTTCAGTTTTTACAATCTTAATTTTTTGACAGCCAAGGGGGTGAACATTATAAGAGGGTATTCCATTGGTCTCCACCACTTGAGACCCATGTAGGCCCTTTCCTTTTGTTGCTACCCATTTTTTGGTCACCTACTGTACTTTTTCATCAAATAATAAATACATTAATGATGATGATGAGTGTTGATAAAGGGAATAATATGTCATATAACATTTAATTGGTTATTTTATGGGATGGAGTTTGATAGTAGAATACAAAGACAGAGTTAGGGATGTTTGGGATAGTCTTCTTATTTTCATTATTATTTTGCGAAATATGTTATTCTTGTTGTCTTGTACCCATGTTTTCTAGTTTTATGGCCGCAAGACATATGGACATTAGATATTCCATTTGATACATTTACTATTATCTTTTTATATCTATCACAATTGGATAAATCTGATGTTTAATTATATTTATTCTTATATTTACCTCCGTTTATATTTATCCATTGTGCTATAATCATAAAATGACGGCATAGTCTCCCACAAAACACACTATAGGCCCTAACTGCTTGTCGACATTCTCTAACATTTGGGGAGATGCTCTTGGGGATATGTGGCCCAGCTGGATTGGGGAACCTATTAAGAGGCATACGGGTCTGGGAAATCACATTTTTAGTTTTATTAATTAAAAATTATAAATCATGTTTTAGTCCGCTTCCAAAAAAATCCCTATCATATGATCCATTTTACAAATGTTTATGATGACACCTAATAATCAACTAAACATAAGTATCCCTTTCCATTAATAAGTAACTAGTTTAACTATATTCACCAGGATGAAAATATTTTTAGACAACAACAAGAACGGTATCAGCAAAAAAAATTAACTAAAAATAATGCTTTTTATTTTTAGAAATCTAAAAAATCACTATAAATTACTATCACTATGTAATTAGCTAATTATAATGATGAAATTGTTCATCAACAAATGAATTATTTCTTCAAACATTATTCAATTAAAATGAACACATTAAAAATATATAGAAACCCAAAAAACACATCTAATTTTTATTTCCCTACAAAATTTTATTATATGGTTAATTACATTTTTTTAATTCAAATATTCTATATGGGTGTTTTCATAAATGAATACATTCCTTATAAAAAAGGACATTTAAGAACCATTAACCAATTAGATAGTAGATATGTTTTGAAGATACGTGGAAGGTTTAACAATATGTTTTTCTTACTTGTTATTCCATAAGTTAAAATTGCAATATATAAAACTACTACATCAACTACAGCTTCAATAACAAATGTAGAAAAAAGTCATAGATTAAATCCTCTTGATTCACAAATGGTTCATCTCTAAAAGTAACGGTCCACATCCAATAAGATTGTATAGAAATATCTCGAATGACATAACATTATACAATATTCATATATAAAAAACGAATGCAATAACCCATATTTGGATGGAGATTATAATATTCTACTAGTGTTGGACATTTAAAAAATAATATTATTAAAAGTTATTTCCCTGTTGCGATGGGGATAAATCAAGAAAATCTCCAAAAATAATTTAATTATATTGTTTATCTACCATAATTTAAATCTTAATCAACACCATATGTTTTTATAAATCTAATGGAATTATGAAGACAACCACATTTTTATTTCTTGATACAATTTATTGAGAAGGGAATGGTAAAAACCCAAACCAAAGAATATTGATTCCAAATCACTGTGGAGTAATGGTACCCAAAATATAAAAAATGCAATCAACTTCCCACAAAATCAAGATTTTAAATATTGGTACCAACCATAGTATCCACTGGTGAAAAATTGTACCCACTCCCCAGTCCTGTTATTATATTTTCCCAACACTATAACATCGTGACCTTAAGTGTGAAAAATGAAATGTTTAATATTATTAATTATATATATGTTTTGCTATAAAATTTATGGTTTCCCACTAAACTAATATCCCCTTCAAAGATATGCATGGTTTGACCTATTAAAGTCATTCAGTGAGTATATAACTATTCATAAATATTATGAAACATATATCTCAACACCAACGACCCCAAATTCAAGGAATAAAAATCACACTATGACTCGAACCATCATAGAATGATAAACTAAAAAATAATAACATCCTCCCATAAAACTTACCCTTAATGGAATAACTCAAAAAAAAATTCTAAATGAAACCTACATCAATGCTAAAATATCACCTCTAATAGGGCATCACATCCTTTATAATTCTTTCAATTTCTTCAGCACAAAAAATAATAATTTGTAACTATAGTGACCCCAAATTTTTATAAATAAATACTATATAATTTTAGATGAATTATTAAATAATTATCACAAATTATAACCACCTTAGAATAATAAAGGAGTAACATCATTTGATATTCGACCTAAGACATATTATTTCTCAATGGATATTGAACATCTCCAAAAAATTTCTTCATATTAATATCCTTCTATATATATCATACATTGAACCATGCATAAAATCAAGTGGAAGGGAAATATATAAATGGTTAAGATTATATGATCAATGAGGGTATTCATAGGTGATATTAATCAATGATCATACATCAGAATAGTGGTATGTGAACAAAATCACAATATTTGGTAGTCATACTGAGTAAATTAAATATCATTTGTCATGACTCATGGAATAAGGCTATGTCGTAACAAAAGATAAAATACCTAATAGTTTGAATCATCAATAATTAGTCATTAATAACTGAAAAATATAATAAACATTTTAATGTGAAAATTCATAATCAAATAAAATATTGAGCATGTATAAATAGAAATAGGTTTAGTCTTTGTGTGAAGGACCCAAAATCTGGTACAAACATATTATTATGGACATTAAACCCGATCCATACATAAACATGTGGTCATGAAACACGGTCCACACATAATAAAATTGACACCAATCTAGATCTATATTTCATATTGTAAAAATGATACCACATTAACACATAAAATAATTATCTCATAACTTATACAAATTTACCCAACAAATTAATGGGATATAACTAACTCACATATCACATTACATTAAACTATAATTTTATTGTATGATTACAATTACATTAATCATATATCATCATATATCAAATTGATAATAAAATGTTTTTATAGGCATATCATAATCATAATCCTAGACTATCTAGGGAAATAATAATGATGACATCAGTTGATCATGTCACCAACATAAGTTATTGAATATTCTACTAAACTATAAACCATATTTTCAAATGCATATCATGTTCAACTAAAGGATGAGTAAGATATTCATAGATCTTATTTTTTAAAAATTGCATTGAAAATTTCCCACTGTGTATTTTTTCAATTATAATTGTTCACTTCAACTGTTGTGATTGAATATTCTATAAATTTTCCATTTGTGTTTAGAGGTTTTTGGTGCTGATCTCCATTATTAACCCTTGGTATTGGTATATTTTTGGTGAAATTACCAAACACTTGGAAATTGAATCACTGATGTGTGGGAGGTGCATCATGTGGTTTTTTCTCATTATTTTCATAATTATATTACTATTCCCAATCACTATCGCATTCATCAAATCATTTTATTTCATTTACACACTTAAAACATTTACTAGTCCCATTATAAAAATTCTATCCATTCATTGTTCCAAAAAATATAGCAGAAAGGAAGGCTCATATTCTTATCTCTGTGGGTTATATATATTTTTATTAACTCCAACATCCTCATCATATTAAAACTATCATATTGATACATAAATAAAAAATCCTTTTCAACTTTTATGCATCAACACCCTATCTATTAATAGGTTATAAATACTATCATGGAAAATTCTATTATGATACATGTATTTAATCTACTGAATAACCTATCAACAACACTTTCTCATTGGATGATAATTCCAAAAGCGTAACTCACATGTCTTGTGAAATTTGCCTCATAGATATCGACAGATTTATCATACTTTTGAATCAACTCAAGGAACTCATTTTCCATCATCGTATAAAGAACATTAAGAATGTAATTATTTATGAATAATTTCTTAAACAGATCATAATACATGGATTTAACATCATCTTACTCTATTTTTTTCATGAATATATTACACCACTGGTCTACATAACCTTCTAACTGAAAAATATATAGAAGGAAATTTTCATAATCTGATCAATGTATATCGTAAAATATCTTTTTTACTAGTATTGATATATTATTTAGAAAAAAATGGATCAGAAAAACCACTGAATGAAGGTGGAAGTTTACTCATGAAGGACACAAAAAAACATTATTCCCTTGTTTTTTTGGAATCTCATCATGAATCAATGATTCCGAAATTATGTGAGCATATAAATAAGTTTTTTTATTCCATCTCCCACAAAGGCTACATTATAAGGTGGAAAATCATTTTATTTTCCATCACAATCACTATTATTGTTCTTCCTCTATGTTGAAGCTATTAACTAAAACCAAAATAATAGAGTAAGAAAAATTTATCCAAAAGAGGAACCATATAGTAGTGAAAAGTCAATTATATGATGTCTAAATTATGAAACCTTCTATAAAATATAAAAACATAGGTTTATCCAATTTCTTCACAACCAAAATCCATTTAAATATATCATTATGGTTCATGAAGAGTTGGTTAATTTCTAATGTATATCTCATGGGAGGGTCAAATCAGGTATGTAGTAATCCCCATTATCATGTACCAGTTTACCCTAAGGCAAGCACATAACATCTTGTTGGAGTTTCTACCCCTAGATAGATCTATTCTAGAGCCACATCAACTGTTATGATATAGACATGGATTTTTTTTAGGAAACCACCCATTCTATCATTTACAAAAATTCCAGGACATTTTCCTTGATGTTAACTCATCCTTATACTTATCCTTGGAGACATCCCTAGAAATAAGCATTGAAATACTACTAGGTATCTCACTATTGTTTTCTCATCCGAGATTCCAAATTTTAAAAAACCATCTCTCTAGAAACAACTTTAGAGAACCTTTATTTTTATATGTTAACATTAGATAACTTTTTCAGAATACATAAAATCAGTTTAACAATAGAATCCCAAATTCCTTATTATATTAGTTCCTTTGGAAACATGGGAGAGTAAACCCTAGTACATAAAAAAGATATATTATCTCCCACTAGGTTCTCTATGACTAGAATCCTCTTATACATATCATACTGGAAAAATATCATCATAGCCAGGAAATTTAAATATGGAAATGGATGAGATCAGATGCTCTGTAAAGGTAAAAAAGAAATACATGTATGTATAAACATGTGCACTAGGGTATGAGAATGTAATAGTATAATTAAAAGATCATTAAATACATATAAAATATATTAAAAAATTATTATAGAATAAATAATTTTCTTTCATAAGAAATACATCATTATAAAATAAATATCATATACCATTAGAGGATAACTAAGTAATAATAGATAGAATTTGTGGAGTAAATATAATAATAGAAATATTATGTTATGCATAACTAAAAATTCTTTTATAACATGTTAGGATTGTGTTACAAAATGTTTACCTTCTTTGGGCTTGGGATAAAAAACCATATACCCACTTTATTATAGGCATGGACTCTATCTCACGTACCTTCTTGATTTTATGCTTGGGATACAACCAATAAACCATATTATTTTTAGGAATGGGTTACAACCTGTATACCCTCTTACTTTTAAGCTTTGGGTTATAACCCATGCACTATATTATCTTTTGGATTTAGATGAAACCCATGTACCCATTTATATCATATACAACTTATCTTTACACAATGCATTGAATGAAGATATAAGAACCACCCAACATGTAATAACTCGTACATACTTGTGCCACAAGTTAATTAATGTTCTATCATGGCCCATAAAAAATGTTTTCTATAAACAGAAAATCGTAACCCCTGAAATTAAATTGGTATCATTAAACTTTAATCATATCCTAATTTATGTAAAAGTGATAGTTTTCATATTCATTTAATCAAATCATAAATCTTGAAAAGAAGAGGCATTAAAAATATTATTAACCTTGAATGAGAAATTAGTGTCATAAGAATTATTCCATTAAGACATAAACAATTAAAAAATACTAATGGAATCTTCTTGGTCACTTCCTAGAATGGATTGTGTAACATCAACAGATTTTATCATAGATGGAAAATAGCATTGAAGGATATTTTGAAAACATTTCTTGATGTAAATATCCTTTCTTCATTGAGAAATGACCTTTAAAATAGAATTCATTTTGAAAATGCTTTTTTAAAAGAAACATGAGAACATATAATGAAATTTTTATAAACATTCTGTGAACCATTATATTTGAAAAAAATACAAGTATATATTTGAAATTTTTTTGAAATCACTTTCCATTTAAAACATATAAAGGAATCATGAAAAAAAATTTAAAGCCTTTTTCCTTGAAAACAATTAAAACTACTTTGAAAACCTGTTGAAAAAAAACATTGAAAAATATAAAAATATATTTAAAAATTCTAAATAATATTTTGTTGAAAATAATTTTAAATATTATAAATAACTCTTGAAATTTTTTATATAAAATATGTTTTGAAAGAACACATTTTTTTGAATGAAGAGAGAGGTAATTTCTGGATTTTTGGAAAGAACATAATAATTATCTTATGATGGAAGGTGTTAAAAATATCATACTAATACACGAATATATAATGAAAAAAATATTGAATAAGAAAAACAATTTTTGTTCTTGAGATGTGGATCATAATATTTTATCAAAGGATGTAGAATCAGAGACAATCTGGAAAAATGATGATATTATTTCAAAAAACTCTTAACATTTGGAAACATTGAACCATAATCCCACATAAAAATGTGAAATTACATGAATATTTAAATATCAATAAAATATATTGATTAATTAGTTAATATTTCAATTTCATTATATACACCTCTAGGAAAAATATATTTGTATAACATGGCATGTGAATCAAACAAAGAAAATTGAGAGATAATTAATTTACTGAATTTATAACTTTTGAAACAGAAACCCCATTAAAGAAAGATCAGAAAACAAATTTTTAAACACTCAAAAATTTAATTATAGTAATCATATAATTCATCAATGGGAAATATACAAACCTCAAAAAATTAATCAGTTGTGATTAAAAAATGTATTACATGGAAATAAAAAGTGAGATGAAATTTCCTAACTTTGTGTCTTGACACACTTCGTACATAGAAAAACATTTTCTATAAATAATATTACATTATAATAAATATTTTAAATACCAAAAATATTATATATAATTCCATAAATGGTTTTAGAATGATTTTATATTACATTCTTGTTAGCAATTCTATGTTAAGGTTACCCTTTAGGTAGTATTCACTTTGTTTATCATAATTGTATTAATATCTTATATCATTGGTACATATAATTATATCATAAATTCTAGATTGTAAAAAATGATATAAAAGTAATTATTATAAATTATATTTGTATTTTAATAATTTATTATTGTGTTAAATGGAATAAATTATTTATGGTTATGGTAGGCTATATGTACGCATGGACATTTCTTATCATTTATTGATGCGTTGAATGAAATAAATAAAATAAAATATATGTATATGAATATATGTATGTAATGTAATTATAGTTGAATTAGTTAGAACCTGGTCCTTCTTTTTAGGTGAGTTTTTCTTTTCTGGTCTTTTTGAGAAAAAAAGAGAATATAGAAATTTAAGGAGTACACGCCTTGTACATTGGAGTACACGACGTGTACCTGGTTGTCATGGGTGACCATGTACTATCCGTGTAATAGCCCAAGTACATGGCCGTGTGGGGTGACATAGAGATAGCCTAAAGTGGAAACCAATTAAGGCAAGTACACATCATGTACCTTTAAAGAACACACCATGTACTTTTTCTTTTTAATTGATATATCAGTCTGGGGTCGCGTCTCGTTCACCGAAATCACTCCTTCTCAGATCATCAAATCTAGGAGCAACCGAGGATGAAAAATCTTCTATGAGGCCCTGATCGACCATCTGTTCACCGAATCGACTGCCATCGAAAGCCTTGGAATCTCCATGGTGAGTTCTTTCTTCTTCTATAACATCGTTTCCGGTTTTCTCTTCTTTCATGAGATATCCTTGGTAGAATGTTTTAGACGTTTTTGTATATCTACCTTGTTCTAGGTCGATTCAATGGCCGAAGCCGGAGTATATCGATCAAACAATGCTGAGGTAGGTGGTTTGTTCCTTTCCATAGTTATTGTTTGAATATTATGTGCAAAAGTTCCCAATACCCTAGAACATGGTATTGTGTGTTTTAGGGTTTCTAGCCCTATAAATGCATGCTATGACTTGTGTGCCTGAGTATAGGTTGTTTTATTTTGAATAGGTTTTTTTGACATGTTATGGATGTGTTTCCCTTGGTTTTTTTGATATTGACCATTTGGTCTAGTTTAGCTGGTTAAGATTCTTGTTTTCCATTCCTAGTGTTGTTAGAATGGATTGATATTATCTAATGCTGTTATATGCTTATAGCTATTTAGATAAGTAGTTCCAGAAAGCTATTAGCCAAGTAGTTCTTATGGTTTACTTTGGATATTTAACATCATTGTGAAATATTGAATTATCATGGCTATGGGAACCTGGTGTAGTATACCATAGAGGGAATGGATGCTGAGGGATTCATTAGAGTGTCTGTTTAATTTTACGTTGCGAGACCATAGGGGGGGGGGTGGACATTGTGCTCCCTCAGTGTGCCTATAGTTACACGTTACAAGACCACATGGGTCATTGGACATTGACTTCTTTCTCATAGTGTCTAAAGTTACAGATACGAGACCACATGGGAAATTGACAGTGAGTTCTTCCTTAGAGAGTCTTTACTAAAGCTAAACCAGAATGGTTACATTGTGAGTACTTTCTAGAGGGTTTATTTTATTTGTTTGGTTGAACCAGAGGGGTTAGGATATGAGTAATTCCTATAAGGTTGCTTGTTTTGGATCAGCTTATCACTAGATATATGAAATTAATGCAATTGAAACTATAATATAGTTTACATTTCAGTATTTCCTTGTTTAGTGCTTCATTTTGCTTACAGCCTTCCATATATAGATATATTCATATACTACTAGGCATAGATCATTGGGTGGTGGCCTACGAGGATTCGTCTTACACCCTATTTGGGTCATGCTGTTGGGCCCAAATAGATTACATTGTTGCATGTATAAATAAATACAAGCTCCCTTCTACCTCAGGTACTTGACTGTAGTGGATGAGGAGAGCATCGCACCTAGTAGAGGCTTGTGATGCTACTGGAGTTTATTTGTTTTCTTTGTTCTTTGGATTATTAATTTATCCCATCATTTTGACTTGTTTTTCTGTTCTCCAAGACTTATATATGTCATGCATCATTTATATGTTCTCAAGTTGATTATTTACTTCCAGACTTCCATTGTTTACTATTTTATGGTATTATTATTGCTTCCTCTATTGTTATCTGTTAATTTCTGCTACATTAATCTTCTAATGAGTGCATAGTTTCTCCACTTTCACACACATGGTACTCACTGCTAGTTGGAAACCTATGACATTTCGAGAAATTCCCTTGAGTCCATGTGACCTACCAGGCACGGGGTGCCTCTAGACGGCACCCGGAACTGGGATGTTACAAAGTGAAATCAATGGAATTATTTTTTCATGACTTAATGTTTGCAGCCTATAGTGAGGGATATGATGGAATAGGTACTTGGTAATAAGTAATGCCCAATAATAGCTAACCGGTGTATAGGGAAAATCAAATTAACCTCATTTATTTCAATTTTTTCTGGTTTTCAATTTTACAGTTGGTTTGATTTCACCATTGGGTGATTCACATGCTTTATGCTATTATCATTGATATCATTGAGGTTTTATTTCCACTGCAACCTGATTAGATGAGGGTATTCCATCTCATGCATCATATATTCACTTTCTAGAAATAACATGTCATGCATTCTTTGCATTCCATGTAGGGTGAATTACCGATTGCATGTTGTTGTGATAGATGTTGTGCTAAATATGCATGCTTTTTTGATAAATTCTTTGATAGAATACGTTCTATTTGATAGGATATTGCTAATATGAATGGTTTTATTTGAATGAATAGGAAACTTTGGTTCTTGAGGTGTTATGGGCCCTCATAGATCAGAATTTGGTGGATCATTGCACTATTATTCTTGTATATGACATGTATAAGACTCAAAGCTTTGATTCGTGGAGATTATAGGCCCCCACTGATCAAAATTTGGCACTTTAATGTTTATTTTAGTGTTTTTATGGGTTCCAGAGTAGTTTCTAAGGCATACTGTCTGGAAAAACCTATAATACATGGTGTGTATTTCTGAATACATGCCATGTATCCTTCTATTTGGGAAGGAATTATTTTTCTTAAGTACACACCATGTACTGTATGTACATTCCATGTAGTTTCAACCCATGTCCCTGACTATGTGGGAAGATACATTGGGGTGGGAAATCCTTGGTTGGATATGCTGTGTACCAGACGTGCATGCCGTTTTGTATAGACCATGTGACCAGTCGTATGACCAACAACACAAGAGTATGAAATCCTTCTTGTACACATCATGTCTGGAACTAACACGACGTGTAGAGTCAACCAAAACTCAGAACCTGTGTATAATGAAACATGCGGATGAAATATAGGTGGTATATTCCATTTTTAGGGAGATCACATCATGTTTTCTTATTTTAGGAAGACTGTGTGGGTTAGTCATGTATAAGAACTCGAGTAGGGGAAAGTGATTCAAGTACACACCGTGTCTTCGGAGAACATGCTATGTGTATGGGGTGTTTCATGACCGGGGTTGGCAGGAGTACATGCCCATGTGAAGGCTTAAACAAACACGCCATGTAAGGGTCATACACGCCATGTATCCTTGTTTAGAAAAACATGAACGATTTCTTTCTACTGTTCTTTTCTACATTTATAGTTTTTATTACTTGATAATATTGAGCTAAGGTGTGCACTTGAACTTGCAGAGTCATTCTACCAACATTTCCTTCGATTTTATGCCAGATTTAGGGTAGTTATTAGACACCAGACATGGTAGATCAGGGACTACCAGCAGATCCTCTAGTTGTGCCCATCTTATCACCAGCTGTTATTTCAGACATAGGTGCTGATGCATAGTTCCGAGAGGACTTTATGTGGTTTATAAAGACTATCCTAGGAGTACCGCCTCCTTCGCCATCTATGGAAAAGTTGATGCGGGGTTTTCAGCAGCAACATCCTTCCACCTTCTTAGGGGGAGGAGGAACTTAAGCTTTATAATCATGGTTAGAAGCCATGATATCAATCTTCGATCATCTAGAGACGCCACCAGAGAGGAGGGTAAAGTTTGATACATATATTCTTCAAGATTCACCCACGAGATGGTGGGATGTGATCACATTGGTGAGACGATAGAAGGATATGTCTTGGGAAGAGTTCCAACATGCCTTCTATGATTATTTCTAACCGAATACTTTGAGGGCTGATCGAGCCTGAGAGTTTATGAGTCTAGAGCAAGGTACTCTATCAGTTATGGAGTTTTCCTCTCACTTCAAATAGCTGTAGTGCTTCATACCCATCCTAGAAGGTGATGAGTTATTCCTTGTGAGGAAATTTGAGGAAGGTCTTTGGAACAACATCTGATCTCAGGTGAACATCTTCAAGTTGACTTCCATCAACTCAATAGTTAAATAGGTGCTAATCATGAAGGGAAATATGAGGGATTATGGAGTTGTGAGCCTGGGTGGCTTGACATCTAGACTTGGAAGTCCTCCTACGGAAAGTAGGAAGCACCATAGGGAGGCTACACATGGAGACCTGAGGAATCAGGATAAATCATATGGTAGCTAGGTGGTGTGTACTAGTGTGGGAAGGGCGAGTATAAAAGTAACATTGACCGAGAGACCCAGTGGAGTGCTGATATTGCGGAAAGATTGGTCATCTTCAGCACTTATGTTTGTTCTTCTCACCAACAGAGGTTGATAGAAGTTCTTCTAGGACTCCTTATTCAGGAGAATCACCACCAATTTCTCATCTATCAGGGAATTTGAGTTCTTCTGGTCATTTAGGACGAGATGGTAGTTACGACCATGGTAGAAAATCGGCGAGATTTCAGTTACAACAAGGTGGATCAGCTCAGGGTGGTTAGGCATGGTCAGTGGGCTGCAGTACAGGAAAGACTTTTTCAGTGGAGCAGACCCAAAAAGATCAGGATCCCATACCTTATACAGTTCGAGGTACTATCCTAGTTTCCTCAGTTTTTGCTTCAACATTTTTCGATATAGGGTCTTCCTATAGATTCCTATTTGTTTCTATTATGGAGAGTCTTAGGCTTTGTATCTTTTCTTCTGCTGATTTCTTGACATTGGACACTTCGTTCGGAACAATAACGACTAGTGTACATCAGCGCAAGGAGTTCCCTCTTGAGGTTGTTGGGTGTCACTTCTTATGGTACCTTTATGTATTAGAGATTATTGGATATGATTTCATTTTCAGAATTGACTAGTTAGTTCCCTTCCATGATGTTGTTTACTGTTATCACCATATGGTGAGTTTCACATCACTATAAGGTGGTTTGTTTCTACATAAGGGTGAATGGGATGTCCTGGAAAGCAAAGCAGGAACTAAGAATCATGGGTTGGGTGGAGTTACAACCCAAATTTCATGTCTATATCTAGAGGACAAGGGGAATTCAATGATAGAAATTCCTCTAGTGGTCAATAATTATAGGGATCTCTTTCTAGAAGACATTTCAGGTTATCCTTTAGAGAGAGAGGTAGATTTTTCTATTGATCTTGTTCCAAGAGTGACACTGGTGTCCATTCCTCCTTACAGCATGGCTACACCAGAGTTACAAGATCTCAATAATCATTTATAAGAGTTACAGGAAAAGGGTTTCATCATAAACAATAATTCATCTTGGGGTTTTCCTGTTATATTTGAAAAGAAGGTGGACAGTACCCTAAGACTTTGTGTGGATTATCTGAAGAAGAATAGTTGACAGTCAGTAATAGATATCTATTGCCGAGGATAGATGATCTCTTTGATCAGCTTCAAGGAGATCAGGTGTTCTTGATGATTGAATTGATATCTAGTTACTTTATGTTTCATGTTAGATCCTCATAAATACCTCTAAAAGCTGTTCGGAGAAGGTATGGTCTATACGAGTATGTAGTTAGGATTTTCGGTCTCACGAACACGACTAAAGTTTTCATGGAACTGATGAACTGAGTGTCCCATCCACAGATAGATTCTTTCATGGTAGTCTTCATGGATGATATCTTGGTGTACTCTCATACTCGACACGACCATGCCATACATCTTGAGATCATTTTGAGTACATATAGAGATAATCAATTATATACTATTCTCTCAAAATGCCACTTTTGGATAGACCAAATCCACATCTTGGGTTATGTTATCTCGGAGACTAGAGTATCAGTAGACCTAGAGAAAGTGAGAGTAGTAGTTTCATAGGAGTATCTGAAGAATGTCTTTGAGGTACAAAGTTTTCTAGGGTTTTCTGGTTACTAAAAACATTTCATACATGAAATTTGATGCTTAGAAGCTCCATTGAATGTGATCACTAAGAAGGGTGCGAAATACCTGTGGACAGATTATTGGGAGTCAGCCTTTCAGGAGCTAAAAGGGAGGTTAAATTTAGCACCAATACAAGTTTTATAGAGATAGGAAAGAGCTATACTGTTTACTGTGATGCATTATGTATCGGTATGGGAGTAGTGCTTATGTAGGGGGAAGGATCTGTTGTGTACGAGTCTCAGTAGTTGAGGCCACATTAGAGGAATTACCCGACACATGATCTCGAGTTGGATGTAGTTGTTCATGCCTTATGTTGTTGGAGGCATTATCTTTTGGGAGATAATTTTTGTGTTTTTCACCAACTACAAAAGTCACAACTATATCTTTACTCGACGTGATATTAATTTGAGACAGTGAAGGTGTGTTGAGTACCTTCATCTCTTTGATTTTGAGCTTTCCTAGACACAGTACTTCACTATTCTTGAGTGGAAGTGGAATGATGTCACGATGGACTTCGTGATAGGTTTTACAAGGTCACCTCAAAGAAATGATACAGTATGAGTTTTCATTGACAGACTCACAATGGATTCTCACTTTTTTATGATCAAGGATACTTTCAGGGTTGATGAGCTAGGAAAGTTGTACAATCTATAGATTGTGCGCTTACATGGGGTTACACACTCCATCGTTTTGGACAGAGATGCCCATTTTACTTCTTGGGTCTGACAGGGACTACAGAGGGCGTTGTGTACACATGTACTTCTGAGCATAGCTTACCATCCCCAAACAGATGGCCAGTCTGAGCGTACGATCCAGGTGCTAGAGGACATGATTTGAGCATGCGTCCTATATTTTAGAGGTTTTGGGGAGAATAACATAACTCTTTTAGAGTTTTCCTACAATAATAGTTTTCAAGAAACTATTAATATGGAAACTTATGAGGCTATTTATGGTAGGTCATGCTGATCACCCATATTTTGGCGGGAAGCAGGAGAGGTGGCTATACTGGGACCACGTCGTGTCTTGGAGACCACAAAATAGATAGAGATGACTCAGAAGAGGGTGGCTACTACACAGTCACCACATAAGTCTTATGTTGATCGACATAGATGACCTCTGGAGTTCGAGTCTAGAGATCAGGGTTTTCTACATGTCACATCAAGGACGGGACAAAGGATTATTATGAGAAAGGGAAAGCATTCACTGAGATATGTCGGACCATTTGAGGTTTTTGAGTGGGTCGGTCCAGTTTCCTATTGGCTCCAGTTACCTCAGAGGTATTAGGCTATTAATGTCGTTATCCACATTTATCAGCTACGACGTTACTTCTCAAACCCGTCACATGATTTCCAACCAGAGGAGGTTGAGCTAGAAGTGGATGTATCATTCTAGGAGCATCCTATCTGGATTTTTGATCACAGTTCTAGGGTTCTCCGTGGCCAGTTTGTTCCTCCAGTACAAGTGATATTGAAGAACAGGTGACACCAAGACGAGACTTGGGAGATAGAGGCCAATGTACGATTGGAGTGTCCGGAGCTGTTCGAGGAGTCTTCTTCTACCATTCCTTGCTAGGGAAAATTAGTGACGAATTTATTCAAGGAGGGAAGTTTGTAAGAACTTGGTCCTTCGTTTCCGGTGATTTTGTTGGGTGTGTTTTAGAAAATGAGGAGAATCTGGAAATTTATGGAGTACATGCCGTGTACTCTGGAGTACATGCTGTTTACCCAGTTGTCGCAAGTGACCGTCTACTGGCTGTGTAACGGCTGAAGTACATGGCAATGTGGGGTGACCTGGAGACCTCCTAAAGAGGAAACCAATTAAGGGAAGTACATGTCATTTAACATAAAAAACACACCATGTAATTTTATTTTTAATTGATATATCAGACTATGGTCATGTATCGTTCAAAGAAAACCCTCCTCATCCCATCTCGTCCATGAGCGATCGATGCTGAAAAATCTTCTTTGCGCCCCCGATGGACTATCCGTTCTTCAAATCCACCACCGTTGATTATGTTGGAATCTCCACGATGAGCTCTTCCTTCTTCTAGAGACTTGTTTCTTGATTTCTCTTCCTTCATGGGATATCCTTGGTTTATCATTATATACATTTTTATTGATCTACCGTGTTATAGGTGAATTCAAGGTCCGAAGTCGGAGTATATATATCGTACAATGCAGAGGTCAGTGATTTTTTTCACTTTCGTAGTTATTCATTAAATATTATGTGCAAAAGTGAATAATACCCTAGAACTGAGTATTGCTTGTTTAGGGGTTTTGTCCCCAGTGTTCTTGAGTAGAGGTTGTTTGATTTTTAATAGGGTTATTTTCCATGCTATGGATGTGTTTCCCTTATATGTATTGATATTGACCGTTTGGTCTAGTTTGGCCAGTTAGGCTGCTTCTTTTTCATGCCTAGTGTTGTTAGGATGGAATTATATTATCTGATGATGTTATATGATTATATATATTTGGACAAGTAGTTCATAAAATCTATTATCCAAGTATTTGTTAAGGTTTACATTGGTTGTTGAACATTATAGTGCACGATTGACTTACACAGGGTTGTAGGAACCTGGTGTAGTAGACCATTGGGGGAATTGATGCTAAGGGCTTCCCCAGAGTGTCTATTTACCTCAACGTTGCAAGACCATAGGGGGAATTGAATTTTTTCTCCCATAGAGTTCTTGTAGTTACATGTTACGAGACCACAAGGGGGAATTTAACGTTGAGTTATTCATCAGAGTGTCTATAGTTACCAATACAAGACCACAAGGGGGAATTAACAGTGAGTGATTCCTTATAGAGTCTTTACTAAAGCTGAACCAGAGGGGTTAGATTGTGAGTAATTACCAGAGGGTTTATTGTGTTTGTTTGGTTAAACCAGAGGGGTTAGGTTGTGAGTAATTCTTAGAGGGTTACTTGTTTTTAATTAGCTTCTTACTTGATTAGGAAATGAATGCAATTGAAACTGTATGATTGTTTATTTTTGAGTATTTTCTTGTTTACTTCTTCATTTTTCTTACTAAGTCCCATATATATATATATTCACTAACTGGTAGGATTAGATCCTTATGTGGTTTCCTACTTCGATTTGTCTCACACTCTATATTGGGTCATGATTTTGTGCCCAAACGGATTTTATTGATGCTGGTATGGATAAGTGAAAGCGCCCTTCTACGTGAGGTACTTGACAGTTGTGTAGCTAGAGAGCATGAGACCAAGCTGAGGCTTGTAATGCTGCTAGAGTTTATTTTTATTATATTTGCTTTGTTTTAGTACTATACTCCATAATTGTGACTTATTTGGATATTTTCCTAGAAATATATATATATCATGCATCATTTATATGTGCTTCAATTGTTTATTTACTTCTAGCCTTCCATTTTTCACTATTGTTTGGCATTATTATTACTTCCACTATTGTTATATGTTTATTTCCACTGAATTACTCTTCCAATGAGGGTATATTTTCCCCACTATCACACCCAAGGCCCTATTTGTTAGTCGGCTACCTCTGGCATTTTGGGAAATTCGCTTGAAGCCATCTGACCAACCGCGTATGGGGAACCTATAAGAGGCACCCAGAACTGGGACTTTACAAAAATTATTATGTCAAATATATCATATAGGTTCACTAAAATTTCTATTAACACAATCCATGTAGTGTGTAAACAAATCACAATGCTTTGAGGGGTGGTATTCCACACATCCTCAAACAAAATTATATTATTTACATCAAATGTAATATATAAATATTTTTATTTTAATAATATTAAAGAATAATAAATAGTAATTACTCTAATATATATCATATATAAACATATTTTCCATAATAATTTCCTCCTTGAAGGGTGATAAAGATAAAATATACAATGACCATTTCGTGAGTCAGTAGTTCATCGTACATGTAAATAATATGTTCATTACCCATTTCATGGAAGTGTGTGTAAGTGTAGGTTGACAACTTAGAATGAAAAAACTACATGTGTATGAATTATAATGAATATGTTATAAAATCATGGAATAAGTTATTCAGATGGGTTGGAGAATCCAAATAATAAAAAAGAATTTGAAGAAGAATATTACATCTTATTTTGGTAACTCATTTTTCGTTGTTCCAAAATAATTCCTTGAATTTATATATACCAAATGAAAGGATTCTAGTCTGAGGGGTATTATTTTAAGGAGGTATTTTGTATGATATTTGTCTAGAAAATGGTTCTTGATAAGTGTGAGTAATTGTGAGGATAGAATGACTTTTTATAGTGGAGGAGGAGTGGCACTCTTATAAATTTTGGGAAAGGGTATTCTAGCCATGTTTTTCCCATGTAATGTGGATCAAATAATGGTCCAATGTATATTAAAGTGATAATAAGGTCTAAATATATCCATTAAATGGCTATTGGACATGTTTCTATGTGGAATTGGATAAAAAAGTTATGTTTTAGTACTTTTTTATTCAATATATCTTCTTAATCATTGTAATTAATTTTAATCACCATCACGTTATGCTTTGTCTTGCTGATGGAACGACCCTGCATATTTTTAGAGAAAAAAACTCAAAATGTTTTTTAAGTATTTATAAAACATTCAAACTTAAATTGATTATAATGAACTCAACTAAATTAATTTAAAAATATATTTTATAGTTGATATTTTAAACCAAAATAAAATGTATTTAATTCTTAAAATATAATTATATGAAAATCAGTTTTGAACTAAAATTTTGTTTTTTCAGTATTTATTAAAATGTAAAAATTCAATGAAAAATACCAAAAATGTACCCTAAAATAATTATTTAATTTTTTTGATCAAATAAGATGTATATTTTTAAATAATAGATTTATAAAAATTTCAAAAATTAGATATAAAATATTTTACCCATTAAAATTTGTTAAAACATATTTTTATAAAAAATATATTTTTTTGTGTAACATTACGTCTGTTCACATTTTATTCAATAAAAATTGGTTGAAAATAATAAAGAATTTTTTTGAATATATAAAATATAAATTTTATTAATATATTTCACTAGTAGTAATTAATTAAACTTATGAAGATAAAATTTCTTTTTCACATAAAAATAGACTTCTACATAATCATTCCCTTTTTATTCATTTGGTTTTTATATTCAATTCTAATTAATAGGTTACCAATGAACTAAAATATATGTTAAATAATACTATTATTTTAAAATTAATGGCTCTGTTACATTTTATTAAATAATAATATTCTATTAATGAATTATTGTTATGTATCACATGGTCTTTCGTGTTACACATTCTACCATGGAAAGTGAGTATTTCATTTAATGTAAGCTAACCTTGGTGTTCCATGTAGGGAAAGAAAACTTTTATGATGTTTGTCATAGAAGATTATGTTTTTTTTCTTTTATTAAAGGCTATACATTGTTCATTAATATAAAATAACTAATTTTATGTGTTTTGTGGAATAAAAAATATTAAACAAATAAAATTATTTTGAAAACATATTTCAAAAAATATCAGGGTGTAACAATATCTATAGCTAGTCTAAACTCATATTTTTGTCTTCAAAAAATTATTCATATATATAATAATTTATTTAATTTGAGACCAATATAACTTATCAATAAATAAATATATTTAGTAATTAACACATATGTATCAGTATTTTTTTATATAATTAATGAACGTTTAAGGTAAAACAATGCATGTCAGAATTATTTGTGTATTAAACAACAAGTATTTCATCGATAAGTAATATGTATATTATGGGGAAATTTAATATGGACTAATCATAGAAAATTTGATATTTCATAGAGAAAATAATTACTACAAAAATGAATCTTGAAAAATAATTTAATATATTCTTTTTTCAAAAAAGATAAAAAAATCCATATAAAGACTAAGTATGAATCATTACAGCATATCCCTATTAGGTTATAAGTAAAACAAATGGTATTTATTATATAAGAATATAAATACCATTGATAGATATTCAAAAACATTCTTGATAAAAATATCCATTTAAATTTTAAATTTACAATTTAATACATTAAAAAAATAATCAAAAAAATATTCCATTTAATGTAATCTCAAAAACATGTAAATGAAGATTCAATGATATAAGGGGTCGTGATTTCATGAAATTATATACATTCCATATAAGATTAAACCACATTCATTTTAGAATATTTTAAAAAGGTAAAAATTACCTCATTCAAAAAGAGACAAAAATATTCATTTCACAAACATTTCTAAAATTTCAATCATGGGTAAAAACTTTATTACTAAATTATCTATATATTGATATATCATTTGTAAAACCATTTTATGAATACATGGATTTGGAAGAAATGAATTATTGACTATATTGATAAATAAACACATATATTATAAAAAAATTATCTCAACAATTTTAAGTATGAAACAGTAAAAAAGGCTAGTATTACAAGAAAAAATCTTCAATAACTGATAAGATGAAAATGGAATGGGTTTTCTAGAAAATTATAAGATCATTTTATTCAATGAAAATTCAATTATAAACAATCCTTATTAAAATGATATTTTAAAATAAATTGTTACAAAGACAATAACATTGATGTGATAATTTATCAATGAATTTATTATGTTTATCAAGTTTAAATACACATAATAAAATTTTAAATACATCATAATATAATGAAATTTACTTACACAAATAATTTTAGAATTTCAATGATAATAAATATTTAATATAACCTAATGAAATGAAATTGAATTATAAAATTCATTACAACTACATAATTTTCATATCAGAATAAATTTGGATAGAATGACTCTGATTGACACTAAAAATACCATGAATTATTATATAATCCTTATATTACCTTAAAATTTGGCAGTATATATAAAATATAAAATAAATTTGTTGCATAAAATTATAATAAACAACAATGAAATAAAATTTTGATGAAATATCATATATCACAGTTCCTTTTGGTTGAATGTGATTTATACACCAATATAATGATTATAATTATGTTACTAAGTTATTATAAATCTTATTAATATTTATTATATCATATAATCCTCTTATAAAATTTTACAAACCTTTTTTATAATATATTTCATTATTTTCATTGTTTCATGCGTTAATTTCCTTGTATTCTCATAAATTAAATTTCATGAATGTCCTAGTTCACTGGAATATAATATTGATCCATCATATATAGAATAATGTAAATGTTTTTAATATTATATTTATTCATTAAATAAAATTTTAAATGTATTCTCGAAGTTTGTACATGGAAAATTTATCACATCACATCATGGTGACAGTATGTCGTATATATCCACAACCGGTGAAAAAATTCATCTAACAAGTGACAGGATAAAAATTAGATGATATATTAATATTAAAACATAAATATAATCTCATATATATATATCACTTATATTAATAAAATTTACATATATTTTTTCATGTAAATCGTATTTGAAAATATAATCACATCGCTTCATGAGGTGGAATTTCGACATACACGCGAGTGGCGTTAAAATATTATCAAATTATTGAAATGAAAGAATTTAGATTTTAGATTGTAAAACCATAGGTATATTATTATCATTAATATTATAAAATTGTGTTAAATCCATAATTATACTCATTCATTAATGGTTATTATAGAAAACAAATTACATTGGATAGCAAGGTGGTAGTCCACAGTACACATGTTCGATGATTTCTTTTCTAATTGTATGGAAGAGTAGTTGGATGTGTTTCATTAACCAAAAATAATAAAATAATAGTATATTTATTACACTGATGATATTACATAATCATGGTTTAATAATATTTAAATTTGGTGGATGAAGAAACAATATAAAAATCTTCATTTAAGAATGTTACCTCTTCTTCAAACAATTTCTTTAGGATTGTACCAAAAGGCTTCGTTGGATGGATTTTTTACTAAAAAAACAACTATAAAATGTTTTTTGGGGATTAGTGAAATTATTTGGATAATTATTTTATAAACCATATTGATATTGAATTTTGTAGTTGGGTGGATAATGGGTGGCCTTTTATAATTGAGGGAGATGACACACTTTGAAAATAATCAATTTCAACCATGAATTTATTATGTCACTAACCTCTAAAATAGGACATTAACATAAATTAAGGGTTAAAAGGTAGAAATATTTCAATCCAATTGTTTATTTACATGTTTCAAAATCATTTTAAAATTATATATTATTAGTTTATCCCCCGTAAATAAATCTTTACCTTAACCGTGGTAATTAATTTTTACTATATTTTTTTTAAAAATGGTAAAAAATTAAGATAAATATATTAGATATTATAAGTAATTATTATTCCAATATGTAACATTTTTTTTCCAAATTTGAGTAACAGAAGTTTAAAAATCCATTTTAAAAGTATACATGCAAATGCGATGAAAAATGGGGTTTCCAATGATAATGTTTACATTTTTACAGTAGGGATTAATAAAAAAATTCAATATGAAATTGATTCCAATGAAATAACAAAATATAAGTATAATAAAATTTAACTATATTTATTTTAAATCCAAATAAAAATTTAATTAATTATTGTGAAATATTTAAATCAAAAATATCTTTTAAATAAAATAAATTTATATTAACCAATTAATGAAGCATTACAGAAAAATACCTTAAATAAAAAATATTATAAGTTTTATAAGTTTATATAAAATTAATTTAATATTATCAAATTAATTTTATAAAGGATTTAAAAATTAGTTTCAAAATTGTTTTGCAAAGCATGACTAAACTGTAATTAAAAAAATACAATTTTTCAGGAAACATTTTTTAATAATTATATGATTATTAATATATTTATCATTTCTAGAAAACAAAAATTTTATGAACATATTTAGTAATATTAATATAATTGAATTTAATGGAGAGGTTATATCATTATAATATATTGTTTTTCATTTAGTCTTAGTGATGGATGATCTATAAGAGATTGAAGAGAAAAAATTTAAATAAATATATTTTGTTAGTTTCTTATACTCAGTGTTGTGTTTCAAATTAACCATAAAATAAAATTTTATTCATTTTTAATTTTGTTGTCATATATTCTCCCACCTAAAATAAATTGCATCCTAACTATTTTATCTTGCACTCAAAATTTTAGGGATTAAAATGTATAAATTTATTTTTTGTAGCCCACTTTGTAAAAACCTATATAAATATCCTCATAAAAATATAGATTAGGAATTAAAAATGTTCATGTAGAATAACACAAAACTATTTTTTCAATATTATATAATATCATTAGAATTTGATGATATGGACATGGAATTAATTTTATTAAAATTTTATGAGTGATATTGGACATTGATCAGAAGAAAGTGAATGATTAGTGCAAGGTAAAGGGCATTAGAATAAAAAATCATTAGTGATTTAAAATACATTTTGATTAGAAGGATATAAATATAACAAGATACTTATTTTGTTTCAATATCCTTTTCAAAATGTTAAGGAATTATTTTAAAATCTAATTTTATAATGAAATAAATATTCTTGATACATTTATATTTCATAATCACGATTTATTTCATTAATTGTAATTCAGTAAATTTCCAATTCATATCTTACTCCAATAAATGAGTATTTTATAACTAAAACACTAAAATTCACATTTAATGTATCCTAACATGAATGAAATATTGAAAATTATATACCTATGTTTATAATTATTATCCAAAAAAGTATTCCTAGCAAATGTTATCCAATACACTAATCTCTAAATATCTACAACATCACCACTACTTCATCATTGATATTTATTAATCAAATAGTGTAACTAAAAACTATGACATATTAACTAGGACAACACATAGGATAGTTGAAGGAACTAAAACATTATCATCAATCAGTTGTGGGTTCAAGACATGTGTCCTTGGAGGATAAGACGGGTTTTCAACCAGATGTGGATTATAATTTTTCAAAAACAATATTAATATAATTCATATAATGCTCCAATTCATAATGCCCCATAATTACTACTACATCAATTATAAGATAATCCTTAATGGATATCAATAATTTTTTATTTTTTATAATAAAATTAATGTTATTATTCCCCAAATAACACTTTCATATACTAAACGAATTGGTTGTATTCCTGTAATTTTTTTACAAAAAAATCATTAATCATGGAATATCCTTACAACAAAACTACTCAAAAGGGGTTTTAAGGAAATGAAAATATGATTATCCATAAAATAATAACCCCATGATCGTATCCATAACTTTTCAATTAATGAGTAAATTTATGCCCCAAAAATTTTACACATTTGTTAGATAATTCATTATTCAAAAAAAAAAAAACAAAATACCATGGGTAAAAATGGAAAATTCTACAATTTAATTTTTGAATCAAAATAAGTAAATTCATTATATATTTTAAAATAAATTTATCTCCTTCCATAATATAGGTTATAATGTTTTGAAGAGGGATTTTACTCAGAAAATTCGTAGGTTCTCCAAATTTATAACAATAAATTATAAATAGATACCTAGTATGTTATTTATTTTGTTCAATTTTCTATTAATTTATATATGAAAATTATTATTATTATGGAATTCATTACAACACATATACCATGTTTCCACCCCATTTATATATAGTATAGGGTGTCTCTTTCTACATTTTTACATGAAATAAAATGTTCAATCTTTCTTCTATGGTCTCCAACAATATTTCTCTTAGAGAACTGTACCCTTATCTTCTATAGTGTGTGTCAATGTTACTTAAGGTATAGGTTGTTAATATTTTTTAGGATATATTATTACAAGAAATAAGGACAATTTCACTCCTATATTCATCCCATTTGGGTTACTATAGTCACAACATTTTCCTTCATTTTCAATGTCAACATGATTCTATATTCTTATAAATATTAACTGACACCAAAGAGAATTGTGTGAGGAACAATAATCATACTAGGTAACCACATAATTATTAAGAGTAATTTAAAATATATTAAAATAATGACATAATATTTTAAATTTTTTACCCTTAAGGTTTAACATAGGTCATTCATTGTCATCATATATTCAAATATTTTATTCTTATTTGTAAGAAAATGTGAATTATCTAAGCATATCCTCTAAGAATGTAAAACTATGTGTGTAGTTAGCATTATTTTTGTACACCAGGTGATGATAGAGTCAAGACCAATGAAACCCCTTCACACATATTACCAATAGTTACATCGAATCAATAACGATGTTAATATTTAGAATCATGACATGGATGTAATTATAGTAAAACCCACATAACTGCAACCTTTCCAAAACAATATGATGTTTCTTAATACATGTAATCAATCTGTATCACTGGGTTACAATTAGTAATATATTTTTTTAATAAATATTGTTCTCTTTTATTACAAAAAAAATCCTTAGATACCAAATATAATAACACTGAAACCAATGACCCATAACTTTTTTTCTAAATTTATAAAATTTGTATAAGATGCATTGAATCACATATTGAAATAAAAAATATTATAATAGTATTTGTAAACTAGGTACATACATGATTCCAATATAATATTTGAAAACAAATCATTACAAAATTTATAAAAAAATATCATTGTTAACTATAGAATATCTTTGAATATAAATCATAGTATATTTCTAAGATTCCTAGTTAATGAAACTAAATAAGGGAAATCTCAAATACACAAAAAGTTTTAAGTAAATATAAAGCTATCATGAATCAATACTAATAACAATAAATAGGTAAATACCATAAAAAACATTTCATTTAAATAAAATGACTATCATAATCAATATTGAAATATTAATAACGGAGAACACAATCCATTTAATCAAAAACATTAATATAATAATGTCATAAGGCATAATAATTATGGAATGGTAAATAAATAAAATAACATTCCATTTAATCAATTAATTGAGAGTGAAATTAATCTAGATATAATATCACAACCAAATTATAATTGATAATAATTATAGAATTCTTGAAAATGTAAAATTGTAATTATTCAATGTCATGATCTTATGCATCGTCAAACCTCTACTATCATGACCTTTCTCAAGATAGTTTAAAATTGATGTTAGGTATACCCAAGAAACTGATTTAACTAAGATTATTCAACTGATTCATCTCTAGAGAGAACCAACTCATTGTGGGGATATTTATAATTAGAACCCAGTAATATCTACATATCTAAATCATTACATATATATTGAATAAATTATTTAATTCATGAACAATTTTCATTACTAATAAATATATGTGTTGTGAATGAATATGGATTTATTAATATTTTCCAAGTCAATAAAATCAAATTTAATATAAAAAATGTATGTAGATATGAAATATATTTTTATAAATATGTATATCCATTATTAATAATATACATATTTATAGGAAACATAATATTAATAATCACATGAATGCGGATTATTTAAGGGAATGTTAATGCTTACAAAACAGAATCAATAGTGTAAATTTAAATATATTCATAGAACATAAATATCATAATTCATCTATATTAATAATAATTTTTGTTCAATACAATATATTTCTAATTTAGTATAATTAAATTAATGGAAAACAATCCTTGTAGAATATAATTCCATAAAAATATCTTTAAAAACATTCCTGATGAAAATATCATTTTATTAATGAATAAGATTTTTTAAAAATATTAATATCTATATTTTTTGAAAACAAATTCTTATTCATAAACTATTCCAAATATATAAAGGATGATTCCATTAAATGAGATTTCAAGATGGTTTGAAATTTTCTACGTTCCATATAAATTATAAAAACCTTTCTTTCATATAGCTGTAAAAAGGTTAAGACCACCTTGTTTTGAATGTGACAAGAAGATTCCATTTAAAACGTTTTTTAAAATGTAAATCATGGGTAAAAAAATATTTATTAAATCACGGAAATAATATTAAAACATTTTTAAAACTGTCTCTCAAAACATGGATTTGGAAAAAAAGGAATATAGATGGAAGATAGAAACAAAGTCTGATTTTACTAAGATCATTTTCTCAATAATTAAAAGTAATAAAGAGAAATTTTTTTTTCAATTATATGAAAAAATTATTAATGTAAAATGTAGAAGAAATATTAAGGGTTATATTAGAGACTGAACAAATTATTTTCTAAAATACAAATTCAACTAGAAATAATTTACATTAAAATGAGGTTGTCAAATAGACCGTTAAAATGATTTTAAATTTAATTGAGAATTAAATAATGATTCTATAATGTTTATAAAATGTAAATAAATATAAAACATGTGAAAATAAAACATAATATATTAAATATTAATTAAAAATATAATCATAGCATGTGACATAAAATGTAGAAGTAATATAACTAAATCAAAAGAAACCGAGTCATGAAATTATTTACCACATGGTAATTTTCATGTAAGAATAAAATTGGATGAAATAATTAAAATTTAGATATAAAATACCATGAAGTATTCTAGAAGAGTGATATGAGTTTTCATATGTCCATTATATAAACCACATAATATAAATTAGTTTCCTCACATTACAATATGCCACAATGAAATGAAATTAAGACAAAATGTTATACCTCAGACATCATTTTTGTTGAAATTTAATTTAACAAATGTATAGTGGTTTTAATCATTTTTTTCATTTTTTAAGACAACCATTTTCATATTTATAATATCATATATAATCCTATATTAGAAATTTACCTCCCATTTTCTGAAAATATTTCATTATTTTCATTACTTTTGATATTTCAATTCTTTTAATCATTACTTATAGATAACTTCGGTTGTTAAATATTATTTTTTATATTATATATCTCCCATACTACTGATTCTTTGTATTATTTTAATTGACACCCAATGAAATCATAACAAATTTTTCTTCAATGAGTTTTGTATGTCGCCCATTTTTTATTTATCTATTCACTAATATTTAAAAATGATTATATTGGATGTGAAGTATATAAGGAAGATCACTGTCCAATAATTATATATAATTTTTCATTAGTATCATAGAATATTGTTTTCAACATATAATCAACAGAAAACATAAAAATTATACTAATGGATCATGATGTTATTGTATGATGTAATATTTATGTGAAGGAAATGATGTAAATTGATGATATTTTTATCTTGGGATGTATCACATTGTATAAATTATTGTGTTTAATGAACGTGTTTTTGACATTATACCTAGAAGTCTAGGTACAAGGCTACTTATTAGGTATTAGAGATATGATTTCATTTTTATAAGGAATGGTTTATTTATTTATTAGGGTTAATATACATATAATTTGGTGATCAAAATAAGATAACCCTAGTGAGAACCCTAGTGATATGTTTCTATGTAGGATAAATACATGGATTTAGTAAATTATTTGATAATATGGTTTTCCTATAAATTAAATCACTATATATAAATTGTAAACTATATTCTATAGTTGAACATATTAATATATGGGTAATCACCTGAATAAATCCTTATTGAATATAAACTATTCCTTAACTTGGTGCATAATGAGTGGGCCTAAGACTATACAC
This sequence comes from Viscum album, assembly GCA_963277665.1. NCBI lineage: Eukaryota > Viridiplantae > Streptophyta > Magnoliopsida > Santalales > Viscaceae > Viscum > Viscum album. Next base: position 296,472,426 of record OY728165.1, read on the forward strand.
ATAACTAGATTCCCCTTTGTAATATTCTATTGATGATCACATTCTATTTGTGAACCATTGTGATAGATTGAGAACATTATTATTTAATGTTTCTGGAAACATATAAGATATGGATAATAAATAAAATATATTGAAACAAATAAATTTATAAGTTAGAGTTCATTTATCATTTATAATTTTTCCATATTAAGATAAAAGTTAACATTTTTATATGCTTATCAAATTATTTATTGAGGATATTAACTTCATTTGTTCACTTAATATCTACAGTGAGAAGAAAAAACGTTATCCAATTATATGATGGAGAATGCGGTGATGAAACTAATGAGAAAAAATGGAATTGTAGCAGATGATGAAAATATTATTGTCTTGGTCACCAAATTATCACAATTAATTAATTGAATAATGAATATTTTCAATCATATAAACACATCATATAACATAATCAAGGAGTTTCAAAGGTGTGTAAGTGATGATGATGGTTGATGGAATAAATATTCAAATTTTATAATATAAAAAACATAGAAATAGAAACCTAAGTGAAGCATTAATAGAATATGTAAATATTTAAAGTGTGGATGGACTGACCAATAAGATAATTATTTTCAATTATGGTTAAATAGGTTTGATAATACATCATAATATATCCATGTACCAACTAAATCAATATCTGAACTATGATACTATATATTCAATGTACATCACATTTAATCATATTCATATTACTTGAATATGATTTAATCTATTTTTAGGGATGTTAGAGGTGTTTTGGATGTTGGAATGAGGAAATAATTTTTCGTTGGGTTATGTTATTGATTGTGAAGCTACATCATACTCATTATAAAAAATAGAGGTGTATATAAGATCAACAAAATGGATTCATAACCCCAATATGGATGGTGGTGTTGCTATCCAGAAATGGGTTTTCCTAGAATTGACAAGCTTTTCAATGGTTCTTAATGAGTCTTAGTATTCATTGTGACACCCCAAGATTTCATAGTATGTTATCTCATTAAATAAATTCAATAGCTTGCGCTACACACAACACATAGTTCGAGCGCACCACAACTTACCAAACTAGCCGTTCAAAAAGCAACTATGAATAATATTAACTGAATTTTGAATCTTATATACTCTATATAATTTTAACATCCAAATTAGGTGTTTCTTAGACGTAATATAATAACAAACTCATTTTTTCAGATAAAATAAGTATTTTTTAAAAAATTAAATTTTACCACCTCTTAATGGAGAACCCTTTTTTAAAACCAATATTTGAATCTTTTATACGTTCAATTTAATGAAATTAAATTCTTCTTTATAAGTGGGACAAAAAACTTTTAGTTTGGATAATTTTTTGTTACTTTTCTGATAACTTTCATATTTTGACGAATAATGAAAAGTACTACTTTTTAATTGAAAAAAACTTTTTTAATCGAAATAATTTATATTGTTAAATTATTAATTTTATTGTTTTTCAAGTATAATTAGATTATATTTTTTTTAATTTCATATAATTTAGGTCATTATAAGTAATTTCACATTTAAATTTTTCATAAACACATGTCTATCTTTTGATAGTTTTTATTTTTTTTAAAAATGCCGCCTTTTGGTTTTGAAAATGGGAATTAATATTAAATTAACAAATGAAACTTATATGTTTTTAATTTGGTAAAAGAGAATTTATTTTTTAATTCAGAATATCAAAATTATCTTACGATGAATTTTAGGAATTTTTCCGAAAACTTATAATTTTTTATGAATAGTGAATAACACTGCGCTTTTATTTAAAACCAACTTTTTTTAAAATAATATTTTATGTTATTTAAATTTATTTTATTTCAAAATAGATATATAATACCAATATAATTTCAATGTAATTCACTGGAGTCATTTTATAATAAAATTATATGTATACAATTTTCTTGATCTTTTTCTCGTTTTTTACCCACCTTCTAGGAGGATTTGCAAATTTGTATAAAACATAATTTTATTGAATATGTGAATTAAATATAAAAAATAAAAGTGACATGGTTGACATAAGTAAGTAAAATATGGATCAATAAGATGAAAATAATTTTGGGTGAATAGTAACTTTTGACTTTTATTTACAACGGTTAAAAGTAAATAGGGTAATTAAAGGTAGAAATCGCATTATACTTACACTAAAACATGTCTTAATTCTATTGGATAAGTCTAATTCGACCAAAAAAACCTTAGGAATAAAATATTATATTTTAGATGCACTTGGATTAGATTGGGAAATTTATTATTATTTTATTTAAAGAAGAGTTAAAAGTGTTAAATTCAAAGTTTAATAACTAACCCATTTTTAATATAGGGTTATACATAAGATAAATTCAATAATAAATATTAATTATAAATAAAAAAATATTTCCTACATCATGTTATTTTATTTATAATTTTTAGACATTAAAAATTAAATTTATTTATGACATAATGATGATGCAATAATTATCGTATTAATGAAAGAATCATATAAATGGTATTATAAATATTCAAATAAATATAATTCCAAAGTTTTTATGACATACAAGAATTTTATAGATTAATATTACATTTTAGAGTTGATTCAATGTATATTTTTTGAATTAATCAAGTTGTGATGACTTTCAAAAAAACCAAATACTAAATAGTATCAAAATTAAAATAAATGAGTTTAAAAAAAAATATTATATTATTCAATTATAAAATATTATAAAAAATATAAGGTTAGAACAAAGGGTTTAAATAATATTATATATGTCATTAGTGAACCACTTTATATTCTCTTGTATGTTTATAGTACATTTATTAACAATATAGTGTAAGAATACAAGAAGACACTATAAAAGTTAAAATATTTAACTAATTGTTAAATCTAAAAGATTTGGTTAAAATGGAAACTTAACCTCTATAAAACCTATTGGTTGAGAGGATTTCGACCCATAACCACCTAAGGCTCTAAATAAATTCATTTGGAGCCATTATAAACCAAATATTATTGTATAATAAATTAATATTTTAATCTTTTCCTAAAGTTACTATCACCCCTCTTATAAAAGGGAACTTCCCCCTCTATTAAAGTCACACATCCAAATCCATTTAGATTGGCCAACCACTACCAAAATATTCTCCAAAATTCTCTCACATAAATCAATACTCCTTAATTTGATCATAAATCCAACCTAAGGAGTCCTTCTGATCAACTCCAAAAGAAACACCCGAAGAAGAGGTAATAATTTCACCACCCATTCTCATGTTTTTTTCTTCCACTTCCTCTTTAATTGTTGTTTCAATATCAAAATAATAACCCGAATACCTTATAAATACATTGATGTTATTATAAATATGGTACAACCATATTAATTATTCTATCCATCCTATGAATGATAATGTCTCCATGCATGCGTACGTACAACTTACCGTCTCCAGGTCATGGTGTAATTTGTTTTCAACAATATGTTATTTGGATGGATATAATGATGAGTAATATGTATTTAAATAATGAAACTATCATTATAATGTCTCTTTAAAATTAATATACCATCCTATTTCACACCTTTTAGTCATTAATAAAATGATATCATCGCTCGTGTGTACGTATGACTTACCATCCCCACGACGCGATTAGATTCATTTCTACATTCACCATTAAATGATGATTTTAAAAATATATATTATTAATAAGAATGTAATATATGAAATAATAATTCTACATAATACATATATATATATATGTACTTACATATATCTTATTTACTTACTTCTATTCAATACGATAAAAAAACAGAAACAACGCTTATGCGTACGTATGACCTACCGTCTCTATAAATGTTTTTTTTCATTTCATATATCTATATAATATAAATATTTCTATTCTAAATATATATGATATATAAATAATGTGATATATTCTCTAAGTATTTAAATCTTGATCTAAATGATACGATCAAGAATAACAAGTTAAAACATGTACGATAATAAAAGAGATTATTTCCCAAAATGTTAATTTGACATGGAAATAATTTTTAAATGGGTAGTATAATGTCATAAATTAATCATGTAAGATTTTATAAATATGAATATGGTTATGGTATAATTTGATAACAAACTATTGTGATTATACATGAGGTTAAATGTACCCTTGACCAATGGAAAGTGCAAGGTATGTGTTAATTCCTCAATCTCATTATTATTAGAGATTCTTTATGGGTAAGTTTTTACTCGGACATATTTACTATCCATGTCCATGTTTCAAAAAAGTGTTTTAAAAGGGATTATTTTAAAGGGAATCTTTTTTTGAAACATCATTTTAAATGTTTTAAAGATTTATTCGTCTAAACATTTCTCATTAATGTCCATGTTTTTATAATGGTTTTACAGATTTATTTATATGGACATGAATTTTTTAAAATTTTAATTAATTTTAAATGTTTCAAAGTGTTATGGGACAAATTGGTTCAATTCTATATTATAAATGATTTCCTTTAAAAATAATGTGACTTTTAAATGATTTCAATAAAGAGAGAAATTTCTCTCAACGATTTTTATCGATCGTTTTCAACTATGTCAACATTGTTTACGGGATATTATTCTTGATCGAGGTTGATTTATTATAATAAAATAATACATATTATATTGAATGAGTTATGATATGTTTTACTATGGATGTTCTATTTTTATACCATTCATGGTTTATGGTTAACGAATTAAAATTTTGTATTCTAGTTTTAATACAAATGTTTATGTCATGTTTTAACCCTTTCATTTGAGGAATGCATTAGACAAAGTAAGTGACAGGTGTATCTTATTATTGGTCCTAGATGAATTGGTAGGTCTCATGAGAAAAACTAGTGTCTTGGAATAGGGCCGTGACAAAATCTTATTTGTAGTCTTGGCACAAGGCATTGACTATGTGGCTATGAATTCTTGCATTAGTAATTCTATCATTATGAAATTATATATTGATATTACATTTGATTTTTTGACAATTAGAACATCCATGTGAATAATTAAATTGCATTATTTGATTTATCTTAGCCATATTATGCCAAAGTTTAATTTTAAATGGAATTTGTTTTAGTTTTATACATTCCCATAAATGTTTATGCTTACTTATGAAAGTTTCTTCTATATTTTTATCCTTAATGTGAATTTGAGCTCACCCATTATTATGTTTTATTTTCCTAGGAATACAAGAAGTTTATTATGATTGATAAGAAGGGATAATCTAGGGGATTAATGGTGTCCTAAAAGTATCATTTATGTCATGTTTTATTTTCTAATCTGTAATGTAACATTCATGTATGCAATCTATTTTCCAAGACTGTTAAACTGATAGGTCATTTAGGAATTGATTCCTTGTAATCATCCCAATGTATTAAAATAATTCACTGACTCTGGGCTTCTTGGGTCGAGGAGTTACAGTTGGTATAAGAGGAATTTTAGCAACAACATTGGAAATAGATTTAGAAAAACTCTGATTAGAGAACATTACCCTAAGACATGCTTTGAGGATTTGTATAGAATAACTTCCTAGAATTTTGGTAATGTAGAGATATTTGTGTATATTATAATGAATACATCAATGTCTGGATACGAGTGGGTAGAGGCGGCTTTGGAACAGATGTACCTAGGATTGAAAACTCTGAAAAAAACTTTCAGGCTTGACCTAGGGTATCCTGGTACATGACATCGAGCCTTGCTGCACTCTTGGTTACGACACTCCCAGGGGATATGCTTAAGATAATTTACATTTTCATTACAAGACATTATGAAGGATTTAGGAGAAAATACTTCTTCAAAGAATTTTTTTTTATTATATATTATATGCATAATATTTTCAATTTACGTTAGGCATTTTACATGTTTTTAATTATGAATTGTGATTCATAAACTATCCTAGAGTATGATATTGTTTAAAAATGGAGCCTAGTATAAGGAATGATAATTCCAGCAATACACATGATCAAAATATTAAGAATAATCATATCTTTCATGGTATTAATCCAACATTTAAAAGATAAATAGTCACCCACATATTCTCATCATATGAAGAAATGGTATCATGTGTTCATAATATCAGTAAAGAATTCTCTAAGTCCTATGGCTTTGAAAGGAAGCAAGAGAAGAAAAGGATGGGAGAGAGAAAGGTGGATAAAGGGAAGAGGGGAATGGCAGATTTTCCGATAGGTGATAAATATGGAAAGAATCACCTTCATAAATGCATGAAGGGAATGAGAGGTTGTTATAAGTGTGGAGAAAAAGGACACCATGTGCATTATTTCAAGGGTAAGCAAAAGGTTTTAAATGTACAATGCTTCATCTACAAGGAGTTGGGAAACTACGTGAATCATTGTCCAAATCATGAGAGTATTCCCCAAATGATGCTATTAGATAATAATCATGTTATGATACTACCGAAGATGAAGATAAATGATTAAAGTTCATATGTTGTTACTAAAGTATTGTGTCATTTGAGTATTTTATTAATGATTTACATGTTATAAGAATTATAGAGTATATAATGATTGTAATCCAATACAATTTCATTAAAGATTTGAGATTATATGGTTCTAAGAAAAGTGACTCAATATAAAGTTGATTTTTTTGTAAAATACATGGTTAAAGGAAAAAAAACATTTATATGGTTCTGATACAGAGGTTGTGATTTTGGAAAATGATATGATTGATTTGGATATTCGATATTCTTGACTACCTTGAAATTAATTAATGTTTTTATTGCATTATTGATGGAGTTTACAATATTTTTGGATATAATGAGTATATCTAGTATTATATAAGAAATAAGGAAGTTCATACCTATTAAATTATGGTTTTATGGTAATTCATTTTATTACAATGTCTTATGAGAATACACTATTAAGGTATTCACATATATGATATGTGACCTTTATTATTAATTTTAGACTATGATTTTTGACATAAGTATTTTGGATAAGTCTAAAGGATGGAATGGATCGGGTTAAACAATGGATACTATTTTTTACGGTTAAAATAATTCTTATGTTTTTTTTGGATTTTTATAAAAAGGACAACCCGGAGGTCGGGTGACAACCCATCGCATCCGGCAAGGCCGTAAGACATGAACTCACAACCGAAGGGTGAAAAGGGTTCATCACAAACCACTGGCCTACATGATGTCCTAGTTTGTAAAATGTTTTTTTTAAAATGGTTTGACAGATAAATTATAAATTCATTTTTGGAACCCTATACTATTAGGATAAATAGAATATTTTTTAATTCAATTATCTTTTAGAGAGAAACATGAGTCTATGGTAGGAATTAGTTGAAGGATGAAACTCTACTTGTCAAGTATATATATATATTTTCCCTCTTATTCTATGAATAAATTAATTGTTAAAAATTAGGGAAGGAATATTAATACTAGAAATATGTTATCCTAATAGATTTTGTTTTTTTGAACATATGATATTTTACATCATCTTAGATTGATGGATTTGAGGCCCTAATTTTTACACTTGTTTGTGATTAATGACCTTAATCACTCCCTATAAATATTTATGTTTTCCGCCAATTATGTGTCTCTAATTGCGACCAATGTTTTCTTAATCGATATCATATTTTGGTGGTGACTTTTTCATTTCCCTTTCCCTCTTTTTAAGACTAATTATTTAACCCAATTTCCGATGTGGGTTTTCCCTAAAGGTATTTTTCTATTTTTATCCATTTATTTTCAAAGAACAATTTAAAATTTAGAGGATAAAATTTATTGAAGGATATGAGAATGTAACACCCAAATATTTTATAGTACGTTATCTCATTAATGTAATTCAATAGCTTGCGCTACACGCAACACCGAGTTCGAGCGCACCAAAACTTACTAAACTAGTCGTTCAAAAAGCAGTTATGAATAATATTAACTGAATTTTGAATCTTACATACACTATATAATTTTAACATCCATATTATGTGTTTATTAGATACAATATAATAAAAAATTCATTTTTTGAGATAAAATAAGTATTTTTCAAAAAATGAAATTTTACCACCTTTTAATGGTGAACCATTTTTAAAACCAATATTTTACACTTTTATATATTCAATTTAATTAAATTAAATTCTAATTTAGAAGCGGGATATAAAAAGTTATTTTGGATAATTTGTTTGCACTTTTCTGATAACTTTTATATTTTGATGGATAATAAAAAATACTTTATTTTAATTGAAAACAGCTTTATTAATCATAATAATTTATAGTGTTAAATTATTAATTTGAATGGTTTTAAAGTATAATTATATTATATTTTTATCATTGAATAAAATTTAGGTCATGATAAGTAATTTCACATTTAAATTTTACAGAAACACATGTCAATCTTTTGATTGTTTTTACTTTTTTTAAACCCCGCTTTTTGGTTTTGACAATGAGAATTAATTTTAAATTAATAAATGAAACATGTATGTTTTTATTTTTGTAAAATAGGAATAATTTTTGAATTTATAATTTCAAAATTATCTTAGGGTTAATTTTTGGTATTTTTCTGAAAACATTCAATTTTTGATGAATAGTAAAAAACACTACGTTGTTATTGAAAACATACTTTTTATTTAAATAATTATTTATTTTATTTAATTTTTTTAAATTAAAAATAATTATATAATACCTATAAAAGTTTAATTTAATTAATTTGAGTCATTTTAAAATAAATTTAGATGTATAGAATTTTATTGAACTTTTTGACGTTTTTTACCCACATTCTAGGAGCATTTTGAAATTTGCATAAAACCTAATTTTACTGTTTCTATGAGTTAAATTTCAAAAATCCAAGACACGCAGTTGAAATCAGTACGTAAAATGTGGATCAATAACGTGAAAATAATTTTTGGTGAATAGTAACTTTTGACTTTTATTTACCACGGTTAAAAGTAAATATGGCAATTAAAGGTAAAAATGAAATTATAATTACCCTAACACATGTCATAATTCTATTGGATAAATTTAATTTAACCAAAAACAACCTTAGGAATAAAATATGATCCTTTAGGACCACCTGGATTAGATTAGGAAATTTATTATTATTTTATTTAAAGAAGAGTTAAAAGTCTTAAATTCAATGATTAATAACTAAACCATTTTTAATATAAAGTTATGAATAAGATAAATTTGTCTATAAATATTCATTAGAAATATAAAAATATTTCCTACATCATGGAATTTTATTTATAATTTTTATACATTAAATAATTAAATTTATTTATGACACAATGATGATGTAGTAATTACCTTATTAATAAATAAAATCAAATAAATGGTATTATAAATATTAAAATAAATATAATTTCAATGTTTTTCTGGAATACATGAATTTTTTATGTGAATATGACATGGTATGGTTGATTCAATGTATATTTTTCTATGTAATAATTTTGTGATGGATTTCACAAAAACCAAATACTAAATAGTGTCAAAATTGACATAAATGAGTTTTTAATACAAATATTATATTAATAAATTATAAAGTATTTCTAAAAATCTATGATTCGGTCAAAGGGATTAAATAATATTATATATGTCATTAATTAACCACTTTATTTTCTCTTCAAATTTTAGAGTTTGTTTATTAACCATATAGTGTAAGAATACAAGAAGACATAGTAAAAGTTAAACTATTTAACTAATAGTTAAATATAAAAGACAGGGTTAAAATAGTAACCTAAAACTGGTCTAAAAACTATTGGTTGAGATCATTTAGACCCATAATCACCTAAGGCTCTAAATAAAATAATTTTAATCCATTATAAATGGAATATGATTTTATAATAAATTAATATTTTAATCTTTTCCTAAAGTGACCCTCACCCCTCTTATAAAAGGGCACTTCCCCTTCTCTCAAAATCACACCTCCAAATACATTTGGCTCAGCCAAACACTACCCAAATATACTACCATATTTCCTCACATCAATCTAGAATCCTTAACTTGATCATAAAGCCATCATAAGGATCCCTTTTGATCAACTCAAAAGGAAACACCCGAAAAAGAGGTATTAATTTGACCACTCTCATTTAAGTTTTTTTATTCTTCCACTTCCTCATTCATTGCTGTTTCCATACAAAAATAATAACTCCAGTAACTTCTACATACTGTGATATATGGTACAACCATATTCATTATTCTATCCATCCTATGAATGATAATGTCACCATGCGTATGTACGTACGTCTTACCGTCTCCACACCGTGGTGTAATTTGTTATTCAACACTATGTTCATTGGATGGAGATAATGCTGAGTAATATGTGTATAAAAAACTGAATATAAAATTCTAATGTCTCTGTATAATTAATTAACCGTCCAATTACTAACCTTTTAATAAATACGGAAATGACATCATCGCTCGTGTGTACGTACGACTTGCAATCTCCACGACGCGATGAGATTCATTTCCACATTTACTATTAAATGATGATTATAAAAATATATATTATTAATAAGTATTTAATATATGACATAATAATTATACTGAATAATTAAATATATATGTATGTATGTATTTATGTACTTACATATATCTTATTCACTTACTTCCATTCAATACGATATGAAAATAGAAACAACATTTATGGGTACGTACGGCCTACCATCTCCAAAAACGGTGTTTTACATTTTATATATATATATAATATACATATTTATATTCTAAATATATATGATATATAAATTTTTTTTCATATTCTTTAAGTATTTAAATCATTATCTAAATGATACGATCAAAATAACAAGTTAAAACATGTATGATAAAGAAATATATTATTACCCGAAATGTTAATTTAACATTGAAATAATTATTAAATTGGTAGAATAAAATAATTAATGAATCATATATGATTTAATAAATATGAATATGGTTATGGTATTATTTAATAACATACTATGGTCATCATATAGGAGGTTAATTGTACCCTCGACCAAAGGAAAGTGCAAGGTAAGGGTTACTTTCTCAATCTCATTATTATTAGAGACTTTTTATGGGTATGTTTTTAATGGGACACATTTTTTATCCATTTCCATGTTTCATAATAGTGTTTCCAAAGGGATTATTTTTAAGGGACACTTTTATTAAAAAATCATTTTAAATTTTTTAAAGATTTAATCTTCTAAGCTTTAATCATTAATGTACAGGATTTAAAAATGGTTTTATGGATTTATTTATATGGACATGAATGTTTTAAAATGTTAATTACATTCAAAAGATACAAATTGGTATGGGACACTTTTATTCAAAACTATCATTTAAAGTACTTTCTTTATAAATTGTGTGAATTTTAAATTATTTAATGAATACGGGATATTTCACTCAAAGATTTGTACTGATCATTTTCAACTATGTCAACATCCTTTATGGAATATTATTCTTGATCGAGGTATATTTATTATAATAAAATCTTCCATAGTGCATTTATTGAGTTACGATATGTTTTACTGTGGATGTGATATTTTTATACCATTCAGGATTTATGGTTAACGTATTAACATTTCGTATGCTAGTTTTAATACAAATGTTTATGTTATGTTTCAACCATTTCATATGAGGAATGCATTGAACATAGTACGTGATGGGTAGAGCCGGCTGTAGTTCCTCCATGCATTAGTAGGTATCATGAGAAAAACTTGTGTCTTGGCCCAAGGCCTTGAAAAATTTTATTTGTAGTCTTGGAACAAGGAATTGACTATGTGGTTTAGAAGTCTAGCATTATGCATTCCATCATTATGAAATTAGCTATTGATATTACATGTGATTATTCGACTAGTAGAATATCCATGTTAATAAGAAAATGGAATTATTTGATTTATCTTATCAATATTATGATGAATTTTAAGTTTAAAAGGCTTTTGTTTTTGTTTTATACATTGCCTTTAATGTTTATGATTATTTGTGAAAGTTTCCGCTATATTGTTATACTTACTGAGAATTTGAGCTCACCCCTTTCTTATGTTTTATTTTCCCAGGATTCTAAGAAGTGTATTATGATTGATTATAATGGTTAAGATAGGGGATTAATTGAATTATCAAAGGATAATTTATGTTGTGATTTATTTTCTAATATGTAATGTAACATTCATGTATGTAATATATTTTCCAAGACTGCTAAATTGATATGTCTTTCAAGACTTGATTCCTTGAAATAATGCCAATGTATTAAAATAATGCACTAACTCTGGGATTTTGGGGTTGGGGCGTTACATTCTAAGTAAGGTAAAAATATTTTTTTTATAAAAAACCAAATCCCTCACCATTTTTTAAACTATCACTCAGTCAACCCACCCCATGGTAAGATATATCTCCCAATGATTTTGGGCACTGTCTACACATTCTCTCTTCTCTATTGGGAATCCAAACATCAATTTGATCCCAAATTTATAATTTGGTGATTTCTATATTGATATTGATCAATTTTATCCTATTTTACATGGTATAAAAAATAATTTTTAAATTTATTTATATTAAAATTGGGTTTTACAATGGTTTAATGAGAGTATTATTAGTAATTCACATATTTGGTACCTGGATCATGGAACAAATCGATGCACTTTTTAAACCAAGGATGATGTCGATAGTCTATATTCTCATGAATGTGTGATATTATACTACATAATTTAAGTGGAATATCTTTATCTTTGATTCTATATTTATAATTAATGTATATGGGAGATGAAATGAAGCCCCAAAATGGTGAAAATAAACTCATATGGTGAAAGTTGTCCTCAAAACATTTTTAGTCATATTCTATGATGTCGTTACCCTTAGAAGATTCTTGTATATATTCTGATAATTTTATATTTAATTTTTCTGCATCAACCGGAAATAAATTAATTATTTTTGATCATATGTGTTTTACATGTGTAGCCTTATGAGACATATTTTTGATGAAAGATGAAATGTGGTGTGTTGCATGTGCCTGTGTGACTAATGATGGATTTTTATTATGAATTTGTGATGTTTATGACCCTTTATTGGAATTATATAATATTTATGTTTAATTTTTTATACATGAATTGTAATTTTTGTTCCTCTTACGTTGTAGTTGAATACGCATGATGAGATACACAGACTATCTCATAAGGGTGATGTGTCTGATGTTTGGTCAACATGCATATAGAATATCCCTTTAATCGGAGATTAATCTGATATATTTTTAGGATTTTTTCATAACTATGTGATGCTTTAGGTGGAAAGTTTAAATCACTTCAAATATCTAGGAAAATCAAGTAGAACATATCTTAGAAAACCAGATATATATTTTGTGATTTTGTGATATACATGATTCTTATCTAAGATTATTAAAATTCATATAATGTACCAATAAATCATATATAATTTATATAAATGAAATGTTGTTTGTTTACTTTAGGGTCTCATACTTACACCCTATAAGGAAATTTCAGTGCATCTGTAAAGATATGGACCCTGGATTTAGATATGGGATTTGGATTAGTGGTGTGTTTTTTAGAAGGTTTTAATGGAGGGAACATTGTGTAGAGGGATTAAAATCTCCCTTGGAGGTTTCCCACCACTTCTAATTTGTTATTTAGATATTATATATTTATCCATGACCTATGTGGATCCTTTTTCTTTATTCAGGGTTGTGTGAATGACATTTCATACTACAACTAAATTGTTTGGAATTTACATATATTATTTTACTATAATGATTATTATTAACACATCCAATTAGTACTATGATGACTTCATAATACAATGGGGACAATCTCACAAAAATGTCTGGTATAGAGCTCATAGATAGTCAGAAACCACTTCAATATATGGTGATACACATGAGGTCATGTGGCATTATAACACAACACAGTCCTTTGAATATTTCTGTTATAAATTGGTATCATACAACCATGTTTAATTTTTTAATTTCATTTCATTAATTTATTTATTAGAGGATAGATATGTGATTTGATGGCTGGAAAATAGGTCGGTGACTAGTGTTAGTGCCTGAAGGACACTATAAAGTGGACCAATGAGTTCCCCTGAAAAAGGATTTTATATTCCTATTTTCAAATGATACGTTTTATTTCATTCATATTTGGTGATCCACATGATTTTGGTATTCTATTTTATGAGATTTTTGTTACATTCCTACATCATCATTGAGAATATTGATTTACATACCATATTTTTGTTTTGTATAATATATAGGACCCATATATTTTAAAATCTTCATGAATTTTATTATATATAGTTCATGGGAACTGTTTATCTCATTATTTTATATGAGTAAAAATATTCCATTTTTCTGTGTTTAAATATGGTTATGACTAATGCGAGATAAAAAAGTATTGTCTATACACATCTATAGTTTTTATAGGGGTTTTCATTGTTTTTTTGTTATCCAATAATGAATGAACTTTTTAAATCTATTTTATGTGCCAAGGATATAGTATTTTTTTATCCTAGATTTCTATAATGTTTTGGAAAAAAATTTCCAAAAAATTCACAATGTATATGTCTTAAATTTTCGATTAGGGTAGTTTATTATAATTATTCCACATATGAGTAAGTCTTAGTTTCAAAACCTTTTATGTAGAGGAATGAAGCTAAACATTCTCCCATGGTCTCTCCTGTGTCTAAACCTATAGAACTAGTAATTTAATTAATAATACAACATGAACCTACTTTGGGTAAATGATCCCATAGGAGCATATCGATGATGGTAAATTATACTCATGAAAATACACTCCAATATCCCATTATTTGTAGGTAAATATAAGAACTCATGATATAGAAGATTGTATTCAAGTTATAAAGGGGAACATTTTTCTATTTGTAACCATAGTGGATTAAAATATAAAGCATGATACTTTAATTATTTAAGTCAATATTGGATAGAGGGAATTTTTTTTAATGAAAAACGGAGACCTTTCCTAGAAAAGAAATATCCAATTATTAAAAAGAAAGAAAACTTACACAAGTATAAATGAAGAAGATTTACAAAGATCCTTCCTGAAAAAAGGATGGAGGTCACCTGGAACATGATCATCCCAATAAAAATCCTTATCATTGAATCCTTAATTGGAAGGAACATCATCCAGTGAATTAGCCTCTCTATAAACATGAGTAAAAATATAATACCTTGAGTAGTGAAAGTCCATGCCTATTTTCCACTGATTAGTGAGCCTCTATGAGAGATGTAATGAACCTTTTTTAATGGAAAGAACCACAACTATAGAAATACTTTAGTTGAGGAAAATGTTAAGGTCTCTATATTCATCATTATTCACCAAGTTGAATTACTTTTTTCCTCTGTAGGGTTGTATTGAGCCCCATAATTCTAGTATGTTCAAGATTATCCTTCATGCAGAGAAGAATCTGTAGGTGATTATATTTGATATAATAGCCTATTATGTAGTTATTCTTCATGATTTTATGATAGGGATGAGAATCTAGGAAGACAGAGCCATAGGTCAGACACTAGATACCTATGGATTGACTAGTGTTATATGAAATCTTGTAATCGTTTCATATTATAAAATATGTTAATAGAAGTTATAGAATATTTTCAAGGTCAAAAATAAATAGATAGTGAAGATCAGTGGTACTATAAATACCACTAAGGTAGATTACAATGATGCGTGATATTCCAATTGGTTGAAAGGGTACTATCTCACAGAATATCTCATTTTTCAGAAGGATTTTCCTATAAATTGGAACATATATCACCTAATGTGGTTCTAGGATAAGGATTTATTGATCCATATTGAATATATAGGCCATTGAATATGTAGACGATATCAGCACATGGATAAGGCCCCAAAATATTTTCTGAACCCGGTGACTCATGAGCCTTTAGGGAACCATGGGGTGGTTTCTTTTAGGGTATATGTAGTTGATAAGGATTTAGTTGATGGGGTAGAATGGAAATAAATGGATTGAAGTGTAG
The DNA here is from genome assembly GCA_963277665.1 of Viscum album. Lineage (NCBI taxonomy): Eukaryota > Viridiplantae > Streptophyta > Magnoliopsida > Santalales > Viscaceae > Viscum > Viscum album. The sequence goes on from OY728165.1 coordinate 296,488,364, forward strand.
TAACAATACCTTCTACATTATATGTTTATTTTTATAATGTAGGCATTTTTAATTCATTTATACATTCTCAATTAGTTTTAAGGTTACACATATCATTATGTTATCTTCGTGGTTTTTGTCTATCAAAATACCCCATGAAAAGAATGTTTATCATTTTTATATAAATCCAAAATTTTAAATGGTGATTTATTTATTTTATAATTTTGGATATTCACAATTCTAGAGATTTCTAATTTTGATATGATTCATGTAATTTATTGGTTGACCAATTACTGTAAACACATGTATGATTTATTAATATTTTTGAATCATTCATCACATAAATGATAAAACATAACATTTACTGGTGAATGATACACAATGGAAGGTAGTTTAGGACCTGATCCGTATAATAATGAAGTATTTATAGTAGTGGTGTCTATCATGATCCTTTTAGTGGAATATCTGGTGACAGCCTCCACTTCTCCTTTTATGGTAGACATATAAGAATATGTATTTATAAATGATTTTGAAGGGTTACCTCTATATGGGGAACTTTATAATCAACATGAGACTATTTAAGTTGTGTGACCTAAATAAATTCCATCATATAAAAAGGAACCATCAAAATTTAAAGATATCAAGGAGTATTATATTTGAACTTGAAGTGAAGTCATTCATCGGGCTGAGAGCATACCTCATGGCACCACAATGATGTTTGTTAAGATGATGAATGGATACAGTCTCCATTGCATGGACTACAAGATATTGAACATGGTATATATGAAAAATATGTACCCATATCCATGGATTAATGAATTATTTTATCAATTAAGGTTTTCCTATGGATTTTTAGTTATTGATCTAAATTATTCTGACCTTTGGATTTAGGCCACAGAGGAAGGAATAATGATCAAAACATTAAGAATATGGTATGAAATATATGAGTATATTATCATGAAATTAAAAATATTAAATTGTCTAGAAGTGTGTATAGAAGTCACAAATAATATCCCTATCTCTTATATAAATTTATTCATCTTTCTTTCATTGATGAAATTGATATATATTCCTTGAAGTGTTAATCACATGCTATAATCCTTGAGTTTGTATTGGGTATGCATTGAGAACATAAGAACAAACAGTTATCAATGTTTGATTCTTGTCCCTATGAAATGTGTTTTCTTGGTCATGTATTGTATTAGTATGCTGAAGGTAATAGTTTTCATGACATTTGAATTATGATGGAATGTGTTCAATATGCCAAATTTCCTTGGTTTGGATAGGTACTATATGAGGTTCATCTATATAATATTTCACTTTTCAGAAAACATTCCCCCCCATTCTAAGAAGGGAGTTAATATTTAATATATAGATCATTGTGATGATACATTAAAATATATTAATATAATATTGATGTTAGATCCAATTATAAATCTTATTAATCCAGGAGTTGGTTATGAATTTTATTTCAATGAATCTGGCATTGGTTCGGGTTATTTCTTGATACTGTGTGTTAAAGTAATTTCTTATGGGTCATTGCATCTACAAACCAATGATCCTAATGAGCCAACTCATGGATTATAATGATAAGTTGTGGTTAAATCATTGAAATACTGGTTATGATATCTATTCAATGGTATATTTTACTTACTCCCAAAATGCATGGGCCTATGGTACATTTTCATAAAGAAATACATGAATCTTTATCAGAGGGATTTAATAGAATACTTGAAGGAAATTAAAATTGTCACACTATTTTATCTCGATAAAGGGAATGTTTTTTCATTAAATTTTAGTTGTTGGAAACATGATTTCAGAGAGAGGATGTTAAAATAATATCAAACAATAATGGATTTGATAGAAAACATACATTAATATGTAATTGAAAATCCTAGAGTATGGACTTGTGAACAACTTGTGATCACATACATATTCATGAAATTGGAGAAGGCTAGATTATATTCATATTATGATTATACCAATATTCATGATAAGTTATTAGTATATAGCTTATCTCCATGATAGAATTCAGAGAATATTTATATCCTTATGGTTCATGGAAGATTGATCAAGCCTTTATCTATGAGGGAAGGGAGAATGAAATAATCTCATGATTTATTGTAGATTATGAAACATGGATCAAACATAATATATCATGATCATAGGTCTTAATTTTAATGAAATATCATGAAAAAGGAAATTTTAGGTTTTGAATTTTAATGAAGGACTTATTAGATGATCATGAATTGGTATCTGAGATATGGAGGTCTGATGAATCCAATTCTAATGTCAATATTGAAGTGATATTAGGTGATTATAGACTTTTAAAATGTTTTAATAATATCATTATATGATGAGAATCAAATTTTCTGGTAGTGAAAATTTAATTAAGGTGGTACAAATCATACTAATCAAGGACACTAACTCAGTTGATGAGATTTGAAATATCTATAATTATTATAATTTTGTGGATAAATGGGGTTCCATTTAGTGATGTATCTAAACAAATATGCTATGTTCACATCTTGGTTTGGGGAAGGCATGCAGTATGTGATGTGGATTTAGATGATGATGTCTGTGACTTTTCATCCTCAGACTGATGGGCTGTCATAGATAACAATCCATAATAATAATGATACAAATCAAGAATTTTTCCTAGATTCCAAAGGATATTTGGTGAAAACATGGATTATATATAGCTCTCCCAGAATAATAGTTTCTATTCTTCGATTCATATGGATATGTTTGTGGATCTATGGGGATGGCCATGTCATTAACCTATATGACAGTATTAGATTGAGAATCATTAATTACATAGACTAGTATAGTATATGAGACTAAGAGTGGGTTTAGTTTATTCTGAAGTAGCAGGTTTTGGATAAAAAAGTTTGTGATCATATGTTGAATAGATGAGATCAACCCTGGAGATCACCACTAGAGACTGTTTTTTCTTATAGGCATCCACTCAGTTATGTCATGTGTGTTTGAGGAAGAATGATAAATTGGAACTATGTTATGTTAGATAAATAAAAATAATCTAACATATCAATATTATGTAAAATAAATTGGATAAAATTATTTGGAATCAAGGTATGAAAATTGTATTCCATGTGTCTCAACATCAGATGAATTGGCTTAATCATGTTCATGAGATCGACTATGAGTATAATTAGTTATAACCATATACATATTTTATAGAGAGGCTCATTTTTATTATTGAACGAATAATGAAGGTGTCATGAAGGATGATGGTTCCTATTTATTGGGTTATATGGAACAATGATAATTTTAATGAAGTGACTAGGGAGTAGGTGATATAAATTCTGGTGAAGTGGCCCGAGTTGTTTGAGAAAACCATAAGAGATACATCTCTAATATGATATTTCATTATATGGGGGGATATGAGACAAACTCCATTCATGGTTTTCGAAATTTTAGCCTATATATATATACTAAATATGTTTTAATTTGGTTTTATTTCATTATAAGTATTTAGGAGGATTGAATATGAATGGTTCATGTCGATGGGTGATGTTATAACTTGAAAAAATATATCAGTTTCACTCAACCATCAGTACAGTATATAGGATGTTCAATATGAATAATGATCCAACAAAATAGATGTTGGAATGCCAATGTCCAATTGATGGATTTCTATAGTATAACTAGAATCTCCCAGAATCCACTAACTTGCTGATAGAGGCTACTTTCAATCTATTTGAACTGCTTTGGGAATTCTAAAATTTTTTGGGATATATAATGTTTTATTATCCTGATCTATATGAAAATTTGAAACTCTATTTGGTATAACATAACCTTGATCAACTCGGGAGATCAATTCCAGTGATTTAATGGTCTCTCTATTCTTATATCTCATCCTTTAGATACGCAGACATCAATTTAATCCTATACTTCTAATCCAGTGAAATTAATTTTGACTACATAAATTCAATACGACATTCCTCGGTTATAACATGTTAGTATCATATATTATTTGTTAATCTTATTGGATTTGGAATATTCCAAAAAGGTAATATTTTTATCACTATATACATATCAGTAGGCTTTAGGAAATTACCATATCTAAAATTTTTGGAAATTGATATATGCTAGAAACATATATTCTTTATTTTATGTGATATTTTCATATGATTTATATGTAGATTATCATCAAGTATGATCATATATTATTAATTCTAATTGAACTTGGATGGTTTTTGGGACAAAAAATGTGTAATTGGGAACATAAAATGAAAATTCACATTGAAATATTGCTTCCATGAAGGTATATTAATATTATCATTAACTATTGTTTTTAAAGATTCATGGTATGATTTTAATCATTTTTGAGTATCCTCGTGATACCTGTTCCAAATTTTTTATCACATGTAACATGCATGTGTATACTTGGGATACCTATACTTTTTTTGACCCCATATAGTGTGCATGTATACAGAAATGATATCTATGTATGATATTTTATAACATGTGGATTTATGATGGTTATGAATCATGGATGACATGATATTATATAAATATATCATCAATTATCCACGTATTTTTTTATTATCTATCATTTTACTTGACGTGAAAGTTGACCTATATAGACTCTCCCAAGAGGGAGATGTGTGGGATATATATTCGACATGCACATGAGCTATCCCTTCAAGGGAGATCTCAATGACAGGGTTCTTTATTATCCCATTATGGGGTGTTATTAGTGGTCTAGTTGAAATCCCTTTAATCATAGAGCTAAGTAGGTTGAGCTAGTCTCTATAGACCCATAATATATTTTATTCTTGTGTTATATAAATCATTCATATATGTTCATGTTTTTAATTATAGAATGCATTGGTATGTACTATTAACTAGTTTTTTTGAATCTGTGGGTGATGTACCATATTTTTTTAATCACATACTACATGAAAATCTTCGTGAAAATATATATTTTATCATTAGGTGTCTAATGATGGAAAAGGGACCAGTGGTGATTTATTGAGTCGGTTTAACAAGATGGTGTTGGGCGTGGTATGATGGACACATTGATGGGATTTGTAATAGTTTTTTATTTTCTCTTTTTATCTTATACATTAATCCATTGTCAGTTGGGATCTATTTTTTTTGTGCTCTATGACTGAAATTTCATATTGATATTTCATGGCTTCATAATTTACATGTATGATGATACATTGATGCTTTATTTATTCATTAGATGGTGATTATTATTATCAATTCTATTATTTAATCATGGTAATACCTAATACTGAGGGAATAGACTCACCATTATATGCTTATTAGCCCTCACCTATGGATGACAAACTCATTAATACAAATATTCACTCATTAGGACATGTGGTATTCTAACCTAATCCCATTTATTTGGGTCAGGGAGTTACACACACATCAATTCATAAAAATTGTTTATTTTTGGAATTATTCATATTGATTCCCTAATAAATGTTACAACCATGATTATATGTGTCATGAGCGTCTTAATAAAAGAGAAAATGTGAAAAATAACGATTAATAGATTCTACTACGGATCATGATAATTAAGAAAAACTGATACTCTACCCTATATTTATTGATGAATTATTAGAATATTTTATAGGGAATCTAGAATCATTTGTTATATAATAAAATCTACAGAAGAATTAATTGATAAACTTATAAAACTACTTATTTTATTGTAGACCAAGTTGATGTATATGGGAACCTACCTTGTAAAAATATTAATATTCATTCATTAGATGAATTTATTTGATTCTATATATGTATTGTCTCTATCTTCATGAAGAAAAATAATTTGAAATATATAATTCAAACTTCATAACAAAAAATGGTAGTCTATAAATGAATGGTTGATTATTAACACCATTTAGAAGAAAATTATACAACACTGGCCTTCAAACTGAATAATGAAAAAATATTGACACAAATGGTTGGGAAAAATAGATTGATATTGAAAATCCTACTACAAGATAAAATATATTTTTCCTATAAAATTAAGGTTGATATCTCTCTAGAAGATATATGTTGGGTCAAATTAACATTTTAGATTCCCTTTGAAATTTCATTAATATATTATAATTAAAATGTTGATAATGATTTTTGTATATGTTTTAATTTAATTAAATACTTTTCTGAATAGCTTCACACAAATAAAACACACAAAAAAAGAATCACAACAAAGCATATTAAAATAATGAAGTATTATAATGAATATTGATAAAAAATTATATAATTATAATAAATGTAAAATTTAAAAATCAAAAATAAAATTACATATTATAAACCCATGTACATTTAAATTCAATATATATAATAATTGATTTTATGAATTATTTATATATTGAATAAATTAATCGTTATGAGATAAATAATTAATGAAATGTGATTAAAAATATTAATTTTACCAATTTTTGAAGATTATCCTTATAATAATAAGATTTTTAATCTAATATGTTATTAAAAATCCAATTAAAAATTTAATTGAATGAATATAAAATATATATGATGATCAAATGTTTATTTATATATAAAAATACTTATTATTTATATAATTAATTTATATATAAAGGAAAAATTTAGGTCTTTCATAGTATAAATATGATTAATTTATCATTAGTTTTTGATTATTTATATCAAAATTGTCCAATTATAAATATTAAATACTTTAAATATTTTTTTAAAAGAATAGTGAGAATATAGAATTCGTTAAAACTTTAGAATTTAACACTATATCATGACATAAGTATAACATAGTAATATAAGAAAATTAATGATGATGAATTTATTTTAGGAATATAATTATACCATTTAAAAGATATTTTTTATTTTCGAAAAAATAAGTTTAATCATTTGAAATATGAATAATATTATATTCTTATAAAAAATAATTTTTCAATTTTTCTAAACATGATATAATGAAGAGGAATTAAATTTTTATCTAATTGTTTTAAATTTAAAATTATATTTGGCTGATAAGAAACTAGATAATTTCCCTATAATCGATTATATCACGAATATTATACTAAAAATACATTTATACATTAAAGTCACTTTAAAAAAAATCGGGTTTTATGCGTTAAATGAATAAATGGCACAAATAAATATTTTAAAAATATGAATATTAAATAGAAAAATATTAAAGGATCTATTTGACATTTCAATAATTATTTTTTCCATTCATATATCACAAAAAATATAGTCCCCCCAATGTAAAAGGATCCATCTCCACCAACCTTTTCTTTAGAACCCAAGAATCATGGAATAAACCAAACCATTCCCATGAAACTCCAAAAAATATTATAAACATAATGGATGACTTAATTTTATCTAAATTAAACCTATTAATCCCATATTCCTAGTTGGAAATTATCACTTATTTGATGTAATGTGAAATTCTATATGACCAGTTTTTTTCTTTTCTTTATATTCTTACAATAACCCTTAAAACCAATTCTTTTAAAAAAATGTATTATAAAAATATATTAATATTATTATAAAATTATATTTTTCTAATGTAATATCCATTTTCCTTTTCATCAGAAAAATAAATAAATGAAGTCATTATTATGCGTACATGAGGAATACTGGCTCCATGAACACCATTTATTCTTTTTCATTACCACGTTAAATTATTGTTTAAAAAATTAAACATTATGGAATAATATGATGCTTATAAATTATTAATGTACATAAAGTTCTACTCCATTATATATATACCCCCTATAAATGGAAAACGAATTAGTAATCCTTGCGTATGTACGGATTGTTGCCTCCATCAAGGTGACATATTTCGTTCATCACTCTAGTCTTTTAATATTTATAAAAAAATATTATAACATTATTATATATCTTATTAAATTCTCAATAATATCATTCTTCATCTATAACAATAATATTTTTCATATTTAACAATGTGTTTACCCATACATACCTATAGATTACAATTTCTTCTTTTTTGGGTTTGTTTAACCACCTATATTAACAATGAAACATGTTTCATTCAGAAGCAACTAATGAAACATAAATAATTGTTATATTTGATAATAATAGGATTTTTTTGGTTATAAAATTTTAATGGTAAAAATATAAGCCAATATTAAGATACAATAACTAATTCATTGAAATTTTCAAAAAAAAGTTCCTCACCGACATTTCCATTAAAATTAGTAACTAAAGTAAAAAAGAAAATAATATAGTACATTATAAAGCCATATTAAAATTATATTTATGATTTTAATTATATTACAATAATATACATGAACCAATAGAAAATAATGGAATCATTCATTATGAAACTAATAATAAAAAATCTAAGGTTATAACATCAGATGATGAAAAAAAAAATTAAATAATATTTTTAATAAATTATTATAAGTGATGCTTATTAATATTATAGTTATAAACGATTTTATAAAGTAAGAAATAAATATTTATTTTTTTATACAAGAGTATAGAGAAAATTGGAGTAAAATAGATTAAAGGTAGGGGGTTTCAATTTGTGGAATATATTATTGAAATATTTCTATAATAATAAATTTTATTAAATAAAAGGGATTTACAAATCTATCACATGTTCTACATTTCATGGGTTCTTAGTTTGAATGATAATCCTGTTGTTAGGGTTTAATTTACTCGACCCCCCTTTCATTAAGTTATGATGTTTTATCTCAGACCTCCAATATCTATGCTTGTATTACTACTAGGTAATATTTTATAAATAAATATCAATTTATATATGGTAAAACAACACTTTTGATTAAAAATTCCATCCTTGATTTAATTTATTCATTATAAAGTATTTTCTTTATTAAATATAATTCACACCCTCCCCATTTGAGGTCTTAAAAATTGATATCCATGTTTTATATTCCTTAGAATGATTTTGATTACATTTTGAATAATAATAATGTTCTCCCTCATGTGATATTAAAATTTAAAATTTCAATGATTTAATATTTTTTTATTACATATTTTTTATTGTGCGATTTCAATAAATTAATTTTAATATTTTAAAAATATTATTCTATACTTGTTCTTATATATTATTTTAAAGTCATAATTTCTATGTGATGGGTATTATTTTATTTTTAAGGACCCACTATTGAATATTCATTAAAAATTATATCATTTGAAATGTTCTTGATCACCAATTTGAGAAATTTTTATCAATGTGATTGAAACTTAATCTTTTATAAAAAAATAACAGAATTTTCTCAAATATATTTTATTATTTCATTTTCATTTTTCTCTTTATCTATAAAGGATATATTCAATTTGAAATATTTTTTTAAATCACACACAAAATTTTCATATACTATAATATTTTTGTGTTATTTAATTTTGGGTATCAATAACTTACATTTTTAGGGTAAATTTTTGTTATAATATATAGAAACTTTACAAAACCCATTTTCATTCCCTCGGTCCTTTATGTTTTTATGGATGATTGCTTCCTGTTAGAACACATATATATAGATCATGATTTTTATGGGTCCTATATCTCCCTCAAATTTATTAATTAAAATTTCATATATCATTATATAATGAAATTTTATATGAATGTGATGATTTTATATTGATCTAAAATATTTTCAAATGATTGTGAGATGGGTAGTATTTTTTTTTTAAAATTATACAAGTTATATTTTTCATATGCTAATTATGTTAAATATATGCATGTACCTTTCTTCTTATGGATTTTTGAGGTGGTGTATGTTTTTATTTCATTACATATTTTTGTGTGAATGTGATAAATGATTATTTGTTCATAAGAATATTGTGTAAATGTGAGGCATGTGTTTTTGTTCACATGTTATCAAATTAGAGTGATTTGGATATGTTGGTTCACTATATTATCTTTTTTTTGTTTCCTTATCAAAATTACTTATCTTTTTATGTTTCAATTACATTCCATATATTTATATGCCAATGATTATATCCCTTATATAATATTTAATGTCTCATAATGCCTTAATATTTTATATATTTGTTAATTTGATGTTATATATCCATATATAATGAGATATCATTAATTGATAAAATTCAATTTTATTTTTAATAATATATTTATTCTATTTTCAGATTTTCTCATACACATTTGATATATCCCTTGATTTTATTTTGAAAACATTTTACTTAATGATAATTTGATCTAAAAAATTTCTTCTGATTCTATTCTATAGTCTCTAAAAATGAATAGAACATATGTGAATTTCTGAAATTTTTTTACTATGGTTTCATATATAAAAAAATATTAAAATTATTATATAATATGATTCTTATTTAGTGTATCCTCAATGACATTAATCCTTATTTTCAATGTATAATGTAAAAAATATGAGATGTGAACTGAAATTATAATTAATTATAGACACATTTATACATATTAATATAAAAAATTAATATTATTACAGAATAATGATATCTAAATTATGTTAGAGTGATTATTTTAAATTTTTCATAAAAGGTTGATTTTTGATCGAATAATTCAAAAACTAGTCTTTTAAAAAAATATATTTATTAAATCAATTAATTTGAAATTCATAATCTACTTTATCTGTGGTTTAAAGGTAAATAAATATATTTTATTAAAGATAATTGAATTAAAATTTCATGAATCATATTTCAGCTTTATTTTGGTACAAGATCAATTTTATTCCTAAAAATTTATATTTTTCTTAAAACAAGAATTATTCACATTTTTATAAAAAAGTTATTAATGTAAATTTCATCCACAACTAAAAATTTAATTTATAATATAAAAATTTAGATTTTATATATTATATTAAATTATTTAATATTTTGAAATATATTTTTAATCATAAAAAATTGGTAATAATTTTCCACATAGGTAATTGTCAAATTAAATATTTATGGTTAAAAATAAGTGAAACAGTAATATAATGTCACATTAATTTATACTGGGTAAGGGAATTTCAACCATTATGGCTATAAATCTGAGATTAGATTGACTTTAATTCACAATACCATTAGTATTAAATTTATACTATTTAATGGTTACAATGAATTACCATTGTACTGCTCCCCTTGCTTATATATGGGCTCCTCACCTCATAAATTATCAAAGATGTTGTCACATTTAACGTGAAGAAGATATTCCAATATCCATAATATTCTATATCCCCATGAAATAGTTATTTTTTCATTCTCTAAAAGATCTTCTAATAATATTTAACGTTTTACCCAAATTCAGCTTCGCAATGATGAAATATAACTCCCAACCATGTTCATTAAAGTTATTTTTCCTTATACCAATTGAAAACATATCAAAACCATGATAGTAAAAAAAATCAATTTTATTAAAATTTTATATTTTTATGGTATATTACATTTAAATTTCATTTTTAGCCTATGAAAAATTAAAACATCACTTTTTCTTATAAACAAACTATTATTTAAAAAAGATGACATAATTTTTTTTCATCACCTCCTCATTTAGAAATTTAAAATGATGGAAAAAATAAATTCATATGGTATATTATATATAAATATTATTTTCTAAATATAATATTTTACATTCTGTCTTTCCCTTACATCTGTCTAAATATTATAACACCACTCATGAGTACATAGGCACCACCAACTCAACGAAGAGAATTAGTTCTATTTACAATACTTAAAAAACATGGTTTGTCATATGTATATATAATGAATAAGCATTACAGATATAAATTTTTTATAAATTTTTAAAATTAAAACGTCATCTACATTAATTATTTCACACAATGTAGTAACATTCAAACATTGTTCATGCGTACACATATACTACCATTTTAATGAAATTATGTACATCATTTTTCATGACCATCATACACGGATGGTTTTAAATTAATATTTAATGTATATAATGAATATTAATAAATTCCTAATTTTATATAAATTTTGGTAAAATTTTCCATTTGACAATAGTAAATGATTCAATGTTATATTATGTTTATTATATGAATCACCTCAAAACATTGGAAGTAAAAATTAATGAATTCATAAATATATAAAACAAGGTAAAAATTTGTATTAAATGAATAATAATAATGTAATAAACATGAAATAATTTTTAATATTGTAATTATTTTATTTACTATTTTTTCAAATGAACGAAATGAGTTAGGGAATTTGATATGGCATTTAAAATCTCAATTCCATTTCATTCAGTATTATACCATTTTATTATATTTATTCTTATTTTTTATTTTATAATATATCATAAGAATTTATTAAAATATTTATACATTCAAACTAATTAATCTAAAAATATAAATTTAATGTTATATCATTCAATGTATATATATTAGAAATGTGTTGACAGTTGTATATAAATTTTTATCAAAAGGAATTTTGAGAATGTTTTATACAATTCACTTATATGTTATTTTTCAAAGAAATTATTCATGAAATAGTTTATTTATAAAAAAATTCATTTTAAAATTCAATATCAACTAATATTAACGTAATTTTTTATTATTTTAAAATGAATCATTCTAATGTTTACTGATGATTTGTTTTTGATTTTTTAACAAAAGGAATTAAAAGAATGATTTTAAATCATATAAGACATGGTTTTAATTTATTTCATTCTATTATATTCATAATTATTAATCATAGACTACATTTTTTAGTCTTTTTTCAAAACATATCATATTCTCATCGACTTAGTACTTTTTATATACGTAAATTATTTCAAATGAAAATGATGACTATTCTCTTCATATGATATAACCGAAGTTGTTTCTTAATTATGAGATGGAATCCCAAATTTTTGGGTATTATTTGAATTAAATAATTTTTATTTCTCATCATCATGACATGGTTATGGTAAATTTTTTATTATGTGATCCGGATATATCTTTTATGATAGAAGATCCTTATATACATGTATTTTGAATTAGGTATAGTAAAAGATATTATGAGAGATAACTTAATACAAAAGTATTTTTTATAATACAACATGATTATTATTCCAATGTTAGGGTTATTATTAGAGGGAATATGAGGAACATTTATTTGAATACCTAATATATTTTTCATTTATTTACATACATTTTAAGGTAATAATTTGATTTCATAGGCTACAAAATTATTGTGATATTATTAAAAAACCATCTTATATTCAAAGAATTTTTTTCATGAGTTCACATGTTTCCACAAATAAAACTCTTGATAATTATTTTGATATTATATATACATATTTTTTATGAAAAAATTATTTTTTTAAGATGATAAAATTAGTTACTAAATTATTATTTGATAATAGTCCTTTTTATGTGAAAAATAAACCCTCTTCGATGAATTTCGATTGGACTATGGTTTTTTCATTATATAAATATCCATTTTGTATATTTATTTATTACATCCCAAATTCAAGAATATTTTTCACTAGGCCTAAGGATGTGTATGAACTCTAATAATGTCTATATTTGAATAAATTAATTTATCATTAAACAAACTATGTGTGTCATGATCAAAATAAAGGTGTAAACATAATAACTTGTTTTTGGGGGAAAAAGTGCACTCTATGAAAATGTTCATGTTTTTACATATTGGTTTTACTGATTATATAAGCATATAAAAGTAAAATATCATGGAAATATATGAATGAAAATAACTGATTATAAACCTCTTATATATGGGTTAATTAAATTATGAGGCATTGTAGACGGTATAAAAGGAATTACTTTGATAAAATTGTAGTTTTGGATGATGTTATTGGAGTATAATATAAAAGATTTGGAAACCATAAGAGGATAATATGATTATTTGGGATCATAAATTTATTATTTTATATATCTTTAATGGATACAATGTTACATATATTTGTTACTTAATTCATATATTAAATAGAAAAATGAAATTTTAATAAATTATTACTTATTATTATAGTAATAATATGGTTCTTTATTTGATATACCCAAAGTATCAACTTTTTTCTATATTAAATGGTAGGATGTTGAGAAAATCATGTTCATAATGGATATTAAGAAAACTATGGTGGTATTTAAAATAATAAACAAGATTATATATGATATAGAGTATTAATTCATAAGGTTATAGATAAAAATTTATGTCTTGTTATGATTAATAATCATAACCATATTGAGATTATTCATTCTACAAAAAATATAAAATGGAGTTTCATTATAGATCATAAGATGATGAACAATAAGATAAAATGATTCAACCCCTATGTGTATTGAATTTTTAAAGAATCTCCTTAGGTAATGTCTCAATGGAATATGAAGATTTTTGTTATGTAATAAATGTGGTAATAAAGTAATGAACATCCATTAAAGAAGAAAAAATTTTCCTAACCCAATGAAGTTGAATAATTTTATTACTATGATAATAGTTGAATTATGTAAATATATAGAGTATTGTTTTTTAAAAAGTGTTACAACATAATAAAATCACGAGATGTTAATTAGAAATGATTTCATGGATATTGGTTTATCATGGCCTTTATATAGAGAAGAAGCATCAAATAGAATTTAAAAATTATTAATTACACATCAGATACAGTTTTATGATTCATAAACCTTATGACATGATTCATATTTAATATAATAGTAAGGAATTATTCATTACTAATATAATAAAATCAAAATTGGTGGTATATGAAGAATTATGAATGATTAAAGTTTTTAATATATAGTTATATTTGTTATTGTGTGGTATAATCTATTTAAAATTTGATATATTTATGGATCATCATAAGGAATTAATACCCTTTATGTTTTATGATTTCGGTGTTTATGATGATTGAGGATAAATTGGGAGTAATTTATTAAATATAAACAAATGATTGATGTGTGTGACAAACCCGCATGGTTTACACTTTGAAACTAGTAACTAAGTTGATCCACCACATTCACAAAGGGCATTATCAATCCCTATGGGTGGGAGACTTGGACCCGAGCATCAAAAAACATATATTGAGAATTATATCACCCATACTAAATATGATATATAGAATATTTAAATAGTATAACTAATAGTGGACAAAAAATCAAGATAAATATGGGATATAACTAAATGAAATCATTAAAAATTATAAAAATCAGAAATTATTTAAAATAAGAAGGAATATGTCCAAAAAAACCAAACTAAAATGAAAAATAAAGAAAAATAATTTTATGTTATGTGTGTAATATCATACTATCTCGTCAGTAGCTATAAAAAATGATGAGATATAAACCTCACCACATCATTGTGGAACCATTCCTTTCCATATATAAAAAGTCATGAACATGTCTACACACAACCAAAGGGGTGTGTGGGGTGTTATAAAAATATTCTTGGTGGTTTCCCACCATGTTGCTCTATATCAATTCAAATTAAAAATAATCCACATATTCTCATTTAAAAGAAAAAAAGGTATGGTGAACAAATTTAAAATTTTATATCAAAATCATAGTAAATATTTCCCTTTTTCCATCATTCAAAATTATGCCATGTAAAAAATTTTCAAAGAATAATTTCCAAACAAATTTATCAAAATAAAAATCATGAAGATGAAAAAAATAGTATATGTTATACAAAATGGTAAACAAAAAAATGATTTCATGAACTAACCCAGGTTTGCAGGTAACCCGATAACTGATCCATCCCTAACATAGCCTGAAGGTCATTCTTGATCCTCATGGGTCACTAACTAGCACCTGACATCATAGAAAATGCATGTGGGAATGATTTTTCCACAATAAGTAAGACAAGAAAGAAAGTATGAATATAAATGAATCTAAACTTGGAGTAAAGTACCATAATACAACATGAAAAGAAATCCAAAATTACTAGAACCAATGTACAAAAAAGGGAAAATAGCCCCAAGGTCCCTAAGGAAACAACTATCAAAGTCCAAATCTCAATATATGGATCCAACTATAAGATATCACATTGCTTAGCTCAAACATATATGTAAAAATTCCATAAACACTCTAAGGAAAAAGTTAGAATTGATCCATAGCCCAATAGGATACCACTATGGATTCTATAAGAGATTCCAAATATAGATGATCAAACGAAAGGTGTTAAATTTTCAAAATAAATAGGTCTAGATAATTCAAAAGAATTATTAAAAAAAATATGCTATACATTTTCAAAATGATAGAAAATAATTTTAAAGAATAGGATTATACATTATAAGAGATGGAATATCTAAAATAATGTATTAAATAAAGCAGCTACAAAAAAGAGTTTGTAAATTCAGAAAAGGCTGTTGAAGGAGTATTGAAATATTTTCCAATAGTTATATCTTATATATAAATAAAAAAGTGAGAAACATGGTCATATTCAATGTTGGTATGATAGTATTAACCATCTATAATATTAGGCACTCTCTATGTGATCACATAGAAATTTGTATACACCCATCCCCATAAAACATGTAAATGGTGACTCATTACCCTCAAATCAGGTATATGACTCACCACATGTATGATTTAGAATTTTTCAATAGTATAAAGTGTATCCAAATAACTCAAAAATTACCTGTGTCTTTCATGTGATCTTACATGATGTAAAATGTATTTTTATACTTATTAAAATACAATTAAATCCCATAATTCCATTATTAAATGGAAATTATTACTTTTAAAACCAAAAGTCATTTTAATCAAATACATTACCTTAGAACAAGAGAAAACCAATTTTTTTCTATAAAATCACATTGAGCCATTTTCAAAAGTATGAAATCCATTTAAAACCAATTCCATCCTTTTCATAATTCATTTCAAAAATTAAATTAATCAATTTAATTGAATACATTTACATCAAATCCAAAATTTAAATTCATTAATTTAAATCATTCAATTTCCATAAAACCCCAAAATTCAACGAAATTAGGGGCTTTCTATGTTTTTGTGCCAAAACCATTAAAATATACCAATTCAGTTGAATCTTTTTTTATAAATTTATGTTTAAAAAAAGGTGATAAATTTAATTTAAATCCAAAATTTAAATATATAAATAAATTTAGGAATAATTAATTTGAATAATCGAGATGAAATGAACATGATATTTTTAATATTGACACTCAAAATGACACCCATAAATGAGAATGAAGTTGAAGAATACCTCAAAACTCAACCTAGAAGCATGATAAAAAACCACAGGGAATATATCAATCAATTCCAAGATGATACATCGAATCCCCAAGATACGAGAAAAATATAAACCCAAAGAATGAGGGTGAACACTTACCCAGAAAACAAAACGCATGTGTAACGAAGATTCAAATCCAAACAAAAGGATTCGAAAAGGATGTAATATTTCAAAATTGTATGGGTAATTACTTATGTCAAGGAATATTAATCAAGATTTGAGGGAATGCAAATAATAATTCACACTACATTTTTATCAAAGAACAGTTGGGGTATCACACACTGTGTAATCCCAAGACACATCGTGAACCTTTTCAATATTTTAATCGCCAAAAAAAGTGTATCCTTAATTTAAATTCTTACAACAAAAATAAAAAACCAGTCATTAATTACATCATGAAATTCATTGAAAACTCATGACATGTACCCAAAACAGTGTGAACCTCATCACGACATTTTTATTATACCATTAAATGACATTTAAGACTATTACAAGACATGTAATCCTCTGGAAGTGTGCATGAAAAGTTGATATAAATGTGACAATCCAACAAACCTCTAAGATCCACAAAATATATATTCTACCTATTTGAACACTTACCTAAACTGTCAATGAAAATGAAAATCTAAGATGATTTTTAAGGCATAAATTTCAAAATGGTAACTATATGTCACAACCTCCCCATCATAAGAATATTTTTTACCAATGAAAGCCTATAAAGAATATTCTAGGAAAAAACGATGAGGCCCACACTCTCTCATTAGTGCCTCACATTCCCACATCTCATGATTTTCATAACCTACCTACCATATCACATGGACCAAATTTATCAGCCTCCCCCAATGTAATTTGGTCTCAGAATCAATTACATCGATTGGATTCTAATTCAATGATAATCAGGATCAATACCAATATTAATCATGATCATAACATGAGATGGATTATAGATATACATTATTAGCTAGGATAAATGGAATATGTTAAGTATCGACTTCAACTGTTTTAGAAGTTATAAATGGTAAGAAATGTTACCTACTAGGACAACAACATCAAAATTTACCAAAAAATGAGGAGCAAGTTTCATTTCCCCCCCAAGTTGCCGATGACCCAACCGTGGGGAAACATTCAAGAACACCTGATCACCAACTAAAAACTCCAAAGGTCTATAGCATAAATACTCATATGAATTATATCAGCTTTCTGCTATAGAATTTCCTTAATGAATTAGCTGAATATTAAATATTGTCTCCCACACCAACATGATCCATCCAATGAACTTTCAACAACTCAAAAAAAAACCATAGTTATTTACATGGTTGGACATACAATTCCTCAAAAGGATCCATCATAATCATGGATTGGTAACTATTTTTAAAAAAATTAAACAATACACAATTGATCATCCCATGCCCTATTGAATTCAAGAACACAAGCATGAATAATATTCTCATGAACCTATATATATCTCTCTATCTGGACATCTGACAGCAGATTGTAAGCTGTGGTAAAAAAACGGAGATCACAATACCTTCAAAATGCCTCTCCAAAAGAGATATGAAAATTGATTATCCCTATCAGAGTCTATAGTAGATGGAATTCAGTGAAAAAGAAAAACCACTGTCACAAAGATACTTCCCAACTACTCAACATTGGATGTATAAAAAATGTGAATAAAGTGAGCCAACATGGTGAGAATATTTATCACAACACATATCAGATTCATCATTCTCTGGGTACTATTGAGTCAATATGTTTCCTTAAAACTTTTCAGTTTCTTTTTGTATTGGAAAAAACAAAATCATTTTCTTAAGGAAAATTCTATTCCTATATGAAATAAATTCTTAAAAAATATTTATTTTCTAAGAATGTTTTTGACTATAACTATGATTTCCATCACCTTACATAATGTATTTCTAAAATAATCTAATCACGTTTCTCAATGTCAAAAAATAGGATCTTTAACTAACTTATAATCTTACAGTTTATTTGACTCATATTTATCTAGAATTTAGAATTAGATTTCTCTAGAATTAATAATATGATTTCTATAGAATTATGAATATGATTTCTTCAGAAATTAGACTCCAATTATCTCAGAAATCAGACATTAATTCTCTCAAAAATTATAATTTTATTTTTATATAAATTAGATTCTAATTATATGTTTTCTTAGCATACAATTGATAATATATTTGGACACCGAAAATCACTATCCAAAGGAAAAATTAGAATCTTTTGTTATATTTACCTCATTTTTTAAAGGTTTGTTTCAGTTTATCGCATCTTAAATTTTATAATCTTTCTTAAGAAAAGTAATGTTTTTGATAGTTAGTTATATAAAATTATGTCTTTCCATCTTTTTTAACATAACAATTTTCTGAGTTCCACATGTACATGTCCCTCTTAATTTTAAGGGAATATATTAATATTGGAGGAAAAGTCGACCATTAGTGATTTCTCTATATATACCCATCCATTTTAACAAGAAATGTATATTTTAACACTAGAATGAAGTGACACTATAAGAGAGCTCTGCTCAAATCTACCTTGTGATATTGTTGTGAACAACATGTCTATGTTGAAAAAATCGTGTTAAACCTCCCAAGCACGAATCTTATTTTTTTTGTTATTAATCGCGAGATTCTAGGATTAGAAGAAAAACATATTGATTTGATACTTAATCAAGGACTTTTTGGGATAACAAGAACGATACTGATGTTCGTATCAAGGTATTACACTAGTGTGGGTAAGATATAAATTCATGAATGTATGAATCAAGGGAACTTCATCCAAGGTTGTTGGATACACTTATCTTTGGGTTAAAATATTTCTTATAACTGTTTAATTTTTGTTGTAAAAAGTTTTATTTCTACTTAATATTGTTAAAGATAGAAAGTGTAGATTTCTTACACTTTCAAATACTTTTACAAACTCTGATATACTAGATTCTATTAAATTGAAGGTATAATCATTCCCAAAGTAATGTTTTATTATGTTTCTTTATCCGACCCACTTTATTATATTCTAAGAAAGTTAGTTTCTTTTTTTAAGAACTATAGTGGGATTGTTAATTCATATTTTTTATCACCATTAAACATAGATTTTATTAAGGATAAAAATGAATGTTTTTAAACCTATAACTAACCTCTATTGTAATTGAGAAATCTATATCTCCATTTACATACTAAATTTGGTACTAGATCATGTCTCTAAAATACTTATACATACATATAAGTTTTCTTGCTCAACTTTTCTTACTTAACATTTTCTGGTTTTTCATAATCCTTTCCCTATAAACGCATTCTTTATAAAAGTTAACAACTAACACATTTTTTTGGAAAATATTTCTTTAGAATGACAAGAATGAATGTTGGATAAATAAACAACATAAATCCTAACATACCTCCAATATTTGATGGAAATGACTATGAGTACTGGATAGATATGATGAAGTCAATTACTATTAATACCTATGTGGACAAATTTTTTATGTTTACCAGAGAGTACAGGATTCCAGAAAAGGAAATCAGAAAATTCACCAATAAAAAATAGAATGAGTATCAGCTTAAAATTAGGCAACACAATAATTTATTATTTTTTACGACCAGGAACATCTATTTATAGATTTAATCCTATGAAGCTGCTTATATAATATGATGTAAATTAGAATTTACAGATTTTGGACCATCCAAGGTTATTAAAACAACAAGATATATTCTTAGAGATGAATACCAAGGTTTTATGTTTCCCTATGGAGAACTTGTTTCTAATGTTCAATAATAGATTATAACTATTTTATATATCCTTTAGACTTTGGTAGAGAATGGAATTGATGTGGTGGTTTTTATGGATAATATAATATCTATTATTCTTAATGAGTGGAAATATAAGAGAATAGTGATTGCTGAGAATTGGGAAGTTTCAATCATCAATCTTGATGCATTATTAAAGACTCATCTTCAACATGAAACTAAAATTCAAGGATATGTATAGATCAATAAGAAAAATAATGGAAATTATAGTTTTTCATTCACTAATACATCAAATCATATGAAATTCAAGACTCTTGAATGAGATACTACATTAAAATCAAATAAAGATACCATTATATCTAAATAAAGTGACAGTGATCATTATGAAAAGGAACCTACAAATCTTTCTTGAAGAATGAACATGATTTTGGGAAATAATGATTTCTAATAGAGATACAATAATAAAGACACAAAGGATATGAAAGATTCATAAGTGAATTGTTATGAATGCAAGAAGGTAGGTCATATGAGACCAGACTATCCTATGATAAAAGGGAAAGAAATAAATGATATGATTTCAGAAAGAATCAAGAATAATTACTGCAAATCTATGTCTATGAATAATATGAAATCTAATGAAACTTGGGGTGCCACTGGTGGTGATTATTTTGATGAATCTTCAGACATTGAATTGTCTGGATTAAATAATATTGGTCTTATAGCCATAATTCCTACTGAAAATGAATTTGTCATTGTTAAGGTAAACACTACCAAAGGATTATCTAATATATCTTGAAGTGATAATTATCCTAATGATGAATATTTTGAAACTTTGGATGAAGAATCCTTTTCATCAGAAGACAATACATTTCATTCATTTGATGAACTATCATAGTTTCCTAACTTACATGAGAAGAAAAATAGTAAGATCAATATGAAACTTGTTTGGGAAAATTGTAGAATCTATGTTTTAACAAAAGAAGTATCACATCATATAGAATATTTTGATCAGAAAATCCATGATTTTTAAAATGTTTCCAAAAACCATAATGATGTAAATTATGAAAAAGATGGACAAAATAATGATCTTGAAAAATTTATTTTTATGAAAAATTTGTTAGAGACTAACTCAAATTCTATGACTAATGACTATGAGGATAAGAATTGAGACAATAGAATAAAATATGAAATATTTTCCTTAATGTATATTTTGTCAAAAATTACTTAGGGAAATGAAGGTTTTGATAAAATTTATTAAAAACTAATTTCTTTTAGGAATAGTTCTAGATATGGTTACGATCCTTAAAAACCAGTTTATAATCATAATACATTATACCTCAAAGATCTAGTTTTTTCACTAAGTGTCAATGTGCTGGACATTGGGATTAAACATGTTCCTTAAATAAAATCCAATCCCAAGGTTTTCATCAATCCCATTTTTCTAAGACAATTGTGATGCTTAAGATATTATATTCTAACATTTCTATATTCAAGAATGTTTGGATTTTGAATTTATAACTGTTTCATTTTCAAGAAAACAAAGGATCTTCCAACAATAATACATGGTACATGGATAATGGATATTCCAGATAGATGATAGGTAACAAAAACATCTTTGAAAATATAATCAATTTGAAATGTGGGAATGTAAATTTTTGAGATAATTCTTAAAGATAAATTTTTAGAATAAGTAATATTATTTTTCTTAAAAAAACATTAATGTTAAATTTTCTATTTATTAGAGGAATTAAACACAACCTTATAATAATTATCTAATTGTTTGATGATGGTTTCCATGTGATTTTTAGGAATGATAAATTTCTAGTACAAAATTACAATGCTTATTTTATTATCTATTCCCATAGGCATGAGAATATTTACACTGATAACTTAGAATAACTTTGGAGAGATAAAATACCGTGAATTAGTTTAATGGAAAATCAATATTATTTATGGTATAGTTGAATAGGAAACTATAACCTTAGGAACATATGAAAACTCTCAAAGAAAAAACATGGAAAGGATATACCATAGTTTATATATGATTTATTAAAATATTGTGATCCTTGTAAATATGGAAAGAAACACAAGTAAATATTTAAATCAGTTATTTAAGTCTCAAATTACGATTCATTACAGCTAGTACATATGGATCTTTTTGGTTAAACACAAATTCGATGTACTAGAGGAAAATACTATGTATTTGTTTTAGTTGATGATAACAGTTGATTTATATGGGACTATTTTATAAAAAAGAGATATGAATCCTTTTATTATTTTAAATATTTTTTATCCAATGTTAAATATGATAAAAATTATCCAATGATATATACATTTAGTTATAATGGGAGAGAATTTAAAAATTATTATTTACAAACCTTTTGTAGTTTGAAAGGCAATACTCATGACTTCTTATCTCCAAGAACTCCTAAAAATGGTTTTTTTTAATTAGAAATAATATTCTTCAAATGACCAAAACAATTAGGTTGAGTGAATACTCTATTTCAAAACACATTTGGGCTGATGTTCTTAGTACTTCTTGTTATTCTATAAATCGAGTTTTAATCAAAAAATTTCTTAATGAAACACCTTATGAGTTATGGAATGGTAGAAAACCTATATTATTTTTCTTCGTAGTATTTGGATGCAAAGAATTCATGTGGAATACTATAGATAAATTACATAAATTCCCACCCAAATTTGATAAATGAAATTTCATAATATATTCAACTACTTTTAAGGATTATAGAGTTTTAATAGAAATGATTATACTATAGAATAAATAGTACATGTCAAATTTAATGAAACTGATCCTTTTGTTTTTAATCAACAAAAACCTATATTTTCATATGTGATTTCAAAAATGGATTAGAAATTTTTTAGGGAAGATTCTTCTAATTTAGAAAACACTAAAAAAAGTGTTTCTGAAGTATTTATCCCTGAACATTTTTTATAATATATTGATTTAAAGATTTTACAAAACCCATGTAAGTTGTTTATTAAGAATCATCTTAGTGACAATATCATTGGTGATGTAAATCAGCTTATAAGTACCTGATGTTATCTATGGAATGAATTAGAGAATCTATCATTCCAATCATAATTAAAGCCTAAAAGTAATGATGAAGGTTTAAGTGATGATGATTTGATTAAATTTATGCAAGATAAACTAAATGATTTTAAATGGAACAGTGTCAGGAGATTGGTTAAAAGACCTAAAGAAACATCAATAATTGTAGTAAAATGTGTCATAAAAAATAAATATGATTAAAATGAAATCATTGTAATAATAAATAAAGATTATTTTCTAAAGTCTATAATCACAAAAAATGAATAGAATATGAATAAACCAACACACCAACAGCTAGACTTTAATATATTCATATTATACTAAAATATGAAAGGAGATAAGGATTCATTAAAGATTTAAAATATCATTATGATGGATTTAATAACAAATTTATGCAAAATAAAACACATTAATTATATTCTTTTAATCATTAGAAACATTAAGAATGGTACCATAAAATATAAAATTGTTATTTTCCAGGTGTTTTTGTTTAGGATCATTGTCATGTGCTTCTAATACATCAAAATACCATGAAAATGAAAGGCTAAAATTATCATCATCCTGTTGTTCTGTAATGATAACTTGAGAAGGATGAAAATTAGTTTAATTAACAAGTCTAGAGATTTAGTTGATCATCATGATAATGATGACCAAGCTACTGGTAAGAATGGTGATGTCAGAGAAGCTCCAAGATATCCCCTAAGAAAATAAAATTGAAATGGTTAGAACCTAAGAAAAAACACCAGCTATTGAACCATTATCTGCTCCACCCAAGGCTAAGAAGCAAAATGAATTTTTCTTTTGAGGTTCTAGTAAAAAGGATAGAGCTAAAAACGAATAATAATGAAGGTGATATAGTTTTTGGATTAGATCATTTAGAGTCTAAGGCCTTAAAAATAAAAGCAGTTTAAGATATTGAGAAGAAATCAAGAAAAAAAGTTGAAGAAGAAATTGTAGGAAGCATATATTATTCAATAAATACTATGTGATAACTATAAGGATTCTAAACATATTTAGGTAGAAAAATTATTCTAGAAAGAACCAATAATTATTCAGGAACTAGTAGTAACCAAGAACTCAGTATCAGATAAGGTAAAAGAGGATATTTTAATTCAAAAACCAATATTTGAAGAAGGAGAAGTTCAGAAAAAATATGAATAAGAACAAGAGGAGGAAAGAAATGATGTGATAATAATGGTAAAATAATATGAAGAGAAGGAGAGCCCATCTGAAAAGTTATTAATAAGAACATACTTAGTTGACTTCATTATGATAATTTTATAAGGAAAATCAATTCAAAAAGATGATTTTTCTAAGGAAGAGGTAAATATAATCCCTTCAGATGATGAATGAATTAATTATTTTATTGTTCAACATGTTAGTGATAAGGCTGCTAATTATGTTGTTGAAAAACATGGTAATGATTTTGAAAAATATCTTGATAATTAAGTAGATGATGATGATACAAAATTATCCATGATTCTAATGGAGAAAATGATACTTAGAATCATTAGGAGAAAATATCAAAGAATGGATAAGTAAATAAATTTTCTATTGATAAACCTAGTAATGATTTGTGGAAAAAATGAAGAATGATGTTGTTGGTGCATCTAGGAAGAAATAAGAGGATAAAAAACCACCAAAAAAATAATACGATTCAGAGTATTCATCTTCTTTAGGTCATGATTTTGTGGTTTAGTCTTTGAAGAAGCTTATGCACTTGTCAATTTCATTCCCAACATTGATTCTAGATTTCAAGTGATTGAAGAATCAATCAATTAAAAGTCATATTCAATAATAATTCTTATGAAAATATTTTTCAAACATGATGATGAGTTCAAGACCATTAATATAAGTCATGATGCTCATATAATATCTAGAAAAGAAATCACAAAGTGGTCAATGATCATTATACATGATCTTAAAAGCATTAATGAGTTCATTGACTCGGTCATAGATGATTTTGATATACTGGATGATAGATTTAATAGTTTCTAAAAAAGTTTTTCAGAGAAACTGAAATATGATAAATCTATCCTCCATCAATAGAAAAAAAGTTCTGAATGGAAAACTAAATTATGTTTCTCTTAATCTATAAAGGGAAAGGGAAATTAGAGAAGGTATAGATTAAAAAATCAATGACCAGGAAGAAATGATCAAATCTCATGGAGAAATAGTTATGTCATATGAATAGATAAACACTATTCTTGGAAGATGAAATCTGGATTATGAAGAGTTTCTCAAGATGTTTGAGGATGATTTCAAATAAATAAAGAAGCTAAAGGCAACCTCAAAAATATTGATGCTAGAGGAGAAAAATAAGGATGATTTTCTTGAAATATTATATTTTTTTGGTAATTTCCATTGTGAAAAATTTGTTATCATAATGAAAATTATTGTCTTTGGATTATTTCTTCTTATATGTTTCCTATCATTTATGGTAATTTTTTTTCTTTCTCACCACTCCTTTTTTTAAAATAAAAAATGGGGAGAAAATAATGTTAAGAAAGAATATTATGTTAAAGGAAGTGAATGCCTAGGTAAGGGGGAGGTTACATAATGAAAAAATTCTTATATACGAGGGAGTTATTTCTCTATGAAATATAATAATACGATATTTAGGGATTTCATATCCTAAGGGGGAGTTAGTTGTATTCACTATGAGCCATAGCAAAAAAGGGAGATATGTTTTTTTAAAAGATAAAAAATAAAAACTCTAGTCCTTTATATTCTATTATTTAATGTTTTGTGTTCTTTCCATATAGGGGGAGATTGTTGAGTCAATATGTTTCCTTATGAGTATTCTATTCCATTATGATTTTGAAATCAAAAACACATTTTCTTAAGAAAAATTCCCTTTCTCTACGTATTAATTTCTTATGAAATGTTTTCTTTCTCTAATAATGTCTTTGACTTTACATATGGTTCCCATCACCTTAGCTGATGTTGTTATAACTAAATTTTACCATATTAACTTATGTCAAAAAAATATGATAATTATCTAACTCATAACATTACAGTTCATTAGACTTTGATTTTCCCAAAATTCAAAATACGATTTCACCAGAATTCAAGATCACATATCCCTAGGATTCAAAATCGGATTTCTATATAATTTAGAATCTCATTTCTCTATAATTATTAAGCCGAATTAATCAGAAATTAGACTCTAAATATCTCAAAAATAAAACTCTAGTTGTACCTGAAATCAGACTCTGATTCTCCCTGAAATTAGAATTTCATTACCTTAGAAATTAGACTTTTATTCTCTTAGAAACCTGACTCTCGTTTTCATATAAATTAGATTTTGATTATAAGTTTTCATATAATCAAATTTTTAATATAATTTGACTATGAATCTCACAATATCAAGAAACCAATTAAAATATTTGGTTATTGTTACCTCATTTCGGTGATGCTGAGATTCATTTTATTAGATCCAAAATGTCATAATGTTTCTTAAGCATATAAATGTTTCTAATTGGTATTTATATAAAACAATTTCATCTATTCTATTTGAAGATTAACATTTTCTTATTTTCAGGTGTATAGGTACCTCAATAATTTAAGAAAAAATATGGACTTTGGAGGGGTTGTAAACTATTTATGATTTTTATTATAAATACGGATCTATTTGAATGAGTTGAGTAGAGTTGAACTGTGGAATAAAGTGATACTCTAAATAACCTCAACTCAAATATTACTTTTTTGATTTCTGTGAACAACTTCTTCAAGCAAAGAACTTATTGTTCAACCTACCTAGTGTGAATATGATTGTTGCAATTTTTAATCAGGGTCTTCCGGGGATAGGAAGAGAGAGGTGTTGATTACCTACATAGTCGAGGGCTTGCGGGGATTGAAAGACATATACTGATCTTCGTATCGAGGGATCACCCTGTTGTGGGTAAGATGGTATTTCTGAATGTATAAATCATGGGATCTTTATCCAATGTTGTTGGATAAACATAATTTTGTATTATAATATTTCTTATACATATTTACTTGTTGTTGTTTCAAATTTTATTTCCACTGCATTTAGTTAAAGATATAAATTTTAACAATATTACACTTTCTAATACTTGTACAAACTCTGATATATTAGATTCTATACACCTTATGGTAGAATATTTTTTAATGTAAACATTTATTATGTTTCATTTTCGGATCCAATTTATTCGATTCTACGAAAAAAAATTATCTTAATAACTAAATTGGGTTTGTGAATTCATCATATTTAATATTGTTAAACATATATATTATTAAGGATAATAACCTATTTTTTTAAATCCACATTTCACCCCGTTTTATAATTGAGAAATCTATGTCTTAATTTTGATCCTACAGATATGAGGAAACCCAACCAAAAAACCCATATAGATATCATCCCACATCCACATAGAGACTGCAAATGGTTGAAGCAAACCCGATGGTTTTTGTTTCTCTACCTTAACCTGCTGACAGACATAAAAATGAAAGAAAAATCTAATAAATTTATCACCTCATCCCTAGCCATAAGAACATATTTAAGATATCATATAACATTTTTCTTATTCATAGGTGCAATGTTCAGCATAAAATATGACAATCCCACATCACAACATTCCTTATTTCTAAAGGCACAATTAAGTGATTTTGATATTATAAGACACTCCCTTTGGATAATTACCACTAAGAAAATGTCTCCCCACTATAAAGAGAGAAAAAAATAATACATATTTAATTATCATGATTTTTATCTTGAAAAATCATCTCGAGAAGATCATCCAACTAGGTCATCATTTATATCAATTAAGTTGGTGCCTTGCAGTTGGAGGGAATTGAAACTGGTTGAGTACTATTCATTAAGTCAATAAATTAATCAACTTCCCATAATGGTTTCAGACCAAATAAATCAGAAGTAAAAACATCATGAAACTCTTTGACTACTATTGGGTGACCATTTCTTAATGATTCCTACACTCTATAAAAAGAAAAAAAAACATATATCACTTTCCCCAAATCTAGAAAAAGAACTTTCGGATCTGCTCAAACTCAGGTCCAAATATCCCCTTAATAAAAGAGTAACACTAGTGGGTGTTGTAATGTAGACCTGTTGAAAAAAATATAAATCTGTGATTTATTGGAAATGATCCAATCAATCTCAAATATAACATCATTATATTTCATAATAATAACTAGAAAACTCCAAGAAAAATCTCCATTGGAAAGAGAGAAGACACAAGTAGGGATACAAAGACCATGCTCTCTCTATATACCAAGGGGTGTAACAATATCCATTATGAAAGATAAAATCTACACATGATGATTAATCAGATTAAAAATAATAGTTGAAATAAATGAGTGAGATAAACCATTATCAAATTGGTTAGTCAATTATTATGATCCTATAGTAATGGTACCTCTCACAGTCACTGGACCAATGTATAATTCAGATAAAGACTCTTCTACTGTGTGAAGAAGCTTCATTCTGTATTCCAATAGATGGAACCCTTTTTATGTGAAAAATATAGTTTCCTAACAGTTATAATAGGAACAAATGATCTTTTTACACTATTCTGAGTAGATAAATGAAGGTAGAATTTCTACAGGTGTCCTAAATATCAACATGTGATATAGTTTTTTGGTGCCCCATTGAGAACCCTATTATAATTTTTTGGATTTCTACAATGATAGAAAGTCAATTAAATTACTCCTAGAATTGTAGGAGGTCTTTATATACTCTTCCATCATGAACTGCCATAAGAATAATCACACTTTGGTTTTCCATTGAAGGAAACAATGCTTCCTCTTGAAGAAAAAGGAACTCTCATAAACCCTAACATTCCATAAAAATCAATTTCAACTATCATCACCCTATACATGACATAATCTTAATTGGAAACCATCATTATGAAAACCTTATAATATATATCTAATCGAATCCCCAACTATAAACATTGAGCCTTGATCCACTCATTAGATACAATCATAGGAGTAAACATCACTATCTGAAAACAAATATTTGAATAATCTAACAAATTATTTTTCAGCTTTCTCAATCTTGAAAAACTCAAAATCCATGGGAAACACCATTTACATTGGATAGAACTGCTCATTTAAAATAACCTTGAATTCCTTATACTCTAATCCAACATGCTTTTCTGCAATCACCATCATGCCCCACTATCTCCTATTGGGTCCTTCCAACATTATGTTTTCACACTTTACCTTGATACCGTTTGTTGTTTAAATGAACTCAACTAGAAAGTATATCTTACTCAACAATTCCGCATAATATTGAGGATAAATGGATCATTTTAAAACATATGACATTTGGGGAAGGAACTATTGAGAATGATTAAGATGGATATCCCCTTAATGATCTATAGATGGAGAATAAAGTACAACTAGAGGGGGTGCATATCCCATAGAATGGACAGTGTGCACAATCACCTCAACTAGATTTGGTTAAACTGAAGGACTCGTTCTGTTTGGATTTACAACGACTTTCTATGGGATGAAATTTTTTATTCTTCTTGGATTAATGATTCTACCCAAGACTAAAAAATTAAATGAATATATTATATTAACACTATAACATAGAAACATGGAAATGTATTCCCATCAAATGGAACCAACATATTTGGATTCCACTATATCCAAATCAGAATACGGAAATGACTTGAACTAATACATATAACATAATTACCTAGCCAAAAAATGCGATATAAGATTCCTTACGATGAGAGATATCCACGAAATCAATCACAACTACCTCCTATGTCCCTACATGACTTAAACAATGCATACTAACTTCATGACCAAAGCTGAACAACCTCTTATGATAACATATTTCTAGGAACCATCCCGGTACCCTGGTAACTCAATAACCAAGATTTCCCTGGCACAAACCAAAGGGAATTCCTGATCCCCATGGTTCGGTGACTAGCACTTGTCATCATAAAATGTTCAAGTGGCAATTATTTTGGCACAATATATAACAGAAGGAAGACAAGCAAGTTAATATGAATATAAAATAATCTCTTCTAGGGGTAAATTAATCGAATATAACAAGTCATAATAAATCCTAAATTTCTAAAACCCCTGTAAAAAATAGGGAAAATAACCCTAAGGTCCAAAAGGATACAACTCTCCACGTATAAATCTACACAGCTGGATCCACCTCCAATAGACCCCTTATCCTTGCTTTAAACTGGAAGGAATTGTCTACAAAAAACTAAAGGAAAAAATTAGAGTGTGATCATAAGACCAATTTTATACCACCATGGATTCCATAACATATACCAAATATAGATTATCCAAAAAAATATTTCAATTTTCTATATAAGTAGTTTTGAAAATTTCAAAATCATATTTAAACAAAACATGCTATATATTTTTAAAATGATGATTTATAATTTTAAATAACTTGCTTATAATTTATATTAGATGGAATATTTAAAACAATCCATTAATTGTTTTTACATAAAAAAATTATATAAATATATAAAAGGCATGTAAAGACATTTTAATAATGTTCATTCATTTATATCTCATATATAAATAAACAAGAGAGAAACATGGCCATCTTCCAAGGAGGTATGAAAACTATAATATTCTGTACTCTCTGATCAATCAGATAAAATTTATTATACTCACGTCTCCCTAATGATGTTTATAGGTGACTCTTTACCCTCCCACCAGGGATGTGACCCACCACAAGTATGTTTTAGAAAGTTTTAATATCATAGAGTGTATCAAAATTACTCACCGACTACCTAAGTCTCCCATGCGCTTTTAAATGATGGAAAATTTATTTTAAGACTTCTTAAAAAAAATTAAATCCCAATATTACATTTAAATATTATAGTTTTTCTTTAAAACGATATTGGTGTTTAATAAAAAAGTATTTCCTTTTCTCGAGATAAAACCGCTGGGTTTCAATCAATTCAATTTAATCCATTTTCTCATGTTTGAAACTCATTTATAACAAATTCCATCCTTTTCAAAAGTCATTTACAATATTAAATTCATCAATTTAGTTGAATAAATTTCCATGAAATCCACAATTTAAATTCAACCATTTAAATTAGCCAATTTTCATAAACACACCTCAATTCAATAGAATTAGGGGTTTTGTATGATTTTTTTAAAAACCATTTCAAATATCCTGATTCTATCGGATTAGATTTTATAAATTTCATTAAAATAAAGTGTTAGAAATTTAATTTGAATAAGAAATTGAAATAATTCATGCTATTTAGAACTAATATTTGTCTAATCAGGATGTAACCACCTACCTATTCCCAAATCTAAAAACTCACAGTGACACCCACCAATAGGAATGAAGGTGAATAAGACTTAAAAAATCAACATAATATCCAAATCCAACACCACATGGATTAAATGGATCAATTCCAAGATGATCCATTGAAAACCAAAAATAGGAAAAAGAGTAGAACATAATGAATGCGGGGAAAACATACATGGAAAACACATTGCAAGCATAACAATGATCCAAATCCAAAAGAAATGATTCATATGTAATGGATAGGTTCGATATTTCCTGGGAAATTACATAGGTTGATAAAGTTTATTTTAGAGTATAGGTAAAAGAAATAAGCATCTACACTTCCTATTTTAAAAAATAAGGATGTACATTAAATGAAATGTAATCTAAATACACGCCATGAACCCTAAAAATATTATAACCTTCAAAAAATGAAACATCTCAACTTAAACTCTGACACTATGAATTAATTACCAATCATTAATTCCATCACAAATTGTAGTTATTACTCAAAACAAGTACCCATAACAACATGATGCCAGTCATGAACCGTTTATAAGAACATTACCTGACATGTAAGCCTTTTACACTGGGTTTAACCCTATGAAAATATACAAGAAAAGTTGTTTTGATGGTAAGAATATAACAAATCTTTGAATTCACCATTACAAGTTTCCTACCAATCCAAACTCTACACTACCCTATCAATGAAAACGAAAAACTCAGACAGGGTTTAAGGCATACCTATCAAAACAGTAACGCGAAGTTTCAAATGTTCATTAAAGTATATTCTAGAATACCACTCACACCACAATTTATGAATAGTGAACATTGTGGTACTTAGAACATTTTCCTAACCAATGGGGGACTTCCCATGAGTGACCCCCCAAATAATGACATCAATAAATCCCTATAATAACAAATCTAAATCGTATAGTAACACCCAAAGAGTAAACTCAATGATAATAACATGGATGATGGCCCTCTGATAGACCATCCACTAAAGTTCCCAAGTACTTCCCTATGATGTGTTTCTCATATAATTTCATAGGGGTTCACATTTAATAAACAATAATAAAAATAATTATTCAAATAAAACATGATTCAAAACACAATTTCACAAACCATTAAATATTCATTGAATATACCCATTTTATATTTTATAATATGCACATGAAACCCATATTTAAAAACAATCCATTCAAAAAAAATTATAAATAATTCCAATTTATTTATAACAAAATGTATAAAATAAGAGAAATAATGTTAATCAATCATTTTCTTGAGATAGAACCACCTACCTTCAGCTCTATTTGAACACTACTCACAACATGATAGACCAACATTAGAATAAAAAATAGAAAATTCCATAAAAATCAAGACCCACTAGATTTAAAATTTCCTAAAAACCTCAATAAACACACTAATCACACCAAAAAAAA
Organism: Viscum album; assembly: GCA_963277665.1. NCBI lineage: Eukaryota > Viridiplantae > Streptophyta > Magnoliopsida > Santalales > Viscaceae > Viscum > Viscum album. The sequence goes on from OY728165.1 coordinate 296,522,003, forward strand.
AACATGTTGTACATCAACTATGAGTGGATCAAACAAAATATCTAGAAAATTCACATAATAACTAACATGTTATCAATAGATCTGGTAAATAGAGACGAATATCATGATTGTTACAAATAATAATGTTTTATTAGAATGGTTCCTCATAGAGAGATAAGTATGAAATATATCTATATAGTGAACATTGAATGATGTGGTCTCAATGATGAAATTTTTTATAAATATTACCAAGGAACTTCCATGGTTTTGAGACCTATGAATGCACATTGAGAGAGTAGATGAAATTAAATGAGAAACAAATAAAACCTAATATTATGGAGGTATTTATGTCATAAAACATATATTGATAAGGTAAATCCATATGAATAATATACACCAAAAAAAATTCCTTCTCATGTTAAAAATCACTATAATCTATTTTATAATGTAATATTTGTATGTATTTCATAAAATGGTATTACGTCCTAAAGGGTGTATTTTCTTATTCCATGTGAAATTTAAATGATATCTCCTAATCATACAATGTAAATATTTCATGAAGTTAGTCGCTCACCTAAGACCCTATAGGAACTCCTACTATTACTCAAAACCTAAAAAACACAGTTAAAAAGTAAAAATTTTCCCTTATAATTCTAGATGTTAAAATCTCCCTACCATTTAACATTCCATCCACATTATGTAATATAGAATTAGGGTGATCCAGAAGGATTTGAGACCAATTATCCCTTATCAACAATTTGTGCTCCCATGTGTTATTATAAAAGTATCTATTATGTGATACCACTAATAAAAATTGAATACAATTACCATTCAAGAATTTTACGTAAAAATATTTGAACACCACCGAATTCTCTATAACTAAATAATATTTCTCCAACCCAATATCTTCGAAATTAGGATGTGAGAGGGGACAAGAAGGTACTTCTTAATATGAGATACATGGAAAATAGCATGTATACGTGTTTTTTGATCAAGACATTACAACTAATAAGAAAACATCCCATGATTCTATGTGACATAAAATGGTCAAACATATCTCAGATCATTATTTCCCTATTTCCCAAGATCATGTCGACCCAATGGAGTAGAAATATATTAAAACCCATTCAACAATTGATGATTGAAAAGGATATCATGAAAAAATAAATATTATTCTGATAATATTATGCTTTCACAAGAAGAAAATATATATTATAAATCCCTCATGACATCTCTTGAATGTGACTTGGTCCCATAAGAGTGGTCGCAAATGAATCTTCTGAAAAAATATGTGGTCTACACCAAGAACCATACAATGTATCGAAGGGATCTATCCTGATAGAAAAATGATAACTGTTGTTATAATGAAACTAATCTAGATTCAGATGAATGTCTCATTTTTCAAACAAAATACACAATTTCAGCTTGGATCATATCCTTCATCATTTAATTGGAAATTCTATTTCAATTTACTTATCTTGATGGTATGTTATACTAATCTTAACATGAGTTTCCATCGCTTCATAGAGACCCTTCCAAAACCATGAGGTAAATTTTGGATCCCGTTACAATATAATAGAAATTTGTACCTCTATTTAAAATTAAAATATCATATATATATATATTACATATCTTATAAAACCATAGTTGATTCATTGATTAGATGGGATGATTTCTTAAATTTGATCTACCACTACCAATATTGAAACATTTCAATGAGGTTTTAGTGTCAATGCAACAACAAAATCCATGGGCAACTAATCCAATTTCAAAATAAGAACATTAATAGATTGGATCAAACTAAATGTTTTAAAATACTCTCTCTTTACCTATTATCAATTGTAATAGTGGTATAAAAATTCATCAATATCACACTTAATACCCAACCCTTATAATCGAATTATATTATCAAAATCCATCTTCATATTTCCCATATGAATGACCCATGAAAAACTATTGTAGTTAAATAATACTAACTCATCAGAGATACAAGGATAATAAATATATTACCAATAGGATAATAATTTCAAAAGAAAAATACCAACTACAAATGGCCTCTCCGCATAATGGGTTTATAAGATTTATATAAACTCATAATCCTTTTGTTGACTTGATGTAATAGATTCAATAAATCATGATGAAAATAGAATTTTGGTAAAAACTATACCCAAACCATCCTAATATTCAATTTGTAACTTAGGGAATATCCCTATAAGGTTCCACTCTACCTTTGATTCATTGACAACCTCTGATGGTACACTTCTATTGAACGTGTCAATAATGACATTCCCCATCCTTGGATTGTAGTAATTGTATAAATCAAATTTTTGAAGGTAATCCACCCACCACCTCTATTTGAATTTAATTTTTATATATGATAATTACTATCTTTATATATTATGGTAAAAAATAATTTTGAATATCTACCCAAAAAAATATAATTATGCCAAAAAATATGCACATGAACAATAGTGAAAATATCTAAATCATGGATGGGGTAATTATATACATGATACTAAAGTTGATGAGAACCCTAGGACACAATGTTATCTACCTTCATAATAACCCAAAACAAGACCGTCACAAGGAGAATCATTGTATACTAAGAAACCCATACCGATATTAAGTATTATTAGAAGAATTGATAATTTATAACCTATTTCAAATCATTAAATTAAGACTGAAATGTCATATCCTATAACAATTTCTCGCCATCCCTAATTACAGTTTTCAAAGGTGATGAAAATTTTTATAACTCATGCAACGACCACTGACTATATCCAGTGACACCAAGGAAGGTATGAATATAATAAATATGACACGACACATTCCATGAAAAGATATCTTTCCCTTTCTCATGATATACTAAGTGTCCAGGTTCAGAAATCACATGACCTAAGAACATAACTTCTTGGATCAATAAAATGAATTTTGAATTCTATTAATAATGTTGTTGGAATCATTGAAAGCAAAAAAAGGTTTCAAATGGTTATTTTTCACTTGATCATATATAAAATAAACCAGATTATATTGTCCAAAAACACTACCACAAAAAATTGACATAATGATATAATGTTTGGTTCATGAGAAGCATAAAAAAGAAGAGTTAGTCAGTCTAAATTTAATCACAAGATATTCATAATGGACATACGATCTCTAGAGTTCCATCTTCATAATATCACACTTACAAACCCAAAGATGATTAAAACACTACCAAATATCTATCTTCAAAAACTACTGTTCTTAATTTAACTGATCACTCCAATCATCCACACCGGAAAAATGATTGTTATTCTTAACTTTTACCTAGTTCAAAATCTAATCATCAAATCATAGTTTATGTTTAACATATTTTTTATTGTGAAATATCAGGTGCTATGTTCCTTGTGATTCACCTTTGTGAATGAAACAATAATTTATTGAATCATCCAATTGAATCATGATATCTTTTAGGTATTTTAGTGGAATGTGATTTGTGGGTATCAAGTCCATATATGTAGTTAAAATAATATAATTTTAAAATACCACATTCTGGTATATAATAATAATAATATAAAATTTTATTTCAAAATAGTATCAATGTCCCAAAAAATTACTCCGAGATCAACAGGAGATCATAAAACATTAGGATCAAGTGAAATAGCATACAACAAAATCATGGGATCTAGGTGGGAATTTCCTACAAAACCAAACATTAAATCCTCCTCTCTCTATAACACAAAATAGACCCCATTAGCATGATGTAATGTGACACTCTAATGAAAAAATTTATTCTAAATAATGACCAACAGTACAATCCATCATGATAGTGACATAACATAATTCTAGATTCATAATGTGGAAATTTTAGACTAACTCTGCATCATATATCGACTTTGAATAAGAATGAAATCAGAACCCCTAATCTTTTATATTTCCATGTTGTTTATCTATGTACATATGTATTTTATTGGATCTATTAGAATATTAAAAACATTTGATTATGTATTAGATATAAATGAGTGAGAGGAATAGTTATAAATTAGAAAAATTTCTATAGAAGATGCAATAAATATTATTCCACTCACTATCATAAGACTCAGGGAAACCTATATTCGAGACTCATCCATAGTGTGAAAGTGAATCACTACTGAGGTATGTGTGTAAAAACCAATGGATATTGATGTTTTTGAATATAATATTGTGTTTTCTGGAGGTGATGATCCTTGACTGTATCGAGGAAAATATAAAAACATATTGAGTTTATGGAGATGGTTATTGTTCTATATGCATTAAACTTCTTCACTTGTATCGGAAAATAAAACTGATGGTTAAAAAAATTCCAAACATACTTTAAATATAGGGACCTTTATTAGATACAAATGATGGAATATATAAAGGAAACTATTTAGAACCACCAACACCACTCTTGTAATGAGAATAGCACTTCATCTATATTCCATTCAGGTTATTGGGGAAGCTATTGGTGTAAGGGAAATTTTTTAAAGAGAACTAATTACTACCATGTTTTGTTTTTCCATTATATATATATATACTATCACCACATAGGTATAATTTATAAATAAAAAATCATGTTTTCTAATATCTATTCAAAAACCGTTCATGTGGATACGACGTTTAAAATGATCATTCATGTCCACCACTTGAGTGAAATAAATTTATCATTTTAATGATAGTTGCTATCTGAAAATGAATACTCTCCATACTTTAAAATGATGAATATTAAGACGTTTTTATATCATTAAATCCTATTAGAAGAACATGTAAAAGAATATTATTTACAATCCCTTTTAATCAATGACCACATGCTTATCCACCTATACAATATAACACCATTTGTAACGTCCCGGTTCGGGGATCCCCCCAGAGGTGCCCCATACCAGGTTGGTCACATGGCCTCAAGAGAATTTCATCGAATGCCGGAGGCTGACGAATAGCAGCGAGAACCTTGGGTGTGATAGTGGGGAAACTATGCCCTCATTGGTAGAGTACCACAAGAGAAGTAAAACAGATAGAAACAGTGGAAGTAGTAAAACATGAAATAAGTAAACAATGGGAAAATGATGAAATAAAAAACTAGATCACATATATAAAATTACGCATGATACATATGTCTAGTAAAGTAGCCAAACAAGTCACAATTCTATAATATAGTAGTAAAGCAAAGGAGAAAAGAAAGCAGATATACTCTAGCAGCATCACAATCCTCAGCATGGTCCCATACTCTCCAGATCCACAACAATCAAGTACCTGAAGTAGAAGGGCTCTTTCCCTTATCTATACCTACAACAATATAATCTCTTTGGTCCCAAAATAATGACCCAAATAGGATGTGAGATGAATCCCAGTAGAAAAACACCCAATGATCTGTGTCTAATAGTCAGTGAATATATATGGTAGGAAATAAACAAAATGATGCAGTAAAAATGGAAGTACACATAGTAACAATCATACAAATTCAATTGTATTAATTTTCCTATATCAATTAAGTAGCTAATAAAAAAGCAGGTAATCCTCTGGGAAGTACTCACAGCCTAACCCCTATGGTTCAACCAACAAACACAGGCAACCCTCTGGGAAGTACTCACAGTCTAAACCCTCTGGTTCAGCTTTAGCAAATACACTATATGGAAGAAATCACTATCAATTCACCCCATGGTCTCGTATTAGTAACTAATAGGCACTTTGAGGAGGCACTCAATGTCCAATTCTCCTTGTGGCATGTATCGAGGAAACTATAGACACTCTGAGGGAGAAATTACATCCACCCCCCTATGGTCTCACAACATAAAAGTAAACAGTCACTCTGGAGAATCCCTCAATGTTAATTATCCCTATAGTCTACTAGACCAGGTTCCCACACCCCTGTGTAAGTCAATCGTGCTCAAACGATACATGGAAGCCAAATTAAACCTCAATAACTACTTGTATAAACAATATACAACATATCATATCATATCAGATAATATTCACTCAATCTTAAAGTAACACCCCGACCCTAGTTACAAAGAGTTAGTACATTATTAAATAAAATTAGAATGATATAAGAAATCATGTCCTGAAAGACCGATCAATTTAGTAGCCTTGGAAGTACTAGATATATTCATAAGTTTTACATTACATAATGAAATAAAAACATAAACACCATATTATCCCTTAATGAAGAAACTTATATACTTAGCCTATCCCTCCAGGTTAACCATGAAATAAATCTTCACATCCTGGTAAAAATAAAACATAGAAAGGGGTGATCTCAGATGCTCAGTAAAGATAACAATATAGCAGAAACCTTCATGAATATGCATAAACATTTAAGGCAATGTATTAGACTAAAACAAAAGCCTTTTAAACTTAAAATTAATCATAATATTGAAAATATTAAATCAGATAATGCCCTTTACTTATTTGTATAGATATTCTACTAGTTGAATAGTCCCATGCAATATCAATAGTGACTTTCATAATGATGGAATGCATAATGCTAGCCTTCATAACAACACAGTCAAGGCCATATGCCAAGACTACAAATAAGATTTTGTCAAGGATTTGTGCCAAGACACTAGTTTGTCTCATGAGGCCTACCTATTCATTGAGGAGCTATATCAGGCTCCACCAGTCACTTATTAAGTCCAATTCATTCCTCATAAGAAAAGGTTTAAACATAACATAAACATTTGTTTTAAAACTAGCATACGAAATGTGAATAATTTATCTATAAACCACAAATGGTGTAAAAATAACACATCCACAATAAAAAATATCACAAAACCATCAATAAAATATGGATGTTTTTTATTATAATAAATAAAATTCAATCAAGCTTAAAATCTATCAAAGGATGTTGACATAGATGAAATGAAAACTTTTTTAGAGAAATATCTCTTTCTATTTTGAAATCATTTAAAAGTTATATAATTATAATAGAAAACATTTATTTTGAAAATATTCTCATAAGATTTTATGGGAAGATTTGATGATGTTATAATGGTGGAAAATATTTTCACCCACAGTATAAGTTAAAAAATACAATTTTACTTTAATTTTGTCAAAAAGTTCATAAATTAACCTGTTTAGAAAATGACAGAAAGATTCCTTTCAAAAAATATAAGGTCAAATAATGGTATAAATCAATTTAAACCAATGTCTAGTAAACATGTTTTGAAATAAATTTTTAAGAAAACAAGGATGTGGATGATAAATAGGTCGCCGTGGATAGTTACAAAAAAACAACCTCAGATAATAATGATATTTTGAAATTAACCCTTACATTGTAATTTACTTTAGTTGAGGGTACGTTTAACCTCTTGTATAAATACCATAGTATGTTATAAAATTATACTAGAACAATATTTATATTTATGATATCATAAATGAATCATATTTGACTTTATATTACCCATATAATAATGATTTACATGTTAAATTAACATTTCAGTTAATAATTGCTTTCTTTATCGTACGTGTTTTAACTTGTCTCTCTTGATTATATCACTTAGATAATGATTTAAATAATTCCAGAATATAAATCATTATTTATATATCATATATATTTAGAATATAAATATGAATAATATATATATATATATGAAATGAAAAACACCATTTATGGAGATGGTAGGCCGTATGTACACATAAATGTTGTTTCTGTTTTCATATCGTATTGAATGGAACCAAGTGAATAAGATATATATATGTACATATATATATATATCTCCAGTAACATTATTATGTTATATATTACATACTTATTAATGATATATATTTTTATATTCATCTATGAATGGTGAACGTGGAAATGAATCCTATCGCGTCGTGGAGACGGTAATCCGTACGTACGCACGAGTGACAATATCATTATATTAATGGTGAAATAATATGTAATTGGATTTTATATAATATATACAGTATAATTAACATGTTATATATATATATATTATTTATATTATTTATACTAATTATTATACCCATCCAAATAATGAAGTGTTTGAATAACAAACTACACCACGACTTGGAGACGGTAATCCGTGCGTACGCATGTATGATGACTTTCTCATTTATAATATGGGTAGAGTACTGAAAATGGTTTTACCATTTTTATAATAACATCAAAGTATATAGATGATACTAGAGTTATTATCTTAGAATGGAAACAACAAAGAAAAAGGATGTGGAAGATGAAAAGAACTCGATAGAGGAGATGAAATATTTACCTCTTCTTTGGGTTCTTTCATTTTGATTTGATCAAAAGGGATCTTTAGGTTGGATTTATGAACAAATTGATGCATCTATAATGAAGGGAGGGAAGTTGGGAGGATATTTGGGCAGGTCTTGGACGAGCCAAAAGCCTTTGGAGTTGTGAAATTAATAGAAGGGAATGTGCCCTTTGATAAGAGAGGTGAGGGTCACTTTAGGAAAATCTTGAAAGATTATATTATAATAAAATAATTTTCGGTTTCTAATGGCTCCAAAATTAATTATTTAGAGGATAAGGTGTGTATGGGTCGAAAAACTCTCAACGAATAGGTTTTAGACATGTTTTTTCATCATATTAACCTTATCTTTTAGATTTAACTCTTAGTTAAATATTTTGACATTTACCATGTCTCTTTGTATTTTTATATTATATGGTTAATTATCTTACTATAACAAGCCAAGAAAACCCCATGTGGTTAATTATTAATAAATATAACCTTATCTAAGTCCTTTATTCATCCTTTTTTTAGGAATATTATATCAATTAATAATATAATATTTGTTTAAAAATTCAATTATGTCAATTTTGACACTATTTAGTATTTGGTTTTTTTGAAAATCATAACAGCATGATTAATTTGAAAAAAATTATTTAATAACCCTAAAATTTCATATTAACCTATAAAATTATTTGAATTCATAAAATATCTCAATTTATATTTATTTGGATATTTATATTATCAATTATTTTAATATTTCATTAATAAGGTAATTACTGCATCATCATTGTGTCATAAATATAATAAATTATTTATGTATAAAAAGTATAAATAAAAAAAATTATGTAGGAATTTTTTTATTTCTAATTAATATTTATAGTCGAATTTATCTTAAGTATAACCCTATATTAAAAAGGGTTTAGTTATAAAACATTGAATTTAACTCATTTAACACTTCTTAAAATAAAATAATAATAAATTTCCTAATCATATCCAACTGAACCAAATTGGGTCAAATTTTATTCATAAGTTTGTTTTTGGTCGAATTATACTTATCCAATAGAATTTGGAAACGTGTTAGGGTAATTATAATATCATTTTTGCACATAATTACCCTATTTATTTTTTACCGTGGTAAATAAAAGTCAAAAGTTACTATTCAGAAAATATTATTTTTATCTTATTGAATCTAATTTTACTTACTAATGTCATCTATTTATCTTTTATTTTTGAAATTAAACTCACAGAAGTGGTAAAATTATATTTTATGCAAATTTATTAACGTGACTAGAAGGTGGGTAAAAGAGGATAAAAAGTTCAATAGAATTTTATACATATAATTTTATTATAAAATGACTTCAATGAATTAAATTTAACTTATTTAGATATTATATATCTATTTTGACATAAAATAAATTTAAATAAAATAAATAATTATTCAGATAAAAAGTTGGTTTAAAATAATGACGTAGTGTTTTGCACTATTCATAAAAAATTGATTTTTTTTCAGAAAAATAACAAAAATTCACCCTAAGATATTTTTGATATTCCAAATTTAATAATGAAGTCTATTTTACCAAATTAAAAACATAGATGCTGAATTTATTAATTTAAAATTAATTCATGTTGTCAAAACCAAAAAGTGGGTTTTTAAAAAGTAAAAACTATCAACAGATTGACATTTTTTCATGTCAAATTTAAATGTGAAAATACCTATAATGGCCAAAATTTTATTGAATAATAAAAATATAATCTAATTATACTTCAAAGCCATTAAAATTCATAATTTATCCCTGTAAATTATTTAGATTAAAAAGGTGGTTTTCAATTAAAACATAGTATTTTTCACTATTCATCAAAATATGAAAGTTATCAGAAAAGTTCCAAAAATTTATCCAAACTACATTTTTATGTTCCAATTTTAAAGAAGAATTTAATTTCATTACATTGAATATATAAAAGTGTCAAATATTTGTTTTTAAAAAGGGTTCTCCATTAAAAATCTGTAAAATTTCATTTTTTGAAAAATACTTATTTCATCTAAAAAAATGAATTTGTTCTCATATTATGTCTAAGAAACACATAATATGGATTTTAAAAATAAATAGTGTATCTAAGATTCAAAATTCAGTTAATAATATTCATAACCTCTTTTTGAACAGTTATTTTAGTAAGTTGTGGTGCGCTCGAACTCAGTGTTGCGTGTAAAACAAGCTAATGAATCACTTTATTGAGATAACGCACTTTGAAATCTTGGGGTATTACATTCTACCTTCCCTCAATAATTTTTTTCCTCATAATTTGAAATTTTTCTTCAAAAATAAATTGTTAAAAATGATAAAATACATTTGTGGCAAACCCACATCGAAAATTGGATTAATAAAATTTACTCTTAATAAGAAGGAAAGGGAAATGAAAATGTCACCACCAAATTATGATCTTGATTAGAATAACATTGGTGGAAATTAAAGACACATAATTGGAGGAAAAATATAAATAAATATAGTGAGTGATTGAGGTCATCAATCACAAACAAGTGTAAAATTGGGGGCCTCAAAAGCCATCAATCTAAGATGATGTAAAATATCATCAGTTCACCAAAACATAAGGTGTTATGATAAATTTTTTTTGGTTTTAAGATACATTACCTAAAGTATAAGAATTAATTTATTCATAGAATAAGATGAAAAAAATATACTTGAAAAGTAGAGTTGCATCCTTCAACTAATTTCTACCACAAACTCTTCTTTCACTCTAAAATATATTATAATTCAAAAGTATTATATTTAACCAAATCATATAAGGTTCCAAAAATAATGAATTTATAAATCATTTGTCAGGAAATTTAAAAAAACTACATTATACAAGCTAGGACACCACGTAGGCTTGTGGTAGGTGATGCACCCTTGTCACCCTTCGGTTGCAAGTTCATTTCTCGCGGCCTTGCCGGACGTGACAGGTTATCACCTGACCTCCGGGTTGTCATTTTTATAACCATCCAAAAATAATCCCAAGAAATGATTTAACCTTAACAATAATGTTCAATGTCAAACTTCATCGATTCCAACCTTTAGACTTATCCAAAATACTTATGTCCAAACTCACAATAAAAAATTTCTGAGGAAGTTAAACACAATAAAGATCCATTTTTCCACGTAATAACATGTGAATACCTTCATCATGTATTCTTTTAAAACACAGTAAAATAATGAATTATCATATAATCTATTGATTACATTCATGCTCCCTTATTCCTTATAGAATACTGTATATACTCCTTATATCCAAAAATGTTGTAAACTCCAACAATGATGGAATCTACAAATCCTTAATCAGTTTCAAGGTAGTTAAGAATATCCAATATTATTTATCCAAATCAATCATATATTATTCCAAAATCAATACCTCAGTATATGAATAATATTAAGGTTTATATTTCTCTCATCCATATATTTTCCAAAAATTTAACCTTCCATTGAGTCACTTTTCTGGTTCCACACAATCTCAAGTCCTTAATGAAATATTATTGCAGTACAATCTTTATATACTATATAGTTTTTATAAGATGTACATCATTAATACAATACTCAAATGACAAAATACTTTAATAAAAACATAATAACTCTTAATTATTCATCTTCATCTTCGGAAGTATCATAAGTTTATTATTATCCAATAGTAGCATTTGGGGTATACTCTGATGATTTGGACAATGATTCGTGTAGTGTTCCAACTCCTTGTAGATGAAGCATTATACATTTGAAAACTTTTTCTTACCCTTGAAATCACGTACTTGGTTTCATTTTTCTCCACACCTATAACAAAATCTCATTCCCTTCAAGCATTTACCATTGTGGTTCCTTCCACAGTTATCACATATGTGAAAATTATTCTTTCCCCTCTTCCCTTTATCCACCTTTCTCTCTCCCATCATTTTCTTCTCTTGCTTCACTCCAACGCCATAGGACTCAGAGAATACATTACTTATCTTATTAAAACATGACACTCTTTCTTCATATGATGAGAATACGTGGGAGACTATTTCCATTTTAAATGGTGGATTATTACCATAAATGATATGATCCTTCTTAATCTTTAAATCATTCATATTACAGGAATTTTGATTCCTTCTACTGGGTTCCATTTCTAAAAAATGGCATAAACAATGTTAGTTTATGAATCACAATGCAAAATTACAAACATGTAAAATACCTAAAGTAAATTGAAAAGCTTAGGCATATAATTTATAATCATAAAATGTCTTCTTTGAGGATGTATTTACTCTTAAATCCTTCATAATGGCTTGTAATGAAGATGTGAATTATCCTAAACATATCCCCTAGGAGTGTCGTAAGCAAGAGTGCTGCAAGGACCGTTGTCGTGCACTAGTTCCTATTCGAGTCTAGCTCAAAGCGATGTTTTCAGGTTTACCCCTAGGTACATCTGTTCCAAATCTGCCTCTACCTGCTCATATCCAGATAGGGATGTATTGCTTGGAAAATTCACAAAATCTCTAATTTAGAAAAATTCTAGGAAGTTCTTCCATACTAATCCTAAAATTCCATCTTAGGGTAATGTTTTCTAATCATATTTATTTTTATAAATCTAGTTTCCAAGGTTATTTCTAAAATTACTCTGATACCAACTGTAATGCTGAGACTGTAGTTACCCAGAGCTAGAGAATCATTACATAACATTGGAATGATATAAGGAATCATCTCCCGAATGATCAATCAGTTAGGTATCCTTGGAATTACTAGATACATTCATAAGATATACATTACATCAGAAAATAAAAAAATAAACAACATTTTTCCCCTTTTGAACACACTTATATCTTATCTTATCCCTGCAGGTCAACCATAAAATACTTCTTCACATCTTGGGAAAAGTAAAACACAAAAAGGGGTGAGATCAGATGATCAGTAAGGATAACTATATAGCAGAATCTTTAGTAAATAAGAATAAACATTTAAGGAAATGTATTAGAATAAAACAAAAGAATTTCAAACATAAAATTAAGTATAATATAGAAAATATAAAATCAAATATTTCCATTTACTTATTCTCATGGATATTATACTAGTCGAACAGTCACATGCATTATCAATAGCCACGTTCATAATGATGGAATGCATAATGGCAGATTTCATAACCACATAGTCAAGGCCTTGTTCCAAGACTAAAATATGATTTTTGTTAAGGCCTTGTTCCAAGACACTAGTTTTTCTCATGAGACCTACGGATGAATCGAGGATCTATATCAGGCTCCACCCATCACTTACTAAGTCCAATGCATTCCTCATATGAAAGGGTTTAAACATCACATAAGCATTCATATTAAAACTAGCATACAAAATGTAAATGCATTTTCTATAAACATGAATGGTGTAAAAATTACAAATCCATAGTAAAAAATATCACAAAACCTTTAATAAATATGGATGTTTTGCATCATAATATATAAACTTCAAACAAGCTTAAAATCCATGAAAGGATGTTGACATAGATGAAATAAAAACTTTTTTTAGAGAAATATATCTTTCTATTTTGAAATCATTTAAATGTTATATAATTATAAAAGGAAAAATTTATTTTGAAAATATTCTTATAATATTGTATGGGAAACCTTGACGATGTTATAATGGTTGAAAACAACCACACCCGTCGTATAAGTTAAAAAAATACATTCTTACCTTAATTTTGTTGAAAAGGTCATAAAGTACTTTGTTTGGAAAATGACAGAAAGATTCCTTTCAAAATATATAAGGTCAAATAAGGGTATAAATGACTTTAAACCATATTATAGTTAAAATTTCTTGAAATACATTTTTAAGAAAACATGGATGTGGATGATAAATAGGTCCCTGTAGACACTTATGTAAAAACAACATTGAATAATAAAGAGATTGTGAAATTAACACTTACCTAGTTCTTTCCTTTATTAGAGGGTACATGTAACCTCCTGTATAAAGACCTTAGCAAGTTATTAAATTATACCAGAACCATATTAATATTTATGATATCATACATGATTCATTTATGACTTTATACTACCCATTTAATAATGATTTCCATGTTAAATTAACATTTTAGGTAAAAATCGCTTCCTTTATCGTACGTGTTTTAACTTGTTACTCATGATTGTATCACTTATATAATGATTTAAATACTTCAAGAATATAAAAAATGATTTATATATCATATATATTTAGAATAAAAATATGTATAATAGACATATATATGAAATTGAAAACACCGTTTACGGAGACAGTAGGTCGTACGTACTCATAAACATTGTTTCTATTTTAATATCATTTTGAACGAAACAATGCGAATAAGATATATGTAATCACATAAGTATATATATATAAATATATATAAATTATAATTATTATTTCATATATTACATACTTATTAATGATATTTTTTTAATCAACGTTGAATGGTGAACGTGGAAATGAATCTCATCGCGTCGTGGAGATGGTAATCCGGACATACGCACAAGAAAAAATATCTTTATATTGATGGTAAAATAGTATTAAATTGGATTTTATATCATATATACAGAATCATTAACATGTTATATTTATTATTTACATCATTTATATTCATTATTATACCCATCCAAAAAATGAATTGTTTGAATAACAAACTACACCACGACGTGGAGACGGTAATACAGATGTACGCACAAGAGACAATATCATTATATTGATGGAAAAATAGTATTTAATTGGATTTTATATCATATATATATAATAATTAACATGTTATATTTATTATTTACATCATTTATATTCATTATTATACCCATCCAAAAAATGAAGTGTTTGAATAACAAACTACACCACGGTGTGGAGTCGGTAATCCGTATGTACACACATATGGTGACTTTGTCATTTATAGGATGAATAGAGTAATGAAAATGGTTGTACCATTTTTATAATAACATCACAGTATATAGAGGATACTGTATTAATTATCATAGAATGGAAAAAACAAATAAAGAGGATGTGGAAGATGAAATGAACTTGAAAGAGGTGATAAAATATTTACCACTTCTTCAGGTTCCTCCTTTTGATTTGACCAAAAGGGATCCTTAGGTTGGGTTTATGAACAAATTAAGGACTCTAAGATGAAGGGAGAATGGGAAGTTCCCTTTTATAAGAGAGGTGAAGGTCACTTTAGGAAAATATTGAAATATTATTTTATAATAAAATAATATCCTGTCTGTAATGGCTCAAAAATAAATTATTTTGAGGCTATGGTGGGGATGGATTGAAAACCTCTCAACCCATAGGTTTTAGATAGGTTTTGGTCATAAGATTAACCTTATCATTAACATTTAACTCTTAGTTTAACAGTTTGACAGTTACCATGTCTCTTTGTATTTTTATATTATATGGTTAATAATCATACTATAACAAGTCAAGCGAACCCCATGTGGTTCATTGTTAATATATATAACTTTATCAAAGTTTTTTGGCCGAACCATAGATTTTTAGGAATATTATATCAATTAATAATATAATATGTGTTTTAAAAACTCAATTATATCAATTTTGACACTATTTAGTATTTGATTTTTGTGAAAATTTTAAAACCATGATTACTTAGAAAAATAAACTATTTAATCAAAAAAAATATGTCATATTAACCTAAAAAATTAGTTTAATTCATCAAATGTCTCAAATTACATTTATTTGGATATTTATAATATCAATTATTTTAATCTTTCATTAATAAGATAATTACTACATCATCATTGTGTCATAAATAAATTTAATTACATAATATCTAAAAACTATAAATAAAATAAAATTATGTAGTAAATTTTGTTAGATTTCTAATTAATATTTATATTCTAATTTATCTTATGTATAAACCTATATTAAAAATGGTCTAGTTATTAATCTTTTAATTTAACTCTTTTAACTCTTCTTAAAATAAAATAATAGTAAATGTTACAATCTTATCCAAGTGGACCAAAAGGGGTCATATTTTATTCTTAAGGTTGTTTTTGGTCAAATTATACTTATCCAATAGAATCATGAAATGTGTTAGAGTAATTATAATATCATTTTTACCCTTAATTACACTATTTACATGTAACTGTTGTAAATTAAAATCAAAAGTTACTATTCACAAAAAATTATTTTCATCTTATTGAACCACATTTTACATACTGATGTAAACCATGTCTCTTGGATTTTTTAAATTCAACTCACAGAAGCGGTAAAATTATGTTTTATGCAATTTTGTTAACGTGCCTAGAAAGTGTGTAAAAGAGATTAAAAATTTCAATATAATTTTATACATCTAATTTTATTATAAAATGACTCCAATGAATTAAATTGAACTTATAAATGTATTATATATCTATTTTAACATTAAATAAATTTAAATAAAATAAATAATTATTTAAATAAAATGTCAATTTTAAATAATAACATAGTGTTTTTCACTATTCATCAAAAATTGAATGTTTTCAGAAAAATACCAAAAATTTACCCTAATATAATTTTGATATTCATAATTAAAAAGTGAAGTCTATTTTACCAAATTAAAAACATAGAATTTTAATTTATTAATTTAAAATTGATTCCTGTTGACAAAACCAAGATGCCGGTTTTTAAAAAGTAAAAATTATCAAAAGATTGACATGTGTTTTTGTCAAATTTAAATGTGAAATTACTTATAATGACTTAAATTGTATTAAATGATAAAAATATAATATAATTATAATTCCAAACCCTTAAAATTCATAATTTATCACTATAAATTATTTCGATTTAAAAAGTTATTTTCAATTAAAACATAGCATTTTTCACAATTCATCAAAATATGAAAGTTATCAAAAAAGTACCAAAAATTTATGCATACAAAATTTTTATGTCCTGCTTCTAAATAATAATTTAATTTAATTGAATTGAATATATAATCATGTCAAATAATGGTTTTAAAAAGGTTTTACCATTAAAAAGTGGTAAAATTTCATTTTTTGAAAAATACTTATTTTATTCGAAAAAATGAATTTGTTCTTATATTATGTCTAAGAAAAACATAATATTGATGTTAAGATTATATAGAGTATATAATATTCAAAATGAAATTAATACTATTCATAACCTTTTTTTGAATGGTTTGTCTAGTATGTTGTGGTGCGCTTGAACTCAGTGATGCGTGCAGCGCATGCTATTGAGTTACTTTAATGAGATAACGTACTGTGAAATCTTGGAGTGTAACACCTAATATTACTAGGCATTAAAAGGAAGTATCATAATAGGAAAGATTGACCGAATGTTCAATAAAATCATTGGAAAAACATCCATAGCATGGCAAAGTTAACCCTATTCAAAAACAGTTAACCTCTATCAAAACAAACAATGCATAGACGACAATAACATGGCTAAAAACTATTAACACGCAATACCCTGAACAAGGGTATTGGAAACTTTTGGACATAAAATTAAAATACTATCTATGGAAAGGAAAAAACCACCTACGTTGGCATTGTATGAATTATATAGGTGAACCTCAGGACTCGAATTGCCCTAGAACACCGTAGATCTACAGAAATGATTTTGACATTAAACTAAGAATATCTTGTGGAAGAGGAAAAATCTGGAGATGATGTTCAAGAAGAAAGGAAAACTCACCAATGTTATTCCAACGCAATTGACAGCGGTCGATTCAAATAATGAACGGTGATTCTGGGGATCAAAGATGATCCGTAGTCATACAGATTCTCCTGGATGAGATTGGTCAAGAAGAAGTGTGTTTCATCCATCAGACGCGACCCTGGTCCATTTAATGAAAAAAATAAAGTACAAGGTGTGTTTTTTAAAAGTAAATGATGTGTTTTTGACTTTTTCGGCCTCTGATTTAAGCGGTCTCTAGGTCACCACACATGGCCATGTACCCGGTCGTTACATGACCAGTACATGGTCACCCACAACAACAGGGTACACGGTGTGTTCTCCTGAAATTTCCGAAAACTCCCCTTTTTCTAAAAAAAACTTGAAAATAAAGACATACCTGAAAAGAAGTGTTGGGTTTTTACAAACATCACCCATTACAGAAATTCATCCCTTATTTTCCCTAGTAAGGTGGCATATAAGAAGAAACCTCAAACAACTCCTGCCACTACGATCGTACATCGACCACCCTCTTCTAGGTCCCATCTTGTACTTGCCTGAGCTGCCATAGAACTTGTACCAAAGGAACAAAACTGCCAAAGAGATTATTCGCACTTCGATCAAAAATTCAGATAGGATGATCCTCAAAATATGTAACTCCCAAACCCTAGTTACCCAGACGGAAAGAAGCGCCACCAAGAGTCTACACGAGGTGACTCGAGGAAGCGAGGAATTCCTTCTGGTAGATGATATCTTCCTTATAGCAAACAAGTGGTGTGCTATCAGTGTTGGAAAAATAGGAATAAGAAGCCTCAGTGCCCGAGAGACCAAGTGGAGTGCAGATCATGTGGCAATATGGGTCATCTATAGCATTTCTTCAACGTTATTCTTCCAGTGGCCAGTGACGGAGGATCAGTTTCGACTCCGCGTACAGGAGCAGGATTACCAGTTCCACAACAGACTCGGGGCTGGAGTTCTTTAGATTGTTCAGTCCAGGGTAGAAGCCATGGACACAGTGGTATGGCTCGGGAGGGTAAGCTCCGGGATCTCAGGCTGCTACACTGGGCCGCAGTGCATGCCAGACTTTTGCGGTAGAGCAGATTTATCAAGAGCAGGATCTTGGACCTTCCACAATTTGAGGTACGATTTTAGTATCCTCAGTTTTATCCTATGCAATTTTCGATACAGGAGCTTCTCATAGATTTATTTCTATTCATACTATAGAAATCCTTAGACTTAATATTTATACTTCTGAGGATATGAGGACGCTAGACACTCCCCTAGGAATTAAAACTGCTAGCGTGTGTCAGTGCTTAGACTTCCCCCTTGAGGTTGGTGGGTGCCATTTTTCATGGAGTCTCTATGTTTTGTAAATGACAGGCTATGATTTCATTCTCGGGATGGACTGGTTAGTACCCTTCTAGGCCTTTGTCGATTGCTATCACCGGAGGGTGAGTTTTACATCACTGAAGGGCGGTTCACTTCTTCACAAGTGTGAATGGGATGTCCAGGTGAGCATAGCTGTACTAGAGTATCATGGGATGGGCGATGTTATGGCCCAGATTTCTAGATTATAGCTGGATGACCATGGGACTTATCAGATAGATTATCCTCCAGTGGTTATTCGCTTTCCAAATGACTTTCCATAAGACTTTTCAGTTTTTCCTCTAGAGCGAGAGGTATACTTTTCTATCAAGCTTATGCTAGGAGCGGAACTGGTGTCCATTCCTCCTTATAGGTCGGCTACACTTGAGTTGCAGGAGCTCAAGAAGCAGTTGAAGGAGTTACAGGCAAGGGGTTTCATCTGACCTAGTAATTCTCCATGGGGTTCGCTTATCCAGTTTTCAAAGAAGGCATACGACACCCTTAGGATTTGTGTGGATTATCAGAAGCTAAACCAGTTGACGGTTAATAACTGATATCCATTGCCACTGATAGATGATATCATTGATCAGCTTCGAGGATCCATGATGTTCTCAAAGATCGAATTGAGATCCGGCTACCATCAGTTGCATGTCAGACCATATGATATACCTCTTACAGCCTTCCAGAGTAGGTATGGTTTGTATGAGTATTTGGTTATGTCGTTCGGTCTCACGAACACGCCAGAAGTTTTCATGGCGCTGATGAAAAGAGTTTTCCATCCTTAACTGGATTATTTCGTGGTGGTTTTCATGGATGACATCTTGGTGTACTCTCACAGTCAACACAACCATGCTACACATCTTGAGATCATTTTGATTACACTGAGGGAGCATCAGTTATATTACACGCTCTGAAAGTGCCGCTTTTGGATGGAATAGATTCACTTCCTGGGTCATGTCATATCAGAGACAGGAGTATCAGTAGACCCAGATAAGGTGAGAGCAGTAGTTACTTGGGAACAACCAAAGAATGTATTCGAGGTACGAAGTTTCTTAGGGCTTTCTGGTTACTATAGGTGATTTATATAGAACTTATCATGCTTATAAGTGCTACTGATGATCTTGACTAAGAAGGGGGTGAAGTATGTTTGGTTAGAAGCCTGCAATTCTGCCATTTAGAAGCTGTAGGGGAGATTTAATTCAGCACCGAATCTATTTTTTCTAGAGCTGATCTAGAGTTATAAAGTTTTCTGTGATGCATCTGGAATTGGACATGTAGCAGTTCATATGCAAGAGGGTCGTTTTGTTTCATATGGATCTCGGCCTTTGAGGCCACATGAGAGGAACTATCCTACAGACGACCTAGAGTAGGCTAAAGTCCTTCATGCTTTGCGTTGTTGGAGACATTATCTTATGGGAGAGTATTTTGTGGTATATACTGGCCATGATAGCCTAATGTATATCTTCACACAGTGTGACTTGAATCTGAGACAACAGAGGTGGGTTGAGTACCTACAATCTTTCAATTTCAAGCTTGCATATATGCCTGGGAACGACAATGATGTGGCAGACACACTGAGCAGGAGGACATAGATACAGACAGTTCAGGAGGCCAGCAGCGAGTGGCAGCTTATGGCTATGTCCTCTGAAATTCATATGGAGGTGCACGATAGATAGGGTTAGACATTTATTTCTTCTGTAGCTGTTATATCTACCCTTCTTGACCGAGTTCGAATGAGGAAGCTATCAGACCCCAAAGTCCTAGTCCTACGGGAAGGAGTGTCAGGAGGGGACCCTCTTCCCAGATGGACTATAGGAGATGATGAGATCTTGCGTTTCCAGGGACGCATATGGGTGCCAGCAGATATACATGAGGATCTAATGTGAGAATTATATTCCTCAGTTTGGGTAGTTCATCCTGGCATCTCTAAAATGTATCATGATCTGCACTGCCAGTATTGGTGGCCTGGTATGAAGAGAGATGTTGCTTTTTTCGTCATGAGATGTTCCACCTGTTAGCAGGTGAAGGCATAACACCAGTGACTAGCAGGGCTTTTACAGTAGCTACCCATTCCCGAGTGGAAGTGGAATGATGTCGCTATGGACTTTTTGATAGGGTTACCGAGATCTCCACGAGGTAATGACGCGGTATGGGTTGTCATTGAAAGGCTCATTAAGGTTGCTCACTTCTTGCTGATCAAGGAGACATTTGCTGTCGATGAGTGTAAAGACCCGTATCTTGACGTACATGGACATTACATTACATTTGCGGAATACTTAGTACATAACAAAAACACACACACAAGGACCGTAATAGTTTAGTGTCTTTGGAAACTCGGAATATAATCTTCTAATCGTGGTGAAAGATCTTCAACATCTCCCATAAAGATCTTCTTTTTTATTATACCTAAAACCTTTCTTTATATCGTGGGGAAAAGAAAACATAAAAGGGTGAGCTCAAATGCTCAGTAAGGGTAAACAAAATAAATATCAATCACATCATATACATAAGCACATAACTTTTGGAAATCTTAACCTGCAAAAGAGATCATAATTTCATAACATGGGGTAAATCATGGCAGTGAAATGTAATCACAATAATCATAACATAAAACATGAAACTTTGTGGCATTCACACATAATCATAGAGAATCATTTCTTGTTAGTCAAGACTCATTGCCAAGACTATCTTAGTGGACAAAGTCCCTTTCTGAATAGAGTAACCCTCGTTTCAGTCCTGTTTCACTGAACCGGTATAACCTACCATTCCAGCCATGTCTATCTCATGAGATATAAAATCTTTACCCAATGCATTGGAGGGAGATATAGGTCCCACCCATCTTATAATGAATCCTTTCTTATGTGTTCCACATAATCATAAAACATACATCATCGCATAACACATGTAACAAAAATGGGATTCTTGAAACATCATGACATCATAAATCAATTCATATAAGATAAAGGAATTCATAAAAATAATTCCATCACAACATGATCAAATCAATTTAATAATAGGGATAAAAACAGAACCCTTTATTATCTTAGATGGAAAATAATTTTGATAAAACACTTGAATTCCATTCTTGAGGAAAATATCCTTTCTTCTTCAAAAACATTTTTCTTTCATAACATGTCAGACAACTTTAAAATAAAATAAGTTGATTAAAAATAAACTTGAAAACTTGTAAAGGAAGTTTCTTGGAAATAATGTTTTAAAAATCCATTCATTCCGTATAAGTTAAAAAACATTCTTCGTACTTTTGTCGGAAAAGTCAAAAAGTACCTCGTACGACAAAAGATTCCTTTCATAGATATTACTAAAAACTCACCGAAGGGTAAAAATGGATTTAAACAATTGTAGGTGGATGGAAATAATATTACATATTGATGAAACATGGATGTGGATGATAAAATACACCCCAGTAAATACTTACGAATAAACAATCTCGGATAAAAATGAGATTGTGATATTTCCCTTACCTTAGGTCCGATTTGCTTCGTATGTGTCCGAACCTCCTGTATAATGATTTAAATAATGTCATTGACTTATTATAGAATCATATTCATTGTTATGATATCATATATGGTTCACTTATGACATTATATTACCCGTTCTTTTGTAAATTCCATGTTAAAGAAGCGTTTTGGGTAAAATCGTTTCTTTTATCGTAGGTGTTTTGACTTGTTGTTTTTGACATTATTATTACTTATATCATGATTTACTTACTTCCAGAATATAAAATATGATTTATATATCATATATATTCAGTATATATATATATATATATAATAGATAGATAAATGAAATGAAAAACACCGTTCATGGAGACGGTAGTCCGTACGTACGCATGAATGCTGTTTTCCTTTCCCTATTGTCTTGAATGGAAGTAAGTAGATGACATAAATATATATATATACATAAATCCAGTAGCTTTATAATGTCATATATTTCATTATTATTTCTTATATATACTTTATAATCATTCTTAAATGGTTAACATGGAGAATGAATCTCATCGCGTCGTGGAGACGGTATTCCGTACGTACGCACGCGCGGTGATTTCATTTTTCCGTAGGTTGGATAGAAGGTGAATTAGGGTTGTTTCATATTTATAATAACATATCAGTATGTAAGTAATACTGATGTTATTACTTTATCATGAAACAACTAAAGAATAATAAGTTGAAGAAGAAAGAAATTGAAAAGATCGGTAATGGATATTACCTCTTCTTTGGAACGCTTCTTTGAATCCTTCACTTAGGGAACTAAGATTGGTCTTTGAAGAAGACCAGGACCTGTAGGATTATTCTAGGGAAGTGGAGAAGGGATTTTGGCAGGGGTTGGCCGAGCTTGAGTGCTCAATTTGGTGTGAGGAGGAGGGGGAGGAGGTGCCCTTTTATAAGGGAGGAGAGGGGCACCTTAGTAATTCTTAAAAATATAAATTTATAATAAATCTAACCCCACTTAAAAACCTACAAAAATGACTCATATTCGATGATTAGATGAGATAGGGTTGTAATCTCATCAACCAATCAAATTTATACATGTTTGGATCTTATTTTAAACCTTATCATTTTGATTTATCATTATTTAATCTATTTAAGTTTATTTGTGGTAATAAAATTGTAAATTTTAAATTATAACAAATAATTACTTATTTGTTGTGAATTTTCCATAATAGTTTACTTTATAACATTATAGACCATATAAATATAAATTTATAATTTTTAAATATTTTTGTGATTTTTAAACAATTTTATAATATGTTATTTTTGTAAAATAACAATAGTGTCAATTTTGACACTATTCATTTATTTGAATTTAAATAAAATATATACAGAATATATGTTCTAACTAAAAGCTTTAATATATTAATAAAAGGTCATATGTATCTATAAAATTAGTGTATCTCATTGAATAGTTCATATAATATTTATTTTATTATTTTTAAAACCATTTATTTGGTTTATCTCTTAATAAAGTAATTACTACATCATTTTTGTATAATTATTTAATATACTTATTTGTTGTATAAAAATTTAAAATAAAATTCTATGATGAAGATAAATATATTAACTTTCACAATAATACTTTTACTCGAATTTATCATCTTAAAATCACAATATTTAAATTGTTATATTGATTAAATTATGAAGGTTACAACTTTGGCATCATTTAAAATAAAATAATATAAGTGTCATAATCTCTTTTATAAGGCTCCAAATGGTCAAATATTATACCATTGGATTCTTATGGTTTACATTTACATGTCCAATAAGTTTTGGTTACGTATTGGCGCATTTTATGGTCACTATTAGTTTAAAAAAAACATTATTCTTGATTTTTCACTAGATAAACAATTTCTGCATCACTATTGTGTCATAATTAATGATAATTATTTAATCCCTAAAAATTATAAATAAATTTATATGATGTAGATAATTTAATTAGATTTCTGTAGACTATTCATGTTCGAAGTTTCATGATGTTTATCACTAAATAAAAATTAATATACTTATAAAATTTAAGAGAGTGACATGTTGTCACTTTCTTTGGTTTTAATAATAATTAAGTTATTTTCATGGACAAATGTTCATTAAATGATTCTAATCCAACCCTTAGGTGATATGGGTCGACTTTTAGTCATCCAATAGGATTTTGACATTTGTTAGGGTAATTTTAAAATATTATATTTACCCTTAATTACCCGATTTACCTTTAACTATGGTAAATAAAATTTACCGTAGTTACTATTCATAATTCCAAAAAATAAAAAGTAGATTATTAACATAATTTGGACCCACTGATTCCAAATATGGAATCCATTTTTTAAAATTCCATACACAGAAGTTGCAGAAATTAAATTAAAATTAATCCCGTTGTCGAATAAAAACGGGTTTTTGTTTAAAACATTGCAAAAGATTGAATTGATTTAACCTACGAATTCAAGGTAAAATCAATGATAATGACATACATTATATTAAATGGTAAAAATATATTCTATTTATACTTTAAAACCATTCAATATTATAATTTAACCACATAAGATATTACGATGAAAAAAGTTGTTTTTAATTAAAATATAGCGTGTTTTTACTATTCATTAAAATGTGAAAGTTACCAGAATAATATGAACAATTTATCCAAAGTAAATTTTTATTTCTTGATTCCAAAGAAGAATTTTATTTTGTCAAATTGAACTTATAAAAATGTCAAAAAATAGATTTAAAGTGGGTGCGCCATCAAAAGGCGGCAAAACTGCATTTTTTTGAAAAATACTTATTTTACCCGAAAAATTTATTTTGTTCTTATACCATGTTCTAGAAATGTGTAAGATGAATAATAATGTTATAAAATTCAAAATTTAGTTAATACTATTCATAACGGCTAGTTCATGACAATATTATAATAATATAACATTGTTTATTAAAACCCGGTATTGTGTACAACACACGCTATCGAGGAAGGTCGTGATTGCGTGTAATGCAAGCCAAGTCAGGGTTGCGTGTTGTGAAAGAATACTTCATTGTTTCGTATAACAGAATCCAACCATATTTCATTTATACATTTAATATATATATATATATATATATATATATATTCAATGTTGCGTAGAATAACTATTATCAAAATTGTGTGTAACACGGTCCAAGAATAGTGTTGCATATACTGCAAGCTAATACGGTGTTGCGTATAGCGCAAGGTAATCTTGGTGTAGAATACAACATAAGACATTAATGAAATTAAAATAAAATCTCGGGGTATTACATTCTACCCCCCTTAAAATGAATTTCGCCCTCGAAATTCGTCGGGGTTATAAATGGTTTACTATTTAAAAGTTTCTTTGATAGAAACCCACATCGTAAAAAGGAATACCCAAACTTATCTTTAAAAAACAAAAGTATGAAACGTAACGGTTACCCAAATAAACTAATCACTGGGTTTCCACATAGGTGAAAATATGGATATGGAAGAGAAATCTAACCATCATGTTCTGATGGAGAGTGGTAGAGAACATGGCTATGGAATAGCTAGCAATCACAAAGCCATAAATTTGTGATGATCTAGGGTACCATCTGATTCATCGGATATAAGGGCACTAGGACAACATTTTTGGTTTTCAAGATCATTTCCCTAAAGTTGAAAATTTGAATTATAATAAATACTTTCTTTATTTTGGTACAATCTCACTGTTGTTCGTGCCTTGAACAATTTCCACTTCATCTCTTAAATAAATGAAGTTGAATTTGTTATTCGTGAAGTGTTAGCAGATCATGTGATAGAATGACGGGTCATTCCATCTGTCTCAAACAAAAGGTTAACAAAAATTATATACATAAGTCGATCTATAGTGAGATTAATCATATATGGTTCCTAAATTGAACTTATACTTCACATATCATACTGCTTAATATAATAAAACTAGTTTTCTACTAAACAGGGACTTCCTGTAGGTCAGTGGTAGGTGATAAAGGTCAGTCGCACTTCGGTTGTGGGTTCGATTCCCACAGCCTTGTCCGAAGCGATGGGTTGTCGCCCATCCTGCAGGTTGTCCTTTTTCTAAAACTACATTACTATAACATCACATAAATAATATCAAAAAAAGTTCTATACTTAAACAATACTAACTTATGGTTAACATAATCCATTACAATCTTTAGGCTTATCTAAAATACTTCGGTCCAAGCTCATAGTATAAATAAAATGATTAATTGAAATGTCTCCAACCAAGCATGTGAATACCATCATTTATCCCCCATATATCTTGTTGGTCACATTCCAATCATGTGAATACTTTAATGATGTATTCTCTTGAAAAATATGAATACCCATTAAACCTTAGTGAAAACATGAATGCTGTCAAAAGTTAACTCTTTCCACATACCAAAATCCAAAAATTCTATATACTCAAACCATGATATAACCTTCTCCTTATATTAGTCATGAGCTCATGAATACTATCAAACATTTTATTTTCTCCTTATCCCTTCATTATGCGCATATCATCTACATTCCAAAAATATCTGAATAACCTTTCATGGATACTGGTAACATTAATCAGACCACAATGTAACAATCCTTACATGTCTCTTTATTCCATAGTGCCATGAGATTACTTATACAACATTACACATGATAAACATGTAATCATTCCACTACATTCTTAAACCATTGACCGATCTTCAACAATTCTTTCATCTCACATATCATTTGTAGTCTCTTCATCATCATCCACATAAATACTTCCCATACGACCATACTGATTATCTTCATGAGACTTTCCCTTAGGTCATTGGTTTGCATAATGCCCGTACATTCCACATTTAAAACATTTAACCATTGTTGATGTCGTAGCAATACCATTATCCTCATCCATGTTGTTAACTGAACCTTTTCCTTTGCATTTACTTGCTTTGTGTCATTCTTTTCCACACCCAAAGCATCTTCCAGTTTCTTTGAAACATTCTCCTTGATGCCTCTTCCCACATGATTTACATAGGGGAAATTGAACATTCTTTCCTCTATGATCATCATGAAACTCCATCTTTCTCTTATTAGCCGAGTCAGGAAACTTACCAAATTTTACTTTATTGATCATATTATGAGATTGCTGATTCGGCATAATAATGATGTTTGGACTTCCAAATCCCATTTCATTATGAAGAATATCATTCCATTGTCCATCATATCCTCCATTATCATGAATCATCTTGTTTCCAGCCATTTTCTAAAACCCAAAAGAATAGTGTGAGAGGAAAAAATCATAATAAAGGGGGAGTAACTTCAATATCTAACATCTTAGGTTTAATTCTATGATCGTTAGCATAATTCTAGTACTATAACCTATATTCATACTTAACCTTAGAGACATCCCTAGACATACCTTAGAAATATCTCTAGGGATCTCACTAAAGTTCTCGCATCCTAGTTTCCAAAGGTTGACTAAACCTTTCCTCTGATACCAACTGTAAAGACCCGTATCTTGACATACATGGACATTACATTACATTTGCGGAATACTTAGTACATAACAAAAACACACACACAAGGACCGTAATAGTTTAGTGTCTTTTGAAACTCGGAATATAATCTTCTAATCGTGGTGAAAGATCTTCAACATCTCCCATAAAGATCTTCTTTTTTTTATACCTAAAACCTTTCTTTATATCCTGGGGAAAAGAAAACATAAAAGGGTGAGCTCAAATGCTCAGTAAGGGTAAACAAAAGAAATATCAATCACATCATATACATAAGCACATAACTTTTGGAAATCTTAACCTGCAAAAGAGATCATAATTTCATAACATGGGGTAAATCATGGCAGTGAAATGTAATCACAATAATCATAACATAAAACATGAAACTTTGTGGCATTCACACATAATCATAGAGAATCATTTCTTGTTAGTCAAGACTCATTTCCAAGACTATCTTAGTGGACAAAGTCCCTTTCTGAATCGAGTAACCCTCGTTTCAGTCCTGTTTCACTGAACCGGTATAACCTACCATTCCAGCCATGTCTATCTCATGAGATATAAAATCTTTACCCAATGCATTGGAGGGAGATATAGTTCCCACCCATCTTATAATGAATCCTTTCTTATGTGTGCCACATAATCATAAAACATACATCATCGCATAACACATGTAACAGAAATGGGATTCTTGAAACATCATGACATCATAAATCAATTCATATAAGATAAAGGAATTCATAAAAATAATTCCATCACAACATGATCAAATCAATTTAATAATAGGGATAAAAACATAACCCTTTATTATCTTAGATGGAAAATAATTTTGATAAAACACTTGAATTCCATTCTTGAGGAAAATATCCTTTCTTCTTCAAAAACATTTTTCTTTCATAACATGTCATACAACTTTAAAATAAAAGAAGTTGATTAAAAATAAACTTGAAAACTTGTAAAGGAAGTTTCTTGGAAATAATGTTTTAAAAATCCATTCATGCCGTATAAGTTAAAAAAAACATTCTTCGTACTTTTGTCGGAAAAGTCAAAAAGTACCTCGTACGACAAAAGATTCCTTTCATAGATATTACTAAAAACTCACCGAAGGGTAAAAATGGATTTAAAAAATTGTAGGTGGATGGAAATAATATTACATATTGATGAAACATGGATGTGGATGATAAAATACACCCCAGTAAATACTTACGAATAAACAATCTCGGATAAAAATGAGATTGTGATATTTCCCTTACCTTAGGTCCGATTTGCTTTGTATGTGTCCGAACCTCCTGTATAATGATTTAAATAATGTCATTGACTTATTATAGAATCATATTCATTGTTATGATATCATATATGGTTCACTTATGACATTATATTACCCGTTCTTTTGTAAATTCCATGTTAAAGAAGCGTTTTGGGTAAAATCGTTTCTTTTATCGTAGGTGTTTTGAATTGTTGTTTTTGACATTATTATTACTTATATCATGATTTAATTACTTCCAGAATATAAAATATGATTTATATATCATATATATTCAGTATATATATATATAATAGATAGATAAATTAAATGAAAAACACCGTTCATGGAGACGGTAGTCCGTACGTACGCATGAACGCTGTTTTCCTTTCCCTATTGTCTTGAATGGAAGTAAGTAGATGACATAAATATATATATATACATAAATCCAGTAGCTTTATAATGTCATATATTTCATTATTATTTCTTATATATACTTTATAATGATTCTTAAATGGTTAACATGGAGAATGAATCTCATCGCGTCGTGGAGACGGTATTCCGTACGTACGCACGCGCGGTGATTTCATTTTTCTGTAGGTTGGATAGAAGGTGAATTAGGGTTGTTTCATATTTATAATAACATATCAGTATGTAAGTAATACTGATTTTATTACTTTATCATGAAACAACTAAAGAATAATAAGTTGAAGAAGAAAGAAATTGAAAAGATCGGTAATGGATATTACCTCTTCTTTGGAACGCTTCTTTGAATCCTTCACTTAGGGAACTAAGATTGGTCTTTGAAGAAGACCAGGACCTCTAGGATTATTCTAGGGAAGTGGAGAAGGGATTTTGGCAGGGGTTGGCCGAGCTTGAGTGCTCAATTTGGTGTGAGGAGGAGGCGGAGGAGGTGCCCTTTTATAAGGGAGGAGAGGGGCACCTTAGTAATTCTTAAAAATATTAATTTATAATAAATCTAACCCCACTTAAAAACCTCCAAAAATGACTCATATTCGAAGATTAGATGAGATAGGGTTGTAATCTCATCAACCAATCAAATTTATACATGTTTGGATCTTATTTTAAACTTTATCATTTTGATTTATCATTATTTAATCTATTTAAGTTTATTTGTGGTAATAAAATTCTAAATTTTAAATTATAACAAATATTTACTTATTTGTTGTGAATTTTCCATAATAGTTTACTTTATAACATTATAGACCATATAAATATAAATTTATAATTTTTAAATATTTTTGTGATTTTTAAACAATTTTATAATATGTTATTTTTGTAAAATAACAATAGTGTCAATTTTGGCACTATTCATTTATTTGAATTTAAGTAAAATATATACAGAATATATGTTCTAACTAAAAGCTTTAATATACTAATAAAAGGTCATATGTATCTATAAAATTAGTGTATCACATTGAATAGTTCATATAATATTTATTTTATTATTTTTAAAACCATTTATTTGGTTTATCTCTTAATAAAATAATTACTACATCATTTTTGTATAATTATTTAATATACTTATTTGTTGTATAAAAATTTAAAATAAAATTCTATGATGAAGATAAATATATTAACTTTCACAATAATACTTTTACTCGAATTTATCATCTTAAAATCACAATATTTAAATTGTTATATATATTAAATTATGAAGGTTACAACTTTGGCATCATTTAAAATAAAATAATATAAGTGTCATAATCGCTTTTATAAGGCTCCAAATGGTCAAATATTAGACCATTGGATTCTTATGGTTTACATTTACATGTCCAATAAGTTTTGGTTACGTATTGGTGCATTTTATGGTCACTATTTGTTTAAAAAAACATTATTCTTGATTTTTCACTAGATAAACAATTTCTGCATCACTATTGTGTCATAATTAATGATAATTATTTAATCCCTAAAAATTATAAATAAATTTATATGATGTAGATAATTTAATTAGATTTCTGTAGACTATTCATGTTCGAAGTTTCATGAAGTTTATCACTAAATTAAAATTAATATACTTATAAAATTTAAGAGAGTGACATGTTGTCACTTTCTTTGGTTTTAATAATAATTAAGTTATTTTCATGGAAAAATGTTCATTAAATGATTCTAATCCAACCATTAGGTGATATGGGTCGACTTTTAGTCATCCAATAGGATTTTGACATTTGTTAGGGT
The DNA here is from genome assembly GCA_963277665.1 of Viscum album. Taxonomy (NCBI): domain Eukaryota; kingdom Viridiplantae; phylum Streptophyta; class Magnoliopsida; order Santalales; family Viscaceae; genus Viscum; species Viscum album. Next base: position 296,553,600 of record OY728165.1, read on the forward strand.
AATTTTAAAATATTATATTTACCCTTAATTACCCGATTTACCTTTAACTATGGTAAATAAAATTTACCGTAGTTACTATTCATAATTCCCAAAAATAAAAAGTAGCTTATTAACATAATTTGGACCCACTGATTCCAAATATGGAATCCATTTTTTAAAATTCCATACACAGAAGTTGCATAAATTAAATTAAAATTAATCCCGTTGTCGAATAAAAACGGGTTTTTGTTTAAAACATTGCAAAAGATTGAATTGATTTAACCTAAGAATTCAAGGTAAAATCAATGCTAATGACATAAATTATATTAAATGGTAAAAATCTATTCTATTTATACTTTAAAACCATTCAATATTATAATTTAACCACATAATATATTACGATGAAAAAAGTTGTTTTTAATTAAAATATAGCGTGTTTTTACTATTCATTAAAATGTGAAAGTTACCAGAATAATATGAAAAATTTATCCAAAGTAAATTTTTATTTCTTGATTCCAAATAAGAATTGTATTTTGTCAAATTGAACTTATAAAAATGTCAAAAAAAATAGATTTAAAGTGGGTGCGCCATCATAAGGCGGCAAAACTGCATTTTTTTGAAAAATACTTATTTTACCCGAAAAATTTATTTTGTTCTTATACCATGTTCTAGAAATGTGTAAGATGAATAATAATGTTATAAAATTCAAAATTTAGTTAATACTATTCATAACGGCTAGTTCATGACAATATTATAATAATATAACATTGTTTATTAAAACCCGGTATTGTGTACAACACACGCTATCGAGGAAGGTCGTGATTGCGTGTAATGCAAGCCAAGTCAGGGTTGCGTGTTGTGAAAGAATCCTTCATTGTTTCATATAACAGAATCCAACCATATTTCATTTATACATTTAATATATATATATATATATATATATATTCAATGTTGCGTAGAATAACTATTATCAAAATTGTGTGTAACACGGTCCAAGAATAGTGTTGCGTATACTGCAAGCTAATATGGTGTTGCGTATAGCGCAAGGTAATCTTGGTGTAGAATACAACATAAGACATTAATGAAATTAAAATAAAATCTCGGGGTATTACATTCTACCCCCCTTAAAATGAATTTCGCCCTCGAAATTCGTCGGTGTTATAAATGGTTTACTATTTGAAAGTTTCTTTGATAGAAACCCACATCGTAAAAAGGAATACCCAAACTTATCTTTAAAAAACAAAAGTATGAAACGTAACGGTTACCCAAATAAAATAATCACTGGGTTTCCACATAGGTGAAAATATGGATATGGAAGAGAAATCTAACCATCATGTTCTGATGGAGAGTGGTAGAGAACATGGCTATGGAATAGCTAGCAATCACAAAGCCATAAATTTGTGATGATCTAGGGTACCATCTGATTCATCGGATATAAGGGCACTAGGACAACATTTTTGGTTTTCAAGATCATTTCCCTAAAGTTGAAAATTTGAATTACAATAAATACTTTCTTTATTTTGGTACAATCTCACTGTTGTTCGTGCCTTGAACAATTTCCACTTCATCTCTTAAATAAATGAAGTTGAATTTTTTATTCGTGAAGTGTTAGCAGATCATGTGATAGAATGACGGGTCATTCCATCTGTCTCAAACAAAAGGTTAGAAAAAATTATATACATAAGTCGATCTATAGTGAGATTAATCATATATGGTTCCTAAAATGAACTTATACTTCACATATCATACTGCTTAATATAATAAAACTAGTTTTCTACTAAACAGGGACTTCCTGTTGGTCAGTGGTAGGCGATAAAGGTCAGTCGCACTTCGGTTGTGGGTTCGATTCCCACAGCTTTGTCCGAAGCGATGGGTTGTCGCCCATCCTGCAGGTTGTCCTTTTTCTAAAACTACATTACTATAACATCACATAAATAATATCAAAAAATGTTCTATACTTAAACAATACTAACTTATGGTTAACATAATCCATTACAATCTTTAGGCTTATCTAAAATACTTCGGTCCAAGCTCATAGTATAAATAAAATGATTACTTGAAATGTCGCCAACCAAGCATGTGAATACCATCATTTATCCCCCATATATCTTGTTGGTCACATTCCAATCATGTGAATACTTTAATGATGTATTCTCTTGAAAAATATGAATACCCATTAAACCTTAGTGAAAACATGAATGCTGTCAAAAGTTAACTCTTTCCACATACCAAAATCCAAAAATTCTATATACTCAAACCATGATATAACCTTCTCCTTATATCAGTCATGAGCTCATGAATACTATCAAACATTTTATTTTCTCCTTATCCCTTCATTATGCGCATATCATCTACATTCCAAAAATATCTGAATAACCTTTCATGGATACTGGTAACATTAATCAGACCACAATGTAACAATCCTTACATGTCTCTTTATTCCATAGTGCCATGAGATTACTTATACAACATTACACATGATAAACATTTAATCATTCCACTACATTCTTAAACCATTGACCGAGCTTCAACAATTCTTTCATCTCACCTATCATTTGTATTCTCTTCATCAACATCCACATAAATACTTCCCATACGACCATACTGATTATCTTCATGAGACTTTCCCTTAGGGAATTGGTTTGCATAATGCCCGTACATTCCACATTTAAAACATTTAACCATTGTTGATGTCGTAGCAATACCATTATCCTCATCCATGTTGTTAACTGAACCTTTTCCTTTACATTTACTTGCTTTGTGTCCTTCTTTTCCACACCCAAAGCATCTTCCAGTTCCTTTGAAACATTCTCCTTGATGCCTCTTCCCACATGATTTACATAGGGGAAATTGAACTTTCTTTCCTCTATGATCATCATGAAACTCCATCTTTCTCTTATTAGCCGAGTCAGGAAACTTACCAAATTTTACTTTATTGATCATATTATGAGATTGCTGATTCGGCATAATAATGATGTTTGGACTTCCAAATCCCATTTCATTATGAAGAATATCATTCCATTGTCCATCATATCCTCCATTATCATGAATCATCTTGTTTCCAGCCATTTTCTAAAACCCAAAAGAATAGTGTGAGAGGCAAAAATCATAATAAAGGGGGAGTAACTTCAATATCTAACATCTTAGGTTTAATTCTATGATCGTTAGCGTAATTCTAGTACTATAACCTATATGCATACTTAACCTTAGAGACATCCCTAGACATACCTTAGAAATATCTCTAGGGATCTCACTAAAGTTCTAGCATCCTAGTTTCCAAAGGTTGACTAAACCTTTCCTCTGATACCAACTGTAAAGACCCGTATCTTGACGTACATGGACATTACATTACATTTGCGGAATACTTAGTACATAACAAAAACACACACACAAGGACCGTAATAGTTTAGTGTCTTTGGAAACTCGGAATATAATCTTCTAATCGTGGTGAAAGATCTTCAACATCTCCCATAAAGATCTTCTTTTTTTTATACCTAAAACCTTTCTTTATATCCTGGGGAAAATAAAACATAAAAGGGTGAGCTGAAATTCTCAGTAATGGTAAACAAAAGAAATATCAATCACATCATATACATAAGCACATAACTTTTGGAAATCTTAACCTGCAAAAGAGATCATAATTTCATAACATGGGGTAAATCATGGCAGTGAAATGTAATCACAATAATCATAACATAAAACATGAAACTTTGTGGAATTCACACATAATCATAGAGAATCATTTCTTGTTAGTCAAGACTCATTGCCAAGACTATCTTAGTGGACAAAGTCCCTTTCTGAATCGAGTAACCCTCGTTTCAGTCCTGTTTCACTGAACCGGTATAACCTACCATTCCAGCCATGTCTATCTCATGAGATATAAAATCTTTACCCAATGAATTGGAGGGAGATATAGGTCCCACCCATCTTATAATGAATCCTTTCTTATGTGTGCCACATAATCATAAAACATACATCATCGCATAACACATGTAACAGAAATGGGATTCTTGAAACATCATGACATCATAAATCAATTCATATAAGATAAAGGAATTCATAAAAATAATTCCATCACAACATGATCAAATCAATTTAATAATAGGGATAAAAACAGAACCCTTTATTATCTTAGATGGAAAATAATTTTGATAAAACACTTGAATTCCATTCTTGAGGAAAATATCCTTTCTTCTTCAAAAACATTTTTCCTTTCATAACATGTCATACAACTTTAAAATAAAAGAAGTTGATTAAAAATAAACCTGAAAACTTTTAAAGGAAGTTTCTTGGAAATAATGTTTTAAAAATCCATTCATGCCGTATAAGTTAAAAAAAACATTCTTTGTACTTTTGTCGGAAAAGTCAAAAAGTACCTCGTACGACAAAAGATTCCTTTCATAGATATTACTAAAAACTCACTGAAGGGTAAAAATGGATTTAAACAATTGTAGGTGGATGGAAATAATATTACATATTGATGAAACATGGATGTGGATGATAAAATACACCCCAGTAAATACTTACGAATAAACAATCTCGGATAAAAATGAGATTGTGATATTTCCCTTACCTTAGGTCCGATTTGCTTCGTATGTGTCCGAACCTTTTGTATAATGATTTAAATAATGTCATTGACTTATTATAGAATCATATTCATTGTTATGATATCATATATGGTTCACTTATGACATTATATTACCCGTTCTTTTGTAAATTCCATGTTAAAGAAGCATTTTGGGTAAAATCGTTTCTTTTATCGTAGGTGTTTTGACTTGTTGTTCTTGACATTATTATTACTTATATCATGATTACTTACTTCCAGAATATAAAATATGATTTATATATCATATATATTCAGTATATATATATATATATATATATAATAGATAGATAAATGAAATGAAAAACACCGTTCATGGAGACGGTAGTCCGTACGTACGCATGAACGCTGTTTTCCTTTCCCTATTGTCTTGAATGGAAGTAAGTAGATGACATACATATATATATATACATAAATCCAGTAGATTTATAATGTCATATATTTCATTATTATTTCTTATATATACTTTATAATCATTCTTAAATGGTTAACATGGAGAATGAATCTCATCGCGTCGTGGAGACGGTATTCCGTACGTACGCACGCGCGGTGATTTCATTTTTCCGTAGGTTTGATAGAAGGTGAATTAGGGTTGTTTCATATTTATAATAACATATCAGTATGTAAGTAATACTGATGTTATTACTTTATCATGAAACAACTAAAGAATAATAAGTTGAAGAAGAAAGAAATTGAAAAGATCGGTAATGGATATTACCTCTTCTTTGGAACGCTTCTTTGAATCCTTCACTTAGGGAACTAAGATTGGTCTTTGAAAAAGACCAGGACCTCTAGGATTATTCTAGGGAAGTGGAGAAGGGATTTTGGCAGGGGTTGGCCGAGCTTGAGTGCTCAATTTGGTGTGAGGAGGAGGGGGAGGAGGTGCCCTTTTATAAGGGAGGAGAGGGGCACCTTAGTAATTCTTAAAAATATTAATTTATAATAAATCTAACCCCACTTAAAAACCTCCAAAAATGACTCATATTCGAAGATTAGATGAGATAGGGTTGTAATCTCATCAACAAATCAAATTTAGACATGTTTGGATCTTATTTTAAACCTTATCATTTTGATTTATCCTTATTTAATCTATTTAAGTTTATTTGTGGTAATAAAATTCTAAATTTTAAATTATAACAAATAATTACTTATTTGTTGTGAATTTTCCATAATAGTTTACTTTATAACATTATAGACCATATAAATATAAATTTATAATTTTTAAATATTTTTGTGATTTTTAAACAATTTTATAAAATGTTATTTTTGTAAAATAACAATAGTGTCAATTTTGACACTATTCATTTATTTGAATTTAAATAAAATATATACAGAAGATATGTTCTAACTAAAAGATTTAATATATTAATAAAAGGTCATATGTATCTATAAAATTAGTGTATCACATTAAATAGTTCATATAATATTTATTTTATTATTTTTAAAACCATTTATTTGGTTTATCTCTTAATAAAATAATTACTACATCATTTTTGTATAATTATTTAATATACTTATTTGTTGTATAAAAATTTAAAATAAAATTCTATGATGAAGATAAATATATTAACTTTCACAATAATACTTTTACTCGAATTTATCATCTTAAAATCACAATATTTAAATTGTTATATGTATTAAATTATGAAGGTGACAACTTTGGCATCATTTAAAATAAAATAATATAAGTGTCATAATCGCTTTTATAAGGCTCCAAATGGTCAAATATTATACCATTGGATTCTTATGGTTTACATTTACATGTCCAATAAGTTTTGGTTACGTATTGGTGCACTTTATGGTCACTATTAGTTTAAAAAAACATTATTCTTGATTTTTCACTAGATAAACAATCTCTGCATCACTATTGTGTCATAATTAATGATAATTATTTAATCCCTAAAAATTATAAATAAATTTATATGATGTAGATAATTTAATTATATTTCTGTAGACTATTCATGTTCGAAGTTTCATGAAGTTTATCACTAAATTAAAATTAATATACTTATAAAATTTAAGAGAGTGACATGTTGTCACTTTCTTTGGTTTTAATAATAATTAAGTTATTTTCATGGACAAATGTTCATTAAATGATTCTAATCCAAACCTTAGGTGATATGGGTCGACTTTTAGTCATCCAATAGGATTTTGACATTTGTTAGGGTAATTTTAAAATATTATATTTACCCTTAATTACCCGATTTACCTTTAACTATGGTAAATAAAATTTACCGTAGTTACTATTCATAATTCCAAAAAATAAAAAGTAGCTTATTAACATATTTTGGACCCACTGATTCCAAATATGGAATCCATTTTTTAAAATTCCATACACAGAAGTTGCAGAAATTAAATTAAAATTAATCCCGTTGTCGAATAAAAACGGGTTTTTGTTTAAAACATTGCAAAAGATTGAATTGATTTAACCTACGAATTCAAGGTAAAATCAATGCTAATGACATACATTATATTAAATGGTAAAAATATATTCTATTTATACTTTAAAACCATTCAATATTATAATTCAACCACATAAGATATTACGATGAAAAAAGTTGTTTTTAATTAAAATATAGCGTGTTTTTACTATTCATTAAAATGTGAAAGTTACCAGAATAATATGAAAAATTTATCCAAAGTAAATTTTTATTTCTTGATTCCAAAGAAGAATTTTATTTTGTCAAATTGAACTTATAAACATGTCAAAAAAAATAGATTTAAAGTGGGTGCGCCATCAAAAGGCGGCAAAACTGCATTTTTTTGAAAAATACTTCTTTTTCCCGAAAAATTTATTTTGTTCTTATACCATGTTCTAGAAATGTGTAAGATGAATAATAATGTTATAAAATTCAAAATTTAGTTAATACTATTCATAACGGCTAGTTCATGACAATATTATAATAATATAACATTGTTTATTAAAACCCGGTATTGTGTACAAAACACGCTATCGAGGAAGGTCGTGATTGCGTGTAATGCAAGCCAAGTCAGGGTTGCGTGTTGTGAAAGAATCCTTCATTGTTTCGTATAACAGAATCCAACCATATTTCATTTATACATTTAATATATATATATATATATATATATTCAATGTTGCATAGAATAACTATTATCAAAATTGTGTGTAACACGGTCCAAGAATAGTGTTGCGTATACTGCAAGCTAATACGGTGTTGCGTATAGAGAAAGGTAATCTTGGTGTAGAATACAACATAAGACACTAATGAAATTAAAATAAAATCTCGGGGTATTACAATGAGCTTGGACAGTTGTACATCCGTGAGATTGTACGCTTGCATGGGGTTCTGAGTACTATCATTTTAGATTGGGACCCTTGATTTACGTTGCATTTCTAGCAAGGGCTACAGTGGGATTTGGGTACACAAGTGCTTCTGAGAACAACGTACCATCCTCAGACAGATGGTCAGTCAGAGGGAACGATACAGGTTCTAGAGGACATGCTATGACCATGCATCCTTGATTTTGGAGGTTCTTGGGAGAAATATATACCTATAGTTGTGTTTTCATACAATAATAGTTTTAAAGAAACTATTCAGATGGCACCTTACGAGGCTTTGTATGGTAGGCCATGCCGATCACCCTTGTGTTGGCTGGAGGCAAGAGAGGCAGCTATGCTGGGACCTCGTCTTGTTCAGGAGACCATAGAACAGGTGGAGTTGATTCATAAAAGGATGCCTTCTGCACAGTCTCAGCAGAAATCATATGATGATCAGTGGAGATGACCTTTGAAGTTCAAAGTGAGAGATCAGGTTTTCCTACGTGTTACCCCGTGGTTCAGACACAAGAGGATTAGGAGACATGGTAATATTTCACTGAGATACATTAGGCCATTTGATGTCCTAGAGAGATTCGTGCTGGTTGCTTATAGGTTCCAGTTACCCTAGAGGTACTAGGCTATACATGACGTCTTCCACATTTCTCAGCTTTGATGCTATTTCTCAAACTCGTCTCATGTTTTTCAACCTGAAGAGGTTGAACTGGGGCATGATGTATCATTCGAGGATCATCCTATCAAGATTGTTGATCATAGTGAAAAGGTACTATGTGGCCGGTCTATTCCTCTGGTATGGGTGCTATGGAAACACGACTATGTGCATGATGAGACGTGGGAGAGGGAGGCCAATATGCGATCACATTGGCCAGAGTTTTCCAAGGTTTCTTCTTCTCCACATTGTTATGGAAATTTGGGGACAAATTTCTTTAAGGGGGGAAGTTTTTAAGAACCCGAATCATCATTTCAGGTATGTTTTTTCTCTAGTTGTTTTGAGGAAGAGGAAAATCTGGAAATTTTTAAGGTACACGTCGTGTACTTTATAAGTATAAGCTGTGTACATGATCCTGCGCGAGGCCCTGTGCTGGCCATGTCCGGGCCACAAACATGGTGTGTAGTGGTGATGTGGAGGCTGCTTAATTCAGTGTATAGAAAAGGCATGTACACGCCGTGTACTGAAGAAGTACATGCCCTGTACTTTTCTTTTTATTTCATTAAACGGACCAGGGTCACGTCTAATCCCTATTTCCATCTTCTTCTTCACCTAATTATTTCTAGAGAATCCGAGGAGGCCGAATCTTCTCTGAGCCGATGATCTGTCATCAGTTATCCGATCGAACATTGGCGGTTGCAATAGAATCACAGCGGTGAGTTCTTAGTTCTTCCTCGGCCACATTTCCTGATTCATTCACTTATGAGAGTTATATAAGGTTGAATGTTTTATACATTTTTGCAGATCTTCTCCGTTCTAGGCCAATTCACAGGCTGGGGTTCAAGTATATCGATCTCCTGGGATCGATGTAGGTGGTTTATTTCCCTATGTTGAATAGCTTTGAGTTTTTGTGCAAAAGTACCTGATTCCCAGCATTCAGGTATCTCTGGTTAGGGTTTTGATACCATTTTATTATTTGCCTTAGATTTCTTGTGTTCTAGAGGTTATTAGATTATTAATTATTTCTTGTTAGCATGTTTGAGGATCACCCCATGGGTGTTTCCCTTGTTTTGGCTGTTTACCACCGTTTGGCCTAGGTTTCCTGTGAGGCATACATTGTTTCATTGATTTCCAACCTTGAGATATTTGATTGAATGTATTTCATACAATATATATGCTTTTGATGCATTTTAGCTATTAGCCAAGTAGTTTTTGAACTTACTTAGGGCTGGTGATAGTCGATTACGCATGAATAGACTGCTCAGGGCTGTGTGAACCTGGTGCGGTAGACTAAAGAGGGAATTGACGATTAAGGGATTCCCTAGAGAGTCTATTATAAATTATTATCATTTGCAGGACCTATTAGAATTATAATATGTTCTTCCTCAGAGTGTCCTTAGTTACGTATCAAGACTATAGGGAGAATTAGGCGTAAGTGCTTCCTCAGAGAGTCTATACCTATTATTGCAAGACCACAAAGGAATTGACAGTGCCTTCTTCCAAAGGTGTTTGTGCCTTTGTATGATTACTTGGCTATAGGGGTCCTCCAGTATGAGCCACCCAGAGAGTCAGTGTGAATATTTTTTGGTTGGTTGTGATGAGTCCACCAAGACAAATAACAAGCTTGTGTTTTGTACTGCTTGTAATTTTGGTAGTCTGCTGAGATACATGTTGGGTTACTTACTATTCTTTGGGAATATAGAGCTGTTACTAGATTCCTTGGGTTATAATTAAATGAATTAATTAAATTACTAATTAAATGTGAATGTAGATTTGTAGGATTGTTCACTTACTTTACTCTTGTTTCCCTTTTGATTTTATTTCATTTACTTTTGTTATATTGCTCACTGAAAGTAGGGCACAGATCATGTGGTGGTTGCCTACTGGGATTAGTCTCACACCCTATTTGGGTACTGCTTTTCGCACCAAACAGGTTATATAGTTGTTAGTGTGGATAGGTATTGTGGCCCTTCTACTTCAGGTACATGATTGCTGGTTGCAGATGGAGATCATAGGACCGAGCCTAGGCATGCGATGATGTTGGAGTTGCTGTTCACTTTTAGTACTTTGTTCTCAGTTTTATTTCATCACGTTGTTATGTTTGCTGTTTTCCTTAGATACTTTTACATACTACATAATTTTCAACATTATTATATTATACATTGCTTCCTCTATTTAGTTTCAGTAATTGTATGTTGTTTACTGCTTTCGCTATTCACTGTTATTTCCTTTTCTTTGTATACCTTAACAAATGAGTGCATAGTTTCCCTAGTGACTTACCAAGGCCCTCAGTGCTAGTCAGAAACCTCTGGAATTCGGAGAAATGTGCTTGAGGTCTTTTGGAGAACTGGGTATAGGGCCCCAGTTGAGTGGCTTCGGATTCGAGTCGTTACAGTTATCAATTTTAATAGTGTGTGTGTGTCTTTGAATAATATAAAATTATTATAAACATATTGGGTGAGTATGATGAGAAATGATTAACATCAATCCCTCATGGGATATGTGGTGTATGAGATATTTCATCATTACAATTTTATCATTACATTCAGATCCATTTTTGACATGATAAATGAATGAATAAAATTCAAAAAAATAATATACCCGTAAATTTTCTCAATGATTTGAAATTAACTAATAATTAAGAACTCGTGAATGAGTAATGAATTTGAGTTATAATCAAGGTTAACATTTCAAATGTACATTATAAAAATATGAATGATAATACAACCTAAAGATCATTATTTTTAATACTATATGAATAAAAAATTATTTCAAATTTTCAAATATGAGTGTTATATTTTTATTGTCATTCATTTATTATTTACAAAAATTTTACGAATGATATATTTCAGGTTATGGAAGCCTTTTTTTTATATTGTAGTATATAATATAACTTTCGTAAGTTATTTTCTAAAAAAATATGAAAAAATTAGTTTAAAAACTCAAATTATAAAAAATAAATCGTAAAAAATGACCCATGATAGTGAAAATTAGATGTAGATTCTAACAATCCCTCATTCAATTCATGATGTTGTTAAAAATGAATAAATCATTAATAAGTTATCTCGGAATAAAATTTATTGGTTGGTGCTTCATTTTTCTTCTATTATCTTTATTATGGTGGGTTAAATAATTCAATATATGAGAAAAAATAGCCCAAAAATGTTTTATTATTCTAAAAACTAATTTAGTTTAGTAGGTGGAATCATTTTCAACAATACATCAGGGTGATTTTCCTTAAATACGTTGGATGAAATTATTTCGATAGATGATTTTTTAGTGGGACATGGTCCATTTACAAGGGTTTGGGTCCCAAAAATTGAAAAATTTAGAATAATAAATGTAATAAAATAAATATATTAAATAATATAAGATTTATTTATGGTCATTTAATTGAAAATTTGAAATGATATTTAACCATCAGTTTAATTTTGTTGATGTTCTAAAATTGAAACATTTTAAGGAACAAATAAATGTTTATATAATAAATAAAATTTTGATCCATTAGTGTGAGTAGTGATATCTACAATAAAAATATACAAATGGAAATCGATACATCATGGTAGTTATTGATATAATTTTTTAACACTAAGATATATAATTTATATGTTCTGGATCTATCAAATGGGAAAATAAATTTTTAGTGTTCAAGTGGGTTAGCTAATTACCTATATAAATATTATAAATATATTCATTTCCTTTATTTTTAGGGTAATTAATTTTTCAATTATATGAACCCTTGTGGTTAGAGGAGATGAAAAATGATGATCAAGAATGAAAAAATGGACTATGGATCTACATCATGTATGTAAATTTATAGGGACCACTATAAGTATTGAAATTGTTATTAAATTTTATTCTTCCCCATTTATGTTTGTTTTCATGTCTATTTTTTATAATATGGATCATAAATTTGGAATTTTTTTTAAAAATCTCAATTGATTATTCTCTTAATAATTTATATTAATGTATTATTTTTATTTTATAAATATTGATTTTTAAACAAAATATATGCTTATTCTAAAGCTGTTTTTTCGTATTATCTTTTTTATGAGTAAAACATTATTTAGTAATTGATTTATTATCTTAAAAAAATTGATAATATTGACATTATGTGAAAATTTTTTATTCAAATTGTTATATCGGTGGTCAAATTACTTAGGGACCATCCTCATTTAGCATCCTATCACCCCCATCACCTCTCATTATTTTATGAAATTGAATAAATGGGAAATAGTACGGTGTGATTATAATGGGAAGGATGGTTTTAGATCTTGAATGAATGGTTATGGGTTGTCTAAAAAATGAATAAGAATTCTAATTATGAACTAGAGACATAGTGGGAATTGTTTTGATGGATAAATATTAATGGAAATATAGGATGATGTAGATGGATCAATGAAAAGGAAAGTTGTTGATCCTTTCTGTGTTAGGAACTGTCAATATTGAAGACTCCACTATCTGTGGTGGAAATGAAGAATTTTCATTTATATATTATTGGTTTTGAAGGGATATTGATTATTATGCCATGAGAATGTGGATTATGGTAACCCAAATAGAGATATTGTATTGTTCTCAACATACCACTTTGGATTTTGTGGATAATTTAAATTTCACATATGTCTAATACCTCATCAGATTCCATTTTCCATGTTAGGTTGGTAGATAATGATTGTATTTTCTTATTAAAAATTGATGTTGTGTATTTTTGTGACACATTACTTTTATATAAATAACAAAAATCTACATCTATATTAATAAATTCATTAGTTTTGACATAGCCATGTGTATTCCATGTATTATAGGATTCTTGTTTTATCTGCCCAAGAGACATAGAATTTCAATGTGAGTATACTCTGATATGAGCTAAAAGGTATATGAGGAACGTAATGAAGGAAAAAAACCTATGTGTAGCAGGATTCTAGTAACATCCCACCCCTCTCCCATTTTCATGGGAAGAGGTGATAGTGTTACGTTGCCTTATCTGACCTCCCCAAGTCACGAATGGTGGGAAATAAATGTCAAGGTCCTCAGTACCATTTAGGGAATATTTTACCTTTCGTGATAAAACATCCAAAATACAACAATATGAACAAACAAACCTCTATATAATGAATGATTATAAATACATCTCCACATAACTAAAAAAATGATAATATTAGAGTAAAAACTGAATCCATGATTTATAAACAAAGAAAAAAAAAATTATTGATAAAACCTAAACACATCTGTGTGAAATAAACCCAAAAAACCCAATAACTCTTCATTTTTGTTCTCGAATATCCATTCCACTTTGTTCAGATGAATCACTAAATAATCAAGTTTTCATTCCATTAACTATTTCTTGATAGATGACATCTAAAAATGAAAACCCATTCCTTCGAATGGGTGGCTCTAAAATCAATATAATTTACAAAATGACTTCCCAACTCATTCCAATATGAAAAACCATTTTTGAAAATTTATATAATCTTTTTCAAGAGATGATTAAAATAATAATATCAATTCAATAAAAAAAATTCATCCAAAGTGAAAAAATGAATAAAACTAATAAAAAATAATTTTACATACCCATTACCATGTATCCCCAAAAAATATTCATTCCTTGGTGAACATTCCATAGACCTGATCTATCTATTTTTGATCTATGATGTCATGCAAGGTAACCAATACCAAGTTCCCCAATACAACATGATCTTTTCGTAGGGTCATGTCAAATGAAGAACAACTAATTCCAACCATATATTATGAATCCATTTAAAAATATTCCAAGAACCTTTCATTAATTAAAACATTTCATTTAAAAACCGATTCAGTGCATGAAAAAACTAATTATGTGTGTGTGTGTTTTAAAAAGTTTTCTTTATGTCAGCTAAACCAGGCCAGCTCATCAGGTATAATCTTTTAATTGTAGTACACCTATTTCTTTTTAGGATTCATTCACACGGACGACCAACTAGAGTCCGGAGAGTTGTATGCACAGATAGACTACTGAATGATGAGGCCTCGGTGCATGGCCCTTTTCCAATAGAGGTACCAGTGGTACCTTTACCCGTTGGGAAACCGATGACACCAGCCCCAGCAGAAGACTATGCACGCCACTTGAGGGCATTTCTTGAGTTCTAGCGCCAGAGGCCACCCTGGTTCAGAGGATAGACAGACCCACCGGAGGATGATGATTTGATGGAGGCTATGGTGAGAGTCTTCTGACTGGTAGGGGCACTATAAGACCTCATGGTGATACTTGAAACCATCATTCTACAGGAATCAGCAGGCAGATGTTGGAGATTGATGCTCTAGGTTCACGAAGAGATGACGCTCCTCTGGGTAGACTTCGATAGCCTGTTTGAGGCAGATTTTGTTCCATCGACTCTTCACGCTGTGCGAATTTAGGACTACTTCATCTGCAGTAGGGTAGAATGATTTTAGCTCAGTACTCTGTGAGGTTCACAGACCTCTCATGCTACTCCATCGATATCGTATTGGACCCATTCTTCAGGGCCCAAACCTTTGATCAGGGACTCAGGCGAGAGATCAGGGCTTTGGTGATCTCACTTAGCATCCCGATGCAGACAGGGGTGTTAGAGAGAGCCCTCTTGGTAGAGAATTTCCTTGCGGAGCAGTCACCAGTAGCGAGACCCACTACCAATAATCACGTAGAGGAATCTTCTGTAACTAGCTGCAGACACTTGACATAGAAGACCAAGGGGACTTGACCCACGAGTGGAATACCTCATGACTCAGGGCCAGTTGTGCGGGGCACAAGATATAGAGCCAGATATGCTAGGAGTGGGCAGTGTTACACATGTGGTGGGAAGCATCACATGGCTCGTGACTACCCGACCTGCCGTTCAGATGATCAGTAGATGGTTGAATGACCACCAAGTCAGAGACATATATTCAATCGAGGCGATCTGCAGGGAGAAGGAAGATGTGGCAGAGGGGCTGGCCATGCAGCTGGTGGTGAACAATGATTTGAGGTGTTACTACCAACACTACTAGGAGGTCCACCCCGACTGTAGGGAAAAGGAGAACATGAGAGAGATCAGCTCCAGGAAGCTGAGGCCTACGATCACGGTGCTCCGGAGATGATACGAGTTATGGTCTGTATCTACTCCACCTTCACTGCAATACTTATAGACATAGATTCCAGTCACTCTTTTATTTCCACTGCCCTCGTTCAGATCTCATAGATTCCGATAGAGCCGTTGGCTCAATCCTTATAGATAGAGACTCCTACGGGAGCGGATTCGACGATTACCCATTGGTGCCGGTAGTGCGAGCATAATCTAGGAGGCGAGATCTTCGGCTGGGATATTCTAGTAGTGGAGTAGAGGCCTTACGACGTCATCTTGGGTATGGAATGGTTATCCACAGCTCATTCTCAGACTGATTGTATTAGGCACAAAGTGCGGTGTGTTCACATGGATGGGACCGGGTTTACCTTCACCGATGAGAAGTGAGCCTTTTTAGCAAAGGACGGACTTACCTGGAGGAGGGTGCAGCTGATCACTCATCATTTTTATTTTCTTACCCTCAGAGTAGTTGATGTAGAGAGTCTGAGCTATCATTTAGTGGTCGATCAGTACATGAATGTTTTTCCTAATGATGTCCTAGGTGTACCTCCTTTCAGAGAGGTGGAATTTTACATAGACTTCTACGCCGGGATGGCACCGATATCTAATCCAACATATCGGATGGCTCGTGCAATGCTTCACGAGTTGCGAGTACAGTTTGAGGACTTTCAGGGGAAGGGATTCAACTGGCCTAGTGTTTCTCCCTGGGTAGCCTCGATTTTGTTCTCCAAGAAGGTTGATGGGATCTTGAGGATTTGTGTTCACTATCAGAACCTAAAACAGGTGATCGTGAAAAATAAGTACCCAATCACTAGGATTTACAACCTCTTTGATCAGTTGAAGGGAGCATAGTGGTTCTCAAAGATATACCTCAGATGAGGCTATCACCATTTCAGAGTTCGAGACAAGGGTGTGTAGAAGATGACCTTCAGATGTTGGTACAACCACTAAGAATTCTTGGTTATGCCATTTAGCGTAACCAACTCTCCAGTAGTGTTCATGGGAATTATGAACAAGATATTTCAGCCGTACCTCGATCGCTTTGTCGTAGACTTCATCAACGAAATTCTGATCTAGTTGACTACTGAGGAGGAGCATGCCTATCATTTTCAGGTAGTACTGGACACACTTTGAGAGCACCAAATTTATGGTAAGCTTTTGATGTTCCAGTTTTGGATCCAAGAGGTTCAATTTCTAGGACATGTCATCTCGAAGGATGGTGTTGCAATGTATCCCGTGAAGATTGAGGCGATACTTTCTTGAGAGCCGCCCAGTAGTGTGAAAAAAGTACGAAGTTTCCTGGGGTTGGATTGTTATTACCAGAGTTTTGTACTAGTCTTCTCCAAAGTTGCAGCACCACTATCAGCCTTGAAGAAGAAGGGGAAACCCACCGTGTGGTCGGACAGATGCCAGTAGAGCTTTTAGGGTCTGAGGCAGAGGCGAACTAGTGCCCCCAGCTTGAGGATTCCATACGAAGTCATATGGTACGTAGTCTACTGTGACACATCACAGACTAGACTTGGATATGAACTGATGTAGGAGCGAGCAATTATCACTTATAGTTCTCAAATTCTTAGACAACTTTAGAAGAACTGCGCTACCCATGAAGATGAGATAGCAGCAGTGGTCTTCGCCTTGAAGATGTGGCGACACTATCTGATGGGCGACCATTTCACTATGTACATTGATCACAAGAGTCTCAGGTATATCTTCTTCCTTAAGGTCCTGAACCTAAGACAATGACGTTAGCTTGAGTTCATCCCAGACTATGACTTCGAGATAGTCTATACTCCTAGGAAGGGGAATGTTGTTGCATATGAACTCAGTAGGAGATCAAGTATACAGATTCTAGGTGAGGTGATAAAGAATCTGGATTCTTTATAGATATCCTTTATAGATAGAGATAGTGCAACCTTCCTTAAGTCTCTTACAGTCACTCCCCAACTTCTTCAGCGTGTCAGGGAGGCACAATGTGGAGAAGCTGACTGCGAGACATGACATGCACATATATCCATAGGGAAGGCACCTGATGGATTTTCTGAAGGTGGCGAGCATGTCATCCTCTTCAGAGGACGTACTAAGGTACCAGTGTCAATTTAGGAAGAGTGTTGGGGGAGTTCCACACATACCATCTAGCAGTACATCCAAGAGTGGCAAATATGTACCCGGATCTCCGACGACAGCACTGGTGGCCGGGAATGAAGAAGGCAGTAGCAAAGCTTGTTTCTCGGTGCCTCACTTTTCAGAAAGTGAAGGCAGAGCATCAGGTACCAGCAGGCTTGGTTCAGCCTTTAGAGGTCCCAGAGTGGAAGTGGGATGGGATATTCATGGACTTCATGATAGTACTTCTACATACATCTAGAGGACATGACTCAATTTGGGTGACTGTCGACCTACTCACCAGGTCAGCCCACTTCCTACCTATCAGAGAGTAGGGATAGATAGAGATCTTGGGATGCCTCTATGTGTAGGTGACTGTGCGTCTACATGGAGTACCTTTGATGATTGTCTCTGATCGCGACACACACTTTAATTCCCGGCTATGGAAGGGGTTGCAGGAGGATTTTTGGGATGCAGCTTCATCTGAGCACCGACTTCCATCCTCCGACGGATGGTTAGACTGAGCTAACCATTCAGAACCTCAAGGATATGATGTGTTCTTGTGTCCTCTACTTTTGTCGCAGCTGGGAGGATCACTTACCTTTGATGGAGTTTGCATACAACAACATCTATCACTCCACCATTGGGATGACGCCTTTTGAGGCGTTATACGGGCGACCTTGTGGATCACCTTTGTGCTAGAAAGAAATAGGGGAATCAACAATAATGGGACTAGAGATGGTATAGGCTACCACAGAGAAGGTGCATATCATCCAGGAGTGGATGAAGTCTACATAGAGTAGGCGGAAGTCATATGCCGATAAGAGACGGAGATCATTGGAGTTCGAGGATGGTGACCACATCATTCTATGGGTCTCACCCCGACAAGGTCTATGAATATTTGACTATGGAAGCAAGTTATCTATGAGGTTTATTGGAAATTTTTAAGTCCACAGTAGAGTTGGTGAGGTGGAGTACCCCTTATATCTTCCACCACAGTTGCACTGGGTGCATGACATCTTCCACGTATCCCAGCTGAGGAGATACATGCACGTCCCTTCCCATATCATTGACCATGGAGAGATGGACATCGATGATGTGGTGAATTTTACAGAGGTTCCAATAGTGATTGAGGATCGGCCGGAGAGGGTCCTTCATGGATGTTCGATACCTCTGGTGCACATTCGCTTGCAGCACAAGAACCTCCATGAGAGCACATGGGAGCGGGAGGCTCAGATGCATGCTCAGTACCCCACTTGTTTACCTAGTTGAGTTGTGGCTTATGGGGATGTATAGGCCTGAGGTGGGGTGAATGTAAAGAACCAAAATTTCAATGTAATTTTTTTAATTAAATTGGAATTTTACAAGTTAGTGAAAATTGAAGGCGCATGATTTTGAGGCCTGGTGTTCCCAAAATCAATTTCTGAAGTTTTTTTTTCAGATACGTTCAGTAAACGTACGAGGGGGTTTTTATAACTTTTAAACTGGTGCTTCGAATTGAAATATGAGGGCACTGTTGAACTCATAGCGCTGATATTCTTTTAAGAAGACTATCACCTCGACGATAGTTGGTCGAAGGTGAAAGTTAGGTTTTGAGTTTTTCATGGAAATAGTAAAATAAAATAAATGCATCTTTTATTTTATTTTATCTATTATAAACACAAATCTGGAAGTTGGAAATGGGGACCACCACACCGTAACCTCCCATGAGAGGTTATGGTGGTGGGGACCACCCAAAATATAACCTCCCATGAGAGGTTATGGTGGTGGGGACCACCCGAGTACTAAAACCTCTCAACTCCCACATTAAATGAGGGAGTTACTCTTGACTTTCTCCACCTTAATTGTGCCAACACACCTACCATTAATCTTTTCAACCATCCCCCTTTAAATAATTGAGCCATCTCATCTAATTAAATGTTACAGTTTGAATTGTAATCCCAACAATCTAAATAATATATAATCTCTTATTTGGAGGGGCTACCTATTTATTTGTTGGAAAAAGGTTGGAAAAGGAGGATTTGAGATCTTGCGAGAAAAATCTCCAACGAAGAATGCTTCCATCGGTGAAGAATGCTCGACCGATGAAGAACATCAACCTCAACTCTAACCTATTTACTTGAAACTCTTTCTAATGTGGGACATACTCGTCCACGGTGGATCACCGTCTGTCTCTTCCCAATGGTCTGTCTTCTTCCCCGTGACCCCGTCAAAGAACAACAAACAAGGTAGGGGTTTAATTTTATTTTAGTATGATATTATTCCCAAAATTTTTTCCTTCTAAAACAAATAATGTATACCATATTATTAGCATGTTGATCCATGTATGTTTTACCTTGTGGGTTGGGAATATATTGTTAACGAGGGATTATGAGAATTGATGTTTTTAAGATTGTTTCCCTATGGAATTGGGGATGACCTCATTGATTGAAGGTTCAAACATTCCAATCGGTTTCTAACGGGTTTGTTCATAGAACCGGAAACATCCAATGATTCCATATCCATTTGGACCTACTTTCCAATGGTAGGCACTCATTAGTTGTGGACTGATGAGGCTTAGGAATTTGCATTGGTCGAGAAGATGGGAGGTCGGACTCATCACACCTTTTTGAGGGGAATTATTGTCTAATCTGGGACTCTATTTATAGATTTAAGTTATATTCGTGAATCCTTATTAAATTACCAAGTATAAAATAATCTTTCCTTTAGTCTGACAATCAATGATTGATATGTAGGAAATTCAAAGAATCTTTTATATGTTTTTGAGGTTCTTCATTAATGAAGAATCATCTGTATTTGTTAGATATTCTTAGTTGATGGAATCCTTAAAATACATAAAAGTATCCTGGTAATTATGATGACCATACTGTTTTTAAAGCCACTCAATGGGGAACTTGAAATTTATTGTCATTCAGGAGGACATGGATTATTTCAGAGTTGGGATCGTATCATCTTATGGGCTACCTACGTATCCTTTGCTCTGGAAAAGGAATCAGAACCCACGTAGTTCAAATAAGGGAGTACAATGTTTATGCATGATTGATGGATCAAACAAAGATTTCATGATTACTTTTACACTCTACGTTCACGTGAGTCATGCTCGGTGTGAGAAACAAGAGGTATTGGTGAAACCAGACAATTGTTCCACGGAAGATGAAATTATGTGAGGCTTATGTGTGTATAACTACCCAAATAGATGAGGATTAAGATTTACTTCAGGGATGAAATCAAGGAACAGGGGCCATTAAGGTATATGTACTTAATAGAGATTTGGATACTCTAATCTTGGGGCTTACTCCTAAGGAAGAAACCCATGTTACGAGGGAACTTGTGATTGGGTTTTACTCCTGAGAAGTAATCCAAAATCAAAAGGAAATTAAGACAGGGGCTTACTCCTTAAAAAGAGGCCTAGGATTAAAGGGATTTGAAAATTAAGGGACTTGGGGATTATTCCTAAGGAGGATGTCCATATTTGAGAATGAGGCTTACTCCTGAAAGAGAGGCCCAACTTAAGAGAATTATGGTTGGTGATTACTCCTGAGAAGGATGCCCATATTTGGGAACATTAATACTGGGGCTTACTCATAAAGAGGATGCCCAGATTAGGGGACTTGGGGCTTACTCCTAAAGAGGATGCCCAATTATGAGAACTTGGACTGGGGATTACTCCGTAAAAGGAGGCCCAAGTTAAGGGAAATTATGACTAGGGATTACTCCTGAAAAGGAGGTCTAAATTAATGAGGACTTGGGGCTTACTCCTAAGGAGGATGCCCATATTTCAGACTTTTGAGACTGGGCTTACAACTGAAAAAGAGGCCCAAGTTAAGGGGTTATCTCATCTTTAAAGGATGAGGTTAAATGAATGAAATCTCAATCTTTAGTGACATAAATATGTGTAAATTACAAGGTTTTTGAGAGATGTTCCACCGAGTTCCTTTCAGATAAGGAAGAAAAATCAAGAAATCATGCCATAAATGGATTTGAAGAGTGTCTTGAAGATTGAATCTTGAATAGGGGAGGTGGAATGGCATAAGAAGGGTGAAATGGGCAAGAAAGACACCCAAAAATGTAGGGGCGCGTAAGTCCTAGCAGGCGCACAGGTACTGCGTGGGCACACAAGTCCTGGTCGCACAAGTATACATGCGCGACACATGGGTACATGCACGATTTTCTGCCCTTAGAGTAATATTTGGGAGATCCTTGATCAATGCCTTTAGAGTCATCCCTAGAGTCTTTCCAGAAGATGGCGCGCATGTTATGATGAAGAAGCAGGGCGGCACACAAGTGTGTCCATTTCCCATAAGGGTAAAACACTTAGGCACACAAGTGTTAGTGAATTCTAACACTTAATCCTTACTCCTATTGTTGATGCCTTCCATTCTATGTAAATAATTACCATAGAATTGTTTGGAAGACTTGAAGAAGATACTTGGGTGTTCAGAGCTCTGTATCTGAATTCTGGAAAAATTTTCCTCTGAAATGGGGGGCCCATATGGTCTATTTATAGTCTAGAGAAGACCCCAGACGATTATCACCTAGGGTGCACAAGTGTACTTGCGTGACCATTGTGGCTTGCAAGTATACTTGCGCGACCATTGCGGCGCACATGTGTACTTTCGCGACCATTGTAGAACTTGCGCGACCCTTTCTCATGTTTCTTCTTATTCCTTCCTTTGTCAATTTTTTGATATTTGTCCAAAGGTTGAATCACTTTGAGCTAAGATATCCCCCTTTTCCAATATTTAGATTCTGTGACGAAAGGAGCATAAAAAAAGTGCCCCCTCAGAGTTGGATCCAAAAGAAATGAGGATTTGACTCTGAGGAAATCGAGAATCAAAAGGAAATTGGGGCGTGCAGGGTATGGCATGAAAATGATCTTCAGTCATGCAGGGTACGTCGCATAGGGTTTTGGCAGCGTCTATAAATAGGGGACTCCATTACACGCAAAGCACTTGGCTCTCGTGGATTCCTTTCTCTCGGCGCGCAGCTTGGCACTTGGCTTTTGCTCATCCGCGCAAGTGATTCTGCTGTTTTGCGCTTCTGTTTCTTGTGTCGTGCTGCTGTTAAGGTATTTAGACTTGCACGGCGAAACCTGCGTGCCCAATACTTGTGCGGAAAAACCTACGCACCCAATACTTTCACGACTGAAGGCGACTTGCGGGCCAACAATGGGACTTGCGTGCCTTAATGAATTAGCCAATTTCTTCAAATCATTCAAAAATTTTATGAAAAATTAACATACCTTAAGAGTTAATTATTTAACTTTTGGGAAGATCAAATGGCTCCAAGGAGAATCGGAACGGCTGATGAACTAGCAAGGAAAAAAATTGATGAGATGATGGACATCATTTGCCATGATTACTATTCCATTTGTGAATGTACTCTTCTGAACTTGGCTAAGCATCTGAAGAAATATGATAGTGATTTCCCAAAAAAAATCTATCTACCTCTGTATGTCCATGGTCACTCACAAGATGTCAATATTCTAGAGGCAATGAACTATCTGCTGCCTTCCTGGTTTTAGTCGTATACCATCATTTCATCAGAAAATGTCTCAGTAGTAGGAACTTTTTCAAATGCTGGAACAGTAAAGAAAGATTATATAATGCATCATAGATTTTGTGCTCCAGATCTGAAACTGCACAAGCCTGAGCTGCAACCACATTTTTATCCTTCAGTCTTTCAAAACTCTCAGTTGGATTAATCCAAAGGCTGGAAGGAGAAATGGGAATTACGTTTTGGAGGAGGGGTGAGGCCAACTTGGATGTGGGATTATTGGGTGTGACAAACTTGTGAAGAGTTTATCGAGGATCTGAAGGGAGCTGCAATTTATGAAGCCGTCTGGTCCGGGCAGATGTATGTTTATAGGAATGAAATTTTTTCACAAGAATTGCTTAGCCTCTGGAGCCTGGAAACTAATTCTTTCCATCTGACCCATGGAGAAGTAGGCATTAGTTTGTGGGATGTCTACAAGATCTCAGGGGTTCCAATCCTGGGTGATATGTATGACGAATTTTTCCCTCCAAAGGCAACCATGAATGATCCGGAGAATATTCCAAATTTGGTTCGAGAGTTATTGAAGATTTATCATAAACTCAAAATCTTAAAGACTTCAAAGACTTATTCTAGAAGGTATATTCAACCAAAGGAATGGATGGATGTGTTTTTCAAGAAGAAGAGGGAAAAGGGGCCCACCTGCACTCGTCCTACTAGATGCCCTTGAGAAGATAAGAGAGGTATTCATAGAACATTCTGGCCGACTCTGGAAGTAGGAGAGTTTGAGAAATGGGGGTATGAAGTGAATCATAAAATCCTGGAGAAGACCCATCTGGAAGGCTTTTTATCCTTTTGGCTCAGTGTCTATATTTTTCCAGTTAGAGATTCGGAGGGAGGCGTCAGGCCGGGGACCTTTGTTATCGCAGCCCAATTGGCTGAGAGGAAGATGGTGGGGTTGGCAACCCCAATTTTGGAAAAGATTCACAAGAGAATTCTCCATGTCTATATGGGTAAGTCTCCTTTGAGATTACTGGGACCATTCCAAAGTTTATGGGGATGGATCGCCACTCAGTTCCAGATATATGCTGTTCAAAACGGAATACAGATTCCTGGATGTTCTTTCAGGCCATCTGTTCAGGCCTTCTCTGGAGTTTTTCCTTTGTCCCTCAATGCTTATGATATTAGGACAAGGATGGGTATGCATAAGGAATTCCACTTCTTTCTCTATGGAAATCCGATGATAGAGTGATTTGTTGACAATGGATCAGACATCTTGGAATAGAGGTCTTATATGCTAGCCTACAAAGATGGTGTACTGGCTGCCAGAATTTATGGGGAAATTATATGCGAGGACTATGCTCCATATTGATTTGCACACCAATTCAAGTGTCCGCAAACAAATGTTGTATCTCCTCGCGTGCACGTCAGATCAGATCAACATCCGATGTTTTCTCGGAAACTATGGTTGCTAACAGCTATAGAAAGGACTGGGAAAATCTTTGACTTACCAAATATTGAAGCGGTAAGAAAATTGACCATATGGTATGATGAAAACTGGATAGTGTCATATCCTGAGGCCATATTGAATAAACCTATTTATCGGGTTGGGAAGAAGAAGAGAACCATTGATAAAGAAACAATTTAGGTGGAAGGTGATTATTCCGCTCCTAGAGATGGTTCACCGAGTCCTTCAACTGAGGCTAATTCATTAGATTCTCAAGAGATACAACATGTGTCGAAACGGCCACGTGCTATATATAATCCTACTATTAGAATCAAGAGAGCCACTCCATCACCTTCTAGCGAGTTAATTTATTGAGGCAATTTTAATTGCAAGTAACTTTATAGAGTAACAAGTTTTCATTCGATTTTTATAGTTGCAGGATCTAGAAAGAAATTAAAATCCATGGACGTAGGACCCTCTTTGCAGCCTTCTAGTACACCTGCGTATCTACGACCAGAGGCCATCCAGACATGGCGAGATGTATACTACGATACTGAAAATATATGGATAGAGCTATGTGAAGAGTTACATCTTCCTGAAATATGGACTCTTCAGTCTTCTACAAATATTCATTTCAAGGATAACCCTGATGAAGTAAGAGCCTATGTAAAAGAGTTGAAGGCCTACATATATGCCACCGAAGATTCTACCCCTATCTCCAAGCGGGTGAATGAAATTCTAGATCACATCATTACTGATAAGGAGTGGCATGAGTATGTGGATCTTGAAGATGTATGTTTCATTTCCTTATTTTATTTACAACTTGATTTCAGTCATATATTTGTTATTCAAGGAAATTGTTTTCTTCATCTTGCAGCTTTCCAAAACTACTGAGGTTTCTTCACCACAGTATAGCCCCGGTGGTACTGCCATCGGGGCTGCTGATGAATCTCCTCGTGAACCGGGCGAGATATCTCCAGGCCAACAGGCCATGAATGAATAGTTGGACATGGCCTTCCATTCACCAATTCAAGTACCAATAAGAGAAACCGCTGACACTCCCAAAAATCCAAAAGGACAAAGGCGACAAAGGAGAAAGTCCACCGCTAAATGCTTTATCAGTAGTGGTAAGTCCTTCGGATAATCATGAATTTTAAACCATGAAAAAGATTTCTCACTTTCCATGGAATTTCGGGGGCTTCATCAATTTTTAATATAAGGGAAAGGACTGATCCTCCCTTAGGGACCACAGAGGGTGCTGTAGAATAAACACAAATTCAAGTTGACTTGGCTGCTACTGAAAATGAGCCAACAACTATTCACAGTACTGCTCCTGCTGCTGCTACAAGTAGAGAAGAACCTGCACCAGAATCACTGGCGGCTGCAACAACTGAATCTGCCATCTTTCTTGAAGAATCTATTCAGGGTCCGGGGCTACAGAATGAGGGTCACCAAGAGGACACATCAAATGCTCCCACCGGTGAGACTAACTAGGATTCTAAAATATCATTGGATGAAATGATGAATCGTGGCATGTCTTTTGAAGAATTTTATGATCATGCTAAGTTATCATGTGATTTAGAAGACCTTGTGCATGAGTGTTATCCTTATTCTAGTAAATTTTCTTATAATTTACACTTCTAATCATGACTTAAAATAATATGCAGTTCCATCCCAAGAAGCTGCTGAACTGCCAATGCTTGAAGAGGGTTTGGACATTGATGTCAACCCTACCACTACAGAAACATTATCTCAAGTGGAGATAAAACAACAAAACCCTCCAGAGACCAATCTTGAAGATCCTGTTGAAACTGGGAAAGATGGGGAGGAGTCTTCTCAAGCTTCGGATCTTCTGTTAGGTAATTATGGTATCGAGTTTTCAAGATAGACAACCAACTTCCATTATTCTATGAAACTAACCATACTTTTAATTGATCAAACATGCCTATCAACTTAAATAGATAGAACTGGAGGTGAAGTTTCAACCTCCACCCAAACAGTAGTAGAATGTGAAGCAACCAAGATTAGGGGGAGAGAAGAAGAACATGACACTTCCCTAAGTGCAGTAATCCCTGATTACATGCCCCCCTGTGATGATGATGTTGAATCAGACCCAGAGGTGCTTAAGGAGATCAACTTTTCACGATGCAAGGCATGAAACAAAATATGGAAAATCAAATCTGAGGTTCCTTTAGAAGATCTGTCATAAAAGATTTCCCGGTTGTCATCCCAGTTCATCATGCTAGGACTTGGCAGTTTTGGATACCAAGAGATCCATACCGCGGTGAAACAAGTCATCTTAAGAAGGGAGAAGGAACCAAAGTGCCATGAAGATCTGACCAGGGTGAAGCTTTCAGTCAATATTAGTGAATTTCAGGCTGCAGTATCCCGAGCTGAAGCTAACTATGCTACCAAGATGAAGGATTTGAAGTATAAGATCAATAATAAAGTCGTTCAGAAGATGCACCTTCAGGAACAGTTAGATGATGTTACTGAGGAACTTGAATAACTCAATAATTCACTGGAGGGAGCTCAAACAAATGGTAAGAAAGCCATTTTGGATGCCAATAAAGCACTCCATCATGCTGAAGAGAGTGAATCTTGTCGAGTTCATGAGCTTCAAGTAGCTGCTGATGAATCTCGGGAAGCGGTTCATCAATTGAAGGCTTATGTCGACAACCTCTTGTAATTTCCTGAAAAAGAGAAGAGGCTCCAATATGTGGATGTCGTTCTAATTCTTGTCCATCAAATAAAGAAATTTTTCACCTTTAATCATTTGTGCACCTATTTTCCTGCTACCTGCTTTAAATTTTACCTAATCCAATACGCCTAGTAAGAATAGTTTGATTTTTACTAGGATTAATGTAAATAACCCTGCAAACTTTGAATCTCCTAATTTCTCAATATTACTTAAATCATACAAAATGTATGTTTAGTGAGATGGAACATGACTTTTATTCAGAGTTCTTTGTGTTTTGTGAGCAGTTTAAAGTCATGCACGTTGGACATAAAGAGGCTAATGTGTAAGGTCAAAATAGCTTTGACCAAAATTGATTAAAATTGACTCAATTTCTTAAAAATTTATTTGAAAACATATTACCATACTCAAGTATGAGGGAAAATATGTAAACTATGACTTAAGAATATTTGAATCTGAGGAATGATGTGAAAAAGAGCTAAAAGGCATTAGAAGAAGTAGTTTCCAAGAACGAAGTTACCATTATTTAAAAAACCCATTAGATGGTTGAATTATGAAGGTCTACCTAAGGGCATTGGCTGCATAGTCAAATAAATAGTATCTTTTGGCAAATAAGTCTGTTATGTAGAATGTTTATACAAGGCCACCTAAGGGAACATGCTGCATAGTCAGGCAAATGAACTCTTAGAAATTTACTTTCCTAGTGCTAAAAATCCTGTGAATGTTTATGAAGATTCAAAGTTTCCAATGTTTAGATTTTTCTATATGGAAAGAGGTACTTGAATATGGAGAAGATATTTCCAAACAAGATTATCGATGAACTGGATGAATATCACTCCTACAAATGTCTGACCCAAAAGTAGGGAATTAGAATATAAACCATAGACTATAATACTTTCAGATCATGAGAAAGGATATGGGACACGTATGTTAAGGATGGCTATTTTTTCGGATCCCTACATATTGTCATTAAGACAAATATGGACAAAATAAGATTTCTTCCCAAGAATGAAGTTACCAGTATTTAACAAAACTGTTAGGGGGTTGAATTATGCAGGGCCACCTAAGGGCATTGACTGCATAGTCAAATAAATGAATCTTTTGGCTAACAAGTCTGTTATGTAGACTGTTTATGCAAAGCTTCCCAAGGGAATGTGCAGGATGGCCAGGAAAAAGAACTCTCCGAATTTCAGGCCTTTTGTGATTAGAAGTTAAGAAAAGGGTTATGAAGATCTGAAAATATTTAATGTTAGGATTATGACACATAAAAATGGATATTGTTCAATGTATACAGTGATTCACAAATCAATGCTAACCATAATCATGTTGTGGCTGGGTCTTGAATAAAAATGTTGGACTTCACTACATATCCCATTAGGATGGGAATCAAGCCATACGTAGTTCTTGAACTACAGTTTAACATTGTGTGGGACAAAAGGATTGAAGATTTTAGTTTTGGGTCATAGAGCTTGGACCATTATAATAAATAAACAGTGTGTGTTTTCATGGGGACTTTTCAGCCATGGGACTAAAAGTGGAATTTGGGGTTAGGCCCAAAAGACTTGGGGCTGGATTCGAGGGACACTCGAACATTTTTACGTATCCCAAAAGGATGGGAATCTTTCCCATGTAGTTCTAGAAATCCCTCTGTAAAAATTTGGTTCGTACATGTGAATGGTGAAAGGGGACTTTAGTGCAATGATCGTTTGACCTAAGATAAAAGGTTTGGGCATTTCCATGTATGTACGTAGTATTTGGAATGAAACATGATTGAAAAATCAATGTAAATAATGGTTCCCTCTTAGGCGAGGGCATCAAAGAATATTGTAGTTTTATTGTCGTACATGACAAAAAGTGTTATACAGTTTAACGTTATATAGCAAGGATGAAAGTGAACCAATATAAAGATATTGATTCTAGGGGCAGTTTCATGAATCAACATCATATGAGATGGAGGTGAACTGACGTGAAGAGATTGGTTTTGGGCTTGGACCATGGGAGGTTGCCTATGTACCCAGCCTGGAAGGCAAGGATGTAATGCCCCGACCCCAGTTACCTAGATTCGGTGCATTATTACATAACATTGGCATGATCACAAGAAAGATCAAATCTCGAAAGACCGATTGGTTTAGTATCCTTGGAAACACTAGATATATTCATAAAGTTTTACATTACACCATCAAGTAAAAAACTACTACAACAACATATTATCCCCATAGTCCACACTATTATCCTCTCATAATATCCCTATAGGTCATTCATAATTTACTTCTTAGCATCCTGGGAAAAATAAAACATATAAAAGGGTGAGCTCAAATGACCAGTAAGGATAACAATATTGCGGAAACTTTCATAAATAAGAATAAACATCTAAGGCAGTGTATAACTAAAACAAATGCCTTTTAAACTTGAACTTCAACATAGTATGGAAAAAATAAAATGAAATAATTCCATTTACTTATTCACATGGATATTCTACTAATCGAATAATCACATTCAATATCAATAACCACTTTCATAATGATAGAATGCATAATTCCATACTATCATAACCACATATCCAAGGCATCGTGCTAAGACTACAAATAAGATTTTTCCAAGGCCTTGTTCCAAGACAGTAGTTTGTCTCATGAGACCTATCGATGCATCGAGGAGCTATAGCAGGCTCCACCCATCACATATTAAGTCCAATGCATTCCCATATGAAAAGGTTTAAACATAACATAAACATTCATATTAAAACTAGAATACGAAATTTCAACACTTTCACCATAAACCATGAATGGTATAAAAATAGCACATCCACAGTCAAACATATCACAAAACCTTCAATACAATATAGAATTTTTGTATCATAATAAATCAACTTCAAATAAGCGTAAAATCCATCAAAGGATGTTGACATAGATGAAATCAAAACTCTTTTTAGATATATATCTCTTTCTATTTTGAAATCATTTAAGATTCATATATTAATAAAATAAAAACATTTTCTTTGAAAATATTCTTATAAGATTGTAAGGGAAGCTCTAACGATTTTATAATGGCGGAAAATAGCCGCACCCGCCATATAAGTTAAAAATAAACATTCTTACCTTAATTCTGTCGAAAAGGTTAAAAGGCACCTGGTTTTGAAAATGACGAAAAGATTCATTTATAAAATTCTTATAAAAAATCCAACAAGGGTATAAATGACTTTAACCCATATACTTTTAAATAGCAAAAATGTTTTGAAATACATTTTTAAGAAACATGGTTGTGGATGATAAAGAGATCCCAGTAGATTATTACGTATAAACAACCTCGGATAATGAAAAGATTGTGAAATAACCCTTACCGTGTACTTTTCCCTGGTTGGGGTAGGTTAACCTCCTGTATAATGGTGAAATAATTTTTATTAAATTATACAAGAATCATATACATTAAAATGATATCATATATGATCTTTTAACATTGATTTGTTAATAATATCTTAGTATTATCATTGTTTCGGGTGTTAACTTACTCGTTTTCTATTATATGTTTTTTTATGTAAGATATGTTTGTCAAGGATAGGTTGTATATTAATCATATCTAGAATGATATCATGTCCTTAGATACTATTATTAATCATCAAATTAGAATTATACTTTAATGGATACGATGGAGAATGAATCTCATCACGTTCATGGAGATGGTAGTTCGTACGTACGCACGAGCGACAATATCATTCTTTTGATATTAAAATAATATATAATTGGATGGTATATCATATATAAAGAATCATTATCATGTTATATTTATTTTTTACATGAGTTACACATCATTATTATACAAATCCAAATAATAATTTATTGAATAACGATTACACCATGACGTGGAGACGTTAAGCCGTACATACACACGTATGGTGACATGTTATTCAGAGGATGGATAGAATACTGAATATGGTTGTACCATATTTATAATAACATCATAGTATATATAAGATACTGGAGTTGTTATTTTATAATGGAAATAACAAAGAAGGAAGAAGTGGAATAAGAAAGGAACATGGAAAAGGGTGGTGAAATCATTACCTCTTCTTCGGGTTCTTCCTTTTGATTTGATCAAAAGGGATCTTAGGTTGGCTTTATGACTAAAGGAAGGACTCTAGGATTAATTTAGGGAGTTTTAGAGAGTATTTGGGCAGAGTTTGGCTGAAACAAAAGGCTTTGAAGGTGTGAGTTAATGAAAAGGGAGAGTGCCCTTTTATAAGAGGGGTGAGGGGCACCTTTGGAAAAGCTAGAAATATTATTTTATAATAAATTAATATTTGGTTTTTAATGGAAACAAAGTGGATTATTTAAATTTTAAGGTGGGGATAGTTCAAAAACTACTCAACCAATATAATTTATACAGGTTTGGGTCATTATACTAACCTTATATTTAAGTATTAACTCTTAGTTAATTAGTTTCACTTTTATAATGTCTCTTTGTATTTTTATATTATATGTTTAATAAAATTACTATATATATCCAAGAGACCCCAAGGGGTCCATTAATGATACACCTATCATGATATAAGTCTCTTTGCCGAACCTTTGATTTTTAGGAATTTAATATCAATTAATAATATAAAATTTGTTTTAAAAAATTTTTTATGTCAATTTTGACACTATTCAATAATGGATTTTTGTGAAAATCATAATAGAATTATTACTTAGAAAAAAGTTAATTAAGTCAATCCTAACATGTCATATTAACCTAGAAAATTAGTTTAATTCATAAAAAGTCTCAAATTATATTTATTTTGGGTATTTATAATATCAATTATTCTAATTTTTCATTAATTAGGCAATTACTGCATCATCATTGTGTCATAAATAATGTAAATTATTTCATGTCTAAGAATTATAAATAAAATATTATTATGTAGGAAATCATTTAATATTTCTAATGAATATTTACAATCTAATTTATATTATGTATAACCCTATATTAAAAATGTTTTAGTAAATAAACTTTTATTTTAACTCTTTTAACTCTTGTTTGAATTAAATAATAATAAATGTCCTAATCTAAACCTAGTGGACCTAAATGATAATATTTTATTCCTAAGGTTGTTTTTGGTCGAGAAACACTTGTATAATAGAATTAGGACATGTGTTAGGGTAATATTAATATCATTTTTACCCTTAATTGCCCTATTTACTTTTAACCGTGGTAAATAAAAGTAAAAAGTTACTATTCACCAAAAATTATTTTCATCTCATTGAACCACATTTTACTACTTGATATTAACCATGTCTCTAGGATTTTCAAAATTCCATTCACAGAAGCGGTAAAATGAAGTTTTATTAAAAATTCAGTTTTTTAACTACCACTTAGTGGTTTCACTATTCATCAAAAATTGAAGTTTTTCAGAACAATGCCAAAATTTCACCCTAAGCTATAATTGATATT
The DNA here is from genome assembly GCA_963277665.1 of Viscum album. Classification (NCBI taxonomy): domain Eukaryota; kingdom Viridiplantae; phylum Streptophyta; class Magnoliopsida; order Santalales; family Viscaceae; genus Viscum; species Viscum album. The sequence continues at coordinate 296,586,367 of OY728165.1, forward strand.
TCGAATTCAAAAATTATTTCTATTTTACAAAATTCCAAACATATAAGTTGAATTAATTATTTTTATAATTAATTCCCGCTGTCACAACAAATAGCGTGTTTTTAAGAAATAATATATATCAAAAGATTGACAAATTGTTTATGTCCAATTTCAAAGTGAAATTAATTCTAATTAACACCATTGGATAAAATGTTAAAAATATATTCTAATTATACTTTAAAACCACTCAATAATATAATTTATCAATATAAATTATTTTGATTAAAAAAGTTGTTTTTAAGTATTTTTCACTATTCATAAAAATTGGAAGTTCTCAGAAAAATCCCAAAAATTAAACTTAGGATAATTTTGATATTCTGAATCCAAAAATGAAGTCCATTTTAAAATATAAAATATATATCATTTCAAAAAGTAGGTATTGTTATTCATAACAGCTATTTTGATTGGTTGTGGTGTGTTAGAACTCGATGTTGCGTACAACACACGCTATTGCATTATTCAAAGAGAAGCGTACCGTAGAAGCTTGGGGTGTTATATTCTCCCCTCCTTAAAATAATTTCGTCCTCGAAATTTCTAGAATAATACCACATGAAAAGACTCAGGTGGTTCTTCATCATAAGTTCCTCAGGTTCCCATGTTGCCTCTTCCATCTTAAGGTTTCTCCATAAAACTTTTACCAGACGCGTCGTCCGTTTTCTCAATACTTGTTCTCTCGTATCAATAATTTTAATGGGTTCTTCGCAATAAGATAGATCGGGATCCAGTTCTAATTCCTCATAGGTGAGTACATGCGTTGGGTCAGGCATGTATTTCCTCAACAGAGATATGTGGAACACATCGTGAACTTTGGAGAGACTTGGCGGCATTGCCAATCGGTAAGCTACAACCCCAATTCGTTCTAGAATTTCGAAATGTCCGATGTACCTAGGACTCAATTTACCTTTCTTTCCAAAATGTATGACTCCCTTCCATGGAGATACATTCAAGAAATCATGATCACCGATGTGAAATTACAAATCCTTCCTTTGATTATCATCATAGCTCTCCTGCCTACTTTGAGTTTCTTTGATGTGATTTTGGATTACCTTCACCTTTTCCATCGTTTCCTCCACCAGTTCTGGGCCTACAAGTTTTCTTTCACAAACGTCATCCCAACAAGTTGGTGTGTGACATCTCTTTCCATATAACACTTCATATGGTGCCATCTGAATACTCGAATGGAAGCTATTGTTATAGGAAAATTCTACCAAATGTAAATATTGATCCCACATACCCTGAAAGTCAAGTGAGAAGGATGTCAATATGTCTTCTAAGGTTTGAATAGTTCGTTCTGATTGTCCATATATTTGTGGGTGGTAGGCAGTGCTCAAATGAATTTTATTATCCAAGGGTTTTTGAATATTTTTCAAGAATATAGAAGTAAAACGGGGATCACGATCAGAAACAATTGATAGGGTTACTCCATGAAGTCTCACAACTTCATTAATATATAGTCTTCCTAGACGTTCCAGTGGTAGAACTTATCTTATAGCAAGAAAATGTGCTGACTTGGTAAGACGATCAACAATAACCCATATTGCATCGTTCCTTCTAGGAGTCTTTGGTAGCCCCATGACAAATTCCATCGTAATATTGTCCCATTTCCACTCCGGTATGGGAAGTGGTTGCATGAATCCTCCAGGCTGTTGCCTTCCAGATTTCACATGTTGAAAAACCATACATCTTGACACAAAATCAGAAATCTCCCTCTTCATGTTGTCCCACGAGAAATGTTCCTTCAATTCTCTATACATTTTGGTGCTCCCAGGGTGTATAGAGAAATTGGAACTATGAGCATCATCCAGCAATTCCTTTTTTAAATCAGGTATATTGGGAACACAAAGTCTCTTCCCAAATATCAAAATTCCATCTTCATACACAAAGTCTCTCAATCTCCCATCATTCACAGCTTTAATCTTCTTTTGAAATTCTTCATCACAAGTCTAAGAACTCTTAATCCTTTCTAGTAAAGATGGTTTGACAACCATTTGAAAAATAATTGATGTTTCACCTTCCATGGTTATTCCCATGTCCATCTTCACTAGATCCATGAAAATTAGATCCCTTTCAATTACCATATTGGTCAAAACTCCATGATCTTTTCTGCTCAAAGCATCTTCCACCTTTTTTGATTTCCCCGGGTGGTAGTGTATCGTGCAATCATAATCCTTGAGAAATTCAAGCCATCTCCATTGCCTCATGTTGTGTTCTTTTTGTGAGAAAATATACTTCAAACTCTTGTGATCAGTATAAATCTCACATTTTTCACCATAGAGGTACTGCCTCCATATCTTCAAAGCAAAGATCACAGCCTCTAACTCGTGATCATGAGTAGGATAGTTTTGATCATGAATTTTCAACTGTCGTGATGCATAGGCAATAACCTTATCATTCTGCATAAGGACACAACCAAGTCCTTTCTTCGACGCATCACTATAGATAACGAACTCATCATTCCCTGATGGTAGAGTCAATATAGGAGCATTGACTAATCTTCTCTTCAGTTCTTCAAAACATTCTTCACACACTTTTTTCCAAACAAATTTAACCCATTTACGTGTGAGCTTCGTTAATGGGTTAGCCAATCAGGAAAAATTCTGGACAAAACGTCGATAATAACCTGCCAAACCAATAAAACTGCGTACCTCAGTTATACTCGTAGGTTCTGGCCATTCTTCGATTGCCTTGGTCTTAGAAGGATTAACAGAGATTCCATCTTTAGAGACAATATGGCCCTGAAAAGAAATCTCTTGAAGCTAGAATTCACACTTGCTAAACTTCCCATATAATTCATGTCTTCTCAGAGTCTTCAGGATAATGCACAAGTGATTTTCATGATATTTGTAGCTTTTGGAGTATACCAAGATATCATCAATAAATACAACCAAAAATTCATCGAGATATTCCTTGAAAACTCTATTCCTCAAATCCATGAATACAGAGGGTGCATTAGTCAACCCAAAAGGCATTACAGTAAACTCGTAATGCCCGTACCTGGTTTGAAATGATGTCTTCCAAATGTCTTCCTTCTTTACACACAACTGATGGTATCCAGATCGAAGGTCAATATTTGAAAAGTATTGTGCTACATGCAGTTGGTCAAATAAATCATCAATGCGAGGTAGGGGATACTTGTTCTTTATTGTTATAAAATTGATCTCCCTATAGTCTATACATAACCTCATAGATCCATATTTCTTTTTAACAAAAAGAACAGGGTCTCCCCATGGAGAAACACTAGGGAGAATAAATCCCGTATTACTCAATTCCTCTAGTTTTTTCATTAGTTCGACTAATTCCATAGTGTCCATTCTATAAGGGGTATTCGATATAGGACTTGATCCAGGAATTAAATCAATGGAAAACTCAACTTCTCGTTCTGGAGGTTGTCCAGGTAAATCTTCTGGATATACATCTACATATTCCTTCATAATAGGTACATCCTCTATTTAAACATTCCTTTCCTCACCCATAGTTATTTAATTCTCTTCCTCCCCAATAATTGAATTTAGTTGAGCTACTGGGGGTGGATCTAGATAAGAATTTGGTGGTGACGATTCTTCTCTAAAGATAAGGTGTTCCTTATCATCATCATCAAAAATCGTAACCTCCTTCTTCTTACAATAATTCTTCGCATCATAATCCGAAATCCAATCCATACCGAGGATTATATCAAACTCAATCATAGGTATGATGATGAGATCAGCAGAGAAAGAACATGTATGTGCTCTAATAGGGACTGATTCATAAAACTTTGTTGCAATGATACTTTCCTTATGATTTTCAACTGAAAAATCCATTGTTAAATCAAATTGGAAATATCTAATTTTCATAGATAACTGGGAAGATATGAAACAATGCGATGATCCAGAATCAAATAATGCATTTTCTAAACTTGAGGATACCATTAAATTACCTTCCACCACGTCTTTCAGAGCTTCTACCTCAGCAGTAGTGATAGCATAAGCTTGGACTTGATCCCTTGGCCTTTTATGATGTATGTTCTCCCGATGCATAGGACATTCATTTTCATAATGTCCCATCTCCCTGAAATTATAGCACTAGACAATGGTAGCTTCTTTCTTCCCTTTGCAACCACGAGCTTGGTGGCCTTTTTCACCACACTTGTAACAGACACCCATTCCTTTCAAGCAAGTACCGGGGTGTTTCTTCTCACATTCACCGCAGGATGGATATTCAAACTTTCCCTTATTCCCCTTATTTCCATTCCCAGATTGATCAGCATATCTCTTCTTCTCTTTCATTTCTTTAAAGTCATAAGACTTAGAGAATTCCTTTTCGGTCTTGATAGCACATGAGACAATGTCTTCGTATGATGAAAAGGATTGTGAGACTAATGCTCGATGGAGAAATGGTTTTAACCCATCAAAAAAATGATCAATCTTACTTCTTGGGTTCCGTATATAATCTCCAGCATACCTTGCTAAACTTGTAAAGTTAGCCTCATACTTTGCGACATTCTCATCCTCCTTTTGTCTCAGACTCAGAAATTGCCTTTCCATATCTGCTCGATGGTCGCGAGGAAAGTATTTTTCTAAAAATAGATCTTTGAACTCCCTCCGTTCCATATTTGATACTTCATCATCTTCCTTTGTGTTTTTAATCAGTGACCACCATTGATCAGCATCTCTAGTGAGGCGGTAAACTGCCATGATAACTTTTTTCCTTTCACTACTCTCCAATGCCTGAAATATTTTCTCAAGGGAATTTATCCATTGCTCATCTACTAAGGGATTTGTACTCCCAATGAACGTTGGTGGTTGTTGCCTCATGAAGCGATCTAACATTGATCCTCCACACTGCAGATCAGGGTTCTCCATATGGGTAAGGTTATTATTCATAAACTGAGTGAGTTGTCCAAGTAGGGTGATTAGCTGATCGACACAAGTTGCATCACCAGCTCCACTATAATTATCTTGAGCAGGATGGAAATCCCTACATGGAGTGAGTGCATTGATTCAGTTTCCATTTCTTCCACTAGGCTCCATTTCTGAACAATGGAACAAATTAGATCAGTTTATGAATCAAAATACATAATCCCATACTTATAAAACACTTAACATAAATTGAACTATTTATGAATATAATCCATAATCATAAAAATGTTTTCTTTGAGGATGTATATACTCATAAACCTTTCATAATGATTTTTAAAGAAAATGAGAGTTTTCCTAAGCATATCCCCCGAGAGTGTCGTAACCAAGAGTGAAACAAGGACCGTTGTCATGCACCAGTTCCCGTTCGCATCAAGCTCAAAGCGGTGTTTTCATGTTTCACCCCTAGGTACATCTGTGTCAGAGCCGCCTCTACCTACTCGTATCCAGACATGTATGTATTGCTCGGAAAACACACAAAATCTCAACAATACCAAAATTCTAGGAAGTTCTTCTATACTAATCCTCAAAGTCCATCTTAGGTCTATGTGCTCTAATCAGAGTTTATCTTAATCTAGCTTCCAAGGTTTGTACTAAACTTCCTCTGATACTAACTGTAATGCCCCGAACCCAGTTACCTGGAGTCGGTTCATTATTACATAACATTGGCATGATCACAGGAATGATCAAATCTCGAAAGACCGATTGGTTTAGTATCCTTGGAAACACAAGATATATTCATAAAGTTTTATATTACATCATCAAGTGAAAAACTACTACAACAACATAATGTCTCCATAGTCCACACTATTATCCTCTCATAATATCCTTGAAGGTCATTCATAATTTACTTCTTCACATCCTGGGAAAAATAAAACATAGAAAAGGGGTGAGCTCAAATGCCCAGTAAGGATAAAAATATTGCGGAAACTTTCATAAAAAAGAATAAACATTTAAGGCAGTGTATAACTAAAACAAAAGAATTTTAAACTTGAAATTCAAAATAGTATGGAAAAAATAAAATGAAATAATTCCATTTACTTATTCACATGGATATTCTACTAATCGAATAATCACATGCAATATCAATAACCACTTTCATAATGATGGAATGCATAATGCCAGACTATCATAACCACATAGCCAAGGCCTCATGCCAAGACTACAAATAAGATTTTTCCAAGGCCTTGTGCCAAGACACTAGTTTGTCTCATGAGACCTACCGATGCATCGAGGAACTATAGCGGGCTCCACCCGTCACATATTAAGTCCAATTCATTCCAATATGAAAAGGATTAAACATAACATAAACATTCGTATTAAAACTAGCATAAGAAATGTCAATACTTTCACTATAAACCATGAATGGTATAAAAATAGCACATCCACAGTCAAACATATCACAAAACCTTCAATACAATATAGATGTTTTGTATCATAATAAATCAACTTCAAATAAGCATAAAATCCATCAAAGGATGTTGACATAGATGAAATCAAAACTATTTTTAGAGAAATATCTCTTTCTATTTTGAAATCATTTAAGAGTAATATATTTATAAATTAAAACATTTTCTTTGAAAATATTCTTATAAGCTTGTAAGGGAAGCTTCGACGATTTTATAACGGCAGAAAATAGCCGCACCCGCCGTATAAGTTAAAAAGAAACATTCTTACCTTAATTCTGTCGAAAAGGTTAAAAAGCACCTTGTTTGGAAAACAACGGAAAGATTCCTTTATAAAATTATTATAAAAAGTAAAAAAAGGGTATAAATTACTTTAACACATATTCTTTTAAATAGTAAAAATGTTTTGAAATACATTTTTAAGAAACATAGATGTGGATGATAAAGAGATCCCAGTAGATTATTACGTATAAACAACCTCGGATAATGAAGAGATTGTGAAATAACCCTTACCTTGTACTTTTCCTTGGTTGGGGTAGGTTAACCTTATGTATAATGGTGAAATAATTTTTATTAAATTATACAAGAATCATATACATTAATATGATATCATATATGATCTTTTAACATTGATTAGTTAATAATATCTTAGTATTATCGTTGTTTCGGGTGTTAACTTACTCGTTTTCTTTTATATGTTTTGTTATGTAAGCTATGTTTGTCATGGATAGGTTGTATCTTAATCATATCCATAATGATATAAATTCATTAGATACAATTATTAATCATCAAATGAGAATTATACTTGAATGGATATGATGGAGAATGAATCTCATCGCGTTCATGGAGACGGTAGTCCGTACGTACGCACGAGCGACAATATCATTATTTTGATATTAAAATAATATATAATTGGATGGTATATCATATATAAATAATCATTATCATGTTATATTTATTATTTACATGAGTTACACATCATTTTTATACCCATCCAAATAATAATTTATTGAATAATAATTACACCACGACGTGGAGACGGTAAGCCGTACGTAGACACGTATGGTGACATGTTATTCAGAGGATGGATAGAATGATGAATATGGTTGTACCATATTTATAATAACATCACAGTATATATAAGATACTGGAGTTATTATTTTAGAATGTTAATAACAAATAAGGAAGAAGTGGAAGAAGAAAGGAAATTGGAAAAGGGTGGTGAAATCATTACCTCTTCTTCGGGTTCTTCCTTTTGATTTGGTCAAAAGGGCTCTTAGGTTGTCTTTCTGAATAAAGGAAGGCCTCTAGGATGAAGTTAGGTAAGTTTATAGAGTATTTGGGAAGGTTTTGGCTGAACCAAAAGGCTTTGAAGGTGTGAGTTAATGAGAAGGGAGAGTGCCCTTTTATAAGAGGGTTGGGGGGCACCTTTGGAAAAGCTAGAAATATTATTTTATAATAAATTCATATTCGGTTTATAATGGCTAAAAAGTGGATTATTTAAATTTTAAGGTGGTGTAGGTCGAAAAACACTCAACCAATAGAATTTAGACAGGTTTGGGTCATTATAAAAACCTTATCTTTAAGTATTAACTCTTAGTTAATTAGTTTCACTTTTACAATGTCTCTTTGTATTTTTATATTATATGGTTAATGAACTTAATATATACATCCAAGAGACCCCCAAGTGGTCCATTAATGATACACCTATCATGATATAAGTCTCTTGGCAGAACCTTAGATTTTTAGGAATTTAATATAAATTAATAATATAATATTTGTTTTAAAAACTCTTTTATGTCAATTTTGACACTATTCAATAATTGATATTTGTGAAAATCATAACAGAATGATTACTTCGAAAAAAGTTACTAAAGTCAATCCTAAAATGTCATATTAACCTATAAAATTAGTGTAATTCATAAAAAGTCTCAAATTATATATATTTGGGTATTTATAATATCAATTATTCTAATTTTTCATTAATTAGGTAATTACTACATCATCATAGTGTCAAAAATAAAGTAAATTATTTAATTTCTACAAATTATAAATAAAATATCATTATGTAGGAAATAATTTTATCTTTATAATGAATATTTACAATCGAATTTATATTATGTATAACCCTATATTAAAAATGTTTTAGTAAATAAACATTGATTTTAACTCTTTTAACTCTTCGTTGAATTAAAGAATAATAAATGTCCTAATCTAAACAATGTGGACCTAAATGATAATATTTTATTCCTAAGGTTGTTTTTGGTCGAGATACACTTGTCCAATATAATTAGGACATGTGTTAGGGTAATATTAATATCATTTTTACCCTTAATTACCCTATTTACTTTTAACTGTGGTAAATAAAAGTAAAAAGTTACTATTCACCAAAAATTATTTTTTAATCTCATTGAACCACATTTTACTACTTGATATTAACCGTGTCTCTCAAATTTTCGAAATTCCATTCATAGAAGCAGTAAAATTAAGTTTTATGAAAAATTCAGTTTTTTAACTACCACTTAGTGGTTTCACTATTCATCAAAAAATGAAGTTTTTCAGAACAATGCCAAAATTTCACCCTAATCTATAATTAATAATCTGAATTAAAAAATGATGTCTATTTTACAAAATTCCAAAAATATAAGTTGCATTAATTAATTTTATAATTAATTCCTGCTGTCACAACAAATAGTGTGTTTTTAAGAAACAATATATATCAAAAGATTGACAATTGTTTATGTCCAATTTCAAAGTGAAATTAATTCTAATGAACACCATTAGATAAAACGGTAAAAATATATTATAATTATAATTTAAAACCACTAAATAATATAATTTATCACTATAAATTATTTTGATTAAAAAAGTTTCTTTTAAGTATTTTTCGCTATTCATAAAAATTGGAAGTTCTCGGAAAAATACAAAAAATTCAACTTAGGATAATTTCGATATTATGAATCCAAAAATGAAGTCCATTTTGAAATATAATATAATAAAATTTCAAAAAGTAGGTATTACTATTCATAACGGCTAGTTTGATTGGTTGTGGTGTGTTAGACCCCGATGTTGCGTACAACACACGCTATTTCATTATTCAAAGAGAAGTGTATCGTAGAAGCTTGGGGTGTTACAAAGGATCAAAGTATGCGAAGTTAAATTAAAGGATGAGATAATTATCAAGTTGTTCTTGGTGACAACGACCTAAAAAAATGATGGTGTTGGGACTTACATATGGATAGTAGCCTAGAGAGAGTGTTATGGTTGAAGTTTTCTCTAAGGTCATGTGAGTCATACTAGGTGTGAGAAAAAAGAGGTAACAACCACATTAACGATGCACAATTTCATGTCATGTAGGACATATAAAGGGAAAATGCAGTTTAAGGTCTTGTAGTTAGGACTATAAGTGCTGCACAGTTTACTGTCATGTAGTAGGGACAAAGTACATTTTAATGTCATGTAGGACAAAAAAAGAGGACTGTGCAGTTTAATGTCATGCAGTAAGGACAAAAGAGTACACCATTTAATTTCATGTTGGATGTATTAGGGACTTTTTCATAGTTTGACGTCATGTTGGACGAAAAAAGACGATACAGTTTAGCATCATGTTGGACGTAAGTGCTAATAGTTTAAGGTCACATGCATGGATCGTTGGTGATGCAGTTTAACTTTATATTGGACAAAAGGGAATTATATATAGTTTAAAATCATATAGAAAGGACGATGAAGGGGGACACAGTTTAACGTCATGTTGGATGAATTAGGGAACTTTTTCACAGTTTAATGTCGTGTCGGACGAAAGTAACATAAATAGTTTAAGGTCATATGTACAGACTGTGGATGATGTAGTTTAATGTCATACTGGACGTAAGGGACGTACAAATAGTTTAATGTCATATGTATTGACCAAGGATGTATTTTGTGTTCAAACAATAAATTTCTTCAGAAATCTAGCATTGTTTGGATTAGTGGTGAGTTATCCATCCATTGAGATTAAAGAATAAGCTCTATTGGAGTAGACCTTATGTATTGAGTAAGGTCCTTCCCATTTTGGCTCAAGCTTGGGAGGTTTCTTTCTTGGTATCATTGGAGTTCTGATAACTAATACAAATTCTCCCTGAGTGAATGAACGAAGTCGAACATTTTTGTTGAAAGCTCGTGCTATTCGATTCTGATAGACTTCCATGTTCTGAAAAGTACACAATCTTTTCTCATCTAACCATTCCAATTCATTCAATCACTTTTGAGATTATTCATCTGTAGATGAATGATCACAAATGGATACTTTGAGCGAATGAAATTGAACTTCAATGGGATAGACAACTTCTATTCCATATACCAGTGAATATGGAGTTGACCGAGTTGTTGTGCGGGTGGTAGTCCAATAATCCCCTAAAGCATGAAAGATTTTATCAGGACATGATTTCTTTTTTTTATCCACCATAATTTGCAGTATATTTGACAGAGTCTTATTGAATGCTTCTATCTGTGCATTGGCCGCTGCATGATACCTAGATGAATGGTTGGATTTGATGTTGTATTCTTGATACAATTTCTTCACCTCGGATGAATAGAAGTTGGTTCCATTTGTCCGTCAATATGGTATGAGGGACACCAAATCTGGTAATGATGTTAGACTTGATGAAGCTAACAATACATTTAGAACTGACTTCTTTAAGAGGTATTTCCTCTGCCCATTTGGAAAATAAATCAGTAGTAGTAAGAATATACTTAAACTGCTTGGCCGTAGCTGAAGGGTAAGGTCCCACCACATACATTCCCCATGTGGAAAATGGCCACGAGTATTTAGCTATATGAAGAAAATTTGGAGGTTGATGAATGATGTTGCCATGTACTTGGCATGAATGAAACTTCTTTGTGAACTCAACACAATCATGTATCATTGAAGGCCAAAAGTATCCAAGCCTTCGAATATGATCAGACAGTCTATGTCCAGATTGGTGGGCACCACAGATTCCTGCATGCACTTATTTCATGACATCCATTGTCTCTTCAACATCAATGCATCTGAAGAGAACTCCGTCAAAACCATGTTGGTAGATAATTTTCTCTAGGTGCTCTGGGCTATCATAAAGAGTAAAATTGACCACACATCACCAGATGTTTTCTTTCCCGGCTCTATCAGGTGGAAGTGTTTCATTTTGAAGGTATTCCCTGATATGTGACATCCATCATGTAGTATGACTATATGGTTTAGGAATGGGACTAATTTCATTAATTTCCTCTGTTCTGCTTTAAACATAAGGTTAAATTGCATGAAGGTGGGAAATACTGATGGTTGTCTCATCCCGATTTGGTTCTTCTAGAGATGTGGCTATATTAGCCAGTGCATCAGCTTGGGAATTTTGTGATATTGGGTCATAAGAAAATGTTGGTTCCAAAGGTAATTCTTCCATTAACTCTCTAACATAATCATACAACGGGATTAGTTCTTCTTTTCTGATGGCATAATCCCTATTGACTTGTTTGATTACCAGGTCTGAATCACCTATCACCATTAAGTGATTCACTTGTGCTTGAAGCGCTAATTCCAAGCCTGCGATGAGAGCTTGGTATTCTACTTCATTATGGGTACCACCTTCCCACAATAAGAAGGAGTAAGGTAATAATGCTTTTTCTGGTGAAATGAGCACAATTTCTAAACCAACTTTGTTGAATTTAGGATTTTCCATTTTCCTCCCTGTTGGACTTCTGGAAGCACCATCAAAATACATTTCCCATGCATGAGGACATTCTTGAATAGAAAAGACTTCCTCATCAGAGATTTCAATATCTGAAGATGTTTCTTCCACTGAAGGGTGTTCATCCAAGAAATCAGCCAGAGATTGGCCCTTTTTTTCCTTTTGAGACACATACTGAATGTTGAATTTCTAGAAAATAACTGCACACCTTACCAGACGTCCTGTACGCATTGGACGACTAAGGATGAATTTGAGAGGGTTATTGTGAGAAACCAATTGAACATCATGATGTTGCAGTTAGTGTCTCAACTTTTGAACTACAAAGATTAATGCTAGGGAGCACTTCTCAATATTTGAATACTGGGTTTCTGGTTTAACCATAGTCCGACTGAGGTAATAGAGGCTGTTTTCATTCCCAGCATCATTCTTCTGAGCAAGAAATGCACCCAATGATCACTATAAAGCTATCAATTAGAGGATATGTTGTCTTCCTTCATCATGTGGCATGGGTACCAATGGACTCAAGAGGTATTTCTTGAGACTATTGAATGATTCTTGACATTCTTCATTCCACTGGTAAGTGACTCCCTTCTTCATCAATTTGGTAAAGGGTAAACTTTTTCCTTCCAAATTGGTGATGAAACGTCAAATATAGGCTAAGTGTCCTTGAAGTCCTCTTAATTCTTTCAAATTTCGAGGAGGTGACATACCAAGGATTGACTTTGTCTTCTCAATATCGACTTCACTACCAATATGGGGTACAACAAAGCTGAGAAATTTTCCAGAGGTTACCCCAAAAGCACAATTTAAGGGGTTCATCTTCAAATAATGTTGTCGAAGCTTGTGGAATATAACATCCAAATCAGCCAAGTGATTAGAACATTGTTTGGATTTAACCATCAAATGTTCTACATATAATTAAACAAACTTCCCTAAAAAGGGTTTGAAGATATGATGCATGGCATGCTGATATGTTGCATCTTCATTCTTTAAGCCAAAGGTCATTACCCGGTTGCAAAACACACCCTGAGGGGCTCTGAAAGATGTGGATTCGTCATCTTCTGGGGCCATTCAGATTTGATTATATCGGGAATATCCATCCATGAAGGAAACTACTTTATAGCCAGCAGTTGCAGCAAATAAAAGTTCTGTAATCGGAACTGGGAAATCATTCTTAGGAAAATGTCGATTAAGATCTCTGAAATCGATGAAAACTCTAATTTTTCCATTATTATTCTTTACAGGGACAATATTATCCAACCACATGGGATATTGAACTTCTCTAATGATGTTAGCTTTGATAAGCTTATCCAAATCAGCTTCAATTTTGGAATCATAAGTTGGGTGTGTTCTTCTTGCGGCTTTCTTAAATCCAAGATGTTCTTATGGTAAACCCAAATGATGAGTAGAAACATCAGGATAAATCCCGGAAATCTCTTTATAATTCCAAGAAAATATGTCTTTATTTTGCTTTAAAATAGAAATATTAATCTCTTGTTCTTCAAGAGTCATGGTTGCACTGATTAAATTGTGGTGTGGATCTTCTTGTGTACCCAGATTTATTTCTCTGTGTTCATCCACGGTGGTAGAGATACCATCTTCAAATGATGGAGGAGCATCTCTAAGATCCTACTCTTCTTCTTCAACATGTGTTATTTCTTCCATTTCTACTTTCATAGTGTATGATGAAGCAGAATTTTCATGATCAGAAGAGATGTAAAAAATTTCACATCTTGAAGAAGAAGCTTCCATTTCCGACCCGATTGATGATGAAGGGTATTCTTTGGGTAATAAAGAGGAGATAATGGATTGAAAATCGACATCACTGTTCACCTCCGATGTTGCTATAACTTCTTCTGGCCTGATTGGCGAAGTATACACTTGTTGGATTTTAGCACATGAAATGAAGATGTCACCATTTGTGCTTTCATCATTGCTTGGTGGGTTACCAATTTCTCCCATGTTGTCTGGATCGATTGCTGTAATTGACATTATGGATCTTTCCATAAGAGTATATTGATTTGGTTCTATCTTGTCAATTTGAATGATAGGCAACTCCTAATCTGTACTCACATGTGTAAATGGATTTACTGGAATCTTCCCCAAACCATATGGAGTGTTAACTTTGGTAATCTCCTTTATTGTGGATTTCCTCCTTCCCTTCATGTGATAGAATTCTGCCTCAATGTATTGAGACTCACATGTCTTGAACATGGCCTTATCACCATAAAATGTCCCAACATGACCATCAAAACAATACATGAGACATTGATTGTATGATCAAGGGATAGCCACAAGTTGATGTAGCTAGGGTCTTCCAAGAAAGATGTTAAAGGATTAGTCTTGATCAAAAACCATGAAATATGAATTGGATACAAGATCTCCAAACTGAGTTTTGAGTGTAACTTCGCCCAGTGGTTCTTGTTCATTTTTATCATATCTTTATAACATCATGGTAGAAGAAGATAAATCAGATTCTGTGAGGCCCAATCGTCGAAGAGTATGAATGGGCATGAGGTTGACTCATGAACCATTATCAATGAAAGCTCTTCGAACGTCTACACCGTTGACCTTGGTAGATAAGTACAAAGGGCTAATATTATCATGAACAACATCATCTTCATCTTCATCAGTAAAATATATTATTTCATGGCATTCTATAGGATTATTCTCTTTGTGATAGACTTCAGCTGCAACAATTTTAGTTTCAAACTCTTGAGGACTTGACAAAGCCTCAATGAGTGCCTCCCGAAGATCCTTTGACGGATTCAAAGCATACAGAATTGATAAACTGGTTGGTACTTGGGCCATGTGTTTCAATACATCATAATTTTTAACCAGAGGTCTGTGTTTCCCCACAAGAACATGTGGTTTAGCAGGTTCCTTGGAAGCAAATGCTTTGGAAGTTGATGCATATTGTATTGGGATAGGAGTTGGCAATACTCCTGGTTTTGGAAGATTAGACTGATTAAATCTATTTACTTGCTGAGAGGAATAAGATGGAACCTTCAACCAGTCTTCCAAAATAACTGTGCCAGGACTGAATTTGCTATTGGTAGAAGAACTTGCTTGTTCTTTCTAAGCTCCCTGAAGGGCTCTACCACGAGTTTCTGCTGCGTACATAGTTCTAACAGGGGTAGAAATGGAATAGTGGCTTCTGAAAGATCCATGTCTTCCCCTGTATCCTAAGCCTATGGAACTTCCTCTGATTACTCTATTTGATATAGGAAATTCAATCTCATTATAATCAAAACTGCAACTGGCATATGGATCTGTTAATTGAATCATATTAATAAAACTGAAAATAAACTCTTCATCCGATGAGGACTCTGCCTAACTAGCCAATTTAGGCTGTGCCATTTGGTGGGTCGGTGCCCGTTGCTTCGAAGTAGATGGCATGAAATCTGCTAGAGTCAAAGACATCTTAGGTTTTTACACACACTCATCTTCTTCTGATTGTTCTTCTTTCTTGGAATTATTCCACCCTTTTGAGGATTTTCCCTCTGAAGAAGATTTTGTTGCGGCATTCATGGAAGAAGGCACAATTGGTTTCTTCAATTGTGTTAGAAAAATAGTATGAGTTCAGTTGATCGTCTTTCTGACCATCAAATCATCATATTTTTGTGCATTTTTGCTTTTGACTTCTTGCCACTCGCCTTCCTCCTATGGAACTATAGAAGTAACACATGCTACCTGGGCTGAAGAGCCTTTCAGTTTGACTTGTCCCGAGTCGAACATATTTTGCAGGAGGTCTTTGAAGAAAAAACACTCCTAGATGGGTTGTCCCAGCATCTGATGAAATGGTAATAAATAGGGACGGTCTTCATCTCCTTCCCCGTTTGGCCTTTTGGGCCTTGGCAGCTGAACTAAATTATTCTCCAGGGCTGAAATGAATTAACCGGGAACTTGTTCATTTAAGAAAGAATAAACTTTACTCTTCAACTCATCAAACTGTTTTTGTCTTTGATCTCTTTTATCATCTTGACGAAATGGCCTCTATTGTTGACGCTCAGGTGGTGGATCCCTTTGAGAAGATGACGGTTTTGAGGTAGAAGTAGGTACAAGTGCTTGTTTAAGCATCACTGTAACAGTTTCTGCATTAACCATTCTTCTTCCTGGAGCTGATGGAATTACACGAGATATAGCCTTAGTCTGTATAAGAGAATCATCAATCTATTGAGCGATTGAGGTAAGGTCTCGAAACCCACCTGTGTATTTCACAGGGATCAATGGTGTGCGTAATTGTTCACACATATTTGACACATAGATTGGCAACAACTCCTCTTGAGGGAGTGCTAAGCTCAGGAAATATGTTAATCCTTTCTAGTGAGCAATGAAATCTTTGACCCTTTCATTCTCCATTTTCTTATAGTTTTTAAGATAAAAAATTGTTGTCTTTGGCAACATTGAGCTGAATTGGAGAAGGAATTGTTGATGGAGATCTTCCCATCCAGAAATTGTCTGGGATTTCAAACTTGTATACCAGACAAAAGCAGGTCCTTGAAAGGTTCGCACGAAGCATCTGAGTTTCACTCCTTCTTGCTACTCCGGAGTTCCCATCATAGGATCACAACAAGATACGTAATGCGTCAAATGTTGTTCAGGGTCGCCTGATCCATTGAAAATAGGGAATAAAGGGTTCCCAAAACATGAAGGGGGAGAGATTGAATCTACCAATTCAGGGTAAGCTTTCTTTTCTAGTTGAACCTGCGCACGCTTCCCTTATATAGTCTCTAACTGAGCTGTTAATGACTCAATGGTAGTTACTAACTTTTGAGAAACAACCGGTTGAACTTGGACTTGAGCAGGTGCAATGAATAGAGTTTGAATAGGTATGACAGCTGGTACTGCAACTGATGGTATCCGTCCCAATTGTTGTTGCACTTGACCCATAGGATTAGACCTGTGAGGGTGTACTGATAAAGGAGGATATTCTTGATCCATCTCAGTAGCTGCAACAAACTCACATGGCTGACTGACTCCAACACGTTTAGGAAAAATACTACCCTGAAGTAGTTCTTCATTCAACCACCTCAATTCCTTCATCTCTTCCTCCTGTTGCGCAAATCTTTTCTCTAGTGAGAGCGATTTGCCTTCTCCAGAGGAATTATATGTAACTGTATTCTTTCCCTTCCCCTTGTTTGATCCCTTTCGGAGAGGGGGAAGTGGGTTATTTGAAGGAACACCCAGATTTTGGGTAAACCTTTGATTTCATGTACTCACACCTTCTTCATTTGTGTCTGTGCGTACAACTTCCTGAGTAGGAACCTCTTCATCTGAGCCCCCTGAGTGAGCCTCATCTAGTGGATCAGCAATAACGACATTGATGACATTGATTGATGCATAACACATCACATCCCTTCTATCAGAATTTCTATGATATTTTCTTATTCCATGTCTTTGATGAGACATTGCATTTTGTTAATTCAATCCCTCAGGAACTTCTTGACGAAACGTAATTTGGAGGGACTCTCCTGATAATTTGGCTCTTCGTTCCTCTTGAGGATTCTTTCCCAATCTATAAAAGACCAACTTTCTCTAAGGAGGGATTGATGATTTGAAAAAGTCCCCAGTCCGGTGGACTGGGGCTCTTCCTGCTGTCTTTGATCAACTCCTTGAATCCTATTTGTTGATTCCGAGGGTTGAGTTAAAAGAGTCCCCAGTCTGTAAAGCTGGGGTGACTCTTGACATGCTATGTCTGAGACTTTCTTAATATATCTCCTGATCTTGCGGACCTTAGTCCGGAAATTAGCTGGATGCATTAACCTGTATCCACTTTTATCACCCGGTTCAAAATAATGTTGGATTATTTTTGACACTTCTGTCACTCGATGATGTGCTTGCTCCATACGACAGGCATGTTCAATATTCTCGTTTTCTTGATGCAGGAGAAATTCAACAACATGTTCTCTGTATTCTTGATTTTGGTAGGATCTAGTTGAAGCCTGTTCATGGGAAAGCCTTTGATTACAAACAAATCCAGTTGATTGTGGCTGGATATGGGAAATAACATTGCATGAGACCATTTTTGGCAGGCTTTGCTGACTAGGGAGCATAGTGAAATGTAGTGCTCAATGAACACCCCATCCTCTGACATGATTACCAGATGGGGCATTGGTAATTAACCTGGGAAATCATCTTAGTGCGCAAAGGCATGAACGTTGAAGGGCTCTCTGCTGCTTTTTTGACTTCAGATATCGAGAGACTAATAGAGATTCCATGTCAATTTGACGTTGTAACCCTTCTATTATATTAACTTGATTTTCATATTCATCATAAGATAATACTTTATTTTTCAACTAACAAAGAGTTTTCCATATGTTGAGACGAATATCATGAGTCCCATCTTCCGTCAACATCATTGGAATTCCATACTGAGAGTCATCCAGAGGCCAAAACATGACTGGCACTTCACCCTTCGCTATTTTTTTTCTCATGTTCAACATTTCCTCTTTTCATTAATGAAGATTCTTCTACCTGATTTGGCTAAAGTTGGTGCTTTCTTGTTGCTTCATCGGATTCAAAAATATTGGTAGAGAAACCACTGATCAAACTAGAAGATTCATGACTTAGGGGTGGTTTGGAGAATGACCTACACCCTGGGATATCTTCCGATTGAGAAAGTATTTCACCTACTAGCGATGAAGCATCATACATGACTGGTTTCGCATTTTCAAGTACCTCAAGATAAGAGGGATTTCTCGGAACTACATTATCCACTGAAGCATTTTCCGGGAAATGTGCATCACTACTGTGGAGAGGACTTTCATTGCGAAATTCATCATCATGGGTAGGACCACCATGGTGCGTTACAGCAAAAGATGAGATCTCTTTCTCCTTGGTCTTTTAGCCACATAGAGGGTTATTGTAGCTCTCATCTGATGATGAAACATTGAGATCAACCGAATTGTCAGGAATAAAGCCTTCATGAGGAAGTGTTTGTTGAAGACCTTCTAATTAATGTTCCCACTATTGGAAAATGAGGGAGTAGAATCTTGAATTCCAACAGTTAACTGTCTGATGGCTTCAAGAACTCCAGCATCGAGAAAGGCCTTGTTATAGATTGGATCTTGATCTGTTGACTGTGCTGGGCGAGTCTTCTTCTTAAATGCCTTCATACTCGCCTATAAAACCACTTGTTGATGAAAGTGGATTCTCTGAGCAGGTTTATGTGCCTGATCAGGAGATATGGTCAGGTTAGGCTGACAATCTCCACTCAAATCAGGTGTATGTGCCTGACATGGTTGTCCATATGATAAGATGTAGTATGCCCCACAACCCTCTTGGACTGGAACAGATGTGTGTGTCTGTTTTGGATTGAACTATTGATGTGTCACTCCACTGGTAGGGATATATTTGCATTTCATTCCTTGTGATGCTGCTGAAGCCATTATAATATCCTGGCAGCCATCCAGAACTTGAGCAGGGATTTTCTTCTCCTCTTTCACCAATGATTGAATATGCTTGGAGACATCAGCTGCCAGAACGGGGATATACGTCCATTCCGTTCTTGGAGTAGGTGTGTGTTCCTACTCTTGTCTTCCCTTTCCTGTCAATGAATCCTGACAGTACTCAAGTGTGGGGGCAGAGAGTTGAGTCTGACTTCTATTTATCGCCGAAGCTTTCCGACTGATTTCTCCATTTGCTACCAAGCGATACTATTGGTAGGCTTTATCAATACTAGCAGGTGTATGTGCATGCCAATTGCACTTCGCCGAAAGTTGTTGATGATCTCCATCATATTTAGTCAGACGAGCCTGCTGACTAGATGATGATGTGTAAACAGGTATATGTTCGTGGCTATAGTACTCCACCGAAATTGCCTGGCGGGATTTGCGTGATGCTGCCAGATGAGTCTGCTGGACAACCGAATTAAAATGGGAAGGTGTGTGTGCATTCTCGTTGCTTGCCACCAAGTTAGGTTGGTGCACTTCTCCGGAGATGATAGAGATGAGAACCTGCTCACTGTTAACCAAATTTCTCCTCTGGCGATTCGTCTTGCCTGCTCGGGTTCGAGAAACCTGAGATGAATGCCTGGAGTCGACACCCTCATCATGTTGAGGGCGCACTGCCGCACGAGTCTGGCGGCGATGGTTTATGGGAGCCCTCGGGAAGGACTCTTGCTTCCTTGAATTATGGCCCCGAGGGACCTGCTCATTCACCTCCCCATAATATGGGAGTGAATGGTGAATGCATTCCGAGGATAACGACCTGAAACAGTAGTTAGCACCTCACGCTTCTTGATCGCTTTTCATCGCTGTCAAGACGACCAGGGTGAATTATTCACTTGGAGGGCTTGTCAACCAGCCTCTAGAGTTGGAATAATACCGTTTTGACGATACTCTTTAACCAGTGCGTTTGATACCCAGCGTTGAAGACGCTGAGTAGGTTATGTAGTCCTCAGAGTGGACGATGATCCAATAGGAGTAGCAGCAGTGGAATTCTCAGCAGCAGTATTCACAGGTGTGAACTTGAGACCATCCATTCTGGAAATGCAGAAGATCTTGGAAAAGAGTGCCTGTTTGATATAACAGACGTAATCAAGATAAATTAATCCACTATATCTTTTGGATGGGCACATATGTCAATGATTTTTTTGTTGGCCCTCTCATTGAGTTTTAAATAGTTTCCTAACAAATAAGTAAAGTATCATTTTAACTTGGTTAAGGATTCAAATTGGGTTCACCATTTTTTGTTTCCCTCTGGAATTGGGGATGACCTCGTTGATTGAAGGATCAAACATTCCAATCGGTTTCCAATGGTTTTTTTCGTAGAACCGGAAACATCCAATGATTCCATATCCATTTGGAACTACTTTCCAAAGGTAGGCGCTCATTAGTTGTGGACCGATGAGGCTTAGGAATTTGCATTGGTCGAGAGGATGTGAGGTTGGACTCATCACACCTTTTTGAGGGGAATTATTGTCTACTCCGGGACTCACTTTGTAGATTTAAGTTATGTTTGTGAATCCTTATTACATTACCAAGTATAAAATAATCCTTCCATTAGTCTGACAATCAATGATTGATATGTAAGAAATTCAGAGAATCATTTATATGTATTCGAGGTTCTTCATCGATGAAGAATCATCTGTATTTGTTAGAGATTCTTAGTTGATGGTATCCTCAAAATACATAAAAGTCGTATGGTCATTATCATGACCATACTGGTTTTAAATCCACTCAGTGGGGTACTTGAAGTTTATTGTCATACAAGAGGACATGGATTATTTAGTGTTGGGATCGTACCCACTGATGGGCTACCTACGTATCCATTATTTTGGAAAAGGAATCAGAACCCACGTAGTTCGAATAAGGTAGTATGATGTTTATGCATGATTGATGGCTCAAAGAAAGATGTCATGATTACTTTTACACTCTAATCTCATGTGAGTCATGCTCGGTGTGTGAAACAAGAGGTATCGGTGAAACCAGAAAGTTGTGCCAGGAAAGATGCAATGATGTGGGGCTTATGTGTGTATAACTGCCAAAATAGATGTGGATTAAGATTTACATCAGGGAAGAAATCTAGGAACATGGTCCATATAGGTATAAGTAAATGATGGATATTTGGATACTCTAATCCTAGGGATTACTCCTAAAGAAGATAACCAAGTTAGGAGGGAACTTATGATTGGGTTTTACTCTTGAGAAGGAAGCCCAAATCAAAAGGAAATTTAGACTGGGGATTACTCCTGAAAAGGAGGCCCCGGTTTAAAGGGATTTGAAAATTAAGGGACTTGGGGATTACTCTTAAAGAGGATGCCCATATTTGAGAATGGGGCTTACTCCTAAAAAGGAGGCCCAGGTTAAGAGAGTTATGGAGAGGGATTACTCTTGAGAAGGATGCCCATATTCGGGAACTTTAAGACTAGGGATTACTCCTAAGGAGGGTGCCTAGATTAGGGGACTTGGGGATTACTCCTAAGGAGGATTCCCAATTATAAGAACTTGGACTGGGGCTTACTCCTGAAAAGGAGGCCCAGGTTAATGGAAATTATGACTGGGGATTACTCCTGCAAAGGAGGTCCAAATTAATGAGGACTTGGGGCTTACTCCTAATGAGGATTCCCATATTTTAGACTTTTGAGACTGGGGCTTACTCCTGAAATGGAGGCCCATGTTAAGTGGTTCTCTCATCTTTAAAGGATTATGTTAAATGAATGAAATCTCAATCTTTGGTGACATAAATATGTGTAAATCAATAGATTTTGAGAGATGTTCCACAGAGTTCCTTTCAGATAAGGAAGCCAAATAAAAAAATCATGCCATAAATGGCTTTGAAGAGTGTCTTGAAGACTGAATCTTGAATAGGAGAGGTGGAATGACATATGAAGGGTGAAATGGGAAGGAAAGACACCAAAAATGTAGTGGCGCGCAAGTCCTGGCAGGCGCGCAGGTACTGCATGGGCGCACAAGTCCTGGTCGCACAGGTATTCCTGGGTGGCACATGGGTACTTGCACGATTTTCAGCCCTTAGAGTAATATTTGGGAGATCCTTGATCAAAGCCTTTAAAATCATCCCAAGAGGCTTTCCAGAAGATGGCGCACATGATATGATGAAGAAGTAGGGTGGCGCGTAAGTGTTTCCATTTCCCTTATGGGTAAAACACTTAGGCGCGCAAGTGTTAGTGAATTCTAACACATAAACATTACTACTCTTGTTTAGACCATCCATTCTAGGTAAAGAATTACCTTTGAAGTGTTATGAAGACCTGAAGAAGAGACATGGGCGTTCAGAGCTCTGTATCTGAATTCTAAAAAAAATTTCCTCTAATATGGGGGCCCATAGGGTTTATTTATAGGATGGAGAAGACCCTGGGAGGTTATCACCTAGGGCGCGCAAGTGTACTTGCGCGACCATTGCGGCACACAAGTATACATGAGCGACCATTTCAGCGAGCAAGTGTACTTGTGCGACCATTGTAGAACATGCGCGACCATTGAACATGTTTCTTCTTATTTCTTCCTTTGTAAATTTTTTTATATTTGTCCAAAGGTTGAATCACTTTGAGCTAAGATATTACCCTTTTCCAATCATTAGATTCTGTGACGAAAGGAGCATCAAAAAAGATATCTTCCATGCTCGTTCCTTGCTTATGTTCTTGATGAGCCAAATGATACCACTCTAAATGCGGAGGATGCGGTCCAAACAAACATGGAACGACCCCCCCCCCCGATGATCTTCTTTGTGGTGTTCATTGAAATGATGACCAAGGTGATGAAGGAAACAATTGTGCCACCAGCGACCTCAGCGATCTGTGCCACCACCACAATGTTCCGACCACCGACCGGACCGGACCCCGTGCCCCGGCCGTACCACCCTTGTTGGCCTCGCTGCCATGCTAGCTGCACCGCCCTCCCTGGCCGCGCCTCCCCCACCGGCCGCGCTTCCCCCACCGGTCGTGTGACCTCCTCGGGCATGCTGCCTTATTGGCCTCACCCACCTCACCGGCCGTGCTCCCCCACTGGATGCGCCACCCTCGCTGGTCGCACCACCCTCACCGTCCGCACTGCCTCACCAGCCACACCACCTTCACCGAAAGTGCCGCCCCACTAGCCACCACCCTTGCCAGTCGTGCCCCCGTTCCCCAGCTGAACCGCCCCTCGTGGTCCCCATCCGGGCTGTGCCGCCCTCAGCCGGATTGCACCCCCAGGCCGGGCGAGTTTCCCCGTGCCCTTGCAGCTCTCCGCACCCTCGAGGCCAGCAAGGCCGGGCCCTGCGTACCAGGCCGAACCCAATGGGATGGCCCATCCAGTGGGCCATGTCTAGAGGACCCGAACTAGGTCAGCCCAGACTGGGTCGGGCCGGGTCGGACTGACCTGGTCAGACCGCACTTGGGAACACTATAACCCTTTACTTTATTTTGTCCATATATTTGGCACCAGACGTCCATTTGACGAACCATCAGTGGGGCTAGTAATATTGGAGCGTGAAGATATCTTTGAACATACCCTATTAGAATTTGGGGTATAGTTGAGATACGGTCGGGTTTGATTGTGCACGAATCCAACCGGGCCCCTGGGAAATTTTGGCTAATAACTCACAGAACGAGAGTCCGATTGACGCGTCGTCTGATGCGTTGAGACCCCTATGACCTGATGGAACTTTGGGATATTACTTCTTGGGACTTCGTGGAAATTGGGGTATCGACCATTATATTGAGGATATGATCTTTTGTAGATGAGTGATCATTTCTGTGAGAACCTAGTAGATAGATGAGACTTGATGACTGCTAACCGATTGACTCGGAGTGACTCGACTAGCCCAGTGCGGAGCGCCTGGTTGTGGCAGCAGACCCACGATGGAGGAGTCCCTGGTTGTGGTGGAAAACCTACGGTACTCAATAATAGGAGTACCTCTGCAGGATATGAGGTGGAGCTCTTGGTTGTGGTTGTAGACCCATAGTGGAGAGCGCCTCTGTGTGACGCAGCAGTCCCACGGTACTCGACAAGAGGAGTATCTCTACAGTCCAAGGTTAGTGGGAAGCGCCTAGTTGTGGCGGCATGCCCACTGTAATCGATAGGTGAGGATTTCTTCAGCAGCCGAGTGTTGAAATTGTTTTACCCCTAGAATAAATCCTAGTTTTAGATGAGTCAATAATTTTGTTTTTTCCTCAGGATTGAGAATGATTACTTGATAACTTAGATATATGTATGGGAATATACCTAAGTGGGGTTATCTATTGATTTCATACTTTTTCGTTTATCCTTGTGGAATTTTGTGAGTCCTTTAGGGTCTCAGGGTCTCTACTGAGTATCGTTATACTCACCCCTAAACAGGCTATGCCCGCACCATGTTGTGTTGGATAGAGACGATGGAAAACGCTGATCGAGGCTGAGAGTACTAGGACTGGATGGTACCTGGAGGTTTACCATATGGAATGAAGGTACACGGAGGAGACAGAAGAACCTGGAGTGATGAGGAGGCGATCTGTATCTACCCTTCAGGTAGGAACATTGGAGGATGACCTCGCAATAGTTATTATTTTCTTCGGTTGTACTTTTAGTTCCTAGTAATTTATAGTTGAGCTTGTATTTATGGCCCCATTTACTTTACAACAGTCTTTTGTTATACAGTATACTTAGTGTTTTATATCCAGGTGTGTGCTCTGTTATGTGCATTTATAGGTTATAAAGGAAATTCCTTCCCAGTTTTAGGTAATTAAACCTTTTATGATAGTCTCCAGCCCCTGGCCTATAGAATGCGGGCTTGGGGTAGTCCCAACATAAGCCCCAGGGGACGGGTCGTGACATCGATGGTGAAATATTTCAATTTATTAGTTATGTGAGGTTTGGTTTTTGAAATCATAAGCAACGATGACTGTGGGTTCTTTAGATGGGTTATCTAACTATGATTCCCAATATTTTTGTGGTGGTTGATGTATCATTTCACAAGGAATATAATAAAATGATAGTTGGAACAACACACTTGGGAATCATTGATAGGATAAAATTATGTTGGTACATGCATCATGTAATTCATAATCATTTTCGTTCAATTTCATGTTAACATTAAAAATATATACTTATATAATTTGGGGAAGTTTGGACTAGATATATTTAACACTCTAAGAGAGGGGGATTAAATATGAATCAATAATGTAAACCAATACTCTTAAATCAAATTCACACCATTATTGTATATTTTTTCTTAATTTAAAAAAACATAATATCATACTCCCAAGTTTTTATAAATCTACTCAAGTGTCAAGTTCCATATGATTGTTTTAAGGATAGGTTTGTACCTCCTAATGGTCACTCTAGTTTATCCTTCAAACACTAAATTAGTGAAGTCTTCCTAAATTTATAGAGATAATTATCTCCTCCAAATCAAAAAATAGAACCAAACTTCCATTAATCATAAAATAATGTTTCAATGTCCATTGAAATCGGTGATCAATGAGATTATAATCATTCATGAACAAATTACCTATGCACCATAATTAGATAGATAAATGATTTTCTTACATAAAATATCATATGAGTATTTCCTTACTCTTGCAACAACGCATATTATATTAAATCCATATTAACGGAATTTTCTTTATTAAGCTCAAAAGACACTCATTTTTATAGTTCCGTATATATGTTAGTGATTTAAAAGGATATTTCCCCTATATTAAATAAATAGATATGTAATTGTTATTCCACTGATTCACCAATCTCTAGAAGAATTTGATATTTTAATAGTGGGGTTTTTTTGAATATATATTCTTTCAACTATATAGTCTAATTAATTAATCTATGTTTTTAATCACGATATAATATCAAGGACCATTATTTTACAATTCATATATACCATATTTCATTTATATATATATACTCCATCAATGTCCCCGATAAAAATTAAATGAAATAAAATTTTCAAAAATTATTTATTCCATCAATTAATATGTATTTTAATATCTATGCATATATTACACTATGAGTATATATAAACTATTCCTTATCTTACATAAAAAAGTCATTATCCACCTCATCTCCTCATTAATTTAATCACATTTTTGTATATATAATTGTCAATGTTACAATATATTCAAATCTTTATAATGGTAAAATATTAACCATATTAAAATGATATATAAATTTTCAATTATATAAATCATAATATTATTTAAAAATATAATAATTGAATTCCATTGATCAGTTATGAATAATTTCTCCATGATGTTCTCAAAATGTACCCCATGATTTTATACATGTAAAACACTCTAAAAGAACCAAATACATAGTTTAAAAAATAACACAAATAAGTAACTTAAAACTACCCATAATGATCTATAACTATTTTGATAAATCTATATTCTAAAAAATCATTATGATATTCTAAAAAATACAAAATTGATTTATGAAGCTACACAATATGGAATGAAATTATATATATTTGACCAGATTTTTGGGTGTATACTTCCATTATGGTGTTATTTGTATCAAAAATCAAATATTAGTTTTTTGATCCCTAATATTATCGACTGATACATAGTCAATGGCCTGATCTACAGTATTCATGTTCTATCTCATTTGACACTATTTGGATATCATAATGTGGACTCTTTGAATTCTCACTAAATTTAAGCATGTTAATGAGGGATCCTCTAGTTATAGTCCGACATCGTATTTTTGCGTCTTCTAGGTTTTCAATTAATTATAATTAAATCACTATTTTCACATCACAATAACCTATAGTGATGTTTGGGACTTCCTTACTCTCACACCATGATATTGGAAGACAAATGATGTATTTTCATTCCTTGTATCAATCAAATATGATTATACATGATATATTTATATCCAAAAATTCTTTTTTCTCCATTTCACATTTCTCGAAACATTAATCATACATATCAAAAAATTTGGTATGAAATTTTTTGTTATGGTATAATATAGTTATACATATTTAAAAGATTGAAAAATAAATTATAGTATATTCACAACTACATAATCCATATCAATAGAGTGTGTTCATGATAACTATGGATTAATGTTCTATTAAATATATAAAAATTCACTAGATTCTTCAAAATATCTCCATGTTTGGTATTACAACATTATAAACTGTATTAATCCTAAAAAATCACTGGTAGTCAGTCATCATCTTCTTTAATTCTTGGTCAACCCATCCTTCTTCAAGAAGGCTTCATATCCCTAAATTATAAATAGGCATCAAAGATTAAAATATTTTATTTTCTCCAAGTACCAAATGTTTTCCATTCAATTATTCCATTCATTTCATGACCACTCAAACTCTTTAATAGTGTATATGTAAAAAATATCCATAAAAAACTGAATTCAGTTTAGATTCATGGTATCCATCTTTAATTAGATCAATGAATCACCTTTCTCATGAAAATAATATCTTAATGAATTCTCATTTACCTACAAAATCCATCAAATAGATATTTTTAACAAATACAACACATAATATATTGGTTTTAATATTTCCCATTTGGATTTTGTTTACAATATTTCCATCAATCCTTCATTTCCATGGAATGTATGTTCCCCCCAACTCTCTATTCAATTAATTTTCAAATAAACTCATAGAATTATAAACAAATTTTCATCCTCATTGAAAAAAACAAAATTGGTATAATCAAAAGTAATTCCATTATTCTCATTATTTTTCAGTTAAAAATGTTTACCAAATTTTCCAGCATTGTGAAAATCATTGAAAGAATAGTCCTTTACACACTACTACTTCCAAAAGAAATTATTCAATCATTTTTTTCTCCGAAATTAATCATTAATTATCTGTCATGGCCCTCCTTCACCAAGATGAGGGAAGGGACATCAAACTGTCAAACCCTTCCTCAAGTTGAAGGAGAGATAATGTGTAACACCCGAGACTTTTATGTGATATATTTTGTTTTTATGTTATATAAATCATCAAAGGAATCTTTTACTACACACAACACTATCTTGGATTTCTTTACACGCAACCACGGCCTTCCTCGATAGCTTGTGTCGTACGCAATACCGAGTTTCACTAAACAATGATATGCTATTAAAATATTATTAAAACTAGCCGTTATGAATAGTAATAACAACTTTTTGAAATTGTATAAATTTTATTTTTCAAAATGGACTTCATTTTTGGATTCGGAATATCGAAATTATCCTCAGGTAAAATTTTGGTATTTTTCTGAAAACTTTCAATTTTTAATGAACAGTGAAACCACTAAGTTGTAGTTAAAAAAACTGAATTTTTCATAAAACATAATTTTACCACTTCTGTGAGTGGAATTTAGAAAATTATAGAGACATGGTTGATGTCAGTAAGTAAAATGTGGTTCAATGAGATGAAAATAATTTTTTTTCGAATAGTAACTTTTTACTTTTTTTTACCACGGTTAAAAGTAAATATGGTAATTAAGGGTAAAAAGGATATTATTATTACCCTAACACATGTCCTAATTCTATTGGACAAGTTTAATTCGACCAAAAACAACATTTTGAATAAAATATGACCATTTAGTCTCACTTGGATTAGATTAGGACATTTATTATTAATTTATTTAAAGAAGGGTTAAAATAGTTAAGATCAATGTTTAATAAGTAAATCATTTTTAATATGGGGTTATACATAAGATAAATTCGACTATAAATATTCATTAGAAATATAAAAAAATTTACTACATAATGATATTTTAATTTTAATTTTTAGACTTTAAATAAGTTAATTTATTTATGACACAAAGATGATGCAGTAATTATCTTATTAATGAAATATTGACATAATTGATGTTATAAATACCCAAATAAATGTAATTTGAGACTTTCTTTGAATTAAAATAATTTTATAGGTTAATATGTCATTTTAGTATTGATTTAAGTAACTTTTTTCGAACTAATCATTCTGTTATGATTTTGACAAAAATCAATTACTAAACAGTGTCAAAATTGACATAAAATAGTTTTTAAAAAAAATATTATATTATTTATTGTTATTTTATTACTAAAAATCTAAGGTTCGGCCAAATGACTTATATAAGATTATATATTTTAATAATAAACAACTTGGGGTTCTTTTGTCTTGATATAGTAAGTTTATTAACCTTATAGTGTAAGAAAACAAGAAGACACGGTAAAAGTTAAATTATCTAACTTAAAGTTAAATCTAAATGATAAGGTTAAAATTGATACCTAAACTTGTATAAATTATATTGGATGAGAGGATTTCGACCCCTACCCACCTTATCTTCGAAATATATCAATTTGAAGCTATTAAAAACCGAATTTGACTTTATAATAAAATAATATTTTTTTTATTCCAAAGGTGCCCCTCTCCTCCCTTATTAAAGGGAACCTCCTCCCCATCTTCCTCACACCACTTTGAGCCTTCAAGTTCGGCCAAACCCTGCCAATTTTTCCTCTTCACTTCCATAGAAACATCCTAGAGGTTATGGTCTTCTTCAAAGACCTATTTTAGTGCCCTAAAAGGAGGTCTCAAAGAAGCACTCCAAAGAAGAGGTAATGTCTGTTACCGATTCTTTCATCTTTATTTCTTCTTCAACTTATTCTTATTTAGTTGTTTCATTATTAAGTAATAACATCAGTATCACTCATATAATGATATGTTATTATAAGTATGAAAGAACCCTATTTCACCATCTATCCATCCTACGGAAAAAGAAATCACCGCGCGTGCATACGTACGGAATACCGTCTCCACGCCGTGGTGTAATCTATTTTCCACCACCACCTTACTTGAATGGGTATAATGGTGTAAATAATGAATATATATTACTATTATAAAGAGATATTGATTCTGAAATAGTATACATAAACTCCAATACAATTCCACGATCATAGGAATGATATCATCACTCGTGCGTACGTACGGAATATCGTCTCCACGATGTGATGTGACTCATTCTACATGATCTTCATTTTATAATGATTATATAAATGAATTGAATGAATTAATATGATATATATTACACTAATACCATTCTGGAAATGAAGTATCTATAACCTAAAGAGAGGAATAAGAATTTATTCGACAAAACACGCATAAGAACAAAAAGTAATAAACACCCGAATAACAAGTAGTAATGAAATATTACTAATAATAATCTAAGAATATGACCATATATGATATAATAACAATAAGTATGATTCTGGAATAAGTCAATAACATTATTTAAATCATTATACAGGAGGTTCAGACACTTACGAAGCAAATCGGACCTAAGGTAAGGGAAATATCACAATCTCATTTTTATCCGAGATTGTTTATATTTTGGAATTTACTGGGGTGTATTATATCATCCACATCAATGTTTCCTCAATATGTAATATTTATATCCTTATACAATAGTTTATATCCAATTTTACCCTTCGGTGAGTTTTTAGTAAAAGATATGACAGGAATCTTTTGTCGTTTTTCATACGAGGTACTTTTTGACTTTTTTGACAAAAGTACGAGAAGAATGTTTTTTAACTTATACGGCATGAATGGATTTTAAAAAAATATTTCCAAGAATCTTACTTTAAAAGTTTTCATGTTTATTTTTAATCAACTTATTTTAGTTTAGAATTGTATGACATGTTAATAAAGGAAAATTGTTTTTGAAGTAGAAAGGATATTTTTCTCAAGAATGGAGTTCAAGTGTTTTATCAAAATTATTTTCCATCTAAAATAATAAAGGGTTCTGTTTTCATCACTATTATTAAATTTATTTTATTATGTTGTGATGGAATTATTTTTATGAATTCCTTTATCTTATATGAATTGTTTTACTATGTCCGGATGTTTAAGATTCCCATTTTTATTACATGGGTTATGCAATGATGTATGATTTATGATTTTGTGGCACACATAAGAATGGTATCATTATGATATGGGTGGGACCTATATCACCCTCAAATGAATTGGGTATAAATTTTATATCTCATGAGATAGAAAAGGCTGGAACGGTAGGAAATACCGGTTCAGTGAAACAGGACTGAAACGAGGAGTGAACTCGGTTCACAAATGGACATTGTCCACTAAGATAGTCTTGGCAATGAGTCTTGACTAATAAGAAATGATTCTCTATGATTATGTGTGTGTGCCAAAAATTTTCATGTTTTATGTTATGATTATTGGGATTCCATTTCACTACTAGGATTTATCCCATGTTATGAAATTATGCTCTCTTTTGCAGGTTAAGATTTCCAAAAGTTATGTTCTTATGAATATGATGTGATTGATATTTCTTTTTTTTACCCTTACTGAGCATTTGAGCTCACCATTTTGTATGTTTTTTCCCCAGGTCAGGAAGAAGGTTATTAAGTAAGATATGCCAAAAGGGACTATAGATATGATGAAATAAATGGGAGACAGTGTAGATTCTTTATGAACCAGTTGTTTATGTTTCCCAGTTTCTAAAGACACTATACCTATACGGTCCTTTAGTGGTTTTGTTATATGTTGTAATAAGTATGCTTCAAATTTTAAGTATTAACAATGTATGTAAAGTATGGGTCGTTATAGTTGGTATCAAAGGAAAGGTATAATCAACCTTTGGAAACTAGGATGTGAAAGCCTTAGTAAGAACCCTTAGGATAAGTCTAAGCATAGAACACAATCTTAGTGTTTTAGAAATGGCCATGAATAACCTAGGATAAGACCTTAAGTGTGAAATTTTATTCTTGATTATGTGGCTTTCCTATTATAATTAGGGTTGCTCACACTATTCTTCTTGGTTTTTTCCAATGGCTGGAACCTGAAGGAACCGTGTTAATACGGAATGCGACGGGCAATGCAATGATTGTCCCCCTGAGCAACCAAACGTTATGGGAGTTGGAATGAAAAATATTGTAGCCATTCTCACACCACTTTCTCAAGATATGAATCTTGAATGACTTCTAAACGAGAAAATGAAGGAGCAACATTCTGTTGAATCCTTCATGAGATAGCGTCCACCTTCATTCAGCGGATCTACTGATCCATTAGTTGCTGAACAATGGATTAGTACTACTGTAAAGATATTTTCAATTATTCAATGTTCTGAGCATGATAAAGTCATCTTAGCAGTGTATCGTTTGGAAGGTGATGCTGATCAATGGTGGAATCTTATTAAGAATATGAGGAAAAGGGATGAAATTGAGTCCATGGAAAGGGATGAGTTCAAGAACTTATTTTTCAATAAGTACTTCCCTCGTATTTTCAGAACAACGATGGAGAAAGAGTTTCTTGAACTGAAGCAAAAGGATGATGAATCTGTTGGTACCTATGAAGAAAATTTTACAAGACTTGAAAGGTATGCTTTTGGTATTATTATCCAACCTGAGAGTAAGATCGATCGATTCTTTAGTGGCTTAAAACCAAGTCTTCGAAGGGTCTTAGCCATAAGGGACTTCAATAGCTACGAGGAAATCGTTCGATGTGCTCTCAAAGTAGAGATGGAGATTGGAGTAACCCATTAGTCATATGGGTTTGATAAGAAGATGAAAATTGAATTCAAAGGAAAATCTAAAGAGCACACTGAAAAGAAGATGAGCTTTCCCTTATGCTCAAAGTGTGGAAAGAAACATGGATGGAGTTGTCTTAAAGGGACACGTAAATGTTTCAAGTTTGGAAAGGAAGGTCATCGGGCATTTGAATGCCACGATAATGGGAAGAAGATGTCTAATGATTCAAACAAAGGAAGGGATACACAGAATGAACCTACTACACTTCAATGTTTCAAGTGCAAGGAGATGGGAAATTATGCCAATAAATGCCGTAATCCAAGGGTTTATGATGATGGTCGATGACAAAAAACTCTTAAGGCTAAAGACAAAGGAAATTCACATGTAATTTCTATTAGCGATGTGGATTACGATAACAATGTGGTGAAAGGTACACATACCATCCACTCTAAAGTAGAAAATGTTTTATTTGATTCTGGATCCACCCACACTTTTATTTCTGAAGAGTTTTCTAAGGGTATCACCGTATTACCTCAACAATTAGATGATGTGTTAGCTGTGACAACACCTAATGGAACAACAGTCGCATAAAAAGTTTATAATTCTTCTCCGATCGAAGTTTGTGGGAAAGTGCTTCCTGCAAATCTTGTGATCCTTCCTATAGTGTAATTTGATGTGATTCTTGGCATGGATTGGCTTTCATTATATGGATCTCATATCAATTTCCAAATAAGGGAAGTCACATTTCATATTCCAGATCATTCTATGATCATCTATCAATGCAAGGATGAACATAACCTTCCAGTGGAAATTCCTTCTACCTTATGGGTCTTGATTCCACTAAATGAAGGTTATTTATCTTAAATGGTTGGTGAGAAACTAAGGATTAAGAATATTCCCATTGTACGGGAGTTTGATGATGTCTTTCCAGAGGAATTACTGGGTCTTCCACCTAATCGTGAAGTTGAGTTTTCAATAGAACTCGTACCGGGTGCTTTGCCTATTTCAAAGACACCTTATAGAATGGCCCCAATTGAGTTGTAGGAATTGAAGAAGCAACTCCAAGAGAATCTTGATAAGGGATTCATATGCCCTAGTGTGTCCCCTTGGGGAGCACCTGTTCTATTTGTTAAGAAGAAATATGGATCAATGAGACTCTGCATTGATTATCGAGAACTTAACAAGATCACTATCAAGAAAAA
Source organism: Viscum album (assembly GCA_963277665.1). NCBI lineage: Eukaryota > Viridiplantae > Streptophyta > Magnoliopsida > Santalales > Viscaceae > Viscum > Viscum album. The sequence continues at coordinate 296,620,511 of OY728165.1, forward strand.
ATACCATCTCCCACGCATTGATGACTTATTTGACCAACTACGCGGAGCTCAATACTTTTCCAAGATTGATCTTCATTCAGGGTATCATCAATTAAGGGTCAAAAGGGAGGATATACCAAAGACAACTTTCCGTACAAGGTATGGACACTATGAATTTATAGTGATGCCATTTGGTCTTACTAATGCCCCTGCTATCTTCATGGATCTGATGAATAGAGACTTTAGAGACTATCTTGATCAATTTGTGGTAGTCTTTATAGATGATATTCTTGTCTATTGAAAGAGCAAGGAAGAACATGAAGATCACTTGAGAATTATATTTAAGACCCTGAGAAATAAGAAGCTTTATGCCAAATTTACCAAGTGTGAATTTTGGCTTCAAAAAGTTTCATTTTTGGGTCACATAATCTCAAAAGAGCGGATGTATGTGGATCCAGCAAAAACAGAGGTTATCGAAAGATGGTCGAGACCAACAACAGTGACTGAGATCCAAAGTTTTCTTGGTTTGGATGGATATTATCGACGTTTTGTGAATGATTTTTCATGATTATCTAATGCACTCACCAAGTTGACTCGGAAAGGAGTTATGTTTGTTTGGATGGAAGAATGTGAAGAGAATTTCAAGGAGTTGAAAAGAAGGTCATCCAGTGCACCTGTGCTCACACTGCCTTGTAGTGGAGAAAGGTTTGTGATCTATAGTGATTCATCCAAGAAGGGATTGGGGTGTGTTCTTAAGAAAAATTATATGGTGATAGCTTATTCCTCACGACAGTTGAAAATCCATGAGAAAAATTACCCAACACATGATTTGGAGTTAGCTGTGGTAATCTTTGCATTAAAGATTTAGAGGCATTGTCTTTATGGAGAAAGGTGTGACATTTATACTGATAATAAAAGTTTAAAGTATATTTTCACACAAAAGGAGCTGAATATGCGTCAAAGAAGATGGTTGGAGCTGATTAAGGATTATGACTGCTCAATCTATTCCCACCCTGGGAAAGCAAACAATGTGGAAGATGCATTAAGTCGATAAGACCATGCCAGTTTATCCATGATGAGGATCACAAAAGATCCAATATTTATGGATTTACAAAGGATGTATCTTGGAATTATAATGGAAGGGGAAAAATCTTATCTTTCTCAAATGAATGTTCAACCATCTGTACATGTGAAGATTAAAGAGGCAAAGAAAGAAGTTGTCGAGTTACAAAAAAGGTGAGAAATGTTCCTGAATTCAACCTTGATTGTGATGGGATAATAAAGTTCAGGAATCAGGTTTGTGTTCCTCCCATCCCGGAATTAAAGAAGGAGCAGATGGATGAGGCTCATAGTTCTTCATTCTCTATTCATACTGGAAGCACAAAGATGTATAGGGACCTGAAAGAGTACTTCTGGTGGGATGGCATGAAAAGAGATGTTGCTGAATATGTCTCTCGATGCTTGGTTTGTCAGCAAGTTAAAGCTGAGAGACAGAAGTCTAAGGGGATGTTACAACCATTACCCATACCCGAATGGAAATGGTAAAACATCACTATGGACTTTGTCACAGGACTTCCTAAAACATCCAAAGGCAATAATGCTATCTGGGTCATAGTTGATCGTCTTACCAAGTCTGCACACTTCATTGCTATTAGAGAGGATTTCTCTCTGGATCATCTTCCCAGGATATATGTAATGGAAGTGGTAAGATTTCATGGAGTACCACTCTCTATTATATCTGATCGGGATCCGAGATTTACCTCGAAGTTCTGGCGAAGTCTTCAGCATACTCTAGATATAGAGTTGTGTTTCAGCACTGCTTATCATCCTCAGATAGACGGTCAGTCTGAGAGAACAATTCAAAACTCTAGATGATATGTTGAGAGATTTCTCTATGAATTTCAAAGGTGGTTGGGATCAACACCTACCATTGGTGGCATTTTCTTATAATAATATCTTTCACTCCAGTATTCAGATGGCTCCTTATGAGGCTCTCTATGGAAAGGTCAGATCTATTCAACAACACATAAGAGCAGATCAGAGTAGACAGAAAAGTTATGCCGACAACTGAAGAAAAGACCTAGAGTTTGAAGTGGGTGATAAAGTGTTCTTAATAATATCTCCCTGGAAGAGGGTCATGAGATTTGGAAAGAAGGGGATTCTGAGCCCTAGATATATCGATCCTTTCGAAATACTGGATCGTGTCGGGAAGGTAGCTTACTGATTGGCACTTCAACCGAATCTATCTCAAGTACATGATGTGTTCCATGTATCTCTCCTAAGAAAGTACATACCTGGTCCTTCACATGTACTCAGCTTAGAAGTTATACTGCTGGAGCAAGATCTTTCTTATGAAGAACAGCTGATAGAGATTCTGGATCGTAGCGAAAAAGTCCTATGAAACAAGACCACTCGCTTGGTGAAAGTTTTATAGATGAACCACCAATTAGAAGAAGCTACATGGGAGCTTGAGGATATTATGAGGGAGAGGTATCCTCATCTATTTGTTACAAAGTGATGAATTTTGAGGGCAAAATTCATTTTAAGGGGGGTAGATTGTAACACCCGAAACTTTTATGTGAAATATTATGTTTTTATGTTATATAAATAATCAAAGGAATCTTTCACTACATACAACACTAGCGTGGCTTGCTTTACACGCAACCACGGCCTTCCTCGCTAGCTTGTGTCGTACGCAATACTGAGTTTCACTAAAAAATGATATGCTATTAAAATAGTATTAAAACTATCTGTTATAAATAGTAATAACCACTTTTTGAAATTGTATAAATTTTGTTTTCCAAAATGGACTTCATTTTTGGATTCGGAATATCGAAATTAGCCTAGGGTGAAATATTGGTATTTTTCTGAAAACTTTCAATTTTTGATGAATAGTGAAACCACTAAGTGGTAGTTAAAAAAACTGAATTTTTCATAAAATATAATTTTACCACTTCTGTGAGTGGAATATCGAAAATCCGAGAGACATGGTTGATGTCAGTAAGTAAAATGTGGTTCAATGAGATGAAAATAATTTTTTGGTGAATAGTAACTTTTTACTTTTTTTTCCACGGTTAAAAGTAAATAGGGTAATTAAGGGTAAAAATGATATTATTATTACCCTAACACATGTACTAATTATATTGGACAAGTTTAATTCGACCAAAAACAACCTTAGGAATAAAATATGACCATTTAGTCCCACTTGGATTAGATTAGGACATTTATTATTAATTTATTTAAAGAAGGGTTAAAATATTTAAAATCAAAGTTTAATAAGTAAATAATTTTTAATATGGGGTTATACATAAGATAAATTCGACTATAAATATTCATTAGAAATATAAAAATATTTTCTACATAATGATATTTTATTTTTAATTTTTAGACTTTCAATAATTTAATTTATTTATGACACAACGATGATGCAATAATTATCTTATTAATGAAATATTGACATAATTGATGTCATAAATACCCAAATAAATGCAATTTGAGACTTTTTATGAATTAAACTAATTTTATAGGTTAATATGACATGTTAGTATTGATTTAAGTAACTTGGTTAGAACTAATAATTCTGTTATGATTTTCACAAAAATCAATTACTAAATAGTGTCAAAATTGACATAAAATAGTTTTTAAAACAAATATTATATTATTAATTGTTATTTTATTCCTAAAAATCTATGGTTCGGCCAAATGACTTATATAATTTTATATATTTTAATAATAAACAACTTTGGGTTTTTTTGGCTTGATATAGTAAGTTTATTAACCTTATAGTGTAAGAAAACAAGAAGACACTGTAAAAGTTAAATTATCTAACTTAAAGTTAAATCTAAATGATAAGGTTAAAATTGATACATAAACTTGTCTAAATTCTATTGGATGAGAGGATTGCGACCCCTACCCACCTTATATTTGAAATATATCAATTTGGAGCTATTAAAAACCGAATTTGACTTTATAATAAAATAATATTTTTTGTTATTCCAAAGGTGCCCCTCTCCTCCCATATAAAAGGGCACCTCCTCTCCCTCTTCCTCACACCACATTGAGCCTTCATACTCGGCCAACCCCTGTCAATTTCTCCTCTACACTTCCCTAGAAACATCCTAGAGGTTCTGGTCTTCTTCAAAGACCCATTTTAGTGCCCTAAAAGGAGGTCTCAAAGAAGCACTCCAAAGAAGAGGTAATGTCCGTTACCGATTCTGTCATTTTTATTTCTTCTTCCACTTCTTCTTCTTTATTTGTTTCATTATGAAGTAATAACATAAGTATCACTCATATACTGATATGTTTTTATAAGTATGAAACAACACCTTTTCACCATCTATCCATCCTACGGAAAAAGAAATCATCGCGTGTGCGTACGTACGGAATACCGTCTCCATGCCGTGGTGTAATCTATTTTCCACCACCACCTTACTTGAATGGGTATAATGGTGTAAATAATGACTATATATGACTATTATAAATTGAAATTGATTCTGAAAGAGTATACATACACTTCAATACAATTCCACGATCATAGGAACGATATCATCACTCGTGCGTACGTACGGAATACCGTCTCCATGATGTGATGCGACTCGTTCTACATGATCTTCATTTTATAATGATTATATAATTGAATTGAATGAATGAATATGATATATATTACACTAATAAAATTCTGGAAATTAAGTATCTATAACCTAAATAGAAGAATACGAATTTATTCGACAAAACATGCATAAGAACAAAAAGTAATAAACACCCGAATAACAAGTAGTAATGAAATATTACTAATAAGAAGCTAAGAATATGACTATATATGATATCATAACAATATGTATGATTCTGTAATAAGTCAATAACATTATTTAAATCATTATATAGGAAGTTCGAACACTTACGAAGCAAATCGGACCTAAGGTAAGAGAAATATCACAATCTCATTTTTATCCGAGATTGTTTATACATTGGAATTTACTGGGGTGTATTCTATCATCCACATCCATTTTTCCTCAATATGTAATATTTATATTTTTCTACAATAGTTTATATCCAAATTTACCCTTCTGTGAGTTTTTAGTAAAATATATGAAAGGAATCTTTTGTCGTTTTTCGTACAAGGTACTTTTTGACTTTTCCGAAAAAAGTACGAGAAGAATGTTTTTTAACTTATACGACATAAATGGATTTTAAAAAAATATTTCCAAGAATCTTCCTTTAAAATTTTTCAATTTTATTTTTAATCAACTTCTTTTAGTTTATAATTGTATGACATGTTAAGAAAGGAAAATTATTTTTGAAGTAGAAAGGATATTTCCTCAAGAATGGAGTTCAAGTGTTTTACCAAAATTATTTTCCATCAAAGATAATAAAGGGTTCTGTTTTCATCACTATTATTACATTTATTTTATTATTTTGTGATGGAATTATTTTTATGAATTCCTTTATCTTATAGGAATTGTTTTACGATGTCATGATGTTTAAGATTCCCATTTTTATTACATGGGTTATGCAATGATATATGATTTATGATTTTGTGGAACACATAAGAATGGTATAATTATGAGATGGGTGGGACCTATATCTCCCTCCAATTCATTGGGTAAATATTTTATATCTCATGAGATAGACATGGCTGGAACGGTAGGTTTTACCGGTTCAGTGAAACATGACTGAAACGAGGAGTGAACTCGGTTCAGAAATGGACTTTGTCCACTAAGATAGTCTTGGAAATGAGTCTGGACTAATAAGAAATGATTCTCTATGATTATGTGTGTATGCCGCAAATTTTCATGTTTTATGTTATGATTATTGGGATTCCATTTCACTACTATGATTTATCCCATGTTATGAAATTATGCTCTCTTTTGCAGGTTAAGATTTCCAAATGTTATGTTCTTATGAATATTATGTGATTGATATTTCTTTTTTTTACCCTTACTGAGCATTTGAGCTCACCCATTTCTATGTTTTCTTTCTCCAGGTCAGGAAGAAGGTTATTAAGTAAGATATGCCAAAAGGGACTATAGATATGATGAAATAAATGGGAGACAATGTAGACACTTTATGAACCAGTTGTTTATGTTTCCCAGATTCTAAAGACACTATACCTATATGGTCATTTCGTGGTTTTGTTATATGTTGTAATAACAATTCTTCAATTTTGATCTATTAACAATGTATGTAAAGTATGGGTCATTATATAATGAACCCCTGAGTCCAACCTTCAATAGGCCCCGGTGTGGTAACTAGCACCAAGGGTATAGAGTCACACATAATATGAAAGGAATTACACTTTTTATTTAGTAATATTAAGATGTACAATGGTAAAAACCAAAAAAACTCCAAAAATAAAGGTAAAGGTAATGCCAGAACCGAATCCCATATGTATGTTCAATGGTAGACCAAAAAAAGTACAAGAAAACATCAAAGGGAAAGTACCAAAAGTCGAGAAACGACAATAGTAATTTTCACAATATTCGAGCTATTATGGCTCTACATGGTCCTCGATGTCCTCCGGGAATCCAGAAAGCATTTTTATACACATAAGGTAATTATACTAGTATACTCAGTAGGAAAAAACCAAAAGTTCTTGTGGAAAAGGGGTGAGGTACTCTAATTCCCAGTGAGAATGAAGAGGTAACCATGACACTTATGAAGGAATCTATCCACCCAGTCTCACAAAAGAACAATCCCCCAAACAAAATAAGTCAGGTAAGGTAATAGTAAAAGATCGGCGATATTTCGGTACCCCACACCACTTTCCCAGTAGTTATTGAAGACATCTTTCGCATTTGACATCCCCCTCCTAGTATCATTGTAGTCTCACTACCACCCCAACAACAACCTTATGGGACACCTCAACCATGAATCTCTCCTGTATACACCTTTTCCACCACAGACATACATGAACACACCTGTAGACACATGGACCAGAACAACTACAGCCATTCCCGAAGACACCCGGGACTCATCCCGAAGACACCCTGGAAACAAACCTATTTGCCACAAATAGGCCACCCATCATTACATACCATGCCCGATGAGTCTTGGGATATAATGGATCTCAATCTGTCAAAAACTTCTCGAAGAGTCATGGGCTACTCGAGAGAGGGATTGGAAAAGATTTAATAACCAACCACCCAATAAGATGTTGAAAAAAAACCATCCTACATAAAATGGGGGTGTTTGGCACGATGTGCTCAACCTGAGTGGGGTGAGAATAAGAAACATAATAACTAAAATTTATACATAAAGGTAAACAAGCACTCATCCCAACCTAAGGGTTCCAAAACAATCCCATACAGAAACACCCTTGTTACTATTCATTCATGCACAGAAGCACCACCTCCACCACTATAGCACTACCCACTCTTGTTATCATGTTCCTGTGATTCCTTAAAAAATATCCTTTACTAGTCGGAAACTAATGATTATAGAAACAATCCAATAAAGAAAAACATCCAAGAAGAAATTTAAGCATTCACACCCAGTTTTCTTCTAAATCCGAAATAAAAAAGGGATCTATGAGATCCAGTGACATAGTGGAACCAAACCAAACTCAGCATACAACCCCACATGGCCTCAGATCAACAAACCAACAACTGAAAAATAGGGGATCCCATCCCTATCCACATCACACCACAAGTCATCAAAAAGAACAACCATACACACCACCATAATAGATAAAGGGATTTTTTAGATATAATCACACCATTTATTAAGTGTCGTCTCCCGTTTGGTTAACTGGGGTGATTATAAAAGGATTTCTAATCATTTTGAATCCATTTAATCAGTTGAGTTTACGTGATTAACTAGTTTCCATGTTACATCCACTCAATTAAAAGATTATATAGAGGAACAATGGTTTATTAGTATGCATGTAAGAACCACCAATGGCCCTGATTTTCAGGGGAAATAAACCCAAAAAATTCACAACATATTAACGAGGATAAAAGAGTACACCATTATCACCAAGCACACCCCTTCTTTATTTAAAACCCATTTTTTATCTTCGATAAAGTTTGGTTTAATAAATTCTTGAATAAAAATTATCATACCCATCACACATGATACAAATTAATGAAAAAATAAGTAAGATCCTACATGGATTGTCGAAAATAAATGATTTCTATTCTCAGGACAAGAAATGGAGATACTCAACTTGTAGAAGAAAATATCCATGCACTCCAAGGGTGATAAGGAAGGGATTCACCACTGGCACATGATTAGTATTTTGAATAAGGAATCCAAACACACCAAGAGAGAGAGAAAGGGAACGAAGAGATGATATTAGCCTTGGAAAAAGGACATATCCTAAAAATAGGGAGACAATTTCGATTTACTTAAAAGTCGGATCATGGGTCGAGCACGCGGTTGGGAAGTTTCACACCTTTGGATGAATTTTTATTTAATAATTTTCCTAAAATAGATTGTGATAATAAAAATTTGTTAATGGATTTTATTTAAACGAAGAAAAACATGTAACATGGCAAAAACTATAAAGCACAACAATGGTGTGACACCAAGGAAAAAAGGACACACATTTTTGTAGCTCAAGGGTCTCCCAACCATTTGGTATTTAAAACATAAATTACATCCTCTAAATGGATTTGGAAATTTTATTAAAAAAAATTATGTCAAAATATACTTTACCGATGCAAAACTAGAAGGTACTGAAAAAACAAAGGACTCTCCATTAGGTGAGTCACAATCGCCCTGGCACCGTCGCCCTAACACCCTTAACCATTTGTTCCACCGACACTCCATGATACCACAAATTCCCATTGATGTCCCCAATGACCTTAGGTTTCATCTATGTTGATCAGTGCCACCAATGCTCATCTATGCCACCGATGCTCATCGGTGCCGCCGATGCTCATCGGTGCTACTGAGGCCCATCGGTGCCACTGATGCCTCTCGGTGCCACCAATGGTGATCGGTTCCACCAACGCTATTTGGTGCCACCGACGACACTCAGTTCCACCGGTTCCCATCGTGGCCACCATTAGTTCAACAAATAAATTTAGAAAACTCTTTAATGAGTCACTAATGGTCCCCAGGACAAACTAGAAACATAAAACTAGAAAAGTAATGTATCGGGAGGGTCTGTTCCATTACATCAGATACCCCTAAAACTATTATCGTCCTCTAGAATCCAAGAGTATACTCAATGAAAAGAGAGGGGTACGAACAACCACCTCATAAGACACCTCTCCAGAGTAAACCTCTATGAAATATAGTAAGAAATCTCCCTCATAATTATCAACCTTTGAGGCACTTTCACTCACCTTTCTTAAGAACCACAAAAACACAAAAATTCCACATAGTCCAGGAATATGGATCAGGGAGTCCCTTACCCCATTCAAAGATACTATCCACTTTGGGTGGCCCTGACTCACCCGTACGAGTTTAATCACATCCACATTAATGTGTTTTGATTAGTATTCAGGTTCCCCCTGCCCCATAGTCAGGACTCTTCTCACACATTCAGAGAACATGGGAACAACACAAACCATAGTTAATAGGTTCAAGCATTACATCCCAAAAAAGTACAAACAAAATAGAACAAAACTCAAAACAGATCTGAGTAATAAGAAAGCACATCTTCCTCCCATTCCCAGGTACTCTCCTTGAGGCCACCATGCCTACATAGCACAGGAACCAAAGGATTGGTTCTCCCATGAAGCACCTTCTTATAAAGATATTCAATCCTCATTGGCCTCTATAGGAATGTCACATCATCCTCAATATCAGTATTTCCCTAGTCAAGGACGTGTGAATAATTGTGTAGATACTGAAGGAGATGAGACACATGAAAGAAATCATGCACCATCAGTAGCGGCAGTGGTAGTGCCATCTCATAATCCACTTCTCCTACCCACTGCAACACCTCAAAGAGTCCGATTAACCTGGGATAGAGCATACTGCCTTACTAATCCATTGTTTCCCAAAGTTATGGAAGTATTTTATGAACATTTGGACCCTATACTCGAACTCCAAAGGTCTCTCCTATGAATGACATATGAATTCGGCCAGTCTAGAGCTACCTTCTTCCTTTCAAACAAAAGATGAACCTTATTTATCGTGTTTTGTACCACCTATTGACGAAGAACGCTTGCCTTTACAGCCTCTCTCCTGTACATAGGTGAATGACAAAGTCATATATACCAGGCTTTGAAAGGAGCTGTGCCCATGGTATAGTGATATATTTTATTTTAGGAAAACTTTAATAGTGTCACGTTTTTCACCCATGACCTTCCAAAGTCAAGAAAAAATGTTGATAGCATATCCTCCAATGTATGGATGGTCTGATCTGTCTTCCCATCTGTCAGTGGGTGGAATGTTGTGTCAAGGAATAGCTGTGTGCCAAAATCATGTCTTAATCCCTTTCAGACCCATGACGTAAATTGTGTATCCTGATATGAGGCTATAGATCACGGAACTCTATGAAACCACCCCACCTCGTCTACATACCTCAATGCTAAGGCACCCACTGCACACATATCCTTGATTCCTAGGATGTGATATAATTTATTCATTCGGTCTACCTCTGCCTAGATTTCATCAAAACATTTTTTAACCCTCGGAATTCTGTTGACGCTCCTTTTCATCACATTGTCTAAAGGAATGGAAATGGAAATGACTTTTCCGAAAGTGATTCTTAATTTGAAGAAAAACATCAAAAATTGACAAAGGAATGAAAAACTATTCAAAGGACTTATGGTCGCGCAAGTTCCCTTACTGTCACACAAGTATACTTGTGCGCCACCTAATTGTTGTGCAAGTGACTTGCGTGCCATACGTGATAACTGCCCGGGGTCTTCTCCAGCCTATAAATACCCTCGGTGGGCCCCCTATTTCAGGATGAATTTTTTCCAGAATTTAGAGATAGAGCTCTGAATGCCCAAGTCTCATCTTCAGGTCTTCCAAACACTTACAAAGTAATTCTTTACCTAGAATGGAAGGTCTAAACAATAGGATTAAGGTATAAGTGTTAGAATTTACTAACACTTGCGTGCCTAAGTGTTTTACCCTTAAAGGAAATGTACACACTTGCGCGACACCCTACTTCTTCACCATAACTTGCGCACCATCTTCTGGAAAGCCTCTTGGGATAATTATAAAGGCTTTGATCAAGGATTTCCCAAATATAACTGTAAGGGATGAAAATCGCGCAAGTACCCATTTTACGCGTAGGTATACCTGTGCGCCTAGGACTTGCGTGCCCACGCAGTACCTACACGCCTTCCAGGACTTGCGCACCCCTATCTTTATGGTTGCCTTTCAGGCCCATTTCACCCCTCTTATGCCATTCCACCTCTCATATCCATGATTAAGTCTTCAAGACACTCTTCAAAGCCATTTATGGCATGATTTCTTGATTTGGCTTCCTTATCTAAAAGGAACTCTGTGGAACATATCTCAAAACCTAGTGATTTACACATATTTATGTCACTAAAGATTGAGATTTCATTCATTCAACCTCATCCTTTAAGATGAGAGAATCCTTAACCTAGGCCTCCTTTTTTGGAGTAAGCCCCAGGACAAATACACATTAATATGGTCATATTCCTTAGGAGTAAGCCCCAAGTCCTCTAATCTCGGCACTCTCCTTAAGAGTATGCCCCGGTCTCAAAATTCCCCAATATGGGCATCCTCCTTAAGAGTAAGCCCCAAACATAAATCCTTTAACCTGGGTTTCCTTTTTAGGATTAAGCCCCAGTCTCAAATATGGTCCTCCTCCTTAGGAGTAATCCCCAAGTCCCTTTAATTTTCAAATCCCTTTAACCTGGGCATCCTTTTCAGGAGTAAGCCCCGGTCTTAATTTCCTTTTGATCTGGGCTTCCTTCTCAGGAGTAAAACCCAATCATAAGTCCCCTCCTAACTTGGGCATCTTCCTTAGGAGTATGCTCTAATATTAGAGTATCCAGATCTCCATTAAGCACATATACATTTGTGGACCTTGTTCCTGGATTTCTTCCCTAAAGCAAATCTTAATCCTTATCTAGTTAGGCAGTCATACACACATAAGCCCCATATCATTGCATCTTTCGTGGCAGAATTGTCTTGTTTCACCAATACCTCTTGTTTCTCACACCGAGCATGGCTCACATGAGCTTAGATTGTAAAAGTTACCATGAAATCTTTCTTTGGTCCATCAATCATGCATAAACATCATACTCCCTTACTCAAACTACGTGGGTTCTGATTCCTTTTCTAAAACAAATGATACGTAGGTAGCCCATCAGCAGGTACGATCCCAACTATGAAATAATCCATGCCCTCCTTAATGAAAATAAACTTCGAGTGCCCCACTGAGTGGCTTTAAAACCAATATGGTCAATATAAAGACCAAGAGACTTTTATGTATTTAAGGATACCATCAACTAAGAATCTCCAACAAATATAGATGATTCTTCATCGATGAAGAACCTCGAATACATATAAAAGATTCTCTGATTTTCCTACATATCAATCATTGATTGTCATACTAAAGGAAAGCTCATTTTATACTTGGTAATGTAAAAAAGGATTCACAAACATAACTTAAATCTATAAAGAGAGTCCCGGAGTAGACAATAATTCCCTGAAGAAAGGTGTGATGAGTCCGACCTCCCATCCTCTCGACCAATGCAAATTCCTAAGCCTCATCAGTCCACTACTAATGAGATCCTACCTTTGGAAAGTAGGTCCAAATGAATGTGGGATAATTGTATGTTTCCGGTTCTACGAACAAACCCGTTAGAAACTGATTGGAATGTTTGAACCTTCAATTAACGAGGTCATCCCCAATTCTAGAGGAAACAAAATAATGGTGAACCCGACTTGAATCCTTAACCAAGTTAAAATGATGTTTTACTTATTTTTAAGCCCCTATTTAAAACTCAATGAATGAGCCAAAAAAACAAATCATTGAAATATGTGCTCATCCAGAAGATGTAGTGGATGAATTTTTCTTGATTACGTCTGTTATATCAAAGAGGCACTCTTTTCCATGATTTTTTGCATTCTAAGAAATGGCTGCTCTTAATTTCACACCTGTGAGTACTACAACTGCGAATGCCACTACTGCTACTCCTGCTGGATCATTGTCCGCTCTAAGGACGCAATCACCTACTCAGCGTCTTCAACGATGGGTATCAAATATGCTGGTTAAGGAGTACCGTCAACACAGTACCATTCCAACTATGGAGGCTGCTCAACAAGCTCTCCAAGTGAACAATTCACCTTGGTCGTCCATATAGCGATGACCATCAATCAAGAAGAAAGCAGTGTTAACTACCACTTCTAACCGTTTCAGGTCGTTATCCCCGGAACTCAATCACCATTCACTCCCATATTATGGGGATGTGAATGAGAAGGTCCCTCAAGGCCTTAATTCAAGGAAGCAAGAGTCTTTCCCAAGGGCTCCCGTCAACCATCGCCGCCAGAATCATGCGCCAGTGCGCCCTCAACATGATGAGGGTATCGACACTAAGAGTTCGGCTCAGGTTCCTCGAACCCGAGCAGGCAAGACGAATTGCTAGAGGCAAAATCCAGTTAACAGTGAGCAGGTTCTCATCTCTTCCATCTCTGGAGAAGTCCACCAACCTATCTTGGTGGCATGAAATGAGCGTGAACACACACCTGCCCATTTTAATTCCGCTGTCTAGCAGACTTTTCTAGCAACATCACGCCAATCCTGCCAGGCAATTCCGGCAGAGTACTATAAGCATGAACATGCACCTGTTTATACATCATCAGCTAGTCACCTGGCTCGTCTGACTACATATGATGGAGATCGTCAACCACGTTCGATGAAGTGCTATCAGAAGGAACATACACCTGCTTGTATTGATCAATCCTACCAACTATCTCGCTTGGTAGCACATGGAGAAATCAGTCGGAATGCTCCGGCGACAAAAAATAAGGAAGACTCCACTTTCTTCCCCCACACTTGAGTACTGTTAGGATTCGCTGACATGAAAAGGAGGACATGAGTAGGCACATACACCTACTCCAAGAACAGAATGGACGTATATCCCCATTCCGGCAGATGAAGTCACCAAGCATATTCTATCAATGGTGAAAGAGAAGAAGCAAATCCATGCTCATATTCTAGATACTTTCCAGGATATTATAACAGCTTCAACAACATCTCAGGGAAAGACACATAAATCTATCCCTACCGGTGGAGTGACACATCAACAGTTCACTTCAGAATAGACACACACATCTGTTCCAGTCCAAGAGGATTGTGGGGCATACTCCCCCATATCATATTGACAACCAAGTCAGGCATATACACCTGATTTGAGTAGAGATCATCATCCTAACCTGGCCATCTCCCCTGATTAGGCACATACACCGGCTCAGAGAAGCCCCATTCATCAACAAGTGTCTTCCTAGGGGAGTAATAAGGTGTATAAAAAGAAGATCCATCCAACACAATCAAGAGATCAAGATCCAATCTGTAACAAGGCCTTACTCGATGATGGAGTTTTTGAAGTCCTCAGACAGTTATCTGTTGGAATTCAAGATTCTACTCCCTCATTTCCCAATAGTGGGAACATTAATTCAGAAGGTCTTCAATAGACACTTCCTCATGAAGGCTTACTTCATGACAGTTCAGTCGATATTGAAGTTTTATCTTCAGATGAGATCTATAATAACCCTCTATGTGGCCAGAAGACCAAGGAGCAAGAGATCTCATCTTTCGTTGTAACCCACCATGGTGGTCCTCCCCATGATGATGAATTTTTCTGCGAAATTCCTCTCCACAGTAGTGATGCACATTGCCCGAAAAATGCTCTAGTGGACAATGTAGTGCCAAGAAAGACCTATTATATTGAAGCACATTCAAATGGAAAACCAGTCATGTCTGATGATTCATCATTAGTAGGTGAAATACTTTCTCAATCAGAAGATAGCCCAGGGTGTAGGTCATTCTCCAAACCACCCCTATGTCATTCATCGTCTATTTTGATCAATTATTTCTCTACCAATATTGTTGAATCTGATGAAGCAACAAGGAATCACCAACTCTGGTCAAATAAAGTAGATGAATATTCATTGAATGATAAAGAGGAAATGCTGAACATGAGAAAACAACTGGCGAACGGTGAAGTGCCAGTCATGTTTTGGCCTCTGGCTGACTCTCAGTACGACATTCCAGAGATGTTGACGGAAGATGGAATTCATGATATTCGTCTCATCATATGAAAAAATCTTTTTCAGTTGAAGAAGAAAATATTATCTTATGATGAATATGAAAATCATGTTATGAAAATGGAAGGGTTACAACGTAAGATTGATTTGGCATCTCTATTAGTCTCTCGATATCTGAAGGCTCAAAAGCATCAGAGAGCCCTTCAGCGTTCATGCCTTGGTGCACTAAGAAGAATGCGCCATTTGATTGCCAATGCCCTATCTGGTATTCATTTCCGAGGATGGGGTGTTCATGGAGCACTACATTTCACTGTTCTCTCCAGTCAGCAAAGCCCACCCAAAATGGTCTCATGGAATGTTATTGTTCGTGGCTGGCCACAATTAACTGGCATTGTTTGTAATCAAAGGCTTGCACAAGAACAGTCTTCAACTAGTTCCTCTCAAAATAAAGATTACAGAGAACAGGTTGTTGAATTACTCCCGCATCAAGCAAACGAGAATATTGAACATGCCTATCATATGGAGCAAGAACATCATCAAGTGACAGAAGTGTCATAAATCATCCAACGGTCTTTTGAACCAGGTGATAAAAGTGGATATCGATTGATGCATCCAGCTAATTTCCAGACCAAAGTCCACAAGATCAGGATATATTTTAAGAAAGTCTCAGACATAGCATGTCAAGAGCCACCCCAGCTTTCCAGAATGGGGACTCTTTTAAACCAACCCTCAGAATCAAAAAATAGGATTTGATGAGTTAAGAAGAAACAATAGGAACAACCCATATTCACCGAACTGGGGACTCTTTCAAATCCTCAATCCCTCCCTCAAAGAAATTCGGTCTTCTCTCGGTTAGGGAAGAAGCCCCAAGAGGAACGAAGAGCCAAATTATCAGGATATTCTCTCCAAATTACAGTTCGCCAAGAAGTTCCCGAGGGATCAAATCAACGAAAGAAAATGTCTCATCAGAAACATGGAAGAAGACAATATCACAGTAATGCTGATAGAAGGGATGTAATGCATTATGCTTCAATTAATGTCATCAATTCCATTTTTTCTCATCCACCAGATAAGGCTCATTCAGAGGGATCAGATGAAGAGGTTCCTGTTCAAAAATTTGTATGCATGGACAGAAATGAAGAAGGTATGTGTACATGAAATCAAAGGTTTACCCAAAATCTGGGTGTTTCTTCAAATAACCTACTTCCCCCTCTCTGAAAGGGATCAAAAAGGGGAAGGAAAATAATCAGGTTACATATCCTTCCTCTGGAGATATCCAATCGCTCTCACTAGAGCACAGATTTGTACAACAAGAGGAATAAATGAAATAATTGAGAAGGTTGAATGCATAACTACTTCAAGGTAGTCTTCCTCCTAAGCGTGCTGGAGTCAGTCATCCAAGGGAGTTTGTTGCAACTACTGTGATGGATCAAGAATATCCTCCTTTATCAGTAAACCCTCACATGTCTAATCCTATGGGTCATGTGCAAAAATAATTGGAAGTGGTGCCATCAGTTGCAGTACCAGCTGCCATACCTGTCCAAACTCTATTCATTGCACCTGCCCAAGTCCAAGTTCAACCGGATGTTTCTAAAAATTTAATAACTACTATTGAGTCATTAACAGCAGGGTTAGAGACTATGTAATAGAAGCGTGGACAAGTTCAACTAGAAAATAAAGCTTACCCTGAATGGGTAGATTCAATCTCTCCCCCATCATGTTTTGGGAACCCTATATTCCCTATTTTCAATGCATCAGGTGACCCTGAATAGCATTTGACGCATTACGTGTCTTGTTGCGATCCTGTGATGGGAACTCAGGAGTAGCAAGAAGTAGTGAAACTTAGATGCTTCGTGTGAACCTTGCAAGGACCAGATTTTGTTTGGTACACAAGTTTTCAATCCCGTTCAATTACCGGAAGGGAGGATCTTAGCCAAATATTCCTTCTACAATTTAGCTCCACGTTGCCAAAGACAATATGTTTTTGATCATAAAAACTGTAAGCAAAGGGATAATGAAAGGGTCTCAGATTTCATTGCTCGCTGGAAGGGATTAACATATTCCCTAAGCTTAGCACTCCCTCAAGAAGAACTGCTGCCAATATGTGTGGCAAATCTGCGTGATGAATTACGCACACCATTGATCCCTGTGAAATACACAGGAGGGTTTCGAGACCTTACTTCAATCGCTCAATAGATTGAATATTATCTTATACAGACTAAGGCTAAATCTCGTGTAATTCCATCAGCTTCAAGAAGGATAATGGTTAAAGTAGAGACTGCTATAGTTATGCTTAAGCAAGCACCTGTACCTGCTTCTACTTCAAAAACATCATCTTCCTGAAGGGCTCCACCTCCTGAGCATCAAAAACAAAGTCTGTTTCGTCAAGACGATCAACGAGATCAAATACGAAAACAATTTGAGGATCTGAAGAGAAAAAAATACTCTTTTCGAAATGAACAAGTTTCTGGTTACTTCATTTTGGCTCTGGAAAATAATTTGGTTCAGTTGCCAAGGCCTAAAATGCCAAACAAGGAAGGAGATGAAGAACGTCCCAATTATTACCCATTTCATCAAATGTTGGGGAATCCCATCCTGGAGTGTTTTGTTTTCAAGGACCTCCTGCAAAGGAAGGTCGACTTGGGACAAGTCAAACTAAGAGGCTCCTCAGCCTAGGTAGCATGTGTTACTGCTACAGTTCTAGAGTAGGAAGGCGAGTGGCAAGAAGTTAATAAAAAAAATGCACAAAAATATGATAATTGGATTGTCAGAAAGATGATCAATTGAACCCATGCTATTTTTCAAACGCAATTGAAGAAACCAATTGTGCCTTCTTCCATGAATGCCACAACAAACCCCTCTTCATCAGAGGGAAAATCCTCAAAGAAACGGCATAGTTCCAAGAATGAGGAACAATCAGAAGAAGATGAATATGTGTCAAAGGCTAAGTTGACTTTGACTCTAGAAGATTTCATTCCATCTACATCGAAGCAACGGGCACCGCCCCACCAAACGACACAACCTAAATTGTCTAGTCAGGCAGAGTCCTCGTCGGATGAAGAGTATATTTTTGGTTCAGTTAATATGATTCAATTAAAAGATCCATATGCCAGTTGCATTTTTGATTATAATGAGCCCGAATTCCCTATATCAAATAGAGGTATCAGAGGTAGTTCCCGAGGCTCAGGATACAGGGGAAAACATGTATCTTTTAGAAGCCACTATTCCAATTCTACCCATGCTAGAACAATGTACGTAGCAGAAACTTGTGGTCGAGACCTTCAGCGAGCTCAGCAAGAACAAGAAAGTTATTCTACCAATAGCAAATTCAGTCCTGGCACAATTATTTTTGAAGACCAGTTGAAGGTTCCATATTCCTCCTCTCAGAAAGTAAATGTATCTAATCGGTCAAATCTTCCAAAACCAGGAATATTTCCAACTCCTATCCTGATACAAGATGCATCAACTTCCAAAGCATTTGCTTCCAAGGAACCTGCTAAAACACATGTTCCTGTTGGGAAACGCAGACCTCTGGATCAAAAGTATGATGTATTGAAACACCTGGACCAAGTACCAGCCAGGTTATATATTTTGGATGCTTTTAATCTATCAAAGGATCTTTGGGAGGCACTCATCGAGGCTTTTTCAAGTCATCAAGAGTTTGAAATTGAAATTGCTGCAGCTGAAGTCTATCACATAGAGAATAATCCTACGGAATGCCATGCAGTGATTTCTTTCACAGATGAATATGAAGATGATGTTGTGCATGGACATATTAGACCTTTGTACTTATCTGGGAAGGTCAATGGTGTAGAAGTATAAAGAGATTTCATTGATAATGGTTCAGGAATCAACATCATGCCCATTCGTACACTTCGGTGATTGGGCCTCACGGAATCAGATTTATCTCCTTCTACCATGATGTTACAAGGATATGATAAAAATGAACAAGAAGCAATGGGTGAAGTTACACTCAGAACTCAGTTTGGAGATCTTGTATCCAATTCAGATTTCAGGGTTGTTGATCAAGACTCAGC
The DNA here is from genome assembly GCA_963277665.1 of Viscum album. Taxonomy (NCBI): domain Eukaryota; kingdom Viridiplantae; phylum Streptophyta; class Magnoliopsida; order Santalales; family Viscaceae; genus Viscum; species Viscum album. Next base: position 296,639,677 of record OY728165.1, read on the forward strand.
CTTCAGCATCTTGCTTGGAAGACCCTGGATACATCAACATGCGACTATCCCTTCATCATACCATCAATGTCTCATATATTGTTTCGATGGTCAATTTGGGACATTTTATGGTTATAAGGCCCCATTCAAGACATGTGAGTCTCAATACATTGAGGCAGAATTCTCTCACATGAAGGGATGGGAGAAATCCACAGCAAAGTTGATTACCAAAGTTAATGCTCCATTTGGTTTGGAGAAGATTCCAGTAAATCCATTTACACATGTGAGTATATATTATGTGTTGACTATCAGTCAAATTGAAAAGATAGACCCAAATCAAAATAATCTTATGGAAGATCCATAATTTTAATTATGGAAATCGATCCAGATACCATGGGAGGAATTGGTAACCCCCCAAGCAATGATGAAAGCACAAATGGCGACGTCTTCATTTCATCTGCTAAAATCCAACAAGTCTATAGTTTTCCAATCGGACCAGAAGAAGTTATTGCAACATTAGAGGTGAACAATGATATCGATTCTCAATCTATCAATTCATCTTTATTACCCAAAGAAGACCCTTCATCATCAATCGGGTCAGAAATGGAAGCTTCTCCTTTAAGATGTGCAAATTTTGACATCTCTTATGATCATGAAAATTATACATCATCATCTACTATACAAGTAGAAAACAGAAGAAATAACACATGTTGAAGAAGAAGACGAAGATCTCATAGATGCTCCTCCATCATTTGAAGAGGGTATCTCTACCACCATGGATGAACTCAGAGAAATAAATCTGGGTACAAAAGAAGATCCACACCCCACTTTAATCAGTGCAGCCATGAATCTTTAAGAAAAATAGATGTATATATCCTTTTTAAAGTAAAATAGAGACATATTTTCTTGGAACTATACAGAGATTCCCAGGCTTGATCCTGATGTTGCTACTCATCATTTGGTTTTACCAGAAGAACATCGAGGATTTAAGAAAGCCGTAAGAAGAACACACCCAACTTATGCTTCTAAAATTGAAGCTGAAGTGGATAAGATTATCAAAGCTAACTTTGTCAGAGAAGTTCAATATCCCAAGAGGTTGTCTAATATTGTCCCTGTAAAGAAGAAGAATAGACAAATTAGAGGTTTCATCGTTTTCATAGATCTTAATCGGCATTGTCTAAGGATGATTTCCCAGTTCCAATTATAGAACTTTTAATAGATTCAACAACTGGATATGAATCACTTTCTTTCATGTATGGATATTCCAGATATAATAAAATCCAAATGGCACCAGAAGATGAGGAATCCACATCCTTCAGAGCCCCTTCAAGGTGTGTTTTTCTACCGGGTAATGCCCTTTGTCTTAAAGAATGCAGGTGCAACATATCATCGTGCCATGCATCGTATCTTCAAACCCTTTTTAGGGAAGTTTGTTGAATGCTATGTGGATGATTTGGTGTTTAAATCCAAACAAAGTTCTAATCACATGGCTGATTTGGAAGTCATATTCCGCAATCTTCGACAATATATTTTGAAGATGAACCCCTTAAAATGTGCTTTCAGGGTAACCTTAGGAAAATTTCTCGGCTTTGTTGTACTCTATCATGGTATTGAAGTCGATCATGAGGAGAGAAAGTCTATCGTTGGTATGTCACCTCGTCAAAATTTGAAAGAATTAAGAGGACTTCAAGGACACTTAGCCTATATTCGGTGTTTCATCACCAATTTGGTAGGAAAGAGTTTACCATTCACAAAATTGATGAAGAAGGGAGTCACTTACCAGTGGACTGAAGAATGTCAAGAAGCATTCGATATTCTCAAGAAATACCTCTTGAGTCCACCGGTACTCATGCCACCTATTGAAGGAAGACCACTTACCCTCTACGCGACAACTCTAGAGTGATCATTGGGTGCCTTTATTGCTCAAAAGAATGATGCTGGGAATGAAAACAGCCTCTACTACCTCAATTGGACTATGCTTGAAGCAGAAACCCGGAATTAAAGTATTGAAAAGTGATGCTTGGCATTAATCTTTGCAGTTCAGAAGTTGAGACACTACCTGAAACATCACGAGTTCCCATTGTTATCTCGAAATAATCCACTCAAATTCATCCTTAGTCATCCAATGCATACAAGACGTCTGGAAAGGTGGGCAGTTATTTTGCAGCAATTCGACATTCAGTATGTGTCTCAAAAAGAAATAAAGGGCCAAGCCGGGCTGATTTCCTGGATGAACACCCTTCAGTGGAAGAAACATCTTCAGATATTGAACTCCCTGATGAGGAAGTCTTCTCTATTCAAGGAAGTCCTCAGGCATGGGAAATGTATTTTTATGGTGCTTCCAGAAGTCCAATAGGGAGGAAAATGGAAAATCCTAAATTCAAAAATGTTGTCTTAGGAATTGTGCTCATTTCTCCAAAAAAAGGAAGTGTTACCTTATTCCTTCTTATTGTGGTAAGTTGGTACAAATAATAAAGTGTAATACCAAGTTCTCATAGTAGGATTGGAGTTGGCGCTTCAAGCACAAGTGAATAACATAAAGGTGAAAGGTGATTCAGACCTGGTAATCAAACAGGTCAATGGGGATTATGCCATCAAAAAAGAAGAACTAATCCCTTTGTATGATTATGTCAGAGAGTTAATGGACGAATTCCCTTCAGAAACAACATTTTCATATTACCCAAGATCACAAAATTTCCAAGATGATGCAATGGATAATATAACCACAACTCTGGAAGATCCAAATCGGGACAAGACAACCATCAGTATTGCCCACTGTCGTACAATTTCACCTTATATTGGAGCCAGAACAAGGGAAATTAATTAAATTAGTCCCATTCCTGAACCGTATGGTCATACTATAGGATGTATGTCACCTATCAGGGAATACCTTCAAAATGGAACACTTATGCCTGATAGAACTAGGAAAGAACAAATCCAGTGATGTGTGGTCAAATTTACTCTTTATGATAACCCAGATCACCTAGAGAAAATTCTCTACAAACATGGTTTTGATGGAGTTATCTTCAGATGCATTTATGGTGAAGAGAAAATGGCTGTTATGAAAGAATTGCATGCAGGAATCTGTGGTGCCCACCAGTCTGTACATAGACTATCTGATCAGATTTGAATTCTTGGATACTTTCGGCCTTCAAGGATACAAGATTGTGTTGATTTCACAAATAAGTGTCATTCATGCCATGTACATGCCAAATTAATTCATCAACCTCCAGGGTTGCTTCAAAAAACTAAATACTCATGTCCATTTGCCACATGGGGAATGGATGTGGTGGGACCTTACCCTTCAGCTACGGTTAAGCAGTTTAAGTATATTCATACTGCTACCGATTTATTTTCCAAATGGGAAGAGGCAATACCTCTTAAGGAAGTCAGTTCTAAATGCATTGTTAGCTTCATCAATCTAACATCATTAATAGATTTGGTGTCCATCATACCATATTTATGGACAATGGCACCAACTTCTATTCATCCGAGGTGAAGAAGATGTATCAAGAATACAACATGAAATACAATCATTCATCTCGGTATCATGCAGTGGCCAATGGCCAGATAGAAGCTTTCAACAAGACTCTGTCAAATATACTGAAAATGATGGTGGATAAAGATAAGAAATAATGTCCTGATAAACTCTTTCATGCTTTATGGGCTTATCGGACTACCACCCGCACTACAACTCGGTCAACTCTATATTCAATGGAATATGGAATGGAAGCCATCTAGCCCATTGATGTTCAATCGCCTTCTCTCAGAGTAGCCATTTGTGATCAGTCATCTACAGATGAACAATCTCAAAAGTGATTGAAGGAATTGGAATGGTTAGATGAGAAATGATTGTGTACTTTTCACCACTAGGAAGACTTTCATAATCGAATAGCACAAGCTTTCAACAAAAAAGTTCATCTTCATTCATTCACTCAGGGATAATTGGTATTAGTTCTCAGAACTCCAATGATACCAGGAAAGAAACCTCCCAAACTTGAGCCAGCATGGGACGGACCATACTCAATACATAAGGTCTACTCCAATGGAGCTTATTCTTTAATCACAATGGATGGAGAACTCATCACTACTCCAACCAATGATAGATATCTAAAGAAATATTTTTTATGAACACAAAATATAGCAACGTTCCATGCATATGACCTTAAACTATTTTCATGTCCCTTATATCCAGAAAGACGTAAAACTGCACCATCCAGAGTCCATGCATATGACTTTAAACTATTTACATTTCATTCGTCCCACATGACGTTAATCTGTGACATCCTATCTACATGATGCTAAACTATATAAAAGTCCCTTATGTCCAGCACGACATTAAACTGCATCATCCACGGTCCATACATATGACCTTAAACTATTTGTATTACTTTCGTCCCACACGACGTTAAACTGTGATGTCCTAACTACCTGACACTAAACTGTATAAAAGTACCTTACGTCCAGCACGACGTTAAACTGCATCATCCATGGTCCATACATATGAACTTAAACTATTTGTATTACTTTCGTTCTACACGGCGTTAAACTGTGACGTTCTAACTACATGATGCTAGATAGTATAAAAGTCCCTTATGTCCATCATGACGTTAAACTGCATCATCCAATGTCCATACATATGACCTTAAACTATTTTTATTACTTTCGTCCAACATGACATTAAACTGTGACGTCCTAACTACATAACACTAAACTATAAAAAAGTGCGTTATGTCCAGAAAGACGTTAAACTACATAACCAATGGTCCATGCATACGACCTTAAACTATTAGTACTTTTTCCCACATGATGTTAAACTGGGAAAAAGTTCCCTAATTCATCCAACATGACGTTAAAATGTTTCCCCTTCATCGTCCTTGCAATATGACATTAAACTACACAGCAACGGTCCATGCCTATGACCCTAAACTATTTTCATGTCCCTTTCATCCAACATGATGTTAAACTGCTTAACTAATGGTCCATGCATATGACCTTAAACTATCCTCACTTTCATCCAACATGACACTAAACTATACCGTCCATTTTTTGTCCAACATGACATTAAAATGTGTTGTCCCCATCATCATAACTACATGACGCTAAACTGTACAGAAAGTACTTTGATACATCCTACATGACATTAAACTGTACTTTGTCCCTGCTACATTACACTAAACTGTGCAGCACCAATAGTCCTAATTGCAAGACATTAAACTGCATAGTCCCTTTATATGTCTTACATGAAATTAAAGTGTACATCATTAAGGTTATTGTTACCTCTTGTTTCTCACACCGTGTATGAATCTTGTGAGCTTAGGGAAAATTTCAACCATAAAACCCTCTTTGGGACGCTAACCACGCGTAAGTCCCAACATCATTTTTTAGGTCGTTGTCCCCAAGAACAACTTGATCATTAATTCATTCTTTAATTGAACTACGCGGACATTGATCCTTGCCTTCCAGGCTGGGTACATAGGCAACCTCCCATGGTTCAAGCTCAAAACCAATCTCTTCACATCGGTTCACCTCCATCTCATACGATGTTGATTTGTGAAACCGCCCCTAGAATCAATATCTTTACATTGGTTCACTTTCATCCTTGCTATATGACGTTAAACTGTAAAACACTTTTTGTCATGTACAATAATAAAACTACAATATTCTTTGATACCCTCACATGAGAGGGAACCATTATTTACATTGATTTTTCAATCATGTTTCATTCCAAAGACTATGTGTATACATAGAAATTCTCAAACCTTTTATCTTGGGTTGAAACAACATTGCACTAAAGTCCCCTTTCACCCTTTACATGTATGAACCAAAGTTGTATAGAGGGTATTTCTAGAACTACGTGGGCTTGATTACCATCTTTATGGGATACGTAGGAACGTTCCAGTGTCCCTCAAATACAGCCCCAAGTCTTTCGGGCCTAACCCCAAATTTTACTTTCAGTCCCTTGGCTGAAAAGTCCCCATGAAAACACACACTATGTATATTATATAATGGTCCATGATCTATGACCCTAAACTATGATCTCCATCCCTTTTGTCCCACATGATGTTAAACTGTAGTTCAAAAACTACGTATGGCTTGATTCCCATCCTTATGGGATACGTAGTGAAGTCCGACATTTCCATTCAAGACCCATCCACAACATGATTATGGTTAGCATTGATGTATCTCTGCATACATTGTACAATACCCATCTTTATGTGTCATAAACCTAACCTTAAATATTTTCTAGATCTTCATAACTATTTTCTTGACTTCTTATTACAAAAGGCCTAAAATTATGGGAGTTCTTTTGCATGGCCAAGCAACACATGCCCTTAGGCGGCCTTTCATATACAGTCTACATAACAGACCGGTCAGCCAAAATATGCTATTATTTGACTATGCAGTCAATTCCCTTAGGTGGCCCTACAAAATTCAACACCCTAACGGGTTTGTTAAATACTGGTAACTTCATTCTTGGGAAGAAAGATTCTTTTGTCCTTATTTGTCTTAATGACAATATGTAGGGATCCGCAAAAATAGCTATCCTTAACCCATATCCTTTCTCATGATCTGAAAGTATTCAAGTCTATGGTTTATATTCTCCTTCCCTACATTTGGGTCAGACTATCGTATGAGTGATATTCATCCAGTTATTCGATAATCTTGTTTGGAAAAATCTTCTCCATATTCAAGTACCTCTTTCCATACAAAAAACTCTATATATTGGAAAATTTGAATCTTCATAAGAATTCACTGAATTTTTAGCACAAGGAATGTAAATTTCTAAGAGTTCTTTTTCCTGACTATGCAGCACGTTCCCTTAGGCGGCCTTGCATAAATAGTCTACATAACAGACTTGTTAGCCAAAAGATGCTATTTATTTGACTATGCAGCCAAAGCCCTTAGGCGGCCTTGGATAATTTAAACCCCTAACGGGTTTGTTGAATAATGGTAACTTCATTCTTGGGAACTACTTCTTCTTATTCCTTTTAGCGCTTTTTTGTATCATTCCTCAGATTCAAAATTTTTTAATTCATAGTTTACATGTTTTCCTTTATACTTGAGTGTGGTAAAATGTTTTTAGATAAGTTGTCAAGGAATGGAGTCTACTTTAACCAATTCGATCAAAGCTATTTAGACCTTAAACATTAGCCTTTTTTATGTCCGACATACTCGACTTTAAACTGCCAATAACCACAAAGATCCCTGGTTTCTTCTTTACCTTAGATTCACATCCTCATTTCATCTGGATCCAACTCTGAGGGGGGACTTTTGTTGATGCTCCTTTTCATCACATTGTCTAATGGAATGGAAAGGGAAATGACTTTGCCCAAAGTGATTCATCCTTTGAAGAAAAACATAAAAAATCAACAAAGGAATGAAAAATGGGTCAAAGGACTTATGGTCATGCAAGTTCCCTTACTGTCGCGCAAGTATACTTGCACGCTACCTAATTGTTGAGCAAGTGACTTGCACACCCTAAGTGATAACTGCCCGGGGTCTTCTCTAACCTATAAATACCCCCTGTGGGCCCCCCATTTCAGGAAGAATTTTTCCAGAATTTAGATACAGATCTCTGAACACCCAAGTATCTTCTTCTGATCTTCTGAAAACTTCTAAGGGAATTCTTTAACTAGAATGGAAGGTCTAAACAAGAGGATTAAGGTCTAAGTGTTAGAATTCACTAACACTTGCGCGCCTAAGTGTTTTACCCTTAATGGGAAATGGACACACTTGCGTGCCGCCCTACTTCTTCACCATAACTTGTGCGCTATCTTTTGTAAAGCCTTTAGGGATAATTATAAAGGCTTTGATCAAGGATCACCCAAATACTACTCTAAGGGCTGAAAATCGTGTAAGTACACATGTGCCACGCAGGTATACCTGCGCGGCCAGAACTTGCGCGCCCACACAGTACTTGCGCGCCTGCCAGGACTTGTGTGCCCCTATCTTCTTGGGTGCCTTTCCTGCCCATTTCAACCCTCTTATTCCATTCCACCTCTCCTATTCAAGATTCAGTCTTCAAGACACTCTTCAAATCCATTTATAGCATGATTTCTGGATTTGGATTCCTTATCGGAAAGGAACTCTGTGGAACATCTCTCAAAACCTAGTGATTTACACATCTTTATGTCACTAAATATTGAGATTTCATTCATTAAACCTCATCCTTTAAGATGAGAGAATCCTTAACTTGGGCCTCCTTTTAAGGAGTACTCCCCAGGCCAAATCCTCATTAATATGGGAATCTTCTTAAGGAGTAAGCCCCAAGTCCTCTAATCTGGGCATCCTTCTTATGAGTGAGGCCGAGTCTCAAAATTCCCAAATATGGGCATCCTCCTTAGGAGTAAGCCCCAACCATAATTCTCTTAACCTAGGCTTCCTTTTCAGGAGTAATCCCCAGTCTCAGATATGGGCCTCCTCCTTAAGTGTAATCCCCAAGTCCCTTTAATTTTCAATTCCCTTTAACCTGTGCCTCCTTTTCCGAAGTAAGCCCCAGTCTTAATTTTCTTTTGATCTGGGCTTCCTTCTCCGGAGTAAAACCCATTCATAAGTCCTCTCCAAATTTGGGAATCTTCCTTAGGAGTAAGCCCCAATATTAGAGTATCCAAATATCCATGAAGCACATATACCTTTATGGACCCTGTTCCAGGAATTCTTTCCTGAAGTAAATATTAATCCTTATCTATTTTGGAATTCATACACACATAAGCCTCATATCATTGCATCTTTTGTGGCACAATTGTCCGGTTTCACCAATACCTCTTGTTTCTCACACCGAGCATGACTCACGTGAGCTTAGAGTGTAAAAGTAATCATGAAATCTTTCTTTGAGCCATCAATCATGCATAAAAATCATACTCCCTTAATCGAACTACGTGGGTACTGATTGATTTTCCAAAACAAAGGATACGTAGGTAGCCCATAAGCGGGTACGATCCCAACTATGAAATAATCCATGTCCTCCTGAATGACAATAAACATAAAGTTCCCCACTGAGTGGCTTTAATACCAGTATGGTCATCATAATGTCCAAGATACATTTATGTATTGAAGGATACCATTGGATAAGAATCTCTAAAAAAATATAGATTATTATCTATCGATGAAGAACCTCGAATACATATAAATGATTCTCTGAATTTCTTACATATTAATCATTGATTGTCAGATCTAATGGAAATCTCATATTATACTTGGTAATGTAATAAGGATTCACGAACATAACTTAAATCTATAAAGAGAGTCCCGGAGTAGACAATAATTCCCATCAAAAAGGAGTGATGAGTCCGACCTCCCATCCTCTCGACCAATAAAATTTCCTATTCCTCATCAGTCCACAACTAATGAGTGTCTGTCATTGGAAAGTAGGTCTAAATGGATATGGAATCATTGGATGTTTCCGGTTCTACGAACAAACCAGTTAGAAACCGATTGGAATGTTTGAACCTTCAATCAATGAGGTCATCACAAATTCCAAAGGGAACCATTATTTACATTTATTTTTCAATCATGTTTCATTCCAATGACTACGTGCATACATGGAAATACCTGAACCTTTTATCTTGGGTTAAAACATCATTGCACTAAAGTCCCCTTTCACCCTTCACATGTACGAACCAAATTTGCACAGAGGGTATTTAGAGAACTACATGGGCTTGATTCCTATCCTTATGGGATACATAGGAATGTTCGAGTGTCCCTTGAATCCAGCCCCAAGTCTTTTGGGCCTATCCTCAAATTTCACTTTCAGTCCGTTGGGTGAAAAGTCCCCTTGAAAACACACACTGTGTATTTCTTATAATGGTCCAAGCTCTATGACCCTAAACTATGATCTCCATTCCTTTTGTCCCGCACAACAATAAACTATAGTACAATAACTATGTATGGGTTGATTTCCATCCTTATGGGATACGTAGTGAAGTCCAACATTTCCATTCAGGACCCAGCCATAACATGATTATGGTTAGCATTGATGTATATCTACAAAAATTGGACAATACCTATCTTTATGTGTCATAATCCTAACCATACATATTTTCTAGATCTTCATAACCCTTTTCTTCACTTCTAATAACAAAAAGCCTGAAATTATGAGTGTTATTTGTCCTGACCATGCAGCACGTGCCCTTAGGAGGCCTTGCATAAACAGTCTACATAACTGAACTGTCAGCCAAAAGATGCTTTTATTTGACTATGCAGTCAATGCCCTTAGGTGGCCCTGTATAATTCAACCGCCTAACGGGTTTGTTAAATACTGGTAACTTAATTCTTGGGAAGAAATCTTCTTTTTTCCTTATTTGTCTTCATGAAAATATGTAGGGATCCACAAAAATAACCATCCTTAACATACTTGTCCCATATTCTTTCTCATGATCTGAAAGTATTCAAGTCTATGGTTTATATTCTCTTTACCTATGTTTGGTTCAGACCTTCGTATGATTGATATTCATCCAGTTGTTAGATAATCTTGTTTGGAAATATCTTCTCCATATTAAAGTACCTCTTTCCATACAAAAAACTCTATACTTTGGAAAATTTGAATCTTCATAAACTTTCATTGGCTTTTTAGCACTAGGAAAGTAAATTTAAAAAGATTTCTTTTTCCTGACTATACAGCATGTGCCCTTAGGCAGCCTTGCATAAGCAGTCTACATAACAGACTTGTTAGCCAAAAGATTCTATTTATTTGACTATGCAGCCAAATCCCTTAGGCGGCCCTGCATAATTCAACCCCCCTAATGGGTTTTTTTTGAGTAATGGTAACTATATTCTTGGGAACTACTTCTTCCAGTGTCTTTTATCCCTTTTTTGTATCATTCCTCAGATTAAAAATTTCTAAATTCATAGTTTACATGTTTTCCTTTATACTTGAGTGTGGTAAATTTTTTTGAGATAAGTTTTCAAGGAATGGAGTCAACTTTAACCCATTCGGTCATAACTATTTAGACCTTAAACAATAACCTTTTTTATGTCCGACATGCATGACTTTAAACTGCCAATAACCACAAAGACCACTGGTTTCTTCATTACCTGAGAGTCACATCCTTATTTCTTTCGGATCCAACTCTGAGGGGGGACTTTTGTTGATTCTCCTTTTCATCACATTGTCTAATGGAATGGAACGGGAAATGACTTCGCCCAAAGTGATTCATCCTTTGATGAAAAACATAAAAAATCGACAAAGGAATGAAAAAGGAGTCAAAGGACTTATGGTCGCGCAAGTTCCCTTACTGTCACACAAGTATACTTGCGCACCACCTAATTGTCGTAAAGGTGACATGCGCGCCCTATGTGATAACTTCCCGGGGTCTTCTCCAGCCTATAAATACCCCCGGTGGGCCCCCCATTTCAGAAGGAATTTTTCCAGAATTCAGATATAGAGCTATGAACGCCCACGTCTCTTCTTCAGGTCTTCCGAACACTTATAAGGTAATTCTTTACCTAGAATGGAAGGTCTAAATAAGAGGAGTAATGTCTAAGTGTTAGAATTCACTAACACTTGCGTGCCTAAGTGTTTTACCCTTAAGGGAAATGGACACACTTGTGCTCCACCCTACTTTTTCACCATAACTTGCGCACTATCTTCTGGATAGCCTCTTGGGATAATTCTAAAGGCTTTGATCAAGGATCACCCAAATATTACTCTAAGGGATGAAAATCACACAAGTACACATGTCCCATGCAGGTATACCTGCGTGACCAGAACTTGCGCGCCCACGCAGTACCTGCGCGCCTGCCAGGACTTGTGCGCCCCTATCTTTTTGGGTGCCTTTCTTGCCCATTTCAACCCTCTTATGCCATTCCACCTCTCCTATTCAATATTCAGTATTCAAGACACTATTAAAATCCATTTATGGAATAATTTCTTGATTTGGATTCCTTATCTGAAAGGAACTCTGTGGAACATCTCTCAAAACCTAGTGATTTACACATCTTTATGTCACTAAATATTGAGATTTCCTTCATTCAACCTCATCCTTTAATATGAGATAATCCATAACCTGGGCCTCCTTTTCAGGAGTAAACCGCAAGCCAAATCCTCATTAATATGGTCATCATCCTTAGGAGTCAGCCCCATGTCCTCTAATCTGGGCATCCTCCTTAGGAGTAAGCCCCAGTCTCAAAATTCTGAAATATGGGCATCCTCCTTTGGAGTAAGCCTGAACCATAATTCTCTTAACTTGGGATTCCTTTTCAAGAGTAATACCCAGTCTCAAATATGGGCCTCCTTCTTAGGAGTAATCCCCAAGTCCCTTTAATTTTCAATTCCCCTTAACCTAGGCCTCCTTTTCAAGAGTAAGCCCCAGTCTTAATTTTCCTTTGATCTGGGCTTCCTTCTTAGCAGTAAAACAAATTCATAAGTCCTCTCCTAACTTGGGAATATTCCGTTGGAGTAAGAGCCAATATTAGAGTATCCAAATCTCTATGAATCACAAATACCTTTATGGACCCTGTTCATGGATTTCTTCCCTGATGTAAATCGTAATCATTATCTATTTGGGAATTCATACACACATAAGCCCCATAGCATTGCATATTTCGCGGCATAATTGTCTGGTTTAACCAATACCTCTTATTTCTCACATTGATCATGAATCATGTGATCTTAGAGTGTAAAAGTAATCATGACATCATTCTTTGAGCCATTAATCATGCATAAACATCATACTCCCTTACTCGAACTATGTGGGTTCTGATTCCTTTTCCAAAACAAAGGATATGTAGGTAGCCCATCAGCGGGTACAATCCCAAATCTAAAATAATCCATGTCCTCATGATTGATAATAAACTTCAAGTGCCCCACTGAGTGGCTTTAAAACCAGTATGGTCATCATAATGACCAAGAGACTTGTATGTATTGAAGGATATCATTGGATAAGAATCTCTAAACAAATACAGATGATTCTCTATCGATGATGAACCCCGAATACATATAAAAGATTCACTAAATTTATTACATATTAATCATTGATTGTAAGATCTAAAGGAAAGCTCATTTTAAACTTTGTAATGTAATAAGGATTCATGAACATAACTTAAATCTATAATGAGAGTCCCGGAGTAGACAATAATTCCCCTAAAAAAGGTGTGATGAGTCCGACCTCCCATCCTCCCGACCAATGAAAATTCTTAAGCCTCATCGGTCCACAACTAATGAGCACCTACCTTTGGAAATAGGTCTAAATGGATATGGAATCATTGGATGTTTCCAGTTCTATGATCAAACCCATTAGAAACCGATTGGAATGTTTGAACCGTCAATCAACGAGGTCATCCCAAATTCTAGAGGGAACCATTATTTACATTTATTTTTCAATCATTTTTCATTCCAAAGACTACGTGCATACATGTAAATGCCCAAACCTTTTATCTTGGGTTAAACCATCATTGCACTAAAGTCCCCTTTCACCCTTCACATGTACGAACCAAATTTGTACAGAGGGTATTTATAGAACTACGTGGGCTTGATTTCCATCCTTATGGGATACATATGAACGTTAGAGTGTCCCTCAAATCCAGCCCCATGTCTTTTGGGACTAACCTCAAATTTCACTTTCAGTCCCTTGGTTGAAAAGTACCCATGAAAACACACTCTGTGTATTTCTTATAATGGTCCAATCTCTATGAACCTAAACTAAGATCTCCATTCCCTTTGTTCAGCATGACACTAAACTGTAGTTCAAGAACTATGTATGGATTGATTCCCATCCTTATGGGATACATAGTGAAGACCAACATTTCCTTCTAGGACCCAGACACAACATGATTATGGTTAGCATTGATGTATGTCTACATACATTGGACTATACCCTTATTTATGTGTCATAATCCTAACCTTAAATATTTTCTAGATCTTCATAATCCTTTTCTTGACTTCTAATCACAAAAGTAATGAAATTCTTAGAGTTCTTTTGCCTGACCATGCAGTACGTGCCCTTAGGTGGCCTTACATAAACAGTCTATATAATGGACCTGTTAGCCAAAATATGATATTATTTGACTATGTAGTCAATTCCCTTAGGTGGACCTGCATAATTCAACCCCCTAACGGGTTTGTTAAATACTGGTAGCTTCATTCTTGGGAAGAAGACTTCTTTTTTCCTTATTTGTCTTAATGACAATATGTAGGGATCAGCAAAAATAGGCATCCTTAACATAATTGTCCCATATCCTTTCTCATGATCTGAAAATATTCAAGTCGATGGTTTATATTCTCCTTCCTTACGTTTGGGTTAGACCTTCGTAGGAGTGATATTCCTCCAGTTCTTCGATAATCTTGTTTGGAAATATCTTCTCCATATTCAAGTACCTCTTTCCATACAGAAAACTCTGTAATTTGGAAAATTTGAATCTTCATAAACATTTAATAGCTTTTAAGCACTAGGAAAGTAAATTTTTGAGAGTTCTATTGCCTGACTATGTAGCACGTGCGCTTAGGTGGCTTTGCATAAATAGTCTACATAACAGACTTGTTAGCCAAAAGATGTTATTTATTTGACTATGTATCCAATGCCCTTAAGCGGCCTAGCATAATTCAACCCCCTAACAGGTTTGTTGAATAATGGTAACTTCATTCTTAGGAACTACTTCTTCTAATGCCTTTTATCCCATTTCCGTATCATTCCTCAGATTCAAAATTTCGTAAGTCATAGTGTACAAGTTTTACTTTATACTTGAGTGAGGTAAAATATTTTCAGATATGTTTTCAAGGAATTGAGTCAATTTTAACCCATTCAGTCAAAGCTATTTAGTCCTTAAACATTAGCCTTTTTTATGTCCGACATGCATGACATTAAACTGCTAATAACCACAAAGATCCCTAGTTTCTTATTTACCTAAGAGTCACATCCTCATTTCTTCCGGATCCAACTCTGAGGGGGGACATTTGTTGACACTCCTTTTTGTCACATTGTATAAATGAATGGAAATGGAAATGACTTCTCCCAAAGTGATTCATCCTTTGAAGAAAAACATCAAAAATTGACAAAGGAATGAAAAAGGAGTCAAAGGACTTATGGTCGCGCATGTTCCCTTATTGTCGCGCAAGTATACTTGCGCACCACCTAATTGTCATGAAAGTGACTAGTGTACCCTTAGTGATAACCGCTCGGGGTCTTCTCCAGCCTATAAATACCCCCTGTGGGCCCCCCATTTCAGGAGGAATTTTTCCAGAATTCAGATACAGAGCTCTGAACGCCCAAGTCTCTTCTTTAGCTCTTCCGAACACTTATAAGTTAATTCTTTACCTATAATGGAAGTTCTAAACAAGAGGAGTAAGGTATAAGTGTTAGAATTTACTAACACTTGCGCGCCTAAGTGTTTTACCCTTAAGGGAAATGTACACACTTGCGCGCCACCCTACTTCTCCACCATAACTTGTGCACCATCTTATGGAAAGCCTCTTGGGATAATTCTAAAGGCATTGATCAAGGACCACCAAAATATTACTCTAAGGGATAAAAATCGTGCAATTACCCATGTGCCGCGCAGGTATACCTGCGTACCCAGGACTTGCGCGCCAACGCAGTACCTGCGCGCCTGCCAGGACTTGCGCACCCCTATATTTTTGGTTTCCTTTCCTGCCCATTTCACCCCTCTTATGCCATTCCACCTCTCCTATTGAAGATTCAGTCTTCAAGACACTCTTCAAAGCCATTTGTGGCATGATTTATTGATTTGGATTCCTTATCTAAAAGGAACCCGGTGGAACATATCTCAAAACCTAGTGATTTACACATCTTTATGTCACTAAAGATTGAGATTTAATTCATTCAACCTCATCCTTTAAGATAAAAGAATCCTTAACCTGGACCTCCTTTATAGGAGTAATCCCTAGGCCAAATCCTCATTAATATGGTCATCTTCCTTAGGAGAAAGCCCCAAGTCCACTAATCTGGGCGTCCTCCTTAGGGGTAAGCCCTAGTCTCAAAATTCCCAAATATGGGCATCCTCCTTAGGAGTAAGCCCCAACCATAAATCCTTCAACCCGAGATTCCTTTTTAGGAGTAATCTCCAGTCTCAAATATGGGCCTCCTCTTTAGGAGTAATCCCCAAGGCCCTTTAATTTTCAAATCCATTTAACCTGGGCTTCCTTTTCATAAGTAATCCCCAATCTTAATTTCCTTTTGATTTGGGCTACCTTATCAGGAGTAAAACCCAATCATAAGTCCCCTCCTAACTTGGGCATCTTTCTTAGGTGTAATCCCCAAGATTAGAGAATCTAAATCTCCATGAAGCACATAAACCTTTATAGACCATGTTCCTGGATTTCTTCCCTGAAGTAAATCTTAATCCTTATCTTTTTGGGTAGTCATACACACATAATCCCCTATTCATTGAATCTTTCATGGCACAATTGTTTGGTTTCACCAATACCTCTTTTTTCCCACATCGAGTATGACTCAGGTGATCTTAGGGTGTAAAATTAATCATGTAATCTTTCTTTGGTCCATCAATCACGTATAAACATCATACTCCCTTACTCGAACTACGTGAGTTCTGATTCCTTTTCTAAAACAAAGGATACGTAGGTATCCCATCCCTAGTTACGATACCAACTATGAAATAATCCATGTCCTCTTGAATGAAAATAAACTTAAAGTGCCCCACGGAGTGGATTTAAAACCAGTATGGTTATCATAACGACCAAGAGACTTTTATGTATTTAAGGATACCATCAACTAAGAATCTCTAAAAAATACAGATGATTATTCATCAATGAAGAACATCGAATACATATAAATGATTCTATGAATTTCCTACATATCAATCATTGATTGTCAGACTAAAAGAAAGCTCATTTAATACATGGTAATGTTATAAGTATTCACGAACATAACATAAATCTCTAAAGAGAGTCCTCGAGTAGACAATAATTCCCCAAAAAAAGGTGTGATGAGTCCGACCTCCCATCCTCTCGACCAATGAAAATTCCTAAGCCTCATTATTCCACAACTAATGAGTGTCAACCTTTGGAAAATATGTCCAAATGGATGTGGAATCATTGTATGTTTCCGGTTCTACAAACAAACCCGTTAGGAACCGATTGGAATGATTGAAACTTCAATCAACGAGGTTATCCCCAATTCCAGAGAAAAAACATTCCCATGAAGAAATCAATTGTGATGTCATCCTAATTCCACTCTAGAACATGTAATGGCTGAAACAGAACACCCGAAACACATTGCTCAGCCTTCACCTTCTGACCCACAGGGTTCTTTTCCATGAATACCGCCACTGCCTGTTTCACCCCGGACCACCAAAACTGACTCCTCAACACTTAGTACATCTTGGATACTCTGTGGTGTACCTCTAGGAGTGAGTTATGGAACCCACCTATAACTTACTCATGCATATTCCATGGAACAAACAGCTTCCCATAAAGCAACATCTAATTCTGACCATCTATTGACCATCCATCATGTGAATTACCTTGGATAACAAAATCTCACATTACATCAGCCTATATAGACCCCCACTGAGACTCCTACACTTTCTTTACCAAGGAATACTACACTGTCATTTGGAAAAGGCATCCCCTATCACCATCCACCCTTGCATCCAGGTGCAAGGTGGATAAATCCCCCATTTCCTTCCAAGAAAATGACGATTCTCGAACTACATCCTTCTAAGAATTCTTTCATAGGGAATCAACCACCATGTTACCCCTCCTAGAGGTGTAGTAAATCTCGAAATCATAGTCCAAAAAGAACTCCATCCACCTCTACTATCATAATTTTGGGTCACTCTGGGAGAAGATATACCTCATGATTTTGTGATCCGTGAAGACCACAAAGTGCTCCCCGATGAGGTAATGCTGCCACAACTTTAGTGAAAACACTACCACTGCAATATCTAGGTCATGGGTGGAATAGTTATGTTCGTGATGATATAACTTCCTAGACTCATAAGAGATCACCCCTTGCTACTAAATTAGCACAGACCCCAAACCTAGTCCCGAAGCATTGCAGAACACTACAAACGTTACCCCTTCCTCTTGCAACCTCAGCACTGGGGCACTGAATAGCTTCCAATTTAGATAAATGAAGGCTACCTGGAACATCTAACCCCAAACTAAAGCATGTCCCTTATTTTTCAAGGATTCCATAGGTGCTTCAATTCAGTAGAATTTTTGGAAAAAAACTCTGGTTGTATCCAACTAGATCTAGGAAACTACGAATCTCTACCACATTATTGGGTGTCTCCCAAGAAACAGCCACCTCATCCATTGATGGTTCCACTACTATCCCTGCTGGGACACCACATGTCCAAGGAAGTGAACCTCTCATGTCCAGAATTTTCACTCGGACAACTTCCTGTAGAACTGGTTCTATTAGAGGACCTTGAAAACCATCCTTAGATGCTTGACATAATCCTCCTCTGATCTTGAGTAGATCAGGATGATGTCGATAATCAAAACATTGAAC
The DNA here is from genome assembly GCA_963277665.1 of Viscum album. Taxonomy (NCBI): domain Eukaryota; kingdom Viridiplantae; phylum Streptophyta; class Magnoliopsida; order Santalales; family Viscaceae; genus Viscum; species Viscum album. The sequence goes on from OY728165.1 coordinate 296,658,090, forward strand.
CAGTCCAGATATTCCCAGAATATGGAGTTCAAGAGCCCTATGAACATGGATGGTGTGTTTGTAACACCGAATGTCAGGACCATGAACTCAATGTTCCCATATCTGCACCTAAAATTATTCTTCGATATGTCACCCTCCTTCACCCTGAACTAGTCATATCTCGATATCTTGTCGATCTTAGAGAACCATCCTTACCCCTTTAGTTGATCAAAAGGGATTTCAATTCATGGAAGGGGGTTACAGTTCCTAAACATCACCTGATTCATCCTTTGATAGTCTATACACAGCCTCAGACCATCGTCTACCTTCTATGAGAACAATACTTGAGAATCCCATGCTGTCATGCTCGGTCAGATAAAACCCTTCTTCATCAGATCTATAATCTGAATCTATAACTCCCACCACTCAGAATGCGCTATCTGATAGGGATACATCGAAATTAGATAGGCACTGGGTTGCAAGTCCATCTTGAACTAAACATCCCATTGAGGGGGTAGAGTCATCACCTCTCCAGGTAAGAAGTCTAGGAATAAACTGATAACCCCTTGGACTTCCATCATCTCTGAATATGGTGAAACCACTGAAAACTCATCTAATAAGTAATGAAGGGGATCCTCTTGCAGACTGTCATCCTAGAAACCCCACTTGCAGAAAAAAGTCACACATTAGCCACCTACATCAGAAAACACATCCCTTATTCAGAAGTAGTAAATAATGGAACAATCATAGAAAAATTATTAGATGCATAAGATGACATCATATGGATGCATATGTAGAAAAAGAAGGTCCCCATTGGATTTATGTGGCCCTACCATTAGTCCACATCCTTGGAAAACATAAGACAAGCTGGTCGGACCATAGAAAAACATACTCAATACTAGGGGCATAGAAAGTTACTCTTTGTCTAGAACCAGATCATGGTCTAGACTAGGTGCAATAAAGGATTTTGAAGTACCCGAATCAAACAAAGCATAAAGAAAGAGTAATAAACAAGCTGATCATACCTTGAACGAAATATTACCCTGCTAGAAATGTTGTCTCTATGGCCTATAAATTCCTATTCCTAGCTCCTCAGGCCCTCGTTTGTCGGCCACCTTCTAGACCACGTCCTGGTCGAGGTCCTTGAGTAGCACCCTGAGTTTGGCCTCCTCTTGCAATGTCTTCCCGCGGAGGAGTGAGAGCTCACTGCCCCTACTGTTGCTACTGAATGTGCCTGGCTAGAAACTACTATTGTTGATGTGGGATCTGAACCTACCAACCCCCACCATACTGCATTAGATCCAAGAATATATTCTGAAGGTGGCCACAGATGCCATAGATTAATCACCTCAGTCCTATGCTCACAGAGAAAGGGAGATGACCGGGAGATCGAAACTAGAACTATTGGGGTCTGCTTCCCACTAGCCAAAACTGGGATGACCTTAATGCTGGAAGCCTAATAATGACGAACTTCCCCTTCTATGATTCCAACTAGCTCCACCATCTCAGCTTACCTCCCTACATGTTCATCCTCTCCACCACTTCTTCCTTCTTATGATCCTCTAAGTATGTCATTTGAGTGAAGGGAGTAACAACATATTGAAGAGAATGTCATAGTTCCACCTCTAAACATCTATCCTGAGACTCCTCATATGGAAGGAGGTATGAAATAAAGTGAAAAAGATCGTTGAACATGATCCCCAACTCTATCACTAACATACTCTCATGATGGAGGGAGAGTAACTCCTGCCTCTTATTAGACATAATTTTAGAAGAAAAGAATTCTGCCCAAAACTCCTTCTCAAATTCAGCCCGCAAAAACTCAGTCTTCCTCTTCTCCCAGAGACAGAGTGTCCACCACTAATGCACCTCTCCCCACATGTGGCATACAACTAGAAAATCCCAGTACTCTGTCAGAGCCTGAATCAAGTGGAAATATATCACTAGATCCTCGAACTAGATCTCTATTTTCAAGTACGAGATGCTACCGATGTACTTCCAGAGGGTCTGCTTCTGAAAGAAATGAACCACCTTTTGCCACTGATCATCATTCTCATCTCAATCAGGCCTCTCCTAATCATCCAAATCAGCCTCATGGGACTTGATCGCCTACACTACCCATGGTCTTCGTCTGGGTGCCATAGATGCAATGTAAAAAAGGAATTCCTAATCCTGAGTAGTGTTGAAGATTTCATTTAAATTTTTCATAAACATTTTATTAATTTGAATTACCAAAACACCAAGAAAACAAAATAACAGAAGTCATTATTATTCATTTACATTTCCAAGGTTCTCTACCCTGCAATCGGTGTAGCCTCCCTTGGTTGTTCGGTGTGTCCATAATCCTTGCATCAGATCATGGGGGACCCTAAAATCCCGTGTTCTAGCCGGTCTTTTTTGGACCATTTCACAAACTAAGATTACCTTCTTCTATTTCCCTACCATCCCATGCAATCCTTATTGTGCCTAACCCTGACCTCATCCTATAACTCAACCATCAGCCTCTGATACCATTCTATCATGACCTGTCTTCACCAAGATAGGGGAAGGGATGAACAACTTCCAGACCCTTCTTTCCACAAGTTGATTGAGTTATAATGAACCCCAAGTCCTTCCTTAAATAAGCCTCAGAGTGGTGACTAGCACTAATGGTATAGAGTAACATGTAATATGGAAGTAATTACACTTTTTATTTAGTAGGATCGGGAGATGCAATGGTAAAACCAAAAAAACTCCAAAAATGAAGGTAAAAGTAAAGTAATAACCCACTCCCATATTCATGATCAAATGTAAACACATAAAAAGTACAATAAAAATCCAAAGGGAATGTAACAAAAGGAGAGAAAATGGAAACAACAATTATCCCAATGTCTGAGTTAGTACGACCCCACACGGTCCCCGATGCTCTCCTGGAAACATGGAAGAAACTTTATACATGTAGGGTAAGTATACAAGTATACTCAGTATGGAAAACCCAAAGTCTCTCATGAATAAGTGGGGAGGAATTCTAATGACCTATGAGAATGTATAGGTAACCAAAACACCTAGTAAGGAAACTACCCACCCACTATCACCAAGGTACACTCTCCAAATAATGCAGGTAAGGTAAGGTAATAGTAATAACACATCGATACTTGGGTACCCCTCACCGATTTCCCACTGGTTATTGAAGACATCCTATGTTTCACACCTCCCCTGCCATTTCTCACTTCAGTCCCATTGCCACCCCTACAAAAACATTATGGGCCTCCTCAACCACACATCCCGCCTGCAGAAACCTAGGCCACCACAACCATACATAACCATACCAATAGAAACCTAGGGAAGAATAACTTTAGCCACACCTGAAGACACCTAGGCCTCATCTCGAAGACACATGGGAAACAAACGTGCCTGCACACACCTTGGAAAACCAACATTACATGCCCTGCCTGAAGATTCGTGGGGTATAATGGAACTCAGGCTGTCAAAACCTATCCAAAAAGTCTGGGGCTGATCAAGAGAGGGAGAAGAAAACACGTAATAACTAGCCACCAAATATGATGTTGGGAAAAAACCATCCCCCATGAAATGGGGTTGTTCATCACGAAGTGCTCAACATGGGTGGGGTGCGAATAAGAAATATAAGAACTAAAATTTATACATATAGGCAAACGGGAACTCATCTCTACATAAGGGTTCAAAAACCATCCCATACCCAAACACCCTCTTTACTATTAATTCACCCTCAAAAGAACAACCACCACAACTAGATCACCACCCATTCTTGTTATCATGGTCAAGTGATTTATTAAAAAAATTTCCTTCACTACTAGGAAACTAATGGGTATAGCCACATGCCATGAAAGAAAAAAAAACCAAGATGCAATTTATGCATTCTCACCCCATTCTCTTGTAATGTCAAAATTTAAAAAGGTATCTGTGAGATCCCTCAATGTACTGGAACCAAACCAATCCCTAGAATATTTCCCCACACATCCATAGATCCATAAACAAACAAATTAATAATAGGGGATCCCATCCCCATCCCCGTCACCCCACAAGGAATCTAAAAGAACAACCATACACATCACCATAATTGAAAAAGGGAGTTTTCAGGTATAATCACACCATTCACTATGTTTCATCGCCCGTTTGGATGACTGAGGTGATCATAGAAGGATTATTTTTTAGTTTGAATCCATTTAATCAGACTAGTTTATATGATTTTCCAGTTTCCATGTTACAACCACTCAATCACAAGTTTATATAGAGGAAGAAATGATCACTAGTACACAAGGAAGGACCACCAATGGCCATGATTTTCAGTGGACATAATCCCATATAGTTCACAAAATATAAAAAAAGATAAAAGTGTACACCATTATCATCAAACACACCTCTTCCTTCTTTAAAACCCATTGATTATCTTCGTTAATGTATTGTTTCATCCATTCTAAAAGAAGCATAATCATACCCACCGCACACGATACAACGCAATGATATACTAAGGAATACCCTAACTGGATGATCAAGGTTCAAAGTTTTCTCTTCTTGAGACAAGAACTGGAAGTGCACGACTTGAAGAATAAGATCTACATGGACTCCATGGGTGATTAAGAAAGGCTCCACCACCAGAACACGATTCATCCCATGAAGAAGGACTCGAAATGCACCAAGAGAGAGTGAAAGGAAAATAATAGATGATCTGTGCATATGAAAAGGCCATATCCTAGAAACAGGGAGATGATTTTGAAGTACTTGAAATTAAAATTGTGGGTCGACCACATGGTTAGGATGTTTCACACATTGGGGTTAATTGATATTTAATATATCTCAATGATGAGGTGGCAAAAAATGGCTATGAGTTAAGAGATTTTCTATAAACAAAGAGAAACACGTAACATGAGAGAAACTGTAAAACATGAAAAGGTTGTGACACCTTGGAAAAATGCAACATGTTTTGATTACTAAAGGCTCACCCATCCATTGAGGATTAAAAACATATTTTACTACCTTTAAAAGTCCTTATTAAGGGTATTAATTTTTTTATGTCAAATGATACGTTACTAGGTTGAAACATGATGGTACAAGAAAAACAAGGAAGGAATCACCATTTGGCGAGTCACAATCACCCTAGAATTGTCACCCTAACACCGTTAACCATTTGTTCCACCGATTTTACTTAGTGCCACAGATGCCCATCTGTGCCACCTACACCCCTCGGTGTCATAGATGCCGATCGGTTCCACCGATGCTTATCAGTGCCACAAATGCTAATTGATGCCACCGATGCCCATCAGTGACACCGACACCCCTTAGTGCCACTCATGCCGATCGGTGCCACCGACACCCATCAGTGATATCGAAAACCCTCAGTTATACGAATTTTGATCGGTGCCAATGATTCTCATAATTATCATCGATTCCCATCAGTGCCACCAGTCGTTAAACCATGAAATTCTGAAAACTCCTTAATGACTCACCGATGGTCCCTAGGACACCCCAGACAATAGAAATTGGAAATCTAATGGGCCATAATGGTACATTCCATTACATCAGATACCCCTCAAACTATTTTAGTCCTCGATAATCAAAGAGTAAACCCGAAGAAAAGAGTGGGGTCTGAACATCCACCTCATAATTCACCTCTTAAGAGTAAACCTCCTTGACATATAAGAACACATCTCCCTCATACTGATAAACTGTAGAGGCACTACCGCTCCCCTCCATAAATAAACCACACAAATTTAAAAAGGACACACTATCCAAGAATATGGATTAGGGAGTACCTTCCCCCATGTCAAGATATTATCCCCTTTGGGAGGATCTAAGTCGCCCACATGAGTTTAATCACATAAACATTAATGCGTCTTGATTAGGGATCAGTTTCTCCCCTCCCCACAATCGGGAATCTTCACACACATTTAGAGAACAATGGAACATCACATACCATAGTTAATAGGATCATGAATTACATCACAAGAAAGTACAAACAAAACAGAACAAATCTCAAAACAGCTCTGGGTACTGGGTGTGAATCTATTCCTCCCTTTCCCAGGTATTCTTCTCGAGGCCACCATCCCTCCATAGAACATGAACCAAGGGATTGTTTCACCCATGAAGAACCTTCCCCTAATGATCTTTGGTCCTCACTGTCTGCTCTATGAACATCACATCTTCATTGATATCCATCTTTCCCTAGTCGAGGATATGTGAATCTTCATGTAGATACCGAAGGAGATGAATCAAATGGAAGACATCATGCACCCTCAACAGTGGAAGTAGTAGTTATAGTTGATAAGCCACTTCGTTGACCCACTGCAACACCTCAATGGGTCCGATGATCCCTGGAGAGAGCATACTCCCCCTACCGAACCTCTATTTCCCATGCCGAGGGGAGACCTTCAAGAAAACATGAACTCCAACCTCGAAATATAAGGGTCTCCTCCTATGATCGAAATACAAATTCTTCCATTCCTATGCTACCTTAATCCTCTCATGCATAGGATGAACCTTCTCTATCATGATTTTCACCACCCATGGGACCAGAATGATTGCCTCCCCAACCTCTGTCCAACACATTGGGAAATGACATGGTATTCCATACAAGGCTACGAATAGAGATCTGTCAATGGTAGAGTGATATCTAATATTGTAGGAAAATTATATCAGTGGAAAGTGTCACACCCATGATCCTCCGATGTCTGGAACAGAAGGCCATAGCATATCTTGTAATGATAGGACGGTACACTTTGTCTTCCAATCTGTCTGGGGGTGAAAAGTAGTGTTGAGGAATAGCTTGGTGATAAAAGCATGTTCCAATCCTTTCCAGACCCGTGAGGTAAACCATGTATCCTTATATGAGACTATGGACCTTATAACTCTATGAAACCACAACACCTCATCAATATACCTCTGTTCTAAGACACCCATTGCACTAGACTCCTTTATTTCTAGGAATTGAGGTGATTTTGTTTGTCGGTCTACCACCACCCATAAAGCATCACAACATCCTTGTACTCTAGGTAGTCCTGTGATGAAATCCTTTCTGATGTCATTCCACTTACACTTTGTAACATTTAATGGCTGCAACAACCCTCCCGGAACATGGTTCTTTTCCTTCTCCTATTGTTACACAATGCACATTTCTTGTAATACCACCAATACCCATTTCACCCTGGACCATGAAAACCAACTCCTCAACCCTGAGTATATATTTGATAACCCTAGGTGTACCATCAGGGGTGAGTTACGAAACCCACCACAAACATTCTCATGAGTCATCCCTAGAACAAATAACTTCTCGAGGAAAATCATCTGATTCTGACCATCTTCTAAGCATCCTTATGAAGAATTTCATTGGATAACATGATCTTACATTAAATTATCATTTATGTCCCCCCAACTAAGACTCCTCCACCTAATGTACCAAGGATGAATGCACCATCATCTAAAACAGGCCTCCACTACCACCCTCCACCCTTGCATCAAGGTTCAAGGAAGATACCTCCCCCACTACCTTCCAAGGATCTTCTGATCCTCAAACCGAATCCTTCAACAACATTTTTCTCAGGGCATCAGCCACCATGTTACCCATCCATGAGGTGTAAGAAATATCCAAGTCATAGTCCTGAATGAATTCCATTCACCTATGCTGTCGCATGTTTAGGTCATGCTGGGAGATGACACACATAATGCTTTTGTGATCCTTGAAAACCATGATGTACTCCCCGATGAGGTAATGTATCCACAACATCAGTGTGAACACTACCCCTGTAATATCTATGTCATTGGTGGCATATTTATGTTCGTGAGGATGTTACTGCCTAGACTCACAAGAGATCACTCCCTGCCACTGCATCAACACACACACCAAACCCTGGCTTGAAGCATTATTGAAAAATTCAAAAGTTACCCCTTCTTCTAGAAACATCAGCTCTGGGGAGTTGACTAGCTTCTCCTTTAGATAACTGATTGCTGTCTAACACTGCTCCCCCAAAATGAAATCATATCCCTTCTTTTTCAAGGCTATAAAAGGTGCTGCAACTCGGGAGATGTTTGGAAAAACCTATGGTAGTAATCAGGTATACTAGAAAACTATGAATCCTTGCGATGTTCATGGGTTTTTCCCAGGAAATATCCACCTCTAACTTCTACGAGTCCACTACAATCCCCTTCTAGGACACCACGTGTCCAAGGAAGTGCACATCACATGTACAAAATTTACACTTGGAAAACTTCTTAATGAACTGGTGTTGTCTGAGGACATCAAAAACTATCCTTATATTCTTGGACCAATCCTCCTATGATCATGAGTATATCAGGATGTTGTTGATAAAGGCAACTATGAACCGGTCCAAATATAACCGGATGATGGAGTTCATGATCCCTATGAACATTACTGGTGTTTTTGTAACACTGAGTGACATTACCATGAACACAAAGTGCCCATATATACACATGAAATCTGTATTTGAAATTTCACCATCCTTTACCCTCCAATGGTGATATCCTGATCAGAGGTTGATTGTAGAGAACCATCCTCCCCCTTCAATTGATAATAAAGGACATCAATTCGTGGAAGGGGGTAATAGTTCTTGATCATCACCGAAATAATCCTTAGGTATTCTATACACAACATTAGACCCCCATCTACCTTCTTTGTGAACAATACTAGAGAACCCCATGGATACATGCTCGGTTAGATAAAACCCTTCTTCATCAGATCTTCAATCTGAATATGTAACTCCAGAAACATAGAAGGTGCCATACGATAGAGAGACATCAAAATTGGATGAGCCCTAGGTTGAAAGTATATCTCAAACTCAACATTGTGTCGAGGGGGTACAGTCGCCACCTCTCTAGGAAAGATGTCTAGGAACTCACTGAAAACCAATGGGGCTTCCCCTATCTCTGCATCACTGAATCCACTAACATCTCATCTAACAATGAAAGATGGGGCTCCACTCACCAGCTGCAATCCTAGAAACCGCGCTCACTGATGAAAGTCAAACGCTGGCCACCCACATCTGATAACATGACCCTTATCTGGAAGAAGTCAATAATGACACACACATAGAGAAAAACCAGTCGATTCCAAAGATGACATCATATGGATGCATATGTATCAAAATAAGGTCCCCACTAGAATGATGTGGCCCTACCATCAGTCTACATCCCCAACATACATAAGGCAAGATGGTATAACCTCTGACTAGCGTACTCAATACTAAGGGTATGTAAAGACTATGTGCATCTAGACCTAGAGCATGGGCTAGACTGGATGCAACAAAGGAGTGTGAAGCTCCATAATATAACAAGGCATAGACAAGAGTACTAAAAAAGATGATCATACCTCGAATGACCCCTAGCCCTATAGGAACTTCCACCAATACGGTGTGTAACTACCCACTCCCAGATCCTCTTCCCTTTGGCTATCATCATCCTCAGCGACCATTCCCTCGTCAAGTTTCCTAAGTAGCACCCTGAGGTAGACCTCCTCCTGCAACGTCTACCCTTAACAGAGTGGGAGGAAGTTGTCCCTACTACTACCGCTGAAAGGGTTTGGCTGGAAACTATTGCTGTTGAGGTGTGTGCTGAACCTAGCCACCAAAACTACACTGCATTTAATCTGGGAACTGATTCTGAATGTGGCCACAACATTCACAGATGAATCACCTCAGTACTAGGAATTCAGAGAAAGGGTGAGGACCGAGTGATCAAAACTGGAACTCCTGGGGTTTTCTCCCCATTGGCTGAAATATGGATGGACCTGATGATGGAGGCCTAAAACTGACGGATTCCCCATCAATGATCCCAAATGGGTCCCTACTCTCCACATAAAATACAGCTTGTGCATCCTCTCCACGACATAAGAATTCTTATTAACGTTTAAGTACGTCAGTAGATTTAAGGGAGTAACAACATATTGAAGAGAATGTCGGTGTGCCACCTCTTATCATCTCACCCGAGACTCATCATCTGGAAGGAGGTCCCGAGAAAACAGATGGAGGTCATTAAACTTGATCTCCAACTCCCTCACTGACATACTCCCCTACTGATGGAGAGTAAATATTACCTCTTCTCAGACTTCATCATAGAAGAAATGAATTTTTCCCAGAGCTCCATCTCAAAGTCAACACACAAAAACTCAGTCTCCCTCTTCTCCCAAAGATATTTCATCCACCACTGATGCACCACTCCCTACATCTGGCATATAGCTAGACAATACCAGTACTCTATTAGAGTCTAGATCAATATGAAATCTATCACCAACTCCTCGAACCAGCTCTCTGTCTTCATGTACGAGACACTACCCTCGTACATCCCAAGGGTGTTCCGCTAAAAGGCATGGAACATCTTCTACCACTGTTCATCCTCCTCCTCTAGATCACCACTCTCCTGATAAACCAAATCATTTTCTTTGGCCTCAATCAACTTCACTACCTTTGGTTATCTTCCTGGTGACATAGCTTCACGATAATAAAGGAATTCTAAACCCCAAGTAGTTTTGAATATTTATTTTTATTTTTTATTAAACATGTTATTTATTTGAAAAAATAGAACAACTAGTAAACACAAGAACTCAAGTAATTATGATGTATGTATATTTCCTAGGGTCTCTACCCTACAATTAATGTAGACTTAATTGTTCATTCAGTTAGTCCAGATTCATTGAATTAGACAATGTGGGACCATAAAATCCTGTGTCCTAACCGGTCTTCCCTGGCCTATTTCACACACTAAGATTTCTTAACAATGTTTCCCTAGAATCCCATGAAATCCTTACTATTACTAACCCCATGATTCAGCCTATCTCTTAACCATCAGCCTTTGATATCATTCTATCATGACCCGCCTTCACCAAGATGAGGAAATGGACAAAAAACTACTAGACCCTTCCTTCTTCAAGTAGAAGGAGTGATAATGACCCCCAAGCCCCACATTCAATAGGACCAGAGTGGCAAATAGCACCAAGGGTATAGATTCACATGTAATATGGAAGGAATTACCCTTTTTGTTTAGTAGGATCAACAAATATGATCGTAAAAACCCAAAAAAATACAAAACTAAAGGTAAAAGTAATGAAATAACCCACTCCAATATGCATGTTCAAAGTTAAACCCATATAAAGTACAATAAAACTCCAAAGGGAAAGTACCAAAAGAATAGAAAAGGGAAACAATAACTGTCCTAATGTCAGAGCTATTACAACACTGCACGATCCCCAGAGACCTCCTGGAATCCTAAAAGTAGTTTTATACACATAGGATAAGCATAATAGTATAATCAATAAGTAAAAACCAATATCTTTCATTCACAAGTAGGGAGGAATTATAATTCCCCCACAAGAAAGTAGAGGTAACCAAAACACCTAGAAAGGAAACTATCCCACAAGTCTCACCAAGGCACACTCCCCAAATAACCTAAGTTAGGTAAATTAATTGTAATAGTAAATCGATATTTGGGTACCCCAAACCACTTTCCCACTAGTTATTTTAGACATCTTATACATCATACCCCTCCCTCCATTTCTCACTGCAGTCCCACTACCGCCCCAACAACAACCTTATGGTCCACCTAAACCACTCATCCTACCCACAAACATCTAGGCCATCACAACCATACGTAACCACACCCGTAGAAACCTGGGCCAGAACAACTACCGCCACACTAGAAGACAGCTTGGCCTCATCTTGAAGACACATGGGAAACGAACCTGCCCACACACACCAAGTACAATAACCATATCATACCCTTTTCAAAGAGTGTTGGCCTATAATTAACCATATGCCTTCACAGCTAACCAAATAGTCTTTTTCTACTCAAGAGAGGGAGTAGAACAGATCTAATAACCAGCCACCCAATAGAATGTTTGAAAAAACACCCTCCCCCATGAAATGGGTTTGTTCGGCATGAAGTGCTAAACTTGGGTGGGGTGAAAATAAGAAAGATAAGATATTAAATTTATACATATAGGTAAACATGCACTCATCCCAACTTAAGGGTTCCAAAACCATCCCATTTATAAACACCCTCATTACTATTCATTCAGGCAGAAAACCACAACCACCACAACTAGAGCACCACCCCTTTTTGTTATCATGTTCAAGTGATTCCTTAAAAAAATATCCTTCACTACTGAGAAACAAATGAGTTTAGACAAAATCCAGGAATGAAAAATAGCAGGCATCAATTTATGCATTCACACCCGATTCTCATTGAAATTGAAAATAACAAAATGGATCTGTGAGATCTCTCCATGTACTAGAACCAAACCAAGCCCTAGAATATGGACCCACATGTATTAAGATATAAAAACCAACAACTGAACAACAGTGGATCCCATCCCTATCCACATCACCTGAAAAGGCATCAAACATAACAATAGTTCACATCACCATAACAGATCAAGGGAGTTCATATGATTAATTACACCATTCATGATGTTTTGTCTCCCATTTGGTTAACTGGGTTGATCATATAAGGATTATTATCCATTGGGAATCCATTTAATTAGTCAAGTTTATGTAATTAACTAGTTTGCATGTTACATCCACTCAATCACAAGTTATTATAGAGGAATATAGGTTTATTAGTGCACAAGGAAATACCACCAATGACAACAATTTATAATGGACATAAGACCATATAATTCACAACATATAAATGAGGATAAAAGAGTGCATTGTTGTCAACAAACACACCACTTACTTCGTTAAAAACCATTTATTATCTTTGTTAATATTTGGTTTCATCCATTCTCAAAGAAAAATTATCATACCCACCTCGCATGATACACATTAAAGAGAGGCTAAGGAAGACCCTACCTGGATGATCAACAATCTATGTTTTCTCTTTTAGGGCCAAGAACTGGAGATTGATGACTAGAAGAAGAAGATCTCCAAGGATTCCATGGGTGAGTAGGAAAGGCTCTACTACTGGCACATGATTTGTCTCCAGAATAAGGACTCCAAACACACCAATATAGAGAGAGAGAAAGGAAAATAAGAGATGATCTCGACATAAAAAAAGTATAGATATCAAAAATAGGGAGACAATTTTGATGTACATAAAATACAGATAGTATATTGACTACACATTTGGGAATTTTTACACATTGGGATTAATTGTTATTTAATAATTTTCCTTGAAGAGGTGATGATAATGGCTGTGAGTTGATATATTTTCTTTACACAAAGAAAAACAAATAATAGGGGGGAAGTTGTAAAACACAACAAGGGTGTGAAACCATTGAAAAAGAACACACATTTTGGTAGCTCAAGTGTCTCCCAACCATTGGGAATTTAAAACATCTTTTACATCCAAAAAATTCCTTTGTAATGGGTATTAAAAAAAATTTATCTTAAAATATATGTTACCGGGGATAAACTGGAAGGTAATGGAAAAACAAGGAAGGACTCACCGTTAGGTGAGTCACCATCACCCTGACACTATCTCCCTTGCACAGTCACCCTATAACGTTATCCCGGACACCTTCTTCCTGGAACCTTTCACTATCGGTGCCAACAATACTAATCGGTGCCACTGATACCCATCGGTGCCACCGACGCCCTTCGATTCCACTGATGACCAGCAGTTCCACTGACGCACTTCGGTGCCATTGAATCCCATAGGTGACATAGATGACCCTCAGTGCCACCATTCTTTCAACCCTAAAACATGGAATACCACTTAATGAGTCACTGATGGTCTACAAGACACCGCAAAGACTAGATATTGGAAATCTAAAAGACCAGGAGGGTCCGTGACATTACGATATAAAAAAATATTTGAAGTAATGTTTAACTATAAAAGATTTTTATCATCTAAACTAACCTCTAATAAAAGAGCCATTATAAAATCTATCATGTTAATTATGTCATAACATAGTGTGGAAATCATAGTTTTAATTAATAACATAATTGATTCCTATTTCAATAACTTATATCAACAAATATATAAAATAAAAGTAAATAACTATCATTAAGAATCTCATAATTAACGAAATCAACCAAAAAAATGATTTTCAGTAAATGAAATTTTAACCACAATGTTTTTTAGAAAAAAAAATATTACTACATATTATTTTAATAAAATAATTATACTAAGTACAAATCCATGAACTCCGACCCTGCACCTATTTGAGATGAGGAAAGTAGATATTGAATCATCAAAAAATCACTAATCCAATTTCTTCTATAAATGAATTTATTTACTTTATTAATCATAATAAATGAAGTATCTTTTTGGAAATTTTTTTTATCATAATAGAAGATCATATAATACCACATATTAGTTCCAAAATATAAATCATTAAATATTTTTTTTATTTCTTATTAATCATTAATATTTACTCTTATATATTCAAGAGGAGATAGATTTTTTTGGATATAACATTATTTTATATAGGGCATGAAAATTCCTAAATAAACACTAATATAATTATAACTTATCTAATAAGACATTTAATATTTAAACTTTTTTAAATAACACTTGAAATTATAGATAAATCAACATTAATTTTCATTGACTTTTCTTAAACCAAATTCATTATGACATGAAATATTCTCACCCCTTTGAATGTGAACTCATATAAATCATGAACCACTCCATAAATAGATTTAGAAATTAAACAAATAAAGAATAGGGTACTTCTCAGTCATCCTAAACTAGAAAAATCAAGTTGGACAATACGGGATGATCCATTTACATCTAATTTTAATTAAATACATTATTGTGATTTATCATTTGATGATAAAACTTTTATTAACATCATTATTTATATATAAATTCATTACCTATAAATTTGATATAATGTGTTCCACCATATATGTGACTATAATACCATATATACATGTCTCTTTAAATTAAGCATTATCACTACATCCTTTTTCATGCTTCCTCCATCATAAGATGAATCTTCCACTGGTATTCTCATCCTGCATTGTGGTTAATTTTTTGTAACCACTATGTTATGGTTCATGATAGTACTCTTTTTATACCACTAAAATAACATCATAATATTTATACACTTTTGAATGTATCTTAAAACTATTATCATTCTTTTATTTGATATAAGAATCATCATTCATACTTTTATATGTTTTCAATCATTATCTCTATGAGATATGTTTTATTATATTTTGGAAAAAATTTAATTCACCCATTATTAAATTTCATAGATAAACATTCAAAAAATGATGATTAAACCTTTTTTATAATATATTAATGATCCATTATTACTTTATTCTCCTATGATATGGGAATAAGTCTCTTTTATACATGACCTACTTTCATCTCCAAATATAGTGCCTCTCTATGAGTCAATGATTTCTATATATAAAAAATATCTCATTAGAAACCTTCCACATGTAATAATTACTTATTTAATATGATGTATAATAATATTTTAATTTAGTATATATGACATTGGATTATAATAGAAAATATATAAGGTGTACCATGACTCAACATTAGTCTAACCTCATGCACATCTTCCATTTGATATCCTTCATTTCTATATTTTATAAAGCCCGCTATCATATCTCAAAATATAGTTTCTTACAAAATCAAAATGATTTTTCATATTTATAATAGATATTTATCATTCAATTTTTGGATATCATACTCATTTCTATATCAATATTTCCTCATCTATCACCTTCAATTTTCCATCCATATATTCAATCCATGAAATTAATTATCTTTCACCTTAAATATATGTTTGGATAGGGGTAATAATATCATTTATATCCATGTATATGATAATTTACATTATTATTTAGGTTAATTTTCTATTAGTAAGCCACCTTTCATATTTACTTTTCCACCAATTATAAAATTTTATTGAATCATGGGAATATCTCCATGAATGATTATTCTAATATTAATGATAAAATATATCAATTACAAATAATCTAATTTATGGGTAAATTATAGTTGATCCTTTATCTCTTTATATAATTTATCTTACATTAATAAATTTAGAATAATATTAAAGATTATAGTAATGTTATTAATCTCAATTATTCACCACAATAATTTATTTTTCTAATAAAGATGGGGCCATATTTAAATTTAAATATTAAAAATAGTCTTCTATAACATTGTTAGAATGAAATTTTGAAATCTAATAAAGATCATACACATTGATTAATGTTTTTTTCTTACATTATTCCTCTACCATTATACATAATTTCTTATTATCATTTGAAATAAGAGAATTTATACATTATTGGTTCAATAATAATTCATTTCCACAAATATATTAACAATTATAATGATATACACTTGTCAAACTAATTGTATTCAACTATTTTTCTTTAATCTTTTTCAAGATCAACCATATATTAGAAACACTTGAATGTTTGTCTATTTTATTGGAGAACATTTTTGGGATACCTCTATTAGATATTTTGTTGGCCCCTCTTTTAGTAACCCCTTCACTATATTTCTCCATATCATCTGCTTAATGTATTTACTATAAAGAAATAATTATTTGGAGCCAATATATTCTGATTAATGTTCTTTAGCCACATAAAATAGATTTTTACAATAAAATGGTCTCATAATAGAATCCATGTATACATATAATTATAAAACATATTTTCATGTTTGAAATCCAAGTAAAAACATATTGGTTAAAACACTGCTTTTCAAGAATATGGTAATTTATGAAATCTAAGAAGGGGAAGGGAAATATGGTGTCACGCAAATAAAACAGTTCACTTTTATCGCTATAATAATTTTTTAAATCTTTTTCCCTCATATTAATGAGAAAGAATAGTCTCACACTTCATCGTTATTAATCACACTGAATCATAAATGTGATTATAAAATTTAAATCAAAAAAGGAAATTATTTTTTTTTCATAGTTCACCCACAAATATTCATGTCAAAGTAGTACACATGAAAAGTGTATCTGTGTACCAAAATATACTATACCCACATTTAGCAGACACCTATTTGGTAACATTGAATCAATATAAAGGAACACAAGTTTACTTTATTTTAGGGATAATCTATTAGCTATCAAAAGTCACCCGTTTTATTATCTAATAAGAACTACCTTAGAGAAGTATTCATTAGTTTATTGAAATTAGTGTCTCCACAAAATCATCAGATTTGATTAAATCTACTTACATCAATACATTAAAATTGTTTCTTCGTTGAAATACATGTTTATTTATAAACTAATCCAAAAAAACAATGTATTATTTATTATGAAAAATGTATGATAGATATTTTTATTATACACAATATGTCTTTTGGAATTATTACAATACCACACATTATAATATTAAATATAAATTTCAAAAACAAAATTATAGCCTAATCCATATTCCATTATTTAATCATTATTGTATAACATACTTTATTAAAATAGAAAATTGAGATATTACATTAACAAAAAAATAAAGGTCATCCTACAAACATTAAACTATTAACAAAAAAGTAAAAATTAATAACCAAAGTATAATTATTAATTAAATTATATTTACACAAATGTGTCTCATAATAATAATAAAAATTACGTAGTTATTTTTAGTGAATAATGATTGATTTATAAATACACATTTTTGTTATTTAATATTTTTTCACATATTTAGAGTGGTATTTATAAAATTTTATTTTTATTTTCAATCATCAATTTTAAATAATCCAATAATGAATTATTATTATTTAATGAGACTATTGAATTTTTAGATAAAAAATAATATATGATATTAATATAATGTAGTCATTAAAACATTATAATGGAATAAAAAAGATTTAATAAGTGAAATAAATGCTTCATTATATAAAGATGTGGAGATTCATTAAAATAATGTATTTTATAGTAATATTTTTTTAAACTGATTGAAAATCTCACAAATTGTAAAATATATTTTATGATTTTAACAATATTTAATTATGAATAAAATCATTATACATATTCAAAGTAATATATTTTTAATGAATTTATAATATTATATATAAAATTTTAAAAAATACTTAAAATTAAAATAACATGGATTAAATCCCTTTGAAAGACAATAGTTCTTCAATTTTTATAACCTATATACCATTACCAATGTTATGAAATAAACAAATAATAGTTTCTTATTTAATATATATATACACTCCCTTTTTTCCATTACAATTCACTCTATAGATATTTGGAATGAATTTACTCTAAATTTATCTCATAATATTCTCTTTCAATATTTTTTATGGGTTTGTGGATCTCTTTGCAATATTTATGTTGCAAAATTGATTGGTATGAGTTCTATATCCTTATCATTCCTTATAAATGTATATCATGTTTTTATAATCTTCTTTACAGTTAAATTTGATATACTACCATTAATTTATTCTCATGGTATTAAACTCCATCTATGATATAACAATATATTTATTGTTTCATACCATTATATTCTTTTTATAAGTCTATATTATGTCATTATATGGGTTGTTACTATCCCTTCATTTTTTGATCCTTTCCGATAAATCATTATTCCATATTAAAATATTATTTTTCTCTATTTTTATAATTTTTATCATATTATTGAATATGTAACACCATTACTTATAATTATACTACATTTATAGTTGAATATAATTAACAAAAAATTCTCAAAGTCATAAAATTATGGTAATGTAATCATAATGTGGTTTCATAGAAATGAAATCCATCTATAGGGAGAATCAAGTTGATATATTATCAAAATAATATACACCTAGGTGTAATAAAAAAAAGTGAATATTTTTTGAGTATTAAATCATTCTATACATGGTGATAAAAAAATGGTCATAACATCTGATCTGGATTGAAACTCTCAATGGATATTCTTGGGTAGTAAACATACAATTTACAAAATATTTAATTCGATCAATATCTTTACTGATATCCCTACACCTTGATAATATTATTTAATACTATCATGTTATCATTTATATAATATTAAATTCCATTTTAGTTTGAATAACATATAGTGTATACATTGATTATGGTATATTCACCATGATAAATATATTGTTCCATTGAATTATGAAATATTGATATTCGATATTCCAATTTATTTTTTCAAGAAAAATGATATTTTTTATCCATTCTATTCATATTATTGTTTGGTTGGAATATTATTATGAGATGGATGAGGAAAATACTTATAAATCCCCTCTAGGCATCATTATTTATCCTGAGGAAAATATTATTGGATATATTCTAAAGTACAATCCAATTTAAACCCGATGTATTATCATGTGTGTTTAATTGACTATTAATAATTTCTAGAATCTTCCATTCCATCACTATGAGATTAGTTATTCTTATTTATTAATTTATCTATTATTATGTAATAAATTGTAATATTATATTCACAAATCTAATTTTTATAACATTCATTTGATCCTTCAATATTATTGATATGTGGATTCTGTAATATTGGTTCCTTAGTACCCTACCCTAACTAAGAATATGATATCACCCCTTTATTTATCATTATCACTATATAGAATTATAATATTGTTACATTAAGTTATATATAAATTAGGATATAGAAAAAAATGAAATTTTCATTTTAAAATTTGATGTATCTACATTTTTGTGATTTTATTTCTATAACATTTTGATATCTTGCTCCCAGATACTATAAAATAATTTGATCATTTGATAATTTTTTGTAGAATTTTTATTAAATAATAATCATATAAATTTTACTGAATATTTTTCATTATATTCAGTATCAAAAAAAGATAATATATTCCTTATGTGAAATATTAAGAATAATATTTTTTGAGAATATAACCCTATTAAGAGTACTTTTGATATTCAATTTTTTTTTTTGATTTCATGACAATAATATTTAATAAATAAAATATAATTATATGTTATTATTTTAATTATTAATATTATTAATAAATTATTTATTATATTAAATAAATTATAAATAACACATATTAGAATGAATGAAAACTTTTTCAACACCCTTAATCAACTTATGGACATCCCTTCAGAGTATGTCAATGGGGTCAGTGTTCTATTAGAGTAGTTTATAACTATATTATGTTTTTTAATTTAGGATTGGAAAAATATAATATCTCATTTATAACTCTCTATATTATATCATCATTGTGTAGTAATATTCTATCAATTAATCTTATATAATCCTCTATCACATTATAGAATGAATAATCAATATTTGGAGAAGAAATTCATTAAGTCTTTAAGGATTATATTACATTAACTTCGATATGTTGAATATGTAATGGTTATAATGGTGTTATATAATCCTAGGGGACATGAATATCAATGGGGTTTTGTGATTAAAAAGAAAAAACTGGATGAAATAAATTACACCGAGTTGAATGATATAAATTTATCTTTTGCTAAAATATTTTCCTAAAGAGAAAATAAATGAAATTAAAGGGTAATTCTATGATATTTGAATAAATGTGGAAGAACATATTTATATTTATGTTGAAAATTATTTATGTTTATTGAATAATTATATAAATTATTTACCTAATTAATATAAAAACATTGACCATTTATTTGATGGGATGAAGCAAAGGATTTTAAAAGCATATGTCTCTAAAAATATTTCAACAGATGTGGTTGTAGTAAATAATTAAATTAATACTATAAGAGAGTTTGATATTCCATTTATATTGAAATGAAATCAAGATAAAAAGTTGTGTTTGATTTACATGTTTAATATAATAATTTAATTTATAATTATTATAATGTAAAAATTAATACATGTAATAATTATTGGCCAAACACCATGTATCATTCTTGAAGTTGTTGGGAGTTGACAATAATTGTATAGATAATGTTCATAAAACTTACGGATGAAATAGAGAAAGATAATTTATTAATATCATATTCTATACTTTTATGGAGATCAAATGCCATTCAAATTAATTAGGCAAGGGTCATGGGCATCTACCTTATAGTGACCAAGGGAGAATAGCCATGATTAGAAAATTAAAATAGTTTAAGTTGATGTCATGGATGATTAAATAATGGGTAGTTAAAACATAAACTCGGAGGATATATAATAATTTATCTAATTATAGATTTATATAATCACTAATATCATTTAATTTTAATATGAACATTTAATCATACCTTGAAAAATTATGGAAGGATTTGTTAGTTAAAACTCACAGTGGATGTCTCATAGAAGTGTATGTCAATTTTATATTTCATGGAGGTTCACTATATTATTATTTTTAATTTAATGGACCTCAATGTATTATTAATGAATTAATTTTCAAGGGATAGATATTATAATCTCTATGTATGGAGGATAATATTATTTTTTTAATGATATCTATTGTGGCCTATGTCCTATTTGGAAGCACATGTGGTACATCATCTCAATAAAATTAATTTAGAGGATTAGTCCAGGAATAAAAATGATATCCTATGAATATATGATGTATCTAATATGAGGGATTATATTAAACCATTTATTGAGAAACTTCCTTTATATATCAATGACCATGTCGTTAAGTTATCTACTCAAAATATCCATATTGAGAAACCCATATAAAATCCTACATAGATATTTTATTTAGTACAATTGGTTGAATTGAGGAATCAAATGAATGAGAAAAGTGATAAGGGATTCATATCACCTTCGGTTTCAACCTGTGGAGAACATAGAATGTTTAAATATAAAGGATGTTAACATGATGTTATTGATAAACTATGGGGGAATCAATGTCGTTATAGGTATAAAAAACATCCATTTATCTCACATAAATAATCTATATAATCAAAATCATTGATATCAATACATCATAATGACCGATATGCATTATTCTTATCATCAATTAATGGTATGAAGGATAATATACCAAATTTAGATTTTTTTACAAGGTATTGACATTATGTTGTCATAGTAATTTGTTTTGGGTTAACTACTTCCATAATAGTGTTTATCTTATATATGATTTGTGTATTCAAGTGATTACTTGATAAAATTATTATTTTTTGAAAATATATTTATATAATAATAGTAATATGTATAGGATGGATACCATTTATATAATTTACCAATTATATTATGGTTGATGGATCCATATGGGAAATTATTTAGAAATAAATTTTTCCATCAACAAGTTTCTTTTCATATCCCTGTTGTGTTCATAGATGGAATATTATTTGACCCCAAAAGGAATAACATTATTAAATAATATCTAAAAAACAAATATAAATCATATATTTACACTAATGAGAAAATTAGGTTACTATCAAATATTTTTCAATAATTCCTCATGAAAAGATAATATGATATGCATGTTGACAATTAATATTGTCAAATTATTATATTAAAATATTTATCAACAAATCATTGATGAATTGATAAATATTTTAATCAATTCACAACTATTAAAATTACCATTTTGAAATGATAGAATTGTTTTATAGATCAATGAATCAATTCAAATACATGGGTGTGTAAGTATGTGGAATAATATAATTATTTATTAAGTATCAACATTAAAAATGAATTATGAGAAAAAATATCCAATTCATTGTAATGACCCTAATAATATTATCAATTAATTAATGATATAGAGAAACAATATTTATTGTGAATTATGTTACATAAAATCAGATCATAGAATTTTAAAGTATATATTTACATAGAGAGAGTTCAACATAAGACAACGAATGTGCATAAAAATTCTCTAGGAGATTGACATTCCCTATACTACTAATCCAAGAAACAAAATTTTATGGGAGTTGAATTAAGTAAAAATAGAAGTGGAGTTTTGTTCATTTTGAGAATATAAAAGGATCCAATAATCATGGATTTCGTAATATTGGAGAGATAAATTATTTTAGATAGTCATTCATTATTTCATTTCCATGTATTCACCCAACAAAAATTTCTAGATCAGATAAATAATTCTCAATAATGATCCATAATATTAAAAAATAATTTAAATGAAATGGATAATGAGAGATAAACTGAAATTTCCTCTTGAGATAATATATTGTGGTTTGGAAGTATATTATGTGTACCATTAGTACCTTGACTAGATATTAGAACTAATAGAGGATACCCTCAACTAAAAAACCCTATACAACCCTTTTGTACTAAGATTTATAAGGCTTAAAATGAACACTTATTGTGTGAATACATGATTTTATAAATTGGATAATATGGGTGTAGATACTTAGTATTACCAATTAAAAATTATCAAATAAATTTACCATAGGGTTTCATGAAATGTCACCCTATAAAATTCTGTAAGTAAAAGAATACTATAAGATACATTTTTATTGGTCTTATTATGTCATATAATTAGAATAATGCTATATTGGTCATTACTGATCCTCATTCAATGTCTATAAATATCATTAACATAAGAGATGATTTATAAATTCAATTCCATACATGACTCATTCTCAAAGAAGATGTGAGACTTTATATTACAAATTTATCAATTTTATCTAATTAAGAAACATGATTCATATCATAAGTATGAATATTTCTTTAAAATGCTCCATAAACAGATATAAACTTGAGAATTACTTATCAATGTCAAATTTATGGGTAGTTTTAATGGACCATAAGAATCATAGACGTAATATTGAGGTCATGTAAACTTGAATTCTAAGTAAAATAGGGATAATACCATCCTTGGGATGAATTTTTATATAATAATATGGTCTATTCAATCTTTGTAAAGGTAATATATAAGGCCCTTTATGGAAAAATATTTCATACTTCTACCTATTGGGTTGATGTTGAGGATATGATACTAAATGGTTAAAACCCCATTAAAGAACTATTTTGTAGGGTTACATATATTGGGAATTATATGATGGGATCTCAAACAAGATATAGAAACTATTTTTTGTAATTATTGTAAGTAAAAGGGATTCTGTTTTCGAGATAAATTTATCTAGTAGGCATCAAAATTGATGGGAGTTAAAAGGATAGGTAAGAATGGAAGGAAAAAATGAATTTATATTAGGAAATTTGAAATTATAGATTTAATTAGAACTTATTATTATCATTTTGATTTTTCACACATCCTCTATAAAGTTGAAAAATTCCATTGATATAAAATTTTAAGGTTGAATATTCAAACCATATGAATTTACTCAACAACTACAAAATATTTATGGGGAATAACCTATCATATAATGAAGAGTTTCTACAAATTAATAATCAAAGATATAAACTATTATATCATTGTATAACATAATATGTAAATGTTATTTGGTGGAATCCATCATCAGATGAAGAATAGTGGGACCCATAGGAAAAAATAAGTAATACAAACCATCATTTACTCCAATATTAATTAATACCTTAAATTTTGATAATGAGTTATTTAAGGGGGATAATATAATACAAGAAATTATAATCATAAATAATTGTATCCTCAATAAATAATTTCATAATGTAAATTATATCATTTTATCATAACAACACAACAAAATATAATACAATTTATATATAAGAAAATAAATTTAATATAAAAATTAAAACAATACACTTGAGATAAATTATTCTATAATAAATAAATAAATATATATATAATTGATGTTTATATAATCAGACAAGTAAACCTTATAATTGAATTTAGAAGCAGTTTTGAATTTGAGGTACCAAATCTGTGATTTTTACACACATCAGTTTTTTTAAATTTTACATATATATAGAATAGTTTTGATAAAAAGGACATTAAAATTTAAATTAATATGAAAAAATTAACAGTAAAAGATTTTTACATTCATTTCTAAGATTTTATAATTTATTAGTGAAGAGTAATATAGGTCATTAATATACAGTGACTATTATAACATATTAATGACATAAAAACATTTAATAAATAATATAAATGCATAAATTTAAAAAATATTGGATTTATTCATAAATATAAAATATTTTATTATAATACAATTATTTCTATGTGTCTATAATGAATCATTCATAACCTAAAATATATTTTATGATTTTAATGATAATAATTATGAAATATATTATTTCCACATCAAAATAGAATCTTTTAAAGGTGTTAAGTTCCTAAATACTAAAATAATAAAATTAAATCCCTTAATATTGAATACCAAGGGATAAAATAATGGGATGACCCTAGTTTCTATTTTTTATAACCATATTTTTAATGAATATCTTAAGAAAATAAAAAAACTCCATTATTTAGATTAAATACCCACCCACTCAACAATTTATCTCCACCATATAGAAATTGAAAACATATTTTCACCCATTATATCTATTTCCAATTCCATTATTATACCAATAAATGTGTTTTTCTAATCCTTTATTTGTGATATAATTTAATATACATATTCATTAGGTTATAAAATTTTAATAACAATCATTGATATAAATTACTAATCATATTTTCAAAGATTGAAAATCATTCCTAATCATTATACATAAATCATATGTTGTTATAATGGACAAATATTCTAGTAGAAATAAAATCTCTGTATAGTATTAAACTTGTTGTTTCTTAGAAATGAAATCCTTTTCTGGATCAAAATGCATGGATATAGGATCTACCTCATATTATCTCCATCGTAAAAACACTACCAAATTTTTGTTGGGTTTAAAACAATATTCAATCTAGACATATACAATGAACTTATGTAAACACCTTGTTTAATACTTACTTTTTATATGATTGGGTTGATCACATTCTCATTACAACCCATTAAAATTAATGAATTTTTTCTCATCATATTACAAAATCATAAAACAATCCATCAGTAATATTTTATTATAATTCCTTTATGGGAAATTTCGATTCCATTTTAAATTTTATATAGTTTCCGCATTAGTTGTTCTCATCATCATGATAACTATATTTATCTAGTAATGGGAGAGGTAATAATATTTCACACATCCATCACATCAATAAGGAATATTATAGAATACATATACTTAAAAATGTATATTTTTCCATAGGAAATAACATGCTATATATTTTTTTTCCACTATCATTATACGATGAACTTGTTAGTATTATTATATTATTTATGGTGTATAGAACTATATAGACACTCAATGCATTAGTATACATTGTGAGAAAATATAGATTTGGTTATTTATCTCACTCCAAACACATTTAATATATTATTATTTGGTGTGGGGCCTTAATGGTATATTGATATCTATTATTATAATCCATGAATTTATTTATTAACACGTAATCAAATGATATATTATGTCCACTACTCCATTTGTTATGGAATTAATTTTTTCGTACCCTATTACCGATTTCATGCTTATGAATTAGTGATTAAATTGTATATACCTCACAACTTTTCTAAGCTCACCACTTTATTTTTTTACAATTTCCAATGAATCCAAGAGGAATACATCATGTGACTTATGGATTTTTAGGATGACATAATAAGGTTTTCTTTTTTTTGTGTGATTTATCCTCATTATTATAATTAATGTAAAGTTCATTTGTTTATCTAGTTACCCAATAATAATAAATTCTTAAAAAATAATATTAATGAATTTTTTTAATATTTCATATATTTACGGCCAACTATAGGTTACTCGATCTAGGGTGTTATAATGGTCTTCCTCTGTCATGATTTCATATTAGATCAATTCCTAGAAAATGATGTTATCTATGTAATTATTCATATTATTCTAATTTTTACACTCCATCAGATAGATCAATGATATACCATGAATGATCCGATCTCTCATAGAAAAGGGTATATCACTAATCTCCTATAGATTTACAACTCTGTCAAATATCAAGATATGTCAAATATCGTCTATTTTTCTCCCATTTTTTCAATATCATACACTCAAAACCATTGGAGTATGTTCTTTATCTAGACCAGAAATTTTAAGCTTTGATTTTTGTATGTTACCATTCCAGGTATCATTATCATATCAATTTATATATTCAATAAACATATCATCCTTCAATATAAAAAAATATCTCAACCAAATCATCGTCTTTTCTTTTACTAACATCTATAATAATATATTCCGCAATATTACACCATAAAACTATCTGAAAGTCTTTTTATTAAACCCCAATATGGAATTATTCAGTCTTCTTGGAAAACTATTAATTTAATTTACAATTAATCTCATTAATGAAAAATGGTCTACCATATTGAAAGTATTATAATTTTAATATATTATATATATTCAAATTCCAAAAATTATTCTCCATTATTATTGAGAACTCATTCCCAAATATATTTTTGATAACCTTTAATTAATTACAAAGAATTTATCAATGATTTTTTAAAAATAACTCCATCATTAAATAGTATTAATCCTAAAAAAATTATACATAAAAAATCATTAAAATACTCTAAATGTGATTTTTATAATTTTGTATAAAAATATCGTGATATTTTCATAAATATAGTGTGGACCAAAAAATTATATATTATGAAAATAACAAGATATTTTTTTTATTATAATTATTATGGAATTAAATCCTTCAAAATTTATATCATTCTATAATACTAAATTATATTGTGTCAGGATATTGATAAAAAATTAATTATTGTAGAATATAATATAATCTTGTTTTATTATGTTTATTCAATAACAGAATATGTAGTATCATGGTGTAGTATATACATAAAAATTTTGGAGATCAAAACATGTTCTCATATAGTCTTATGAAAATTCAATCCTATTATAATGTTACCCATTTTATGTGTTTCCTGCTAATTTTTTATATTCAAAGTGACCATTTAATTTTAGGAAAATCACCTCACTCATATCATTGAATTTTTTTTGTATCCTAGAAATTAATTACTATCCATAAATGTGGTCTCAAAAAGAATATTTATTTTTATTACATACTTAAACATAATTAGAAAACCAAAAACCTATTTATTGATAGGCTTCCCACCAAAATCATTTATTTTATCCCAATAAATTATTCATACGTATGACATATTTTACCATGACCACATGGATTGTGAGATTAGAATTTAATAATTAATAAAAAGATTGGAAAATCCTAAACTTCTTCCATAATTTTATTATCCATATAAATATAACATTTTCATGAGCCATATTGTGTGATGTATTATTCCCTTTACAAAAATTTTTCATCATTTTTTTAAATGTTCCATGCTTGCTCATAATATTTATTAATTTATATTAATCATTAATAAATAATTGTAACACCCCGAGATTTTATGAGAAGTATTCTTTTTAATTTATTTGATGTCTTGTGTTGTATTCTACACCAAGATTATCTTGCGCTATACGCAACAACATATTAGCTTTATGTATACGAAACACTATCCTTGGATCGTGTTACACATAATTTAATGTTCGTTTGATAGAAGTTATTCTACGCAACATTGAGTGTATATATATATATATAATATAAATAAAATATGGTTGGATTTTATTATACACAGCAACAAATAAATCATGCACTACATGCAACCCTGACTTGTCTTGCTTTACACGCAATCACGACCTTCCACGATAGTGTTTATTGTACGCAATACTGAGTTTCACTAAACAACGATATATTATTAAAATATTATATAAACTAGCCATTATAAATATTAATACCCAATTTCAAAAATTTTATAAATTTTATCATTCAAAATGGACTTCATTTTTGGATTCAGAATATTGAAATTAGACTAGGGTTAAATTTTCGTATTTTTCTGAAAACATTCAGTTTTTGATGAATAGTGAAAAAACCGAGTTATTGGGTAAAACCGAATTTATATTTAAATAATCATTTATTTTAATAAAATTTATTTTTGGTCAAAATAGATACATAATACTTATATATGTTCAATGTAATTCATTGGAGTCATTTTATAATAATTTTAGATATATAAAAATTTTATTGAACTTTTCACCGTTTTTTACCCACCTCTTAGGAGCATTTGAAATTGTACATAAAAATTAATTTTAGCACATCTGTGAGTGGAATTTTGTAAATCAGAGAGACATTGTTAATATCAAGGAGTAAAATTTGGTTCAATAACATAAAAATATTTTTTCTGGTATATAATAACTTTTTACTTTTATTTACCACAGTTAAAAGTAAATAGGGTAATTAAGGGTAAAAATAATATTATTATTACCCTAACACATGTACTAATTCTATTGGATAAGTGTAATTCAACAAAAACAACCTCAAGAATAAAATATTACCCTGCAAGTCCACTTGGATTAGATTAGGACAGTTATTATTTTTTTAAAGAAGAGTTAAAAGAGTTAAAAT
Source organism: Viscum album (assembly GCA_963277665.1). Taxonomy (NCBI): domain Eukaryota; kingdom Viridiplantae; phylum Streptophyta; class Magnoliopsida; order Santalales; family Viscaceae; genus Viscum; species Viscum album. Next base: position 296,687,286 of record OY728165.1, read on the forward strand.
CAATGTTTAATAAATAAATTATTTTTAATATAGGGTTATATATAAGATAATTTCACGACCCCTCCCACCAAAGATGCCCCTTCTGAGCTGGAAATGGTGAAATGGGGATAATGACCTCCGAGTCCCACCTCTAGTAGGCCCCGGAGTGGCGACTAGCACCAAGGGTATGGGTTTTCACAAATATGGGAAGCATTACCCTTTTATTATTTAAGATTGGGAAATAAGATGAATCAAACAACAAAAGAAAAAAGGAATAAGTAAATGAAAATAACCCCAAACCAATCCCACATGCATGTTTAAATTTTTTTGAAACAAGTACAAGTACAAGAAAACTCAAAAGTACAATACCAAAAGAAACAAGTGTAGAGAAACTAAAACAACTCCAATTGTCCCAACTAGTAGGGTCCCGCACGACCCTGATAGTCCTCCTGGAAACCTGAAATAAAACATAGGGTGAGTATACAAGTATACTCAGTAGGGAAACCTAAATCTCTCGTGCACAGGTGGGGAGACATCCTAATGTCCCGTGAGAACAACAGAAGAAACCAAAACCTAGAAAAAAATTATATCCACCCATCCTCACCAGCCACACTCACCAAAAACACAAAACATGAGGTATTAGTATATAAGAAAAATAGTATTGGGTACCCTGAACCATTTCCCCCCACTAGATATCTTCTCTTCCTAACGACGAACGTCCTGACGCTACCACAATCTTCCTACACGCACACACATGGGCCTCACAAACTACATATCCCACCCGCACCCACCAGGGCCTCACAAACCACCATCACATCGCCGCTCGAACACACCTAGTCCTCATCCCGAAGATTCTTGGGAACATTAAACCTTTACCAAAGAGTCTTGGGCAAAAATCACACCATTCGAAACCTACCCGAAGAGTCTTGGGTGTAAGGTCGCCTCAATCCATCACATCCTATAGGAGAAGAAGCAAAAAGGAGCTAGTAACTAAGGGAAAAAACACCTTCTCCCATAAAATTGGAGTGTTCGGCACTATGTGATCAACATGGGTGGGGTGCGAAAAAACACAAAGATACAGATACATATATGTATGCCAAACACATAGCCCAACCTATGGCTTCTAATAGAGAAATAGAGCACGTTCTCGACACTGCTACTACGAAGCATGCATACAAAAAACAAACTCAACCCTATTTAGGTTTTTATGTTTCAACAGTATTAGTTTATTAGTTTCTGAGCTACTGAGAAATTATCAAACCAGATCCAGCGTTTCATAGAACAAAACCCTGCCAACCACAAATCGAGTTAGATAAAACACAAGAAACACAAAACCAATGTTTTTATCATCAATAAATCCTCATTGATTGTTCCTGCATTTAATTCATTATCGTTCCCCACAATTAATTTATCAACTTTACATTTTCTTTTATTATCACATCCCATTACTGCAGCCCTACTGCCACTATAACCACACCTCCACAACCGTATCACAAAACAAGGCTCGTACCACATCATTTCCCCATTAATATCATTTACCGCAGCCCACTGCCCATCCTATTCGTAATAACCCAGGATTCACCCCCCCTTTTCACACACTATGTAACCAAATAAACACCCACACGTTTATTATTCCATTTTGTTCAACCAGGGTGATGACACAAGGGTTCCAGATATTCATTTAATCAGCCAAATTTACGTGATTAACCAATTTCTATATGCCACAATGTTTCCATCCCCAAAAGGATATAAAAATATATACATTTAATTGCGAAAGCAAAGCCCCCAACAACCGTGATTTTCAGCAGGCATAAGCCTATTCAATTCACAACATAACAATAGGATAAACAATGATAAACACAACAATTTCCCCAACCCTGTTATTTAAGCCAGTTATTATATTAATTAAACTGGTTCAAATATGTCTCGTGAAAGTAAGAGGAAACCCATCCCGTATGATGCACAAATTAGAGAGGCGAAGGTAAAATCCCTACCTCAAAGGTTTTTTACGAAAACCACAATGGTCAAGGAACGCTCAAGGAACCCAGGTCGATTCTCCGAAACCCCGCCTTAGATCTCTCCTCCTAGCAAGATCAAGACCAAGACTCATCATATTCAACATCCACACACTTAGATCTACCCATAACGGGCATAGATCTAATATCCCGAGAGGAGAGGAGGAGTACATAGATCTAAAAAACCAAACAAAAGCATTACATACCTCGAGAATCCAGCTTCGATTCGTGAAGAGAAGCCTCCATATCACCTCCAAAACGCTTGGGAGAGGTTCTTCTACCTCCAAGGAAGGTTAATCCCGAGTTATGGACATTTAGGGGCCTAAAAACCCCATTTAGAGTCAAAAGTGTTTAGATCCACAATTTTAGGATCTAACCTTAAGTGCCCGCATGGTTAGTCCGCACAGTTTAACAAAATGTGCGCTAACCGTGTGTTAGCTTCTGCCATGACAATAATCCCCACACGATTAGGCCACACGGTTTGTTCTAACCGTGCGCCTCCCATGCGAAGGCTACTCCCTCCAACACCCACCTCACACAGTTTGGCCGTACGGTTTAACAAACCGTGTGCCTCCCATGCGAAGGCCATTACCGCTTTAGTTTCCCTTAATGGTCCACCCAAACGCACCCCCATGTCACCTTGATTTCCAAAAAACACCTTTATCCCCACATTTTCACAATGGAATGGACCTGAGAGGTCCATTCAATTACATCAGATACCTCTTAAAACATTCTCTTCCCCGAGAATTCAAAACCCAACCCAGAGGAACCCAACAAGATACCTCTTAGGGCTCTCGTTATAATGGGAACCCAACTAACAACCCTTATCATATGTGTTAGGAATTCCTTCTCCTATGTTGAGATATTATCCGCTTTAGGCGGCACTGACTCACCTGCATGGGTTTAATTGCATCTGCATTAATGCGTCTCGATTAAGAATTGGGTCTTCCCACTTCCATATATGAGGATTTTTTCCAACTTACACTTTCCCCAACACTGTATAACTAACACACTGCCCGAACACATGGCTTGTGGAATTCCCTCACCCATGTCGAGATATTATCCGATTTAGGCGGCACTGACTCGCCCGCACGAGTTCAATCGCATTTGCATTAATGTGTCTCGATTAAAGATAAAGGTTTTACCTTTTCCCACACATCCGAACATGTTACAGACTTCCAGAGAACAAGGAAACAAAACGTCTCACAATCGACAATCCATGCATTCCATATATTAAATGTACAAAGTATAACATCAAAACAAAGCTCTCAAGGATAAAGAAAACACAAGTCAAAACAACTCCGGGTAATGAGCGTGCATCTGAGCCTCCCGCTCCCAAGTGCTCTCCTCGAGGCCTCCATGCCTCTACAACACACGAACCAAGGTGATGGATCATCCAAGGAGAACCTTCTCTTCACAATCCTCAATTCTGATTGGTCGTTCCTCGAAGGTCGTGTCATCCCCCATATCTAACTCTCCCCAGTCGATGACGTGTGAGTCATCGTATAAGTACCGATGAATCTGGGAGATGTGGAAGACATCATGAACCTTCTCCAAATGAGGTGGCAGGGCTAGCTGATATTCCACCTTGCCGACTTGCCTCAACACCTCGAACGATCCAATGAACCTAGAGGATAGATTACCCCCATTCCCAAACTTCTACTGCCCTCGTCGAGGGAAAACCTTCAAGAACACATTATCTCCCACCTCAACCTCCAAGGGCCTCCTCTGACGATCAACATAAGACTTTTGTCAGTCCTGAGCCTCTTTCATCCTCTCACACACAAGCTGTACTTTCTCTATGGTGATCTATACTACCTCTGGCCCAGGAGCACTAGTCTCACCAACCTCTGCCCAGCAAATGGGTGAACAACATGGTCATCCATAAAAAAACTCAAACAATGCAATGTCAATAGTATAGTGGAAGCTATTGTTGTAGGTAGTCTATACAAAAGTCAAGTGTCGCACCCATGATCCTCTGAAATCCAGAACGCATGCTCGCAACATGTCCTCCAACGTCCGGATAGTCCGCTCTGTCTGCCCATCAGTCTGCGGGTGGAAAATAGTGCTAAGGCATAGCTGGGTGCCAAAATCATTCTGTAACCCCCTCTGGACTCGTGAGGTTAACCGAGTATCCTGATCTGAGACGATAATCTTCAGAACTCCATGCAAACACACCACCTCTTCTATGTACCTCTGTGCTAAGGTCCCGATGAGATGATTTCATCAATCGATCGACCACTACCCAGATAACATCATAACCACCCTGATCTCTAGGTAGTCATGTGACGAAGTCCATTGAGACGTCATCCCACTTCCACTCAGGATCATCTAAAGGATGAAACAAACCACAGGGAACACGGTGTTCAGCCTTTATTTGCAGACACACTAGGAACTTAGACACAAACTCCGACACTGCCTGTTTCGACCCAGTCCACCAAAACTGTTCCCTCAGGCCTCGGTAGATTTTTGAAACACCCGAATGTACCACCAAGGCTGAGCTGTGGAACTCACAGAGAACTCCCTCACGCATCGCCTCCAGAACAAACAGCCTTCCATGAAAAAGCATCTGATATCGGCTGTCCTCTGACCATCCTTATGGATCATTTCCTTGATCGATACGATCCTGTATTACTTCCGCCTCGGAGTCTCTCCACTGAGACTTTTCCACCTACTTCAACAAGGAATAATGAATCGTCATCTGAAACAAACATCCTATAACAACCTCTACAATTTCATCCATGTGTTAGGTAGCCAAATCTCCCATCGGTTTTTATGAATCAGCGGATTCTCGAACCAATTATTTATGTGACTTCCTACTTAGGGCATCATCCACAATGTTACCCCTACCTTCAGTGTAAGAGATCTCGAAGTCATAGTCTTATAGAAACTCGAACCATCTCTGTTGCCGTAAGTTCAGGTCACGCAAGGATAAGATATTATGTAAGATCTTGTGATCTGAGAAGACCACAAATCACTCCCCAAAGAGGAAATGTCGCCACATATTCAGTGTGAACACTACAACTGCATGATCTACATCATGGGTGGCATAGTTACGCTCGTGAGGGTGCAACTTCCTAGACCCATAACAGATCACACCCTTCTTCTGCATCAGTACGCACCCCAACCCAAGGCCAAAAGCATCACAAAACACCTTATAAAACAACCCTTCCTCTGGAAACATTTGTATTGGAGCACTGGCCAACTTCTCCTTCAGGCAGTCGAAAGCTTTATGGCACTACTCCCTCCATATGAATTCCTGGTTCTTCCTAGTAAAAGATGTTAATGGAGTAGAAAATCGAGAGAAATTTGAAACAAACCTCTGATAATAACCTTCCAACCCCAGGAAACTATGAACTTCTGCCATGCTCTGGTGTGCCTCCCAAGAAACAACTACCTCCACCTTCAATGGGTCCACTGAAAATCCATGCTGAGACACCACGTGCCCAAGGAAGTATACCTCTTACATCATGAACTTACACTTCGGCAATTTCCCATAAAGATGGTGGTATAAAAGGACTTCAAAGACTTCCCTAAGATGCTCAACGTGCTCCTCCTCTGATATTGAGTAGATCAGGATGTCATCGATAAACACAACAACGAACCTGTCCAGAAACTATCAGAAGACAATGTTCATAAGTCCAACGAATAGAGCTGGTACATTCATAACTCCAAATGGCTTCACTACAAACTCGAAGTGCCCATACCTGCACCTGAAAGCTGTCTTCGAGAAGTCACTGTCCTTTACCTCAGCTGATGATATCCAGATCATAGATCAATCTTAGAAAACCAACCTGCTCCCCTTAGCTGGTCGAAGAGATCATCTATCCTTGGAAGAGGGTAACGGTTCTTGACAGTTACCTGATTCAACCTTTGGTAGTCTATCCATAGCTTGAGACCACCATCTGCCTTCTTCACGAAAAAAACTGGAGCACCCCATGGTGACATGATAGGTCGAACAAAACCCTTCTCCATCAGATCATCAATTTGAATCTGCAACCCTCACAACTCCAAAGGTTCCATCCAATAAGGGGCTATCGAAATCAGACGGGCACTAGGCTGTAAATCTATCCCAAACTCAACGTCACGTCGGGGGGGGGGGGGGGGGGTAGAGTCACAACCTCCTCCAGAAAAACATCGAGGAACTCCCCAACAACCTCTAGAACATTCATCATCTCTGTATTAGCTGAAAAAACTAATAACCTGCCTAACAAGGAAAGGAGAGGATTCACATGCCCGTTTCCCACCTGATAGCTCCTCTCGCCAACATAAGATACACACTGTTTATGCACGTCGGAGAACGCGACTCTCCTTCGGAAGAAGTCTATAACGACACAAACAGAAAACAACCAGTCGATGCCTAGGATGACATTGTATGGATTCATCTGTAGAAAAATTAGATCCCCACTAGATCAATGCATTCCCAACGTCAGGCTACATCCCCGGCAAACACAAGATAAGTTGGTTTGACCTACAACTAGTGTACTCAACACCAGGGGTATGGAATGTCTCTCTATGTCTAGACCCAAAGCATGGGCTAGACCGGGTGCAAAAAAGAAGGGCGAAGCTCCCGAATCGAAGAAAGCAGAAATGGGAGTGTTGAACAAAGAAATCATACCTCACACCACCTATGGTCCTGCCAGAGTTGCAAACTCTACTACATGGAACTGTCCATGCCTAGATCATCTGCCTATCGGATGTCGACCACCTCCCCGACCACACCCTAGTCATGGTCCCTGAGGAGAACCCTGAGGTCGGCCTCCTCCTCCAATGTCTGCTCTCGAAGGATCAGGGTCCTGCTGCTACTGGAGAGTACTCGCCGGAAACTGGTGTTGCGGAGGTGGGCGCTGAACCTGCCCCCTTGCACAGTACTGAGGTCGGGTCAGGCACCGACATTGAACATGCCTGAAAAATCCGCAAGAGAAACACTTCTATCCTAGGCTTGTGAAAAAAGGACGAGGACCCAAAGATCTGAACTGGAACTGCTGAGGCCAGCTCCCTACTAGCCTGAACCTGGAAGGTCCTGTCGCAAGAGACCTGCTGCTGACTGCCTTCCCCATCGACGAACCCAGCTTTAATCCCCTCTTGTGGTGCACTAACCTGCGAGTGCATCCTCTATACAACCTCTAACATCTTATGTATTGCCATTTACGTTAGAAGGGTGAAGGGGGTGAAAACATACTGTAACGCCCCGACCCTAGCTACCCAGAGCCGGTGCATTACTTCGTAACATTGGCATGATCACAAAAGATCAAGTCTCGAAAGACCGATTAGTTTAGTAGCCTTGGAAACACTAGATACATTCATAAGTCTTTCATTACATAAAAAAGTAAACAAACTCCAATAACATGGTCTTCATAGTGCAAACTCATATCCTCACTGACTATTCTTGCAAGTCAGTCATAATACAGTTCTTCACATCCTGGAAAATATTAAAACATTGAAAGGGGTGAGCTCAGATGCTCAGTAAGGATAACAATATTGTGGAAGCTTTTATAAGAAAACATAAGCATTTAAGGCAATGTATAACTAAAACAAAAGCCTTATTGAACTTGAACTTCAGCATAATATGGCAAAAGTAAAATAAAATAATGCCATTACTTGATCACATGGATATTCTACTAGACGAATAATCACATGAAATATCAATAACCACTTTCATAATGAGGGAATGTATAATGCCAGAAATTCTGAAACATTTTGTCAAGGCCTCGGCCAAGACGTCTAAAATGATTAAGGCCTCGGCCAAAACCATAAATCAAATTGGGAAAGGGCCTCGGCCAAATCCACGTCTAGTTGTCTCATGAGACCTACCGATGCATCTAGGAGCTATAGCGGGCTCCACCCGTCACTTATTAAGTCCAATACATTCCTCATATGAACGGGTTTAAACATCTCATAAACCATAACATAATCGTATCACATAAAACATGCATAAAGGAAACATAAAATTTCCACATTTCAATCATAAGATATCAATACAACACATTTTAATAATTAAAACGCTTTCAAAACCATTTTCAATACCAAAATAAAAGAAAAGTATAACATGGTATTTATTCCTCATTAAAAAAAGGGTATGGCTTGTAGAGGAAGCCAAAACTCAAATGGTGGTCATGGCGGTGGATAAGTCATTGTCGCCGCATACGTACGACAAAAACATTCCCTTTTGTCATTTAGTAAACGCTTCGTATAAAAAAGATTCAATTTGAATAAACATAAAAGTCAAAGGGGTTTATACACCGTATAAAAAAAAGTTGTGTATAAAACAAAATATGCCTCAATGAAAGGAGATTGAGACGAAGTTCTTAAAAAGACCATTTTTAAAATAAAATAGATCTATTATGTGTATTCACTATATGTACACATAAAGAAAGTATAAATACAAGATAAGACATAATAATATCCTGACATAATTTGAAAGTAGGAGATTAACCCATAGAATGGAAGTTGGGTTAAGAAATTCCCTTACCTTGCGTCCTGTCCTGACTCGACCGTTCTTTAACCTCCTGAATAATAAACTAGAGTTAATTTATATTTACTTAAGAACCTTTTTCATGTTCATTATTCCTTTTTAATTATTTAAGTTAATAACGGTCGTTTTGTCGATCTTTGGTACTTGAGTCAAAAATAAACTTCTTATAATTACAAGTTGTTCATGTGGTGAAATATCCATTATATCCAGAATTATATTCATGATGTAGATATCATATATATTATATATATACATTATATACATTAATTCATAATGTCACGTAACATTTACAGGTAAGAAATGAAATGCACCGTTCATGGAGACGGTAAGCCGTACGTACTATGAACGCTACTTTCATTTCTATTTCATATTTAATGGAATGAAATCATAATGATATAAATTTATAATATAATTCCAGTATAATATAGTGTATAATACCATTTACTCCATCCTTTATACATCCTACATATGGCATTAACGATTCAAATCACTTTGAGGGGGCTGTAGTCCGCACTTCCTTAAATGAAATTATCGCATTTTACCCATAATGGAAATCATAAAGTATGCCATAAATGAGAAATACAGAAGCATAAGTAAAACATAAACATATTATATATCATATATAAAAATAGTGACATCTTAATGGCCACCTTTGAAGGTGTTATATGAGTGTTGAACAATCATCGTTTCGTGAGGCAGAAATTCGCCATCCACAGAAACCGTATGTTCTTTAACCATTAGATGTAGGTGTGTGTAAGTGTAGCTAGAATCCTTCTTATAAAAACATCCTAGTATATTGAGGATACTTGTGTTGTTACAAAAGAAATGAATAAAAAGAGTTTAGGGGGTTGGAGTAGAAAAATAAAACAAAACAACATTAGAGAAGACATTACCTCAAAATCGGGTAACTCTTTTTGATTTGAGCCAAAGGCTTACTTGGGAAGAGTTCTGCTCAAAGTGAGGCTTCTAGGAGTAAGAGTGGGATGTTGGGAGAGTATTTGGGCAGAGGTTGGCCGAGCCAAATGGCTTGAAGGTGTGAATGAGGTGGGAGAGGTGGGGGCCTTTTATAAGAGGAGAGGAGGGGCTCTTTTGGAAAGATTGAAATGTTACATTATTACACAATGCTTTTCGGATTCTAAAGGACCCACAATTATATAATTCGTGTCTAAGGTGACAAGGGTTCGAAATATCCTCATCCAATTGGCTTTGGACAAGTGTAAGCCTTGGATTTTGCATTATCTTCCCATTTTAATTAAATCATTAAATAATGAGGTCATCGCTGCATCATCATGATGTCATAAATAATTTAATTTATTTAATCTCTAAAAATTATAAAAAAATACTATGATGTAGGAAATCTTTTTATCTTTCTAATGAATATTTATAATCAAAATTTTGACTTGTTTAACCCCACTTAAAAACTGTTTTAGTAAAACAACTCATGTTTGTGTCAATTTAATTTTAACATTAAATAAATATATATTAATGTCATTTTCCAACTAAAGTGGCTCCATGGGGTCCCCAAGTTGACCCATGGGTTGTCTTGGTCGTCCATGACTCATCCAATAGGAGTAGGACAAGTTTCATGCTCATCTCATATTATTAAAACATTATTTTTACCTTAAACTACACTAATTACCTCTAATCGCGATTAAGAACTTAAAAGTTACTATTCACCAAAAAATTATTTTAATCTCATTGAACCACATTTTACGTCTTAATGACAACCATGTATGTCGGATTTTTGAAAATCAAATCACATAAGTGGTAATATTTCATTTAAATGAAAAATCAGTTATTTAACTACCACTTAGTGGTTTCACTATTCATCAAAAATTGAAGTTTTTCAGAACAATGCCAAAATTTCACCCTAAGCTATAATTGATATTCCGAATTCAAAAATGATGTCTATTTTACAAAATTCCAAACATATAAGTTGCATTAATTAATTTTATAATTAATTCCCGCTGTCACAACAAATAGCGTGTTTTTAAGAAACAATTTATATCCAAAGATTGGCAATTGTTTATGTCCAATTTCAATGTTAAATTAATTCTAATGACCACCATTGGATAAAATGGTAAAAATATATTCTAATTATACTTCAAAACCACTAAATAGTATAATTTATCACTATAAATTATTTTGATTAAAAAAGTTGTTTTTAAGTAATTTTCACTATTCATAAAAAATTAGAAGTTCTCAGAAAAATACCAAAAATTAAACATAGGCTAATTTCGATATTACGAATACAAAAATGAAGTCCATTTTAAAATATAAAATTTCTATAATTTTAAAAGGTGGTTATTACTATTCATAACGGCTACTTTGATTAGTCGCGGTGTTTTAGAACTCGAACTTTCGTACAATGCAAGCTATTGCATTATTGAATGAGAAGCGTATCATGGAAGCTCGGGGTGTTACATTCTCCCCTCCTTCAATAAATTGCGTCCTCGCAATTTGAAATTTTTTTCTTTGAAAATAAAAGGTTGAAAAGAGAAAATACATTTGTGGAAAACCCACATCGGAAATAAGATTAATAAAATTTAGCCTTAATAAGAGGGAAAGGGAAATGAAAAAGTCACCACCCAATTATGATCTCGATTAGGAGAACATTGGTGGCAATTAAAGACATATAAATGGAGGAAAAACATAAATATTTGTAGGGAGTGATTGAGGTCATCAATCACAATCAACTGTCAAATTGAGGGCCTCAAAGCCTTCAATCTATGTTGATTTAAAATATCATCAGTTCAACAAGACATAAGGTATTAGGATAACACATTTTTTTTTGTTTTAATATCCCTTTGCTAATGTTTAAGAATTAATTTATTCATTGAATAAGAGATAGGTATATATATATTTATGCTTGACAATTAGAGTTTCAACCTTCAACTCATCTTTCACTAAAAAAGATAATAGAACTCAAAAATATTATACTTATCCTAATTGTATAAGGTTCCAAATGTTAACACATACCATTTAGATTAGTAAAATTATTTTGTAGTAACCGGGGACTTCCTGTAGGCTAGTGGTAGGAAATAAAGGCCTGTCGCACTATGATTGTGGGTTCGATTCCTGCAGCTTTGTCCGACGCGACGGGTTATGCCCCACCCTGCAGGTTGTCCTTTTCCTAAAACTATAGTATCATAATATTCCAAAAATAATCTTCATAAATTTTTTAACCTTAAACAATACTATCCAAAGATCAACTTAATCCACTCCAACCTTTATAATTATCCAAAATACCTCTGTCCAAACTTTCTCTAAAAGGTCTCTTAATTCCAAAATCAATTTATCAAATTCCCCAAACAAAGTAAAGTTCCTCTTATTGTCACATACTAAAAATATAATTACCTTCATCATATTAAAACCTTACTGAAACAACAAGTACAGAAGTTCAATCCTTATATATATATCACATTATTCTAATAACCAGAATATAATCCATTAGTCCAAAAGCACCAATACATTAATTATTCCGCTTCAACTCTAGTAACAACATAAGATTGTCCTTGATCCCTTGGCCTTTTCTGAGGTACGTTTCCCTGACGCTTTGGAAATTCATTTGCATAATTCCCCATTTCCCCACAATTTTAGCATTCAACTTTGACAGCCTCTTTCTTTCCCTTGCAATCACGAGCCTGGTGACCCTTTTCTCCACATTTATAACAAACTCCCATTCCTTTTAGGCAAGTACCAAGGTGATTCTTCCCACAATTATCACATAATGGAAAATCCTTCTTTCCCTTTTTCCATTTATCTGTCTCTTGTTCCACTGTTCTCTTCTTCTCTTGCTTTACTTTGTTGTCATAAGACTTAGAGAATTCCTTTTCTGTCTTGATAGCACATGAGACAATATCTTCGTATGATGAGAAGGATTGTGATACTAATGCTCGACGGAGAAATGCTTTTAACCCATCAAAGAAACGATCAATCTTACTCATTGGGTTACGTATATAATCGGCAGCATGCCTCGCTAACCTTGTAAAGTTAGCCTCATACTTTGCGACATTCTCATCCTCCTTCTGCCTCAGACTCAGAAATTGTCTTTCCATATCTGCTCGATGGTCACGAGGAAAGTATTTTTCTAAGAAAATCTCTTTGAACTCCCTCCATTCCATATTCGATATTTCATCATCTTCCTTTGTGTTTTGAATCAGCGACCACCACTGATCGGCATCTCCAATGAGGTGATAAACTGCCATGACAACCTTGTCCCTTTCGCTACTCCCCAAGGCGTGAAATATTTTCTCTAAGGAGTTTATCCATCGCTCTGCTACTAACGGATTTGTACCCCCATTAAATGTTGGTGGTTGTTGCCTCATGAATCGATCTAACATTGATCCTCCACGCTGTGGATCAGGGTGCTCCATACGTGTAAGGTTATTATTCATAACCTGAGTAAGTTGTCCCAGTATGGTGATTAGCTGATCGGAACCAGTTGCATCACCAGCCCCACTATAATTATCTTGAGCAGGAGGGCAATCCCTACACGGAGTGCGTGCATTGATACGGTTTTCATTCCTTCCACTAGGCACCATTTCTAAACAATGGCATAAACTATATTAGTTCATGAATCAAAATACATAATTCCATACTTGTAAAACACTTAACATAAATTGAACTAATTATGGATATAATCCATAATTATAAAATGGTTTTCATTGAGAAAGTATATACTCATAACCGTTCATAGTGGTTTGTAAAGAAAATGAGAAATATCCTAAGCATATCCCCCGGGAGTGTCGTAACCAAGAGTGCAGCAAGGCCCGTTGTCGTGCACCAGTTCCCGTTCGAGTCTAGCTCAAAGCGCTGTTTTCGGGTTTTACCCCTAGGTACATCTGTGCCAGAGCCGCCTCTACCTGCTCGTATCCAGACAGGGATGTATTGCTCGGAAAACTCACAACATCTCTACAATACCAAAATTCTAGGAATTTCTTCTATACTAATCATCAAAGTCTATCTTCGGGCTATGTGCTCTAATCAGAGTTTATCTAAATCTAGCTTCCAAGGTTAGTACTAAACTACCTCTGATACCAACTGTAATGCCCCGACCCCAGCTACCCAGAGCCGGTGCATTACTTCGTAACATTGGCATGATCACAAAAGATCAAGTCTCGAAAGACCGATTAGTTTAGTAGCCTTGGAAACACTAGATACATTCATAAGTCTTTCATTACATCAAAAGGTAAAAAAACTACAATAACATGGTCTTCATAGTCCACACTCATATCCTCACTGACTATTCTTTCAAGTCAGTCATAATACACTTCTTCACATCCTGGAAAATATTAAAACATTGAAAGGGGTGAGCTCAGATGCTCAGTAAGGATAACAATATTGCGGAAGATTTTATAAGAAAACATAAGCATTTAAGGCAATGTATAACTAAAACAAAAGCCTTATTGAACTTGAACTTCAGCATAATATGGAAAAAGTAAAATAAAATAATGCCATTACTTGCTCACATGGATATTCTACTAGACGAATAATCACATGAAATATCAATAACCACTTTCATAATGAGGGAATGTATAATGCCAGACATTCTGAAACATTTTGTCAAGGCCTCGGCCAAGACGTCTAAAATGATTAAGGCCTCGGCCAAAACCATAAATCAAATTGGGAAAGGGCCTCGGCCAAATCCACGTCTAGTTGTCTCATGAGACCTACCGATGCATCGAGGAGCTATAGCGGGCTCCACCCATCACTTATTAAGTCCAATACATTCCTCATATGAACAGGTTTAAACATCTCATAAACCATAACATAATCGTATCACATAAAACATGCATAAAGAAAACATAAAATTTCCACATTTCAATCATAAGATATCAATACAACACATTTTTATAATTAAAACGCTTTCAAAACCATTTTCAATACCAAAATAAAAGAAAAGTATAACATGGTATTTATTCTTCATTAAAAAAAAGGGTATGGCTTGTAGAAGAAGCCGAAACTCAAATAGTGGTCACGGCGGAAGATAAGTCATTGTCTCCGCATACGTACAACAAAAACATTCCCTTTTGTCGTTTAGTAAACGCTTCGTATAAAAAAGATTCCTTTTGAATAAATGTAAAAGTCAAAGGGGTTTATACACCGTTTAAAAAAAAGTTGTGTATAAAACAAAATATGCCTCAATGAAAGGAGATTGAGACGAAGTTCTTAAAAAGACCATTTTTAAAATAAAATAGATCTATTATGTGTATTCACTATATGTACACATAAAGAAAGTATAAATACAAGATAAGACATAATAATATCATGCCATAATTTGAAAGTAGGAGATTAACCCAAAGAATGGAAGTTGGGTTAAGAAATTCCCTTACCTTGCGTCCTGTCCTGACTCGACCGTTCTTTAACCTTCTGAATAATAAACTAGAGTTAATTTATATTTACTTAAGAACATTTTTCATGTTCATTATTCCTTTTTAATTATTTAAGTTAATAACGGTCGTTTTGTCGATCTTTGGTACTTGAGTCAAAAATAAACTTCTTATAATTACAAGTTGTTCATGTGGTGAAATATCCATTATATCCAGAATTATATTCATGATGTAGATATCATATATATCATATATATACATTATATACATTAATTCATAATGTCACGTAACATTTAGAGGTAAGAAATGAAATGCACCGTTCATGGAGACGGTAAGCCGTACGTACGCATGAACGCTACTTTCATTTCTATTTCGTATTTAATGGAATGAAATCATAATGATATAAATTTATAATATAATTCCAGTATAATATAGTGTATAATACCATTTACTCCATCCTTTATACATCCTACATATGGCATTAACGATTCAAATCACTTTGAGGGGGCGGTAGTCCGCACTTCCTTAAATGAAATTATCGCGTTTTACCCATAATGGAAATCAGAAAGTATGCCATAAATGAGAAATACAGAAGCATAAGTAAAACATAAACATATTATATATCATATATAAAAATAGTGACATCTTAATGTCCACCTTTGAAGGTGTTATATGAGTGTTGAACAATCATCGTTTCGTGAGGCAGAAATTCGCCATCCACAGAAACCGTATGTTCTTTAACCATTAGATGTAGGTGTGTGTAAGTGTAGCTAGAATACTTCTTATAAAAACATCCTAGTATATTGAGGATACTGTTGTTGTTACAAAAGAAATGAATAAAAAGAGTTTAGGGGGTTGGAGTAGAAAAATAAAACAAAACAACATTAGAGAAGACATTACCTCAAAATCGGGTAACTCTTTTTGATTTGAGCCAAAGGATTACTTGGGAAGAGTTCTGATCAAAGTGAGGCTTCTAGGAGTAATATTGGGATGTTGGGAGAGTATTTGGGCAGAGGTTGGCCGAGCCAAATGGCTTGAAGGAGTGAATGAGGTGGGAGAGGTGGGGGCCTTTTATAAGAGGAGAGGAGGGGCTCTTTTGGAAAGATTGAAATGTTACATTATTACACAATGCTTTTCGGATTCTAAAGGTCCCACACTTATATAATTCGTGGATAAGGTAATAAGGGTTCTAAATATCCTCATCCAATTGGCTTTGGACAAGTGTAAGCCTTGTATTTTGCATTATCTTCCCATTTTATTTAAATCATTAAATAATGAGGTCATCGCTGCATCATCATGATGTCATAAATAATTTAATTTATTTAATGTCTAAAAATTATAAAAAAAATAATATGATGTAGGAAATATTTTTAGATTTCTAATGAATATTTATAATCAAAATTTGGACTTGTTTAACCCCACTTAAAAACTGTTTTAGTAAAACAACTCATGTTTGTGTCAATTTAATTTTAACATTAAATAAATATATATTAATGTCATTTTCCAACTAAAGTGGCTCCATGGGGTCCCCAAGTTGACCCATGGGTTGTCTTGGTCGGCCATGACTCATCCAATAGGAGTAGGACAAGTGTCATGCTCATCTCATATTATTAAAACATTATTTTTACCTTAAACTACACTAATTACCTCTAATCGCGATTAAGAACTTAAAAGTTACTATTCACCAAAAAATTATTTTAATCTCATTGAACCACATTTTAATTCTTAATGACAACCACGTATGTCGGATTTTTGAAAATCAAATCACAGAAGTGGTAATATTTCATTTAAATGAAAAATCAGTTATTTAACTACCACTTAGTGGTTTCACTATTCATCAAAAATTGAAGTTTTTCAGAACAATTCCAAAATTTCACCCTAAGCTATAATTTATATTCCAAATTAAAAAATGATTTCTATTTTACAAAATTCCAAACATATAAGTTGAATTAATTAATTTTATAATTAATTCCCGCTGTCACAACAAATAGCGTGTTTTTAAAAAACAATTTATATCAAAAGATTGGCAATTGTTTATGTCCAATTTCAATGTTAAATTAATTCTAATGACCACCATTGGATAAAATGGTAAAAATATATTATAATTATACTTCAAAACCACTAAATAGTATAATTTATCACTATAAATTATTTTGATTAAAAAAGTTGTTTTTAAGTAATTTTCACTATTCATAAAAAATTAGAAGTTCTCAGAAAAATACCAAAAATTCAACATAGGCTAATTTCGATATTACGAATACAAAAATGAAGTCCATTTTGAAATATAAATTTTCTATAATTTTAAAAGGTGGTTATTACTATTCATAACGGCTACTTTGATTAGTCGCGGTGTTTTAGAACTCGAACTTGCGTACAATGCAAGCTATTTCATTATTGAATGAGAAGCGTATCATGGAAGCTCGGGGTGTTACACATACTGTAGCGGAGGATGAAGCACCTCCTCCAAACATCTCGCCCGAGACTCTTCATTCGGAAAGAGATCCAGAGAAAAGCATAGGAGACCCTTGAACTTGATCACCAATTCTTGTACTGACATACTCCTTTGATGGAGGGAGAGTAACTCCTGTCGATTATCTGGGTTGATCATATAAGAAAGTAATTCCTCTCGGAACTCCTTCTCAAAGTCAGCCTAGGGAATCTCTACCTCTGACCTCTCCCGGAGGTAGAGCGTCCACCACTGATATGCCGCACCTCTCAGCTGACTGACTTCTAGGGGAGCCTAGTACACCATCGGAACACGGATCAAAGTAAAAGCAATCCCTAGCTCCTCAAGCCACCCCTCCATCACCATATCCAAAGTAATACCCTCGTACTTCTCGAGGGTTTGTATGTGTAAATAATTGAGAGTCTCCTGCCACTGATCATCTTCCTCCTCTCGGTCAATCCTCAACTGATTGACCATCTGAATCTGCTAGGCCTCGACTGTCTGAGTCAGCCGGGGACAACGTCCAGGTGCCATAATAGTACGGTAAACAAAGATCGCCTATGCCCATGTAGCAAGGAAAATTTCTCAAGGTTTCATTTTATCACTTTATTTCAATTTCATTCCCAGAATACCAAAATCAAGTAAAACAAAAACATGATGATGCATGTACCTTCCCTAGGGTCTCTACCCTAAAATTAATGTAGTCTCACTTGGTCATTCGGTAGGTTCATATTCCTTGCATCGGATCACGTGGGGCCCAAAAATCCCAGGTCCTAGCCGGTCTTGCCTGGACTAAGTCATGCACCAAGATCACCTAACAATGTTTCCCTACCATCCCCTACAATCCTCACTGTTCCTAACTCCAGACTCCATCCTCTATCTCAACCATCACCTCTGATACCATTCTCTCATGACCCCCGCCGACCAAAGATGCCCCTTCTGAGCTGGCAATGGTGAAAGGGAGATAATGACCCCTGAGTCCCGCCTCCAGTAGGCCCCAGAGTGGATACCAGAACCAAAGGTATGAGTTTTCACAAATATGGGAGGCATTAACCTTTTATTATTTAAGATATCAAAATAGGATGAGTCAAACACCAAAAGAAAAAAGGAACAAGAAATTGGGAATAAACCGAAACCAATCCCACATGCATGTTTAAACAATTCTAAAACTAGTAGAAGTACAAGAAAACTCATAAGTACAATACCAAAAGAAACAAGAGTACATCAACTGCAACAACTTCAGCTGTCCCCACTAGTAGGGCCCCGCACAGCCCTGTTAGTCCTCTTGGAAACCTGAAATAAAACACAGGGTGAGCATACAAGTACACTCAGAAGGGAAACCTAAATCTCTCATGCACAGGTGGTGAGACATCCTAATGTCCCATGAGAAAAATTAAAGAAACAAAAACCTAGCAAGGAATTCTATCCAACCAAACTCACAAGACACACTCACCAAAAACACAAAACATGAGGAAGTAGAATATAAGAACAAGAGTATTGGGTACCCTGCACCATTTCCCCCCACTAGCTAGCTGCTCTTCCAAACGGCAAACGTCCTGACGCTACCACACTCTTCTTGCCCGTACACACCTGGGCCTCACAAACCACATATCCCACCCACACACACCTGGGCCTCACAAAACACATTCAAATCCCCGCCCAAACACACCTGGGCCTCATCCTAAAGATTATTGGGAACAATAAACCTTTCCCAAAGAGTTTTGGGATAAAATCACAACATTTTAAACCTACCCGAAGTGTCTTGGGTGTAAGGTTTCCTCAAGCCATCATATCCTATGGAAGAAGGAGAAGGAATGAGCTAGTGACTAAAGGGGAAACACCCTCTCCCATAAAATGGGAGTGTTCGGCACTAGGTTCTCAACATGGGTGGGATGCAAAAAAACACAAAGATACAAATACATATATGTATACCAAACACATAGCCCAACCTATGGATTCTAATAGAGAAACTGAGCACGTGCCCCAGCACAACTACTATGAAGCATGCATACAAAAAAAAAACCCAAACCCATTTTGGTTTTCATGTTTCAAAAGTATTAGTTTATTAGTTCCTTAGCTACTAGGCAATTATCAAATCAGATCAAGAGTTTCGTAGGACAAAACCCTACCAACCACAAATCAAGTTAGATAAAACACAAGCAACACAAAACCAACATTTTTATCATCAATAAAACCTCATTGATTGTTCCCGCATTTAATTCATTATCATTCCCCACGGTTCATTTATCAACTTTCCACTTCCTTTTAATATCACAACCCATTTCTACATCCATGCTTCCACTATAACCACATCTCCACAACCGTATCACAAAACAAGGCTCGTGCCACATAATTTCCCCTTTAATATCATTTACCATAGCCCAACTACTCATTCTATTCGTAATAACCCAGGATTCATCCGCCCCTTTTTCACACACCATGTAACCAAATCAACACCCACACGTTTATTATTCCATTTTGTTCAACCAGGGTGATCACACAAGGGTTCCAGATATTCATTTAATTAGCCAACTTTATGCGATTAACCAATTTCCATATTCCACAAAGTTTCCATCACCAAAACGGTCTAGAATGATAGGGTAAAAATTAATTGTGCAATAAAAGGCCCCCAACGACTATTATTTTTAGTAGGAATATGACTATTTAATTCACAACATAATAATAGGATGAACAATGATAAACATAACATCTTCTCGTTCTTTAAGCTAGTTATTATCTTCATCAAACTAGTTCAACTATGTCTCATGAAATCAAGAGGAAAATCAACCCGCATGATGCACAAATTAGAGATTCAAAGGTAACATCTCTACCTCTAAGGTTTTTGATGGAAACAAAAATGGTCAAGGAACACTCAAGGAACCTGGGTCGATTCTCCGAAACCCCGCCTTAGATCTCTCCTCCTAACAAGATCAATACCAAGACTCATCATATTCGACATCCACACACTTAGATCTATAGATAACGAGCATAAATCTAAGATCATGAGAGAAGAGGAGGAGTAGATATACGTAGATCTAAGAAACCAAACAAAAGGATTACATACCTCGAGAAGTTGACTTCGATTCGTGAAGAGATGCCTCCGGATCACCTCTTAAATTTTTGGGATAGATTCTTCTACCTCTAATGAATGGTAATACCGAGTTATGGCCGCTTAGGGTCTTAAACAAACCATTTAGAGGAAAAATAGTTCAGATCCACAATTTTAGGATCTAACTTTAAGTGCCCACATGGTTATTCCGCACGGTATAACAAACCATGCACTAACCGTGCGATAGCTTCTGCCTCGACAACAATCCTCGCACGGTTATGCCGCACGATTTGTCCTAACCATGCGCCTCCCGTGCGAAGGATACTTCCACCAACACCAACCTCGCATGGTTTGGCCGCACGGTTTGAAAAACCATGTACCTCCCATGCGAAGGCCATTACCCCTTTAGTTTCCCTTAATGGTCCACCAAAACGCACACCCAAGTCACCTTGATTTCCCGAAAACACCTCTAGCCCCACAATTTTCACAAAGGAATGGACTGGAGAGGTCCGAGCCATTACAAATAAATTTTACTACAAATATTTATTATAAAGATAAAAATATTTCTTACATAATGGTTTTTTATTAATAATTTTTAGACATTATATAATTTAATTTATTTATGACACAATGATGATGCAATAATTACCTTATTAATGAAATATTAACATAATTGATGTTTTAAATAACCAAATAAATGTAATTTGGGACTTTTTATAAATTCCACTAATTTTATAGGTTAATATGACATGTTAATATATATTTAATTAACTTTGGTTGAAATAATCATTCTGTTATGATTTTCAAAAAAATCAATTACCAAATAGTTTTCAAATTGACATAAAATAGTTTTTAAAAAAAATATTATATTATTAATTATCATTCTATTCATAAAAATATATGGTTCGACAAAATGACCTATATAAGGTTATATATATTAATAATGAACCACATGAGGTTATTTTGGCTTGTTATAGTATGTTTATTAACCATATAGTGTAATAAAACAACAAGACACCGTAAAAGTTAAATAATTTAACTTAGAGTTAAATATAAATGATAAGGTTAAAATATTAACATAAACTTGTGTAAAACCTATTTAATGAGAGGATTTATACCCATACCTACTTTATCTTAGAAATAAATCAATTTGGAGCTATTATAAACCGAATATGACTTTATTATAAAATAACATTTTAAGTTTTTCCTAAGGTACCCCTCTCCCCCCTTAAAAAGGGCACCTCCTCCCTCTTCACTTTACATAATTTTGAGCATTAAAGATCAGAAAAACCATGCCCATTTCCATTATAAACTTCCCTATAAAAATTATAGAGGTTCTGGTCTCCTCAAAAGACCAACTCTAGTGCCTGAAGAGGAATCTTAAAAGAGGTGCGTCGACGAAGAGGTAATCTCTTCTACCGATTCTTTCATGTTTTCTCTCTTCTTAAAATTCTTCTTATTTAGTTGTTCCATTATAAAGTAATAACATCAGTATCACTGATATACAGATATTTTATTATAAATATAAAACAACCCCATTTCACTTTCTATCCATCCTATGGAAAATGAAATCACTGCGTCTGCATACGTACAAAATACCATCTCCACGCCGTGGTGTAATCTATTTTTCCACCACCACCTTACTTTGATGTGTATAATGGTGTAAAGAATAACTATATATAGTTATTATAACATCATACCTGTTATGAGATATTATATCATCCACTACAATTCAATTCAATAATTCTGGGAATGATATCATCGCTCGTGCGTACGTACGGATTACCATCTCCACAACGCGATGAGATTCATTTTCCATGTTAACCATTCAAGAATGATTATAAAGTATATATAATGAATAATAATAAAATATATGATATGATAAATCTACTGGATTTATGTATATATATATATATGTCATCTACTTAATTCCATTCAAGTCAATATGGAACAGAAAACATCGTTCATGCGTACGTACGGCCTACCGTCTCCATGAACAGTGTATTTCATTTCATTTATATATATATTATATATATATACTGAATATATCTGATATATAAATAATGATTTAAATTTTTGAATTACGTAAATCATTATATAAGTAATAATAATATCAATAATAACAAGTCCAAACACATACAATAAATAAAATGATTTTACCCAAAACGCTTCTTTAACATGGAATTTACAAAAGTAACAGGTAATATAAAGTCATAGGTGAACCATATATGATATAATAACAATTAATATGATTCTTTAATACGTCAATGGAATTATTTAAATCATTATATAGGAGGATCAGATAGGTATGAAGCATATCATACATAAGGTAAGGGATAACTTTTCCAATCTCGTTTTTATCCGAGATTGTTTATTCGTAAGTATTTACTGGGGTTATATTTATCATCCATGTCCCTATTTTCTAAAAATGGTTTCATGTATGTTTAAATTCATTTTTAAAAATTATTTACTTTTACTACATGGTATGTACGTAATATTTTTTTTATTTACCATGCGAGGTACTTTTTGACTTTTCCAGCAAAAGTACGAGAATAATGTTTTTTTAACTTATACGGAAAGAACAGATTTTTATGTTTTCATAACGCCAAATTTTCATGAAGATTCCTTTACAATATTTCATTATTATTTTCAAAAAAATCCTTTTCTTTTAAAATCACATGGAATTTTTTGAAAAAAATGATTTTGAAGAAGAAAGGATATTTTCCTCAAGAATTCATTTCAAGTGTTTTGTCAAAACTATTTTCCATCTAAGATGACGTTATTTAGTATGATTATGTTTCAAGTATAATGTATTTATTTTTTACATGGTTTGATTCTTATTATGATTAAATGATATCCATTTGGTTTATATGGATTACATTATGATGGGATGATGTTTATGAAACCCATTTTATTCTTTGGGTTATGATGAATGATTTATGTTTAATTTGTGGAACAAGTATGAATGATTTCATTATGAGATGGGTGGGACATATATAAACCTCCAATTAATTGGGTAAATATTTATATCTAATGATATAGACATTGATGGATTGGAATGTTAATTCGGTTCAGTGATATAGGACTGGAACAAGGAGTGAACTCGATTCAGTAAGGGACATTGTCCACTAAGATGGTCTTGGCAGCAATGCCTTGGCTACTATGGAAATAATATCAAGTGATTAATGATTTTCCACAATTTTATGTTTTATTATCATGATATGTTATCATGATTTATCTTCCATTATGATCGATGCCTTACGTACTTCCATGTTTTATTTCATTGCTCAAGATTTTGATGATTAAACATTATGTTCATGTTTTTAAATTCAATGGTATATGGTTTTTTTATTTTATCCATGATTAACCTTACTAATTATTTGAGCTCACCCTCTATATGTTTTCTTTTTTCTAGGATATAAATAAAGGTTTTAGGTATGAAAACAAAAGGGGATGATCTTTATGGGAGATGTTGAAGATCTTTCACCATGATTAGATGATTATGTTCTGAGCCTCCAAAGTCCCTAAACTATTATGGTCCATGAGTGTTGGTGTTTGTTATGTATTAAATATTTTGAAAAAGTAATTTAATGTCCATGTACGTCAAGATTTGGTTCTCTACATTTGGTATCAGAGGAAAGGTTTAGTCAACCTTTGGAAACTAAGATGAGAGATCTTTAGTGAGATCCCTAGAGATATTTCTAAGGTATGTCTTGGGATGTCCCTAAGATTTAGTATAACTATATGTTACAGTCCTAGAATTATTCTGAGGATCATGAATAACCTAGGGTGAACCTAGGGTTTCATGGATTAATGAATGTGTGATAAGTTATACATCCCATAAGTGACTTTTTATGATTATGTGGTTCCTTGTTATTTTAACAGTTCTTACACCATGGTTTTTGGTTTTAGTCAATGGAGGGAACCAGAAGGAATTGGCTCAACAATGAATCCAATGGAAAAATTTGTGATGATGAGAAAAAAATATCATAATTCCTAGAATGAAAGATTTTGTGATTATGCCGAATCATTTGTCGTGATATATGATTAACAAGGTGAACTTTAGTGGTATTCCTAATTCATCAAATAAGAGGAAGATGGACTTTGATGCATATTCGAATGATGAGGAGCATAGAGAAAAAAAATTGAGATTTCTAAATAAGGGAAGAAGAACCTTGATGAATACATCAAATGGAGGGGAAGATGTTATATGTGTGGAGAGAAGGGTCATAGAGTGACAGACTGTTATGGAGTTCAATGTCTTATCTGTGGAGAACATGGGCATTACACAACTCAATACCCTGACCTAAAAGGATACTTATAAATAAAGGAAGGATTTTTTTCATGACAATCATTACAGAGGATGGATTGAAGTTTTTATGTATTGGTATTCAATAATAATGTTGTTGAGTTACTTTTATGGTATATTGGAATATCTATGTATTGGTCCATTGTGGTTTTCAATAATTTTATTGTACCAGTAACCATGAAAAGTGATTGAAATATTTTTGGAAAGAAGTTGAAATGAACATAATTAAGGGATAATGAGAAAATAATATGTACGATAGTATTCATGATCTCATGAATGATATAAGGACAATGTGATATCATGGTTTGAGTATATCAAAATTTTGGGATTTTGGTATATGTAAAGAGTTAACTTTTGACAGCATTCATGTTTTCACTAAGCTTCAATGGGTATTCATTTTTCAATACAATACATGAATAAGGTATTCACATGTTTGGAATGTGTCCAAAAATATATATCGTATGATATCTGGGTGATAAATGATGGTATTCATATGCTCGGTAGATGACATTTCAAGTAATTGTTTTTATTATACTATGAGCATGGATAGAAGAATTTTAGATAAGCCTAAATATTGGAATGGATTATGTTGGACATAAGATAGTATTATTTAAGGATAGAAATTATTTGATATTATTGATGGGATGTTATAAAAATGTAGTTTTAGAAAAAGGACAACCTACAGGATGGGCGACAACCCATTACATCAGACAAAGTTATGGGAATCAAACCCACAACTGAAGTGCAACATGCCTTTATCACCTACCACTGGCCTACATGAAGTCCCTGGTTAGTAGAAACTAGTTTTATTTTATTATGCACGATGATAGATGAAGTATAAGTCCATTTTTGGAACCATATACGATTAATCTCACCATAAGATGGACTTATGCGTATAAGTTTTTCTAACCTTATGTTTGAGATAGATGGAATGACCTATCATTCTATCACCCGATCTACTAACACTTGCTGGAAGACAAATTAAACTTCATTTCATTAAGAGATGAAGTAGAAATTGTTCAAGGCACAAAAAACAGTAAGATTGTACCAAAATCAAGTAAGTATTTCTTTTAACATTAGGTAAATGATATTGGAAACCAAAAATGTCATCCTAGTGCCTGCATATCTGATGAATTATATGTTACCTTACATCATCACAAATTTATGGCTTTGTGATTGTTGGTTTTTTCATAGCCATGCCCTCTTCCACTCTCCATCAGAACATGATTGTTAGATTACTATTCCATATCCATATTTTCACCTATGTTCTTCTATGTGGAAACACAGTGATGAGTTAATTTGGGAAACCGTTACATTTCATACATTAGTTTTTAAAATTTAGTTTTAGTATTCCTTTTTACGATGTGGGTTTCTATGAAAGAAACTTTCAAGTAGTAAACGATTTATAACACAGACAAATTTCGAGGGCGAAATTCATTTTAAGGGGGATAGAATGTAACACCCCTAGATTTTATGAGAAGTACTCTTTTTAATTTATTTGATGTCTTGTGTTGTATGCTACACAAATATTGTCTTGCACTATACACAAAACCATATTAGCTTGCAGTATACACAACACCATTCTTAGATCGTGTTACACAAAATTTCAAGTTCGTTTGACAGAATTTATTCTATGCAACATTGAGTGTATATAAATATATTCAATGTATAAATGAAATATGGTTGTATTCTATTATACACAGCAACAAAGGAATCTTTCACTACACGAAACCCTGACTTGGCTTGATTTACAAGCAATCGCGACCTTCCACGATTGTGTGCATTGTACGCAATACCGAGTTTCACTAAACAACGATATGTTATTAAAATATTATATAAACAAGACGTTATGAATAGTAATACCCACTTTTTGAAATTTTATAAATTTTATCATTCAAAATGGACTTCATTTTTGGATTCAGAATATCGAAATTAGCCTAGGGTGAAATTTTGGTATTTTCCTGAAAACATTCAATTTTTGATGAATAGTGAAAACACCGATTTATTGGTTAAAACCGAATTTTTAGTTAAATAATAATTTATTTTATTTAAATTTATTTTAGGTAAAAATAGATATATAATAATTATACAAGTTCAATGTAATTCATTGGAGTCATTTTATAATAATTTTAGATATATAAAAATTTTATTGAACTTTTCACCGTCTTTTACCCACCTCCTAAGAGCATTTGTAATTGTACATAAAACGTAATTTTACCACTTCTGTGAGTTGAATTTCAAAAATATGAGAGACATGGTTAATATCAAGGAGTAAAATGTGGTTCAATAAGATAAAAATATTTTTTGGTGAATAATAACTTTTAACTTTTAATTACCATAGTTAAAATTAAATAGGGTAATTACGGGTAAAAATGATATTATTATTACGATAAAACATGTCCTAATTCAATTGGATAAGTTTAATTCGACCAAAAATAACCTTAGGAACAGAATTTTTCCCTTTAGGTCCACTTGGATTAGATTAGGACACCTATTACTATTTTATTTAAAGAAGAGTTAAAAGTGTCAAAATCAATGTTTAATAACTAAATTATTTTTAATATAGGGTTATAGAAAAGATAAATTAGACAATAAATATTAATTAGAAATATAAAAAAATTTAATACATAATTGTATTTTAGTTATAATTTTTAGACATTAAATAATATAATTTATTTATGACACAATGATGATGTAGTAATTACATTATTAATGAAATATTAACATAATTGATGTTATAAATACCCAAATAAATGTAATTTGAGACATTTTATGAATTAAAATAATTTTATAGGTTAATATGACACATTAGTATTGATTTAATTAACTTTTTTTGATTTAATCATGCTGTTATGATTTTCAAAAAAATCGATTACCAAATAGTTTTTGAAATTGACATAAAATAGTTTTTAAAACAAATATTATATTATTAATTATTATTCAATTCCTAAAAATATGAGGTTCGATGAAATGACTTAGATAAGGTTTTATATATTAATAATTAACCACTTGGGGATAGTTTGTATTTTTATAGTAAGTTTATTAACCATATAGTGTAATAAAACAAGCTGACACGGTAAAAGTTAAATTATTTAACTTAGAGTTAAATCTAAATAATGAGGATAAAATAGTAAACTAAACATGTCAAAAACCAATTGGTTGAGAGGATTGCGTCCCATTACCACTTTATATTATAAATAAATCAATTTTGAGCTATTATAAACCGAATATGACTTTATTATAAAATAATATTTTAAGTTTTTCATATGGTGCCCCTCTTCTCCCTTATAAAAGGGAACCTCCTCCCTCTTCTATTTACATAATTTTGAGCATTCAAACTCAGAAAACCCCTGCCCATTTCACTTTTAAAATTCCCTAGAAATATTATTGAGTTTCTGGTCTCCTCAAAAGACCTACTCTAGTGCCTTAAGAGGAATCTTAAAAGAGGTTCTTCGAAGAAGTGGTAATCTCTTCTACTGATTCTTTCATGTTTTCTTTCATCGTCAACTTCTTCTTCATTAGTTGTTTCATTCTAATGTAATAACATCAGTATCACTAATATACTGTTATGTTATTATAAATATTAAACAACCCCATTTCACATTCTATCCATCCCACGGAAAACAAAATCACCGTGTCTGCGTACGTAAAGAATACCGTCTCCACACCGCGGTGTAATCTGTTTTTGCACCACCACCTTACTTGGATGGGTATCATGGTGAAAAGAATAAATATATACAGTTATTATAACAACATACTGATTCTGAGATATTATATCATCCACTCCAATTAAATTCAATAATTATGGGAACTATATCATCGCTCCTGCGTACGTACGGATTGCCGTCTCCACGACGCGAGGAGATTCATTCTCCATGTTAACCATTAAAGAATGATTATAAAGTATATATAATGAATAATAATGAAATATATGACATGATAAAGCTACTGTATATATATATATATATTTCATCTACATACTTCCATTCATGTCAATAAAGAAAGGAAAACAGCGTTCATGCGTACGTACAATCTACCGTCTCCATGAACGGTGTATTTCATTTCATTTATCTATATATATATATACTGAATATATATGATATATAAATCATTATTTACATTATGTAAGTAAGTAAATCATTATATAAGTAATAATAATATCAATAATAACAATTCCAAACACGTCCAATAAATAAAATGAATTTACCCAAAACGCTTCTTTAACATGGAATTTACAAAAGAACGGGTAATATAAAGTCATAAGTGAAACATATATGATATAATAACAATTAATATGATTCTGTAATAAGTCAATTACATTATTTAAATCATTATACAGGAGGTTCGGATACTTATGAACCATATCGAACATAATGTAAGGGAAAAGTTTTCCAATCTCGTTTTTATCCGAGATTGTTTATTCGTAAGTATTTACAGGGGTTATATTTATCATCCATGTACCTATTTTCTAAAAACGGTTTCATGTATGTTTAAAGTCATTTTTACCCATTTTTTACTTTTACTACATGGTATGTAAGGAATCTTTCTTTTATTTACCAAACAAGGCACTTTTTGACTTTTCCGGCAAAAGTACTAGAAGAAGGTTTTTTAACTTATATGGCATGAACATATTTTTATGGTTTCATAAAACCTAATTTTCATGAAGTTTACTCTACAATATTTCATTATTATTTTGAAAAAAATCATTTTCATTTAATATTTCATGGAATTTTCAGAAAAAAATGATTTTTAAGAAGAATGGATATTTTCCTAATGAATTCATATCAAGTGTTTTGTCAAAACAATTTTCCATATAAGATGAAATTATTTAGTATGATTATGTTTCAAGTATAATGTCTCTATTATTTTCATGGTTTTATTCTTCTTATGATTAAATTATATCCATTTGGTTTATATGGATAGCATTATGATGGGATGATGTTTGTGAAACCCATTTTATTCTTTGGGTTATGATGAATGATTTATGCTTAATTTGTGGCACAAGTAAGAATGATTTCTTTATGAGATGGGTGGGACCTAAATCTCCCTCAAATAAATTGGGTAACGATTTATATCTCATTAGATAGACATGGCTCGAACAAAAAGTTAATCCGGTTCAATGATACATGACGGAAACGAGGAGTGAACTCGATTCAGTAAGGGACATTGTCCACTAAGATGGTCTTTGCAGCAATGCCTTGGATACTATAAAATCATATCAAGTGCATAATGATTTTCCACAATTACATGTGTTATTCCAATGCTATTTTATCATGATTTATGTTACATTATGATCTATTCCTTATGTAATACCATGTTTTATTTCATTGCTCATTATTTTTATGTTTAAACATAATGTTCATGTTTTTAAGTTCAAATGTATATGGTTTGTTTTATGTTATACATGCTTACCCTTACTGAGCATTTGATCTCACCCTTTATATGGTTTCTTTTCCCCAGGTTATAAAGAAAGGTTTTAGGTAAGAAAAAAAAGGTGAATATCTTTATGGGAGATGTTGATGATCGTTCACCATGATTAGATGATTATGTTTCGAGCTTCCAAAGACACTAAACAGTTATGGTCCTTGAGTGTTGGTTTTTATTATGTATTAATTATTTCAAAAAATTAATGTAATGTTCATGTACATAAAGATTTGGGTATCTACAATAATTTTACCCCATTATAATAAACATATATGAATTTTTATTCAATTACTTTTTATTTTATATTTATATCCAAAAATTATTCGTTTTTATACTCATCGTTTTTTATTTTCACAAGGTAGATACTATGGAATCCACATTTTATCCTCTTATTCAATTCTCAAGATAATTTTATAATGGAAAATATGATAAAAATATGTATCATATACATAATATGGCTCTTATTTGTAGTTACCATATATTTTGTCACTGAAGTGTCATAATACTCACCAAAAGTAAATGATCGTGAATCCTTCTTTGAAACCAAAATTCAATCTTTAACTATTTTTAAAAACAATTAATAGACAACATCATAGGATAATTAATTGTTCATAAAACTTAATAAAGGTTCTCATCTGTTGAAATATAGGTTTTATATAGATCCATGGTCATTATAAAGGTATAAGAGTGTTGAAGACTCACATTGATGATATTTTGAGTGATGAGGTATTTTTTGAATTATATAATTTTTTTTAAATTTCACACCATGATTATGAAAAACATTCCATACTCTTTTTTTTCATCTATGACTTCATATAGTGAATATGGTAGATTCTATTGATCCATATGATACTGTTAATAAATTTTTTATGTGATCAAACAATATATACCTCATAAAATATATAGTGTTCATGATACCATGGTAATATATAATATTTTATAGTGAACCAATATTTATAATTATATTAGACTTCCATTGAAAAGATGGTTATTGTTAAACTAATAGTGATGAGAAAATAGTGCATGTTATTCTCTTTTTCTTAAGATTAGATTACACTACCATGGTTGGGGTTGATATTTTTTTAGGATCAATTTTGTTTAATGATGTTGATATTAGCAAGATTATCAAATATTTTTGTCTCTTATAGTCATTATAATTTTTATATCTAATTTGACGTTTAAAACCATAATGATGAACCATAGATATTGTTCTTCTATCGATTATTATAATACATTATATCCAAATTAATCATCTAGTATTTGTGGGTTAGGGTTTTAATCTCAAAGAAACCCAACAAATGCTAATTAAAAATGAGTTTTAGCATTAACAGGCTCATTTAGGATGATCACCATGTGTTAAAAAATATGATATGTGTTCTTGAAACAATTCCTTATGTACTCATCAACGTTATAATCAAATAATCATGTATTTATGTGTTATTAGATAAAATATAGTATGTTGAAATTGATCCACCAGTTTGATTTTTTGGATTAATATCACGAGTTGTAGTGATCATTATTTCATAAATATATACTAATATTTTTATGATTTTAACCAATATAGATAGTTATATTTCATATTATTTCATTATATACAGATAATACCTCAAAAAATAATCCTTAGTATGAATATTTAATTCATAATCATAGAATTGGTTGACTACTATCATTTCATATATTTATATTGATGAGGGAAAGGGTTATATTCACCTCTAATAGGTAGTGGGACCCACAAAAAGAATGGGTGCAAAAAATCATTTGTGATTTGTAGTTGATTACCCACCAGATGAAAAGGATATCCTTATATATTATTAATTATATATTGAAGTTGTCACCTCCATAATTTTTGGGCTTCCTGGAGATCATATATATATATTATATTATTGGTTGTACTTATATAAATATACAATTCGATACCCATATTTTATTTTACAGCCACAATTTTACCCTATACATGTTACTTGAAATCCAAACCATGGATTGATACAAGATGATATACTAGGAATACCATTAATAGAATGGTTTTTAGACCTACTATAACACCTCCCCACAACCCCTCCCTTGTTTATAAAAAGAAGTATGGAGGACCCTATGGTATTAACATTATTCTATAAATATTATCTTTAGTTTATTGGATATTATTTTTCTACAAATTCAATTAGTTTTTCCTATGGATATGGTGTGTTTCTATTAGTTCTTTTGGAGTTGATAAAATTACATGTAATAGTAACGAGACCGCTAAACCTATTTATGATTATATTTATTAATGAAATAAATATTTGAATTTTGTTAAACAATGTAAATTTTATAATCTTTCCTGTCCTCCTTGGATTAATAATACAGTACTAGTTATATGGTGGACACTTAGATTTTGAGTCCGGAATTAATTAGAGTTATTATTTTCAGTTTTATTATTTTCTTATAGTGGAGAAGTTGTTTTATACAATAGAGTATGGGGATAAGATAACCAATTTTATTTGGGTGGTGTAGTAATATATTAGTCACCAATTCCATTTTTATTATACTTTTTGACCATTTATTGGTGATCTTCTTGAGGAGATAACATTATTATTTTCAGTTATGATTGGAAAATTGTGATATATCATAACATTAATATATTTTGAGTCACTTATAACCATCGTATTAAATGTGAGTTCGATATCAATGAAAAAAATTGAGATCATGAGTGTCTTTAAAATCACTTCTGACGCACTGTAGGAAAATATAAACGAGGGGGGGGGGGAGAATATCCTCCCCTCCCGTAGATGAATTACTATATTTCCTTATATAAAATTTTGGGCACCATGATATCTGATGTTAATATTTGGTCATCCAAATATATTTATTTTTTTAGCATGGATAACTTTTAAAATAATTTTCTAGTAATTATCAGGTTAATATTTTGTATACATGGTGATGTATGTTTCTGTATAAGACAGATATTTGGCCACTCATGTTCGAGTATGTTTTATCTTCATGTTTTGATTAGATAGAGATAGGTTAATTGAATTGGTCAGGATCATCAATCATCTTTATTATATAAAGGTGTCATGAATTAAAAATGTATAGTTGTGGGGTGGTTTGGGGATGATATTATCATTTCATGAGGTTCTTTTTAGTTTCTTTCATTAAGAGTGGAAAAACACCAACTAGATCCTTTATATATTTTTATGTGTTTCTATTTGAGTCAAAAGTGAAAATGTATGGATTTAAATTTCGGTAAGGGTAGAGAAAATAGTTATTGGGAATATTCATATATGAATATTTGTTTTATAATAATTGGTACCATTGTTTTTGTAATATACAAGAAACAAAAATCTTTCCTTCATAATAATTTCACCTGAAGAATATGTTTTGAGTCAGTGTAGAATTATTATTAAAACAATTACTTATAGGGACTATTATAGAACTATAATTCTGATATTATTCTTACATGGATCACTCATTAAATTTTGAATGCATAATGCTCTAAAAAAATTCTCCAGTCAGTGAATTATTTTACAGATAATGTATATGATTAATAGTTTAACAGCATTTAATTGAAAGAATTTCTAATTGATTAAAAAGGTACCTAGTATATAATCTCAATAATTTTCATGTACATTGATTTTTGGGTCTTACTATTTTATATCACTTGGTTTATCATGAGAATATTTTTATTTCAAATAGGGTGAACTCTATAAATGGAATTTATGATAAGTTGATTATATTTTTATTATGCGTTATGTTTCTAGATCCCCTAGGAAATGATCCTCTAGGAGTGAATTCTATTCATGAAATAATAAATTAATCAATTACCCAAGGCTATATTATGATATTTAAAATTTAGTAGAAAATAATTTTTTCCCTTTTCATGGACGGAAAGTATTATTTATTTGTAGAATATATTTTTTACAGTTTTCTATTTATTAAGAATAGGTCCCAAAATTTGGGATTGGGGAAATATATATTAAAAATTGTTAAAAAATATATTCCCTAATGTAATTTCTCTAAAAAAATATATATTACGTTCATTCCATTGGTAAATGGATGTGTTGCTCACTAGAAAGTTGAATTTGAGTGTTTTTTAAATAATGTGAAATTTAATGACAATTAAATATTTATATAATAAATTATAATATTTTAAAAATTAACAGGAGATGATATGAAATATATATATATACCTATATGAGTATTCGAACATTGTATCTATGCCTATAATGTGGGATAAGTTTTTTTGGAATGGTCGGTTTAACATAGTTTTGAAATAATTTATGTGTTATTTTTCATAGCCATAGACAAAGACATTATTTATGTTTGAGATGTTTACCAGGAAACCTATGTCAACATCAAAAATATTTTGAAAAATCAAAATTATATAATAAAATGGGTTTTTGTGACATAAATATTATTGGATTTGGATGTTTTGTTTTGATCACCAATTGAGATGGTGATAGATTATGAATTATATCTATTTTATCAGAATTACTAAAATCACTAAGAGGTAATTAATTATTATTAAATTTTATGACTAGTTATTTTTTCTATTTTTAATATATTATTTTTCATCGTAAGTATATGAAAATCTAAATTACATTTGGAAATTATCTATTTTAGATATTCACTTTTATTACTCATTTTATAAAGTTGTTTGTGTCATATTTTTAAATATTTTTAACTTAAATTTATATTGATATTTTTTTTGTGTGTCATGTAAATTTTATATGTATTATATTTCGATAATTTTCAAATAGGTATCTTTAATTAAAATTATTCTATCATGTGGTCTAAAAAACACGGATTAAAACTAAAAAATTGATGGTATGATCTCCCACAAACCACTGTTCTTCATCATCATCCTATCCTCATCTATTATCATTATAGTATATAATTTCATTTTTGGGACATGGTTGAAAATGATTTTGTTGGTCTATAATGAGGATTATGATAGGGACATAGTTGGTACTCAATTATTGGATGAACAATGAATGGGCGGTGACAGGGTCAAATACCAATTTGGAATTTGGTTTTAGTTTAACAAATAAATGATAATCTCATGACTACATTATAGAGATATAACTATGAAAAGGTGATATAGTACCCTCTAATTCCATTAGTCCATATCAATAATGTATATTTGACAGACAATAGAGGATACTATGATGGTGATTAAGTAGAATTTCATTGGTGAATGGATCTAGATTTAGTATTTTTGATCACAAGGAATATATTATCTAAAAAACCATTTTTGAATTGATCTTTGTTTCAATTTAGGATTTATATAGATTACATAAATATCATATGAAATGTGGAACCTCAATTTATTCCATGTCACACAATATATTATCATATATGGTTTGTGTATTATGTTTATTGTAACATTATATGAACTATATATATAAAAAAATAATGTAAAATCTACATTATTTGATATGTACACATAAAACTATTCAACTATCCAAATTGATGATATGTATTATAAAAGTGAATACCATTTCTCTATAAAATTATTACTTTAAAGAGTGAGTACATGATAAGGTGTCTATGCATTTATATATAACGACTCAACCCATATATAAATGGAAACATTAATATTATATTAGTTATGTTCATGTAGAATAACCATTAAATCATATATTATTTACTCATAGTAGAGAAGAATCAATAATGTTAATGATAATTACTTGAGTCATAGAGTACACATAATTGAAATGGGGAATTTTCTAATTTCTAGTTTTTTCACTAAATAATCTATTTCATTAGAAACCAACTTAATATTTGAGTAGTGTAATGTGGGGTAAAACCCAAAGAATTTACATAGTGTTTCAAATCCAAAATACCGAAAAAATAATATGTAATAGAAATATAAGGATAGATTGATGGGTTAAAATAATGAAAATATTTATTAAATTAAATGCAATAATTAATCTACTATAATAGTAAGATATGAGAACTAATGAGGTTGAACAGTAAAAAAAATACGAGATACATATTTGAATTGAAAAATATATATTCTTCTAGAAATAAATTCAATGATGATAGTAAAATAAATTTGATTAAAATAATGGAATTTCCATAAATTTCATTTATCTGTCTACATTGATTAGTTACATTGCTATATAGAATAAATTGTCAAAAAGAATTCAATGTCATGACGATTCACTCTTGAAAAATAAAGCCACCCAGATTAACAAAATAAGAACATAAAATGGTCTTTTTAGGTTTATAATCCATTGTTTGACAACCACATGTTCATGTAATGATGATCCAAATATTATAATTAAAATTTTGAAATTAGAAAATAAATATATAATTTCACATTTAGAAACATTGATTGCATCCCATAGAAATCAATTAATTTTTTTGGGATTAATGTAATTTTTTATTAATAAAATAAAATGTTGTTCTATTATTTACACATGTAATATCATCATTATAATGTGAATGAAATAATGTAGAAATTAAAATAAAAAAAATAAAAAGGTATAAAATGATGAGGAATATTTTCTTTAATTGTAGTTAATTAAAATTCAATACAGTCCAATCCCCTAAAATGATTAAGTATTACATGTTCATGATATAAGAATTAATATACATTTAAATCATATAAATAATCAGTATAATAAATGATTATGAAATATAGGATATAGAAACATCAATGATAATATATGCATATTTCGAAACCAATTTTACACTATACTACCTCTCCGAACATCCACCCATTAGCACATTTATCGCACCATAAATACTCATCTTGTAGAAGTCTCCCCATTAAAAAAATCGATCATCAAATTATTTTTGAATTATCCTTACAATTAATATTAGTATAAACTCATATAGAATTACTAAATTTAATTTTATTACTTACTTAAATTTGGATCTCTACATGGAAGCATATCCATGCTTTTATTCTTCTTTTGGTTATTCTAGTAGAGTTTCTAATAAAATTTCTCTCCTCCCAAATAAGAATTCATTGACTCCAATAATTTTCTATCTAGATGTTTTATTAGGTTAATTGTGAAATGATTCATCTTACCCAAGTCATATTCAGATCTCTAATTTTCAAATCATATAGAGCCTCAACCTACAAAAATTTTATTTTCAGTTTCTAGAATTTAGGGAACATGAGCCTTTTAAAGTAATTATAGCTTCACACAGTCTTGGAATTTTGAAATTAAGAAATATTAAGTATTTTTTTCAATCATATATAAAATATTAGACATGAAAAATTATTGTTTTTTGGAAATATGAAGAATATTTTCTAACATCTAGTTTCCTCTTAAATATAATTTGTATCACAAATTTCCATGTAAAAATTACAATATATATTAACATTAACATATTCATAAACCTATAACAAGTTACTTTTGATGTTGTGATTAAGAGGAAGATTTATGTTCGTTAGTTTTTGATTTTTAAAAAATAATGAATAATATTTATTGAATTTTTTAATCCCTGCAAATATAATTATGATATTTCACCTCTCAAATATGATACTTATCACCTCAAATGATGATTTATATTCAATATCCTACATTACATAAACAAAATAATTAATAATTCAGTCACTTTTAAAATTTACCAATTATTATATAAAAATAAGACATCAACACAGAATGATTAATGATGATAAATTTTGTAGTAGTATTTAAAATCAGTTAAAAAACCATTTTTTGGCTAAAATAATGGATTATTTGAAGTATTGGGAAATAAATCAACAAAAATTATATAAAAATATTCAATATAATATTTACTATAAATTATAAAATAAATCAGAAAACATATTAAATAATAAATTATATTTAAATTAATTAAATTATAGTTCAATAAAATTATCAAGAAAAACTCAATTTCCTTGAAACATTGAACTAATTAAATTTCAAAATCAGAAAGACCCACGTTACAAAAAATATAAAGGAAATAACATTTAAACATAAAAAAATATTAATTTCTTTTAAATAGATAAGGAAATAATGTATCAAAATAAATTTCTTTTATGTTCTCCTACTCTTAATGCATTTATTTTCTTCCAGACAACAGTTAGATATATTATATGATAGATAAATCATCCAAAAAATAGAAGAATTTTGTTTCTAAAAAAGTAAAATTTTTAACATGATAATTAATCCCAAAACACTCTTTGAAATAAATGGACTATTAATATCTCAAAATCAAAATGTTGTGGTAAAAAGTCATTCTCCAGTTTGAATAAAAAGAAGATAAATTTTTTAAATTATTGATATATTTTAAAAAATTATTTTTGAATGCTATTTTTCTTTAAAATTTAACATTATATCTATGGAAATCAAACACAAAATTATCTTCTTGGCATAATTAGTTTAACAATGGATGAATTATAAAAATACTATGTATGATACCATATAAAACACGCAACACTAAGCTTAAATGAATAATGAAATACTATTATTTAAATATGACTATTGTAACATAGTTATTATATTATAGATTATGAATAGGATTAAAAAAGAAATTTAATGCTGATATATAGATCCTACACAATTTATTTTTTTAATTCTTATTAAATAACAACACTATTATAAAAAAGTAACTTAATACATCAACAATATATTTTTAATCAAAATAATATTATAATTTGATTTTATAAAATAATATAAAAATTAATTTCTATGTTAATTAAAAATTTTATCTGATAAAAATAATATTATTTTATAAATTAGTGTATCAAAATTATTATAGGTTGAAATTTTGGAATTTTACTAAAAAATTAATATATTAATGAATAGTGAAATGTCAAGATTTTTTTACAAATATCCATTTTAAATTAAATTTTACCACTATGATATAATGTTAATATTAAATTGAAAAATTAATTCATTATAGATAAAAAATATAAATAATTATTTTGGAATCGTCATTATTCTTCATTTTGGAAAGAGTTTATTTGGCATATAATCATAATATTAAAAAAAACTATTTTTATTTCATTTTATTCATCTGTATAAAATATACTTTCCACCACTTATAATAATTTTTTTTAATTGTATATATTTAATTGAACCATAAAATCACATATAATCTTGGATAAATTTTTATAAATTATTTTAAAAGATATATTTTTGTAGAATATAAATAAATACAATTGAGTGAAATTAATTATACATTATGACATAAAAAGACATAATTATTATTTATAAATTTTTTAAAATTTTGAAAAAAAAATTCATAAAAATATAATACAAAAATAATCCAAAAATTTAACGAAATATAATTTAAATATATAAGTTAGTTTTTATAAATATTGAAGCAATATAATTTTTTATAATTTAGTTCTTTTGTTTTCTAAAATTTCTAGTGAGGATATAATTAGCTGAAATGTTTACTCAACCATGACACAATGCTATTGAAAGAAGTTGATAATTAAACTATATGATTTTTTAAATACATAAAAGTTATTTTTTTGGATGAATTATTATTTCAATTAATTTTTATATTTAATAATAATTCATCAATAAGGGTTGAATTTATTATATTTTTTTTTATCAATTTCTAGTATTTTTTTCATAATAAATTTTGTGAATATTCCTTTAATTTTCATTAGAGGTTTTATATGTTATTTATAATTAGTTATATTAGTTTACAAAAAAAAATGTCATGTAAGATGAAAATTAAGATGATATATTGTCTATAATTACATCTAATGACAATTTATTATAAAATTGTTACCTTAAATGTAAAATTATATCCATTCGTTATTTAAAATGTCAACACCATGGTTATGGTTAAAATTTGTTATCCAATGGATTAAACCAAATTATATAGTCCAAAATGATGTATAATTATATTTATTTTTCGTTATGTCATTATAATAATATAAATAATCCGTATATTTCATTACATGTCATTTTTTATCTATTTTACATTAGTTTGATGCATATTATATTATAGAACATAAAACATCTACCAAAATTGACATTAATGATATTTTATAATAAATATTTTTTAGTTAACAAAAAATTCATAAATAGTCATATAATTATCCAACTGAATTAAATATGGCTCAAAATATCATTCATGTTTAATTTAAGGTTCACTTATTTTTTTTATAGAAATGTAATTAGTCACTCATATTTTTATAAATGTATATCATGATAATTGTGTGAAGACCCTGAAATTTGAAGGATTTTTTTTCATAAATACCTTGGAATTTTACGAGTTTGCGGTTTCTGACAGCACCTGATTCCAAGGCCTGATGTGCCCGGAATCATTTTCTGAATTTTTGTTTGGGTATTTTCAGTAAATGTACATGCTTGTTTTTCTATCTTTTGAACCGCTGCTCAGAATTGAAATCTCAGGGCACCGATGAACTCACAGCCCCGGAATTCGTTTAAGGGGACCTTTGCCGGAGTTGCGTTTTCTCGGGAGGAGAAGTTAATTTTTGGGGATTTATGATAAATTAAATAAAATTTTTGTACACAATTTTATATATGTTTGGGGGTTATTTTCTACAGGATGAAGTCAGGGGTGGGTCCCACACCCCACATAACCTCCCATGAGAGGATTTAGTGTGGTGGGTCCCACACGAACCCAAACCCTTCGCATCCCCTTAACTTTCTTAAACTCCCCATTAACACCCCCCTTAATTTATTTTGACAACTCCCCTCTTTAATTGTGACTGTCCATCTCTTTCACACTCCCATACATTTTTCCAACACTTTTTAATTAATAAATTGAACTCTTCAATTTATTAATTAAAGAGTTTGAATTTTGAAATTCATGTGTGAATAAAATTATAGCCTTAGCTATTATTTTTATTTGGCACTCGTTGTGTTGGGAGAACTTTGGGAATGCTGTAGAGAAATAGAAGAATAGTGTTCTTCTCTCAAAGAAGAACATTTACTCTCTCCAATGAGGAACTCAAGGCCCGGGACCGTCGTCTTCTTCATTCTTTTTTCCTCTGCATTAGGGAAAAAGACTACGCCCTCAAGGAACATCGACTACGTTTCCTCCTCAGATGCAACCCGACGACAACTAATCGACGCCATCATCGAATCATCTTTCCATGACACAGACAAATGAGCATCGAGATCAAGGTAAGGGGTTGGATATAATTTTAAGTGATTGAAATTATTTTCCATCCTTGGCTAATTTTTTTATCTTGTTCGTCCAATTGATATCGTCTAACACGGAGGGCACAAGCTGAACAAACATGGCTCGATG
The DNA here is from genome assembly GCA_963277665.1 of Viscum album. NCBI lineage: Eukaryota > Viridiplantae > Streptophyta > Magnoliopsida > Santalales > Viscaceae > Viscum > Viscum album. The sequence goes on from OY728165.1 coordinate 296,728,493, forward strand.
ACCCTCCGATGGTTTTTGAATAAGTTTGTGGTGACAAACGGAGGAGACAACGACCGAAGGTGGTGGCCAAGCACCGGCAAATTTGTGAATCATGGAACCGGGTGCCGTGCTGCAGAAGAACTGTGGCCCGCAATCTGCAGGCTGCTCGGCCAAAGAAGAACAGGCCCACCATAGCCATCTGGATAGGGAAACCGCATCGCCATGAGGGGAACTGCACTGCGAAGAACCGTGGCCAGCTTCCACAGGTCTCTTTGGCAGAAGAACCGGCCGGCTCACCAGCCGGAAGGAGCTGCGACACCCCTGGGCACTACGGGCAGAGGAACCAAGGCCTGCGACCAGGGGCCGCTGCCGCCGGGAGGACCGGGTGACTTCGGTCGGCCGAATGGGAGGGCAGCGCCGCCGGTTTGGGAAATAGGAGGGCCAAACCCCCCCCCCCCCATCCCCCTCACTGCTCGGTCAGCCAGGCCGAGCCCTGGGCTGGGCCGCACCACTCTGGGCTGGGCTGTGCCCCGCCTGGCCGGGCCGCGCCACGCCAGGTCGGGCAGGCCCCCACCCCGCCGGGTTGGGCCTCGCCATGCTGGGCCGCGCCATGCTGGGCAGGGCCGCGCTCCACTGGGCCGGGTCAACCCCCCTTCTAGGTTGGACCTGCCGAACCAGGTCAGGTCGACCCGCCAGCCCACTGGGCTTGATGGAACGGGCCTGTTTCACTTAAACGTGAATAACATTAAGACCGCACACCCGATCGACGCGCTGTCTGCGGTACTGAGATCCACATTATGTGAAGGTCTTTTAGAAATACTCTATGTGTGTTTTGTATGACTTTGGAAAATGGTCGGATTTGGAACGAGTGTAATTCCAACCGAGCCCCTGGAACAAAAAATCCAAAATCACTTAGACCGAGTGTCCGATTGACGTGTCGTCTGCCGTGTTGGGTTCCATTTTACGAGACAGAACTTCAGGATACATCATCTCTGGACTATGTAATAGTTGATTTATCGACCCCTTGGCTCGAGAAGCGGACCCTCCTGGAATCGAGTGTGCTGTGTGAAGGAACCCTAGAGCTGGCTGTGACTTCGACGACTACCGTACATGAATCCTCCGTGGGTTCGATGAAGAAGACTACTGTACATGAATCCTCTGTGGGTTCGATGACGATGACAAATGTACGGGAATCCTTCATGGATTCGATAGCGATGACTACTGTACTAGTATCATAAGTGGGTCTGACAGTTTGACATCTATAATAGTATCCTGAGTGGGTATGAAAGAGTAGCTGGTCTAGTATCCTACATGGGTCCCACAACTTAGCTGGTCTAGTATCCTACGTGTGTTTGACAGCTTAGATGAATCAGTGACTACATCTGATCATCTCTGTCATTATAAGAAAGATGTATACCTATGCGAATTGAGTCTTCAATTTCAATCATTATCATTGATGTGATTGAATTTATTTCCTGTGTGGACTGGGTTGTGTTTGGGCTCGAGACTTGGAGCCGAATTATGATTGATAACTTAGGTATATGTATGGGAATATAGCTATGTTGAGTTAGTTGATACATCGTTATTGTATCTTTCTTTTACGGTTTATCCTTCGTGGATTCTGGGAGACCTTTGGGGGTCTCAGGGACCCAACTGAGTATCATTATACTCACCCCTGTAGGGGCTATGCCCGCACTTCATTGTGTTGGTTGCAGACGATAGACAACGTTGACAGACGCTGAGAGCGAGCCTGGACCGGACGATACCCAGAGGTGGACCACACGGCGAGACGGTACACGGTGCAAACCGATAGACGTGGAGTGATGAGGTGGACATCTATAAGTACCCTTCAGGTAGGATTCTCGATTGATGTTTCAGGAGCTGCCCTTTTTAGCTTTTGTCCCTTTTTAGGTTGTAATTTATTTTCAGTTATACTGTACATTACTATTGGGCTTGTATTTCCAGCCCCTTTCCTTTAAACACTTACTTTTGTATTCAATATTACCTAGTGCCTTCTTCTATTAAATACTCTGTTGTGTTTGTTTACTTTTATAATGGAAATGCCTTCCCTTTTTATTGGGATTTACCCCTTTGGTGCTAGTCTCTAGCCCCTGGACTATGGAATGCGGGCTTGGGGTAGTCACGGCATGGGCCCCGAGGATGGGTCGTGACAAATTGGAATCAAAGGAGTCAGTTTTACCACAGAACTCAGGAATCTGATCATTCTTTTCTGTGAAGCAATAGTGTTAAGAGTATTGAGTGTGGTTTTTAGTCCAGGGAGTCCAGTGTTGGTCCGACGACCGAAATATCCATACACCAGGACCCTGATCTCTAATTTATGACTCAGTACACAAAAAAACTGATTGCATGTGTGTTTCAAAAAATTTCTTTGTGATTAATTTGATTCCACTCACCAGGTATACTTTTTTTGACCAAGGAACACCTATTTCTTTTCAGATGGCCCCACAATGGTATCCAGCTAGGGTTCCGAGTTACATACGAGATGGTATCCCACCGAGCGATGAGGCATAGGTGTAGGGACCCATCACAGCAAAGGCACCAGCGGTACCACTACCCACTGGGCCACCGATTCCACCAGCTCTAGTAGTGAAGAGTGGACACCGCCTGAGTGGGTTACATGAGTATAAATGATAGAGGCCGCCCAGGTTCCACGGAGAGACGAACCCACAAGCAGCTGAGTACTATCTAGAGGCTCTTGTCAGAGTTTTCAGATTGGTAGGGACACCAGCTGACCTTATGATGATCCTTGTCGTGAGTCTTCTACACGCAAAAATAGGTAGATGGTGGATACTAATGCTCCAGGTACATGATGAGGCATCTTTACTGTGGATGAACATTGAGATTCTTTTCCGCTTGGAGCTTGTTTTAACCACCCTTCGTGCGGTGCAGATTCAAGAGTTACTACATATGCGGTAGGGAAACATGATAGTAGCTTAGTACTCAGTGAGGTTCACTGACCTCTCACGATACTCCACGGACATGGTACGAGACCCATTCTTTAGGGCCCAGACCTTTGAGTAGGGACTCAGACATGAGATTAGGTCTTTGATGATCTCCCTCGGTATTTCGACGCAGGTGGGAGTACTAGAGCTAGCCCTTCTTGTGGAGAGCTTTCTTGTTGAGCCGACACCAGTTGTGAGACCCACCGTAGGATGACACATAGCAGAGTCTTCTGCATCCGGCAGTTGACAGTAGACGCAGAGGTCCATTTAGACAAGGCCATCAGGTGGGCAATCTCAGGATACAGGTTCGGTTGTTTGGGGCACACAAAACAGAGCCAGCTATATGAGGAACATGAAGTGTACTGCATGCGGAGGGCAGAGCCACATGGCTCGTGACTGCCTGACCCGCCATGAAGATGTGAAATAGATAGTAGAGGGTTCCCTTAGGTATAGGCAGAGGTTTGACCGTGGTGGTCAGTCAGGAGCAGGTGGACAAGGCAGAGGAGCTGGGCGAGTAGCAGTTGGTGGACGAACTTTTTAGGATCTACCACCACCACCACCAAGAGGTCCTCCCCGACCATAGGGAGCTAGTGGGATGAGTCTGGATCAGCTCCAGGCAGTTGAGGACAATGACCACAGTACAGTTGAGATGATTCGTGGTACTATCTGTGTCTACTCCACCATTTCTAAAGTACTTATAGACACAAGTGTGAGTCATTGTTTTATTGCCACTGCCCTTGTTCGGAGGATGGAGATTCTGACAGAGCCTTTGGGTCGATCCTTATGACTAGAGACTCGTACAGAAGTAGACTCGATGATTTCTCACTGGTGAGGACAGTGTGAGATTACTCTAGGAGGCAAGAGCTTCAGGTAGGATCTTCTTGTAGCGACGTCGAGGCCTTACAACGTCATCTTATGTATGGACTAGTTGTCTACAGTCCATGAAAATATCGATTGTATTAGGCTCAAAGTGTGGCGTGTTCGCACGGATGGGACTAGGTTCACCTTCACCGGAGATAAGGGAGCCTTTGCAGCATAGGATGGACTTTCGTGGAGGAGAGGGAAGCTGATCTCACCTCAGTTGGATAGTCACATCCACAGAGTAGTTGATGTTCGAAGTCTGAGTTTTCCTGTTCTGGTGGATCAGTATGCTGACGTTTTTCCTAAATACATTCCAGGACTACCTCCCCATAGAGAGGTAGACTTATACATAGACATGTACCCCGAGACATCACTGAAATCTACTCCAACATATCGGATAGCTCCCGCTGAGCATCATGAGCTGTGGGTACAACTTGAGGGCTTGCAGGGAAAGGGATTTATCTGACCATGTGTTTCACCCTAGGCTTCTCCAATTTTGTTATTCAAGAAGGAAAATGGGAGCGTGCGACTGTGTGTCGACTACCATCCCTTGAATCAGGTGATTGTGAAGAATAAGTACCCACTCCCTAGGATTGAAGAACTCTTTGATCAGCATATGAGAGCACGATGGTTCTCGAAGATAGACCTCAGGTAAGGATATCAGCAGCTCAAAGTTCAAGATGAGGATGTGTAGAAGACGGACTTCAGGTGTCGATATTGCCACTACGAGTTCTTGGTTATACCTTTCGGCATAACCAATGCTCCAACAGTATTCATGAATCACATGAACATGATCTTCCAGCCCTATCTCGATCGATTTGTCGTAGTTTTCATCGACGACATACTGATTTACTTGACTACTGAGGAGGAGCACGTCTAAAATTTGCGGTTTGTACTGAACACACACTGAAAGAACCAGCTTTATTGTAAGTTCTAGAAGTGCCAGTTCTATATTTGAGAGTTTCACTTCATGGGACATGTCATCTCAGAGGCTGGGGTAGTAGTGGATCCAACAAAGATCGAGGAAGTGCTTTCTTAGGAGCCACCCAGTAGTGTGACGGAGGTGCAGAGTTTACTAGGTTTAGATGGGTACTATAAGAGATTTTTTCCAGACTTCTCCAGAGTTACAACGCCACTTTCATCTTTCACGAAGAAGGGGAAACCCTTCGTCTAGTCAGATAGATTCCAGTAGAGCTTTTAACAACAGAGACAGAGGTTGACCAGTTCTCCGATGTTGAGGCTACCAGAGCAGGGTGTAGGGTACGTAGTTTAATGTGACACATTAGGGAACAGACTTGGGTGTGTACTGATGCAGGAGTGAGCAGTTATCACATAAAGCTCACGACAGTTGAGACAAAACGAGCATAAATATGCTACCCATGACCTGGAGTTAGCAGCTGTGGTCTTCGCCTTGAAGATGTGGTGGCACTATTTGATGGGCGAGCACATTACAGTCTAATCTGACCCCCAGAGTCTCAGATACATCTTCTCGTAGAAGGAAATGAACCTGAAATAGTCATGTGGGATCAAGTTCCTCTAGGACTATGACTTCGAGATATTCTATACTCCCGGAAAGGGGAACATTGTAGTAGATACTCTCAGCAGGAGAACGAGAATTCACCTGCTGGGAGAGGCGATAGAGAAACTAGCCCCGTTGTAGATATCTTTTGTGGATAGAGATTGTGAATCCGTTCTTTAGTCTCTCACAGTCAGTCCTCTACTTCTTTAGCGAGTCAGAGAGTTACAGCGTGTGGACGTTGACTGTGAGATGCGACGTGCTTAGATATCCGCATGGCAGACATCTAATGGAATTTTTGAAGGAGGGGAGCACATCATCCTCTTCAGGGGATGTACCATGGTACCAGTTTCACTATAGGAGGTGGTGCTGAGGGAGTTTCACACTTCCCCTCTAGTGGTACATCCAGAAGTGGTGAATATGTATCAAGATCTCAGACGTCAACACTGGTGGTCAGGTACGAAGAAGGCTATATCGGAGTTCGTTTCACGATGCCTAACTTGGAAGCAAGTGAAGGCGGATCACCAGGTACCAGGAGGCTTGGTACAGCCCTTAGAGGTCCTAATTTGGAATTGGGACGTGATATCCATGGATTTCAGGATGGGGATTCCACGTACGTCCAGAGGACGTGACTCTATCTGGGTGATTGTAGACCGACCCACCACTTCGTCCCACTTCACACCGATCAGAGAGCAGGGTTCAGTAGAGAGATTGGGACGCATCTACGTTCATGATATCGTATGGCTTTAGGGTGTCCCATCATCTATCATTTCCGATCGAGACGCTCGATTCAATTTTTTGTTATGGAAGGGGTTATAGGAGGCTTTTGGGACACAGCTAGGTCTGAGCACCACCTTCCATCCTTAGACAGACGACTAGACAGATATGACCATTCAGACTCTTGAATAAATGATCCATGCATGTGTCCTCGACTTTGGTCATATCTAGGAGGATCACTTACCCTTAGTGGAGTTTGCATACAAAAACAGTTACCACTCCACCATCGGGATGGCCCCTTACAAGGCACTTTACGAGCGACCTTGCAGATCACCTCTATGTTTGACAAACCCAGGGGAGTCAGCACTTGTAGGACTAGAGATGGTTCGGGCTATGACAGAGACTGTGCAGATCATCCAGGTGAAAATGAAGATTTCACAGAGCACACAGAAGGCCTATGCTGATAGGAGACGAAGACCACTGGAGTTCAAGGATGGAAACCACTTCTTCCTACGGGTCTCACCTCGATGAGGTCTACAGATATTTCTCCGGGGCGGCAAGTTGTCTCCTCGATTCATCGGACCATTCTAGGTTCTTAGAAGAGTAGTCGAGCTGGCTTACAGCTTAGCACTTCCACCTCAGTTGCACCGGGTGCACGACATCTTTTATGTATATCTGTTGAGGAGATACGTGCATGACCCATCACACATCATCGACCACGGGGAGATGGAAATTGATGACGGGGAGACATTCATTGAGGTCCCAGTGGAGATCGAGGAGTGATAGGAGCAGGTCTTATGTGGATGGTCGATTCCTCTGGTGCGCATTCGCTGGGAGATGAGAATCTCAAGGAGAGCACATGGGAGTGGGAGGCTCAGATGCGTGCTCAGTACCCTCATTTGTTTCCATAGTGTGTTATGTAGCTTTACGGGGATGAAAATCCTTGAGGTAGGAGTAATTTGAAGACTCAAAAATTTCAATGAATTTTTTTCCTAAATAATGTTCAATTTTACGAGTCTGTGGTTTCTGATGGCACTTAATTCTGAGGCCCAGTGTTCCCGGAATCAATTTATGATTTTTTGTTCAGGTATGTTCAGTAAACATACGTGCATGTTTTTATATCTTTTGAACTTGTGCTTAGATTAAAATCTAAGGGCACCGATGAACTCACAGCACCAGTATTCTCGTAAGGTGACCTTAACCGCAGTTGCGTTTGCTCAGGAGGAGAAGTTAATTTTTGGGGGTTTATGATAAATTAAATAAAATTGTTGTATACAATTTTATTTATGTTTGTGGTTATTTACTACAAGAGGAAGTTAGGGCTGGGGCTCACACCCCACAGATCCTCCCATGAGAGGATTTAGTGTGGTGGGACCCACATGAACCCAAACCCATAACCTCCACTCAACCCCCTTAAACTCTCCATTAACACCCCCCTTAATTCATTTTGACAACTCCCCTCTTTAATTGTGACTTTCCATCTCCTTCACAATCCCATAAATTTTTCCAAATTTTTTTTATTAATGAATTGACCTCTTCAATTAATTAATTAATGTGTTTGAATTTTTAAATTTATGTGTGAATAAAGTCATAGATTTAGCTATTTTTTTGATACTCATTGTGTTGGGAGAACTTTGGGAAAGCTCTGGAAAAATTGAAGAACATTGTTCTTCTCTCGATGAAGAACATTTAATCTCTCCAACGAAGAACTCAAGGCCCGAGACCATCATCTTCTTCATTCTTCATCCTCTGAGTCAAGGAAGAAGGCTCTACTCTACCCGTGAGGAACGTCGACTACGATTCCTCCTTGGATTCATCCCGACATCAACGAATCGACGTCATATTCGAATCCTCTTTCCACGACACTGACAAAAGAGAATTGGGATCAATGTTGGGGGTTTGATATAATTTTATGTGATTGAAATTATTTTCCATCCTTGGAGAATGTTTGTATCTTCTTTGGCCAATTGATATCACCTAATGTGGAGGGAGCGGGCTGAACGAACACGGCCCGACATCCCTCCGATGGTTCTTGAATACTTTTGCAGTGGTGAATGGAGGAGACGACGATGGAAGGCGGTGGCCGTGCTCCGGACTGTTAGAGAATCGCAGAACCCCATGCCATGCTGCAGAAGAACTGCAACCTGAAATCTGCGGGCCGCTCAGCCAAAGATGAGCTGGCTTGTCGTAGCCGGACGGACAAGGAAACCGCAGCGCCACAAGGGGAGCCGCGCTGCGGAGAACTGTGGCCCACATCTGCGGCTTGCTTCGGTGGAAGAACCGGTCGACACGTCGGCCAACCGGTCTGAAAGAGCAGCGGTGCCCATGGGCGCTGTGGGCTGCTCGCACCGGGAAGACCTACCTCGTTCAGCGGGATGGACAAAAGGGTGGCGGCTCCGGTTCAGGAAACCGCCCCCCCCCCCCCCCCCACCGCACCGCTCGACTAGTCGGGCCGAGTCGTGACCAGCCGCCGGGCCGGGCCGTGCCCCACCGGGCTGGGACACGCCCCACCGGGCTGAGATGCACTCTACTAGGCCAGGCCGACCCCCCCTGCTTGGTCGGACCAACCGAACCAGGTCAGGACGACCCGCTATCCCACTAGGCTTGACAGACCAGGCCTGTTTTACCTAAACATGAATAACTTTAACACTACGTGTCCGATCGATGCGCTGTCTATGGAACTGGGATTCTCAGGAAGTTATAGTCCTTTTGCGATACTCTAAGTGATTTTTGGATGGCTTTGGAAAATATTTAGGTTTGGAACGAGCGTAATTTAACCAGTCCCTTGGAACAGAAAAGCCGATATCACTAAGACCGGGCGTCCGATTGATGCGTCATCTGTCGCGTTGGGTTCCTTTTTACGAGATGGAACATTGGGATACATAAACTGTGGACTTCTTCATAGTTGATGTTTCGAACCCATAGATCGGGGAGCAGACCCGCCTAGAATCGAGCATGCTGTGTGCGAGAGCCCTAGAGCTGGCTGTGACTGTGATGACTACCGTACTGGAATCCTCCGTGGGTTCAACGACGACGACTATCGTACTGGAATCCTCTGTGGCTTCGATGACGATGAAAACTATACTGGAATCCACTATGAGTTTGACAGTGATGACTAATATACTGGTATCCTATGTGGGTCTGACATTTTTACTTCTAGACTAGTATCTTGAGTGGGTCCGACAGAGTAGCTTGTCTAGTATCCTACCTGGGTCCGACAGCTTAGCTGGTCTAGTATCCTACGTGGTTCCGACAACATAGATGAATCAATGACAACATCTGATCTTCTCTATCACTATACAAAAGATGTATACCTATGAGAGATGAGTCTTGAAATTCAATCTTTATCATTGATGTGATTGAATTGCTTTCCTGTGTAGACTGGGTTGTGCTTGGGCTCGAGAGTTGGAGCTGAACTATGATTGATAACATAGGTATATGTAAGGGCATATAACTAAGTTGTGTTGGTTAATACTTTGTGATTATATCTCTCATCTGTGGTTTATCCTTCATCGATTCTAGGACACCTTCTGGGGTCTCGGGGTCCCTACTGAGTATCGTTATACTCACCCCTGCACAGGTTATGCCCGCACTTCGTTGTGTTAGTTATAGATGACGAACAACGTTAACAGAGGCCGAGAGCGAGCCAGGACCAGACGATATCTGGAGGTGGACCACACGGTGAGACGATACATGGAGAAAACCGATATATGTTGATTTCTGAGGTGGACATCAGTACCTACCCATCATGTAGGATTCTCAGTGAAAGTTCCAGGAGCTTCCCTTTTTAGCTGTTGTACCTTTTTTAGTTGTACTTGCTTCTCAGTTGTACTATACTTTACTGTTGGTCTTGTATTTTCGGCCCCTTTCCTTTCAGAACATACTTTTGTATTTAGTATTACTTAGTGATTTCTTCTGTTGTGTACTCTGTTGTGTTTGTTTACTTTTATAAAGGCAATGCCTTCCCTTTTTATTGGGATTTACGCCTTTCGTTCTAGTCGCTAGCCCCTGGACTATGGAAGGAAGGCTTGGGGTAGTCACGACACGGGCCCCGAGGATAGGTCGTGACAAATTTTCAAAATGATTAATGGGTCTTAAAATAAAGGGAAAAGTGTGTAATCATTAAATACATCTGCAAAAGTTTTTTTGGATGTGTTTATTTAGAATAATTCTCATCCTATTTTACAAATATTTCAATTTTCTTAAATTTTTTTAGAAAAATCATTGTACATTAATTTAAAACATCAAAATATTCTAAGAGTTCACCTCCACTAAATTATAAAAGGTAACTCATATATTCTCCTCTCCACACAAAGATAACCCTTATTACTAGAAAATTAATGCAAAAAAACATAATATATTCCATTCCAATGTTTTAGATGTATTATTTAGTGGATAATACATTTTAAATTGGGAATATGGTGTAATCTAAAAGAGGTTATCAATATAATATGTGTAGTTATCAACTGAGTGTTTTAATTTTATTTCATATTCTACTACATTAAAAAATCATCAAATGATGATGAAATAATACAATTAGTATATTATATATAATGAGATGTTATTATGTTAATGTAAGACCTATATACATCTCACATTTCATAAATATGGAATGAAACCGTTGTTCGTTTGTACGTAGGACTACTGCCCTACGTATCTATGTAAATCATTTCCAATCAATACATCTCATAGATAGTTAAAAATGATTGATTTATTGTTTTTAGGTTTTATTCTTGAAATTTTTATCATTTGTTAATGTTAATATAAAATTTATTTTCGTAACATTACATTTATGGAAAATCGATTTTGTCATTCCTATATATGGGCTGACTACCTCCTCCATGAAGTGATATGATTCGATTTTCATAACTCCATCACATGGGTGATAAATATAAAATATTAAAATATAATATATTAATTATATGTTATAATAATAAGTAAATAATGACTAAATGATATCTTCCTTATTTCCACCATTCTTTAAATAATTAAATGTTACTCATGCAAACAAATGGCCATCGATCTCAGTAATAGTATGAATATTAAATTTATATAAAAATATTTCATGGTTGGATTTCGAATATAAATTTATGAGTAAAAATTACAACTATACATGTATTATTATATTATGTATGATTTAAAAATACCTTCTTTGACTAAAGTCAAACTATAGAAATAATTTCGGACATTTGAGCCAAGAAATCATGAAAAAAACTAATGACAACATTGTTAATTAGGTAATTGTATACAACATGATAGTACAAATTTTATTTAATAATTATATTGAAATATTTTCCAAAAAAATTTAATAATCAACATAATATTAATATCCAAGATGAGAAATAAATAGTTACATGTTGATCTATACCCGATTTTGGGGAAAAATTACTTTAAAAAAATCATTTTATTTATTTTCAAGATATATTTTCTAAATATAATAACACATTTCCAAATTAAATAAATTATTTTGAGGATTTATTTATATAAACATAACAAAATTTTAAAATAAAATTTATTTTAGTTTCTGTTTCATTAATTTTTTTTTTCAAAAGGATTCTCTTTACATATATGATATTGAATGTTTTGAAAAAAGCTAAATAAGATGTTTATTTTAAGCTATATGATGGTAAATTAATATCCCTCCACCATATTGGTTTATACATTTTTGGACTGATTTATAATTATTCATGTTTTCATTAATGATAATAACTCATTTACATTGTTCTGGTTATTCACTATATCCTTTTTAAAAGGAATTTATTTTTAAATAATAGGAAATGCATTTCTTATTAGTGAAAATAATATCTTTCTAATATTAATTAATAAAATGAAAGATGACATTATTTATTATTTTTTCATAGTTCTTCAGATAGTTTATATTTTAATTTAATAATGTTATAAATAAAGGTTCAATGGTTTACTTAAAAACCATGGATTATGGGATTGGATATAATGCATGAATTTTTGAGCATGTTATATATATAAAATGCATTGGATAAGGGGAAAAAGTTTACTAATTAGGTTTCCCAAATATATTTTTTAAATTAAATTACAATATATTCTATTTCTGAGTGATTATAAGATTGATATAAAAAAGATGTCCAACATTACATATATTACTTTCATATTCATTATAATGTTTATTAAATTAAATATTATTTCTTCATAAGGTAATATAATGATATTTTTTTAAAAGTAATAAATATTCCATTTTAGGTAAAAAGGAATGTTTCTACTTTTTTAACTGATTCTCAGGTTTTATAATGAAACCCTAAGGACTGGGATTTTGACTTTATCAATAATTATTATTTTTTCAATGAAAGAATTGGGGTATAAAAATTATTTTAGGAGTATGTAAATTATTATTTGTTCCTAATGTTAATTAAAATAATGGAAAAAAATATTTTATGACGTCATTCATTTAAAATGGACTAAACGGTTTCTTTATTTCATTTTATATGTATCTTTCTCATAATTTTATACTCAAAAAATTATTTTCTAAAAAATAAAAAGTTTTATGGATAAATGAGGGAAAGGATTAGGTAATAATGAACATTCTAATGATATTTCATTTTATACCATAAATGTAATATATTTTTAAAAACATAGATAATATATTGATGTTTCCACATTGAATGAGAATTTCATAATTATCTAAATCTATTTAATAAAAATTTATTTAGATATACTATTGTTCTAGATTTATTCATGATATTATATTATTAAAGGTTTAAATTATTTCAATTTTATCGCTATCAAAGCTATAAATGATAAATTCATATTTTTAGCAATACACCAATGAGTGTAGGAAAAAGTATGTGTTGTTGTTATCAGTGTAGGTTCCTGATAACTGTTGCGATTAATATTTTTGGATGTGTTTTCAACATAATAGTTATTAATAAAATCACGTGTTAATAATTTTTTGGTTTATCCTTTTTTAAAATGCACATAAACCCCATTCAAGGTCTTATGTGAAGAGATTCTGAGATGATTAAATATTTTTTGTATATATTTTACAATGTTAAGGAACATGATTCTTTTGTTTTACATAATGGATTATATCAAAAGAATAATATTTTGGGATTCATTAATTTTTGAAAACATGATTAGGGGAAAAAAATTGTTGTGTTAATATATTTATTATGTTGGTGCAGTAATTATAAATATAGATTATTTGGATTTTTTGAATTATTTAACATAATCATTAGGTATTTTATAATTTATATTAGTCCTTGGTATGAATATTTTTTTTATTTTCAATTTTTGGATTGAAGAATTAATATTTTTCTTGATAAATAGAATGTTAATCAGGGTAGAATATGGGATCAATTAATTCTATTCATTATGTTTCAACATGAACATGTAAATTTTAGGCTTTTAATATTATATTAATTATCAAATGACCTATGTTAAACCCTGGGTGTAATTATTATGGTTTTAGTTATTAATGTTTTTAATATTATTCAATTTTTATAGAATATTACAATCTTCTAACCATTTTTGGTTTTGATAAATATTTAGCGATATGAGGAATTTATTTTAATCCTATTTTACACTATTTTTTCTATTGGAAATAATTTTTAGTGAGTAAGGAATGAAAAATTCATATTTATAACTCATTTGATGAGGAAAAATGAAGACATTAATTTGTAAATATATTAAAAGATTAAGCTGTACTTATAAAGTATATATATTATAGTTTTTCAGATTTATGATGGTATATTAATTCCACAATTCTAGGAAGCATATCATGATAAAATATCTTATTACTTTCATTTCTAATGAATCATTTTTCTTTTTTCTCAAATCATTGGTGTATTTTTTTTAAAATTTACATTTTCCTGATCATTTAATTTATTGTGATCAATGGTCTCTATCACTCTCCATAATTATATAGATGTTATATTTTATTTAATGTATATATTTTCAAATCCCACAAATTTTATCTTATTTGGAAATATAATAATGCACATTACAGATTACATTTGTATTTATTTTTCACTATTTATAAGAGGATTTTTTATTTACCCATTTTATGATGTTGTATTTTAAAAAATGTATTATAAAAAGAAAAATCCATTATTAACTAGTTCATATTCAAATTTTGATCATGAAATTTATTAATGTGGGTTATAATTTAAGACCATGATATTATAAGGGAACACTATTTCTGATAGTGTATATTCCATGAAACATTGAGTTTAAACAGTTTGTCCAATATAATTATTTAAATATGGCCATTATAACATATCCATTAATTTGGACAGAATGAATATGATAAAACAAATTATGAAATAAATATAAATAAATAATTATTTATTATTATAAAATAAGAACTCTATTTAAAATAAAGTGATTTTATTAGTAAATATATATTTTCATGAAAAAATATTTTCTATTTATTTTCCCGATATAATGTATTCATCAATATATGTAAATTATTTATCATTTATAAGATAATATTGCTATAATTTTTTTAATATGAATAATAAAGTTATCATAGTGTGTGATTTTTGGATTTTATTTAAAACAATGAATTTTCACAAAATAATGAATAATACTGACTTTTATTAATGAATCATTTATCTTCATTTAAATTTCACATTAATATTTCAATATGTTCATAAAATAATATGTGGATAAATTAGATAGAAATAAAATAAACAATTACATATGAATCAAATTTATATATGAATTTTTTATATGTACATCTTTGGGCTCAAATTTTTTCTTTAAATGGGGTTTTATGTGTTTTATATAATTATATTAAATTTAATATAATTTTAGTAATGAAATTTAATATTATGGTATGGAATTAAGTTTTCTATTAATCAATTAAACTATATCATAAGATGAATTTTTTTCTATAGAATATATTTTTTTGGTGAATAATAATGATTATATTTTTATAACTTATGTTATCATTAATGATATCTCCAATATGAGATAAAAATTAAATTTTTTTAAAAATTATTTAATGAATCATAAGTTATTATATAATTAAAATATAACAACAATATAATTAAATACATAAAAATTAATAAATTATTTCATGATAAATATAAAAAATATTTTTCATTGATAATGTAGTGCTTGCAGTACACATGAAAAGTCAAATTTGGCATACTAAAGTTAATAATGAATAATAAAGAGATTACTCATGAATATTAATGTATATATAATAAATAAATGATTTTTTGAGGTTATTTTCTAAAATTATAGTTATATAAGAATAATATTATACACATTCATGAATAATGCATGTGCAAGGATTGAAAATAAAAAATAACATATTAAATAATATTTCATGATATATATATGTTATGAAATATATATAATGAATGAATGTAAAATTTAATCATGAAAAAATAAATATATTTTTCGATGGTAAATTATTTTATCATTTTAGTGATGAAATAATAACTAGAAATTCATAAACAACGCAAACACAACACTTATAAATGTAATAGAATATTAAATTAAATGATTTTATAAAACATCAAAAGTATCTATTAAATGAATTATAGTGTAAAATGATATTTATTGAAATTAATAATTTCTTATTGGTGGTTAAATATATTATATTCTAATTATATTTTTGTCATATTTTTTTTAAAATCATTTAATGTTAACATTCTTTAAATGACCTTAAAATTATTTTATAATAGATATATTATACTAAATTGTTTTAAAATCATTAAAATCATTAAATGAGGAAATAGGGAAGATATATTTTCGTAAATTTAATCCCAGTTTTATTTATGGGCCTTTTAACCTTATAATTATTTTACAACCCTTCAATACTAAAAAATTATTTACCGTTTTTATGTGTAAATTGTTTGTACAATGGGGTTAAACATATTTATATGATTTAATGTGACAGATAAACTTGTATAATTTAGTTATATAGATTATATAATTATAATATATAAATTTTAGAGTAATCCATTACATTTTTTACCATTCAACTTTATTAATCACCTATTATAATATATTATGTCATGTATATCCTGGAATGACATTAAGGATATTTTAAAATAATAAAAAATTTATTAAATGAATTAACCATCATAAATTAAATCTATTTTTATATTTAAATATTATGTAGTTTAATATATCATTAATGTTCCATTTATAGGTAACATGTTCTTTTATAGAAACAGTATTCACCAATAATTTGTAAAATAATACATATCAAAATAGATTTATAAAGGGTTAACAGTCTTTAACACAAAGATATATTGATGAAAAAAACTGATACATATTCATATAATTTATAAGATATAATTTAAACTCATACTGATCATATATTAACATTAAATCATGTTAAAATTATTTTCCATTAAAAAATTATTTTTATTAAGTTAATACGTTATGAAATTCTGAGAGTGCCACACCCATAAATTAAAAAATGGTACCAAAATCGTCATCGGTCCATACACAATGAGACATTTTTTTAGCAAAGAACTATCCAAATACATAAAAAGTAAAATTCACCCATTATTGTAGATTTTCAATGGTAAAAATATCCACCATAGAGGTCATACTTCAAAATTAAATGGATCTTGTCTGTAGAATAGGTATAGTTTTTACCAAAGAATATTCATTTTATTTTTTTATTCTACCTCATAAAAATATTATTAAACCAATATCAAATAATAAAATTATTATCATCAACATACATAGATATTATTATGTTTATGTAATAAAATATTACTATATCCTCTTCAATCAAATTGGAAATGAAACCATCATTTGTTTGTACTAGACATTATAGCATCTTAAACAGATGTAATTTGTTCACAATATCCACCTTCCACCAAGAGAAATAATTATGATTTTAATTTATATATGTGGTATTCATGATAAATACATCATCCAATAATGAAAATATATTTCCATTTTTCATACATTTTCATATATTGAAAGATGATAATATTTTTCATGAGTACATCTGGACTACCACCTCCACCAAACAATGTGATTCATTTTTTCATAACCCTATAACAGGGTTTATATATTAAAATTACTTAAATATATAATTCAGTAATTATTATCTATTCATAATTTTTTGAAGATAAAACTATATCCACCTTCTTACCAATATTCACTTTCAAAAATGGAAACATAAAAAAAGAATATGTACGGTGTACCATCTCCATGACTTTATCATATTTCATTTTTTAAAACCATCATTATAATTTGGTGTAAAATTTGTAAAAAATGAAAAAAAATATAATTATGTAATAATTATTATTTTAAGGATGATTTAATTATTCCCTCTTTATCTATACTCATCCTACCAAATTTTTTTTTGATATTTGAGATGAATATAATAGAAATATATGATAATAACATAATTGGTTAGGGAAAGTTATATAAAATTAAATTAATTAAATTGAAAGGAATAATGACATGAAAACAGGAATTATGAAATTAATTAATTGACATAATTTTATTTTTTAGGAATAATAATGTATTTGATTTGTTAGACTCATGGATTAGGGGAAATCACACTAAAAACCTCATATTAAAGGTTTTTACGATTTATCTTCTGAATATGATTATCTATGTTACTATTCATAAAATTATATTATGAAAATATTTCTATGAATATAAATGAATTTTAAATGAACCTTTTTTATCAGTTATTAATTTATTTAAAATAATTTTAAGTGTAATATTTTATATAAATTATATGTAATTTTATGAGAAAATGAAAAAAGGAGTGTTCTCTTTTAATGAATATATTGTCAATAATTTTTCTGACAATGAAAACCATAATTTTTTGTATGTATACCAATATAGAAATTATTAATTTTACATTGAAGAAAAATCCTCCTTACATTTTTCTACAGTATTCATAAAATGGGTTTTAAATGGAATGTAAACATTGATATACAGAATTTTTTTTCATATTGGTGTTCAAAATATTTGTATTAGTGTAACAAAAAAAGACTAAATAAATATTTTTATGATTATATTATGGTTTATAAATGTTAATTATAATGACTATTCTTATCATTGTAAACCATGGAATGGTGGTTACATAATAAAGCAATGAATGGTTGTTCAATAATATTCCATTAATAGGTAAGACAATTATATATCCCTAATGTATTTGGTATTGGGATAGAGATAACCAGTTACATTTCTCTTAAGTGATTTTTTTATAATACTATATTTTTTATTCCATTTTAAATATTAATTTAAATAGTGATATGAATATTAATTTACATGTAACCTATATAACATTTTTATTATTTTTAAGTATTTTAATCAAAATATTTGGTTTCATAATGTATGTTATTAAAATTTTATTTTAATGGAATTGTTATTATCCTTTAGGTTAAAAGGAGTATTTTTAGGAATTTTGTTTAATGATTCATAAGTTTTCTAAATAATACACCATGGAAAATATTTCCCCTTTATATTTTAATATAATTTTTTATGATAAATATGGGATAGTTAAGTTTATTTCATGAATAATTAATTGATTATTTGAGAACAAAGATCACTTTGTTAAACTAAATGTATCAATTATGATATCATTATTTTATAATAGACTAACATGTTTTTTTATTTACATTTATATTTTCCTCACTTTGTTTTTATGATCATATAATGTTTTAAAATATTGTTCAATGTGATTAATGGATGATGTTGGAAAATGAGGATTTTATGATAAATTTTTTATAGAAATGATTTTTAGTATTATAAAATAATTATATTATTGAGAAAATTGATATAGCGTGGAAGAGTCTACACTGAATGCGTTTTTCCTAATTCTAAAAAACTATAAACTGAAAAGGTAGTTCGTTATGTATGGAATTCAAATTTATTTTCTGTTATATGTATGTATTTTTAATGTGTAGGTTCTATCATAATCAAAAACATAAATTAATAATTTATGTTTTTAGCACAATATCATTGATTTTGTTTGTGGTGAAATTATAGTTAAACTTAAATATTCGACGAGTGAATTTAATAATTAACAAGACCACATAGTTTAACTTGTCAATCAATTCATAGAATAGAATTTCAAATAAAGTAATTTTTTTATAAATTTTAATGAAATTGATTATTAAATTATATCCATGAATGAAATTAAATTTCAATATGATTTTAAAACAAACATGAAAAAAATAAAAAGTAAATTCTTTGAATGATATAAATGAAATGATATTTTCCAAATAAATCAGTGGACAAATGGACAACATTCACCCCACATGGTTGTAAAATAGTATCAATTATTTTGTTAAATTATAAATCATTGAATATTTCAAATGAAGCTAAATAATATTAATATATTAATACAATCAAGTTATTTTTGAAGTCTTCTTCTTGAAACAATATTAAAAATAAAATAATATCCCTCTGGATGTATAAAATGTTTTTTCACAAAGTTTGTTTTCATGGTAAAAAAATTCTATATAGTTTATGATCAAAATGGATCACTAATTATTAGAGAAAATCATGTATGAGGGGCTAGAATAAAGATGATAATACATGTATTACACAAATCCATGAACATGATAACAAGATTTAAAATTATAAATCATTATAATTAATGATAGATCACAATTATTTCCAGGAATTTTCATAAAAATTACATGTTGAGAATGATTTATATGATATAAAAGTATATGATTTATAACTCTAAAAAATATTGAAACACTCTATTGATATTTTATATATGGTAGGATGTGATTTTAAAACTAATTCAATCATATTGTTAAAAATATATATTATGAATGAAATAAAACCATTCAGTTTTAACTAATATTTGATACTCAATAAGATTCATAATGATTATAAAGATCCCCTGGACAGTATGTTATGGACATTATAATGATATTAAGATATTAATTACCACATGCATTACTTTAAACTAGAGATCATGTTAAATTTGAGAAGCTTATAGAAAATTAAATTTCCTAAAAGAATATAATGTACAAAATAAATAATCGACTAAGGGCTAGTGTTGTTCCCATGATAAAAAATAATAATTAATCTCTATGAATAATTTTAATACTTACTTATCTCTCTTATTAATAATCCTACAAGATTATAAATATTTGGTCACTAAAAAATTATTAATAAAAAATGATTCCATGAATAAAAATGAGAGTGTTTTTTAATGAATATATAATCCATTAATGAAGGATTTAATGATTTAGTGGAATAAAATAATTATTTCAATAGAATTAATGTGTTATTAAGGGGTAAAATATTACGAAAATATGTGTGACATCACAAATATAGGAAATAGTTATCGTTAATTAAAAAAAAATATGTAAGTGATTTAGTAAAACTTGGGGTTTCTCCCATTCAGATCTAAATTTATAGTCTTCTATAAAAAATCAATCATTATATCTAAACATAATAATTTGAAATATTTATTTTCTTATTTATGTAAATTTAATATTATATTAAATAATATGGTAAGTATTAAAAAAGTTCTACCCATATCCCAAAGAAAAAATTGATATATTCTATAATACTATATGATCTACAATATTATCCTTCATACTCTATATCCTCAATAAAATACATACAAAACCAAAAATTGGTGGCCTCCTAGAAAAATGCATCAAATGTGATGAAATGTTTTCAAATATACAATCAACCACAATACAATATAAAAACCTAAATGAAGATTCTTAATCACATAAAAATTTATATATAATTTTTAAAATATAAACCTAATTGATATTGAAATTCTAAAAATGTTTTATGTATACTCATAATAACATAAAATTCTATTGACATGATATTTTTTGAAGATAACTAAATTGAACCAATTAATGTAAATTTATAAATTAATGGTTTTAAAATTAAATCAATTCTATTCAAAAAATATATAAGTTTCCATCATGAGGGATGACATGTAAGATCTCATGATTGGATGGATCGATGTTCTAAGAGATTTGGAATTTTTATTATTGGTTGGGTCGAAAAATGAATAATGACTCTAATGTCAGTTAAAGAGTTGATTTTCCACAAAATAGTGTTTTTAAATCATTAAGGATGCACGGGGGGTAGAACATGTGTTCATATGGTTTTTGGGATGCTTTGGGTTATGTTTTGGGTGTTTTGAATTTTTCCTAGAATGGATGCATGATTTTTAATTCATAGTTTAAGAGAAATCATTTCACACTATGATACTATGGGTTTTTTTCACTTCGTTATTAAAATAACATGGTTGGTTTTCATTGTTTACATACAATTAATTAAAAATTATGAGTTTTCCAAGTGGAAACTATGTGTGCCTTAAGAGGATTTCTGTAATGGAACACAGGTTCTGCACTGTCATAGAAAATTAGTGTTCCTTGCGGCATGTGGTATACAATTCTAAATATCAAGGTTGGCACATGGTTTTTCAAACGGTGTGGTTTAATTATGAAAGGCATGGATGTTGGATAGTTTGTTTTGCAGGTATGGTGCACTATTTGTGAAACCTATTAACCTAATCATGTGGATACATAGAATTCATAAAAAAGTGGTATTTTACAAAAAATACACATCTTTTTTTCAGTTCCTCTACCCCATTCCCTTCTATTCTATGTGTGAGAACCTGGGGGTTACCAAACCCCATTATGAACCTCTTTACATTTATTTGGGGGTGAATTCTTAGCGGGTTTATGACATTTGAGGTGATTTATCATTCTCTTGTGTTTTCCTCTATATTCTAATTTATTCACCATCATTTGGAGTTGTCCAGTTGTGGTTCTTTTGATGATTCCACCATGCCATGATTGAATCTCCTACTTCTCTTGGTGATTTTAGTCTACTTGGTAATAGGATATATAGATATTAATTTACCAATTATTTCCATGGTTTTTTGTTAAAGTATGTGACCTCAGAGAATTATATTTGGGTTTTTCAAATGGTTTTATTTCATTTGTTAATAATTTCATATCACATATTGAAGACTTGCATGGAATTTTTATTGGGATTCCAACATAGACCTTCCATGGTTGGTTTATTGAGGGTAGACAAGATTTGGTTGACTCAGTGAGTTTTCTAGCATTATTCCACTTTGTGTTTCTATTAATCAAATAATTAAAATTGTTATAATATATTAATATTTGTTTCTTAGTTTAACATTATCTCCCAGGTGGTGGTAACAAGCTTAGTTGTATGTTGGTAGGTTTTAAATATGTTTGGATGAGCCGTGATGAAATTTAATTCTTTTTAAATGAAATATAATGATTATCTATTGAGGTGTGTGGTCAAAAAATGTTTCCATTGGTCATTATAGTTTTGTATGTGTGCAATGGATTTTATGAATTTTGTTGAAATTTTGATATGATTTCTCCCTTGATTTAGGAATTTTTTTTGGTCATAGAATTGATACCTAGAACTTTAATGAATCCTATTAGTTCCATGGGTTTCCATGTAACCAAACCACTATTTTCCCATGGGGTGAGACCTTTCATAAAAATTTGTGAACTAAATTTTTAAGTTTTGAATTGAAAATAGTTTACATGTTAATTTTATATAAAAATTACAACAACTCATGTTATTTGGTTTTAAATTTTTTGCATTGGGTTCCAACCTAGTTTTGGGTGTCAAAGAGGAAATGTTATGTTTTCAAAATGTTTTTTGTTTTTCAATGAGGTGTGGAAATCGTAGTGGTTAAAAAATATATTTTTAATTGGATTTCAAATTATCATTTAGAATGAGCATGTGGATCCTTTTAATAAATGTTTTATGAAGGATCTTGTGGTGGCTTAAATGGAACTGAATTTATTAGAAAATATTTTGGTTTTATAGGGATAGATTCATGTTTTAATAGGGTGGTCTTGAAATGTTTAACAGTGTATGGTTTAGATTCTATGACATGGGGAAATGGGATAAGACTAGTAAGTGGATGATTTTTTTTGAATACCGTTGGGACTATATTATGTGATAATGATTAATCCTAGTTGATGTGTCATCCATGAACATTATTTACGGTCATGACATGAGTATATAAAATTATGTAATGATGGAATTCATAAATAGTTTGTATTCAGAAATGTGGATCCTTGAAAGATTGTTGTGATATATAGTTTGGATACCGAAAAAACGCTCCAGGAAAGGTTATTTCAATTTATAGTTTTGATGTTGGAGTGATGCAATAGAAAATATTGTTTGATATATGGTTTGGTATTATATTGAAGAAACAGTATCATGTATTATACTACTAATAGTTCATCAAATTGAGGCTCTAAACACTGATGGTATACTTCATGGATAGCAGTTTGGACCAAATTTACCCAAGTTCTAAGGGTTAAGCTATCGAATGTTGTGTTCCTTGGGTTGTCGAATACTTAGAGAGATAAGAAGATCCTTAGACACACAATAAAAAGATATGGATTTTTGGATATGAAGTGGGAATCTTTGGTTGATTTTATATGGTTTTAAAAGAGCACTAACAGATCTTTGTGAATTCAAATCATGAGAAAATGTGTTGATCCTAGGTTATTGCTCGGGGTGGATTGGATGAATTATTTTTTTTCTTTTACAATTTCAATTTCAATAAATTGAGAAGGATTATTAAAATGAATTCAGACTAACATCATCACTTACTGATTAAGCACCCTCACAAACACATGCTAGTAATCTAAACACTTTTAGGATCATTTTAATGAGCACTCCAATGTAAAGGATCTACATAGCACATAAAAGTGTGGTGAATAAATTCTATAAGGAAGAGGAAGAGATAAAATCAATGAATGACGGAAACTCAAATAAAAGAAATTATTAACCTTTATAGAGTTATAAATAACATCCAATCCAGCCCCTTGATACTCGCTTGGATCAACCCATAAAAGAGTTATCCCTCCCTTGATGAAATTTTGTCAACGGAAGCGGGAAGTAGACTTACAGAGTTGAAATTGAAGAAGTAAAAACAACAAAATAACGAAAACTCCACCATTGTGTGAAAAAAATCACAAGGTTTGGTGTGAAAAAGTTCACACCTTAAGGTAATGGTATTAAGGTGATATAAGAAGAACAAAATAAGAAAATAAGAAGAACTTTTATTGAAAACTAATGTGATTCGAACAACTTACATGAGAAGGAAGAACATTACAAAGACACATTGGCATAATAACATTACAATGAAAACAACGCTCTAAGATCCCGAAATCATTCATTGCTACTACCTTAAATAGCCATTTAGGAAGCCTTGGGTCAAACCACCATCAATCCCACACTCTTTAATTAATTATGGTAGACCAAGGTGGGTGGACATTTAATGTAGATGAGACCTTTCAACTATTGCCTCGAAGTGGGATCCCTCTTTCATCTTCCGAAAATAAGCGCCGAAATCACCTTCTATAAGGCCTAATTGGAGTGGGACATATTTAAACTTAAATGAAGAATCAGATGTCCCCTAATATTCAGTAAAATTTCAGCCCAAAATTCTTTTTTTATGAGATATGATTTAAATGGTCCGCTATTTTTCAGGGCCGCAGAATCTGGCCCAGAATTGAATATTCAAAATGGGCCAACTGGAACTCCATTAAAACATTTGAATTATCATGGGCCACTATTGAATGCAATGTTTCCGATGATGTCTTCTAACTACAGTTAATATTTGGGACTCATTCGGATTGAATCATGGCCGTTACAATACTTTTATTGGGCTATTGTCCAATTCACTTCTCCCAGAATATGGTTGGTTCAAATCCCGCTTTGGTGGACTTCAAAATTGAATCTACAAGTACTCCAAAAGAATGAATTTTTCCTTTTATCATGGGATAACTGAAAATATAATATAAATATAAAATCAAGACCATTATGTGTTTTATGAGATGTTCAAGAAGGTACCATGTAATAGTGCAATTTTGGAAATAATTGTAATCATGATGTGAAATGATGTTCAAAGAGTAAAATGCACTAAAATGGTATTTGTGAATAACAAATCACATAAAAAATATATAAATTAAAAATGAATATTAGCCTCTTCCAGTGGCTAATCACACCCCCCAACTTGAGTTTTTCTAATCCTGAGCAAAATATATCTCACAAATATGAAATTCGAATGACCTTTTCCAAAAACATTTTAATACATATTGCTCACCCAATGATATCAGACCAAATAATTATGAAACCCATAAAAATAATTTAAAACAAGCTATGTCCATAAGAATATCTCAAGCCCAAGCCCATTCCTTTGTTCAAATTCATCTCCATATTTCTTCCAAATTCATTTAAGCATGATGAAGTGTTGTGCGTCACAATAGACAAGGGGGTTTATTTTCATTCGAGTGAGAAAAGATAGAAGTTCTAGGAGAAATAAAATTTAAATATTAAGATGAGTCCTCATTTTTTATTTTATTTTAGTTTTTTTGTTTTTTTGCAATTTTTCCATGGTAATTGAAATTGAACTCAATCAAGTCAACCCATGTAGAAATACTTTGCTGATGACTACCGAGCTCAAAGACCTTAGGGCACCAAGTGAATCTCACATACTTGGGCATCATCTTAAGTTAACTCAATCAAAAACAAATTCAAATGACCACAAATAGAGATAAAATTCCCAACTCCGGGGCATACAACTATGGATTAATGATCCCCAAGTGATAAAAGCCACACATTAGGTAAATTCATTTCTCTACGCGCAATTGATTTTTTTAATACTCGTGTTAAATTAAAATGATCAACAACCCTATGACAATTATTATGGACCACAATAACTCAAACTAATACCCCAAAATCTAAAGGATGTGCATTGTGTTTTTTTAATTAATGGACAAAAATATTAAGGGTGAAAAATCACATCGTACAACCACAATTTCTAAAATCTTTGCACATGAACATAAACTTGCATTAAAATAAGAATCAAGGCATTCAAAATTATTTGATATCCAATTTCATAGTTTTCAATGTGTGTTATCATGTTCATGGTTAATGATATTTTTCCTTCCACACAAGATCAAAATTTTCTTTTCACCCCTCCCGACATAGAATAACACTGTTACCAGAGTTTAAAGAAAAGGAAAGTTATAAGGGGGTGGAAGAGGAGTTCAAAGAGGAAATTGAAAATGATAAAATGGAACAAATTCACCTGGTTTTTGAAGTTGATGTTCATGATGCTCAATATTACTCCTTTGATCTCTTGGGGGATGTAGGAACCTCCTTGATTAAACTTGTATCACCAAAAATAGTCCCTAAACCATACAAAGAAGAACAAACCCGACAAAACAAACAACACAACGATTTATTTAATTCCAAGTATCATCATTTTTATGGTTTTTCCTGTTTTTCTTTTGTTTTTTTTAAATCAAACTAATGATACATTTTCTTCTTTTAAATTTCTGGGTAAGGTATTACTCAGGGATCACACCACGTGACATATATGAATACGGTGCTCCCCTTTCATACCCATCAATACTCATTAAAGAAGAACATGTTAACAATCTATTTTTTTTAACCTAACAAAAACATAAATAATATAAAATAAACTGATGATACATTGTCTTATTTTATATTTCTGGGTAAGGTATTACTCAGGGATCACACCGCGTGACACAGATGAATACAGGGGTCCCCTTTCATACCCATCCATACTCATAAAATAAGAATAGGAAATTAGTATGAAGTACTAATTAAATAAAATAAAACATGAAAACCACAGGTTGACTCCCATGCAACGCTTTTGTTTAACGTCGCTAGCTCTACACAAACCTGCCAACTTATCCAATTCCAACTTTCAACATTTTTAGGACCCCATATTTATCCACTTATACTTTATTGAGATTTATTCTTTGTTTATAATTTGTATCATGTTCAAACCTATGTTCTATAATGAGTGGTAAAATCGAAGGAATATTAGAAATGGTTGATCTATATTCCTCTATAGTCTTTATTAAGAAATCAATGATCATTCTAACTTTTTTGGTTTCAAGAGAATAATTAATTTCAATTGAAATCTTATGATATTACCCTATAAAAGGATACATGGGTGGGAAAGTAAGGATAATAATTTTGATATTTGGTTACATAAGACATTCAAACATAGGTTGATATTTTGAATCCAACTCAATTTCATTTTCCAAATTTCTCAACAAAATTGGTTCCTTTTGAATACAAGATTAAACCACCTAATTGAAGAGATTAGTGTTAGGAATGGGTATAGACTCAATGTTTTTAATTTCTCTCAATGGTTCAAGGATTGGTGTGTTTGAAAAATCATCAATAAAGCTATACTTAGGAGACATAATCCACGATGTGAAATTTCCCTCTTGTGAATACATGAAATCAATTTCGTCCTGATTTAATGATCCTTCAAAAAATTTCTTGATTCACTTACCCTACCCCAAATCCAAAGGTTTTTTCTTCAATAAATTCATGAGTGTTTTGTGGGAAACTAGACACTCCACATAAGGTTTCAGAAGGTACTGTTGGTGTATGGATGAGTTCCTCACAAGTATTAATGAAATGTAGTTCTAATATCAATGATGATACCTTAGAACTCATTATCTCCATTTGATTACAAAATTTTTCAAGGGGTTTTTGAGGATTAGGTTGGATAGGAGTTTGTAAATCGTTAAATTCATTATGTTTCATTTCTTCAATAATCCTTGAGAGGGCTGGAAATAGATACTTTAAACAATCACCATCCCTTTGATTGTACATCTCATCATGTGTGTGGAAATTAATAAAGGGCTGATCAATGAAATTTTCTAATTTAGGGGATTCCCAATATTGATTTTCAATTTGATTCCAGCATGAGTTTGTGACATTGTAATTTGGAAGATACTCCATAGGAGTAGAAAAAATGTTGGATTTTAGATTCTCAGGACACACACAAACAGAAAGGGGTAATGATAAGAGAGATGGGGGTGAGAATAGAGAACATGGGGTGAGAAAAGGATGAAAGTGTCTATGATAACATACCTAGGTCCTCATAAATGGTTCCAAAATTTGGTTTCACCCAAATTTACCAATGTTCTAAGGGTTAAGCAGTCGCTTGCAGTGATTGGGCTATCGAATCCTCGGAGACCTAAGAAGATCCTTAGACACACAATAAAAAGAGATGTGTTTTTGGCTAGGAAGTGGACAAATTTGGTTGATTTTAGATGGTTTCAAAAGAGCACTAAATGATCTATGTGAATTAAAATTATGAGAAAATGATTTGATCCTAGGTTATTGCTCGGGGTGGATTGGATGAATTGTTTTTTTCTTTTACAATTTCAATTTCATTATATTGAGAAGGATTCATAAAATGAATTCAAACTAACATCATCACTTACTAATTAAGCACCCTCAAAAACACATGCCAATAATCTATACACTTGTTGGATCATTTTCATGAGAACTCTAAGCTAAAGGATCTACTTAGCACATAAAAGTGGGGTGAATAAATTCAATTAGGAATAGGAAGAGATAAAATCATTGAATGAATGAAATTCAAATAAAAGAAATTAATAACATTTATAGAGTGATAAATAACATCTAATCCATCCCCTTTCTACTCGATTAGATCATCCTATAAAAGAGTTAGCACTCCATTAATGACATTTTGTTAACGGAAGGGGGAAGTAGACATACAAAGGTGGAATTGAAGAAGTAAAAACAACAAAATAATGAAAACTCCACAGTTGTGAGAACAAAATCACAGGGTTTGGTGTGAAAATGTTCACAACTTAAGGCAACAGTATCAAGGTAATATAATAAGAACATAATAAAAAAAGAAGAACTTTAATTGAAAACTAAGGTGATTCGAACAAATTACCTGATAAGGAAGAACATTACAAATAAAAATTAGCATAATAACATTACAATGAAAACAAAGCTCCAAGATCCCTAAATACTCCATTTATATTGCCTTAAATAGCCATTTAGGAGGCCTTGGGTCGATCCACCATCAATACCACTATATTTAATTAATTTTGGTGGACCAAGGTGGGTGGATATTTAATGTAGAGGAGACCTTTCCACTCTTTCCTCGAAGTGGGAGCCAACTTTCATCTATTGAACAGAAGTGCAGTAATCAACTTCTAGAAGACCGAATTGGTGTGGGCCATAGAATACTTAAATAAATACCCGGATGTCCCCTAATAGATAATAAAATTTCAGCCCAATATACCTTTTTGTTTGAGAGCTATTATTTAAATAGTGGGATGTTTTTTTGGGCCATAGAATCTAGGATAGAATTGCACATTCAACTTGGGCCTCCTAGAACTCCATTAAAACATTTGAATTAGATTTGTCCACTTTTTAATGAAATGTTCCCCATTATGACTTCTAACTTCAGTTAATATTTGGGACTCATTGGGCTAGAATCATGGCCGATACAGTACTTTGATTGGGCTATTTCCCAATTCACTTCACCCCAAATGTGGTTGGTTCGAAGCCCACTTTGGTGGTCTTCAAAATTTAATCTCCAAGTGATCCAAAAGAATGAACTATTCCTTATATCATGGGAGACCTGAAAATAAAATATAATCATAAAATCAAGAACATTATGTGTTTTGTGAGATGTTCAAGAAGGTACCATGTAATAGTGCATTTTTGGAAAGAATTGCAATCATGATGTGAAATGATGTTCAAAGTGTAAAATGCACTAAAATGGTATTTATGAATAACAAATGTAACACCCCAAGATTTTATAGTGTGTTATTTCTTCAAAACAATTCAATAACTTTCACTACACGCAACACCAAGTTCAATCGCACCATGACTTACCAAACAAGCTGTTCAAAAGAGGTTATGAATAGTGTTAACTAAATTTTAAACATTATATAATCCTTATAATTTTAGAATCCATATTATGAGTTTCTTAGACATAATGTAAGAACAAATTCATTTTCAGTATTTCACTTTTACCAAATTTTAATAGTGAACCCTTTTTAGATACTATATTTTAAACTTTTTGACTAAATGGGGACATCAAAAATTTAAAATGAAACATCCCAAACTTCCACGGTACGCTAGCGTGTGTTGTACGCAACACCGAGTTCTAACACACCGTAACCAATCAAACTAGCCGTTATGAATAGTAATACCTACTTTTTGAAATTACATATATTTTATATTTTAAAATGGACTTCATTTTTGGTTTCGGAATATCGAATTTAGCCTAAGGTGAAATTTTGGTACATTTCGGATAACTTTCATATTTTGATGAATAGTGAAAATTACTAAATTTTAATTAAAAACTAATTTTTTAATCAAAATAATTAATAATGATAAATTATGAATTTTAGTAGTTTTAAAGTATATTTAGAATATATTTTTACCATTTAATATAATGTTGGTCATTGGACAAAATTTTACAATTAAACCGAACATAAACAAGTGTCAATCTTTTGATAGTTATTATCTCTTAAAAACACGCTTTTTGTTTTGACAGCGGGAATTAATTTTAAATTAATTTCTGCCACTTCTGTGTTTTGAATTTAAGAAAATGGATTCCATATTTGGAACCAGGATGTTCAAATTGTGTAAATAGGTAACTTTTATTTGTAGACATTTTGAATAATTACTGCGGTAAATATTTTATGTACCATGGTTAAGGGTAAATCTGGTAAATAAGGGTTAAAAAATAATATTATAATAATACTAAATTACCCTAAAACGTGTCTTAACCCTATTGGTTGATACATGGTCGACCATGAGTATCTTTGGGTCTATTTTGGGACCCCATGGATCCACTTGTAAGTGATAATGACACTTTATTTTAATTAAGTCAAAATGAATACAAAAATGACACAAGAATATATCTTTTAGAGAAACAATTGTTACATAGTGTTATATATGTTGGATTTTAGATTATAAATATTCATTAGAAAGATAAAAAGATTTCCTACATAATGTAACACCCCAAGATTTTATAGAGTGTTACTTCTTCAAAATAATTCAATAACTTTCACTACACGCAACACCAAGTTCAATCTCACCATGACTTACCAAACAAGCTGTTCAAAAGAGGTTATGAATAGTGTTAACTAAATTTTAAACTTTATATAATCCTTATAATTTTAGAATCCATATTATGAGTTTCTTAGACATAATGTAAGAACAAATTCATTTTCAGTATTTCAGTTTTACCAAATTTTAATAGTGAACCCTTTTTAGATACTATATTTTAAACTTTTTGACTAAATGGGGACATCAAAAATTTAAAATGAAACATCCCAAGCTTCCACGGTACGCTAGCGTGTGTTGTACGCAACACCGAGTTCTAACACACCGTAACCAATCAAACTAGCCGTTATGAATAGTAATACCTAAATTTTGAAATTATATATATTTTATATTTTTAAATGGACTTCATTTTTGGATTCGGAATATCGAATTTAGCCTAAGGTGAAATTTTGGTACTTTTCGGATAACTTTCATATTTTGATGAATAGTGAAAATTACTAAATTTTAATTAAAAACAACTTTTTTAATCAAAATAATTAATAGTGATAAATTATGAATTTAAGTGGTTTTAAAGTATATTTAGAATATATTTTTACAATTTAATATAATGTTGGTCATTAGACATAATTTTACAATTAAAACGAACATAAACGAGTGTCAATCTTTTGATAGTTATTATCTCTTAAAAACACGCTTTTTGTTTTGACAGCGGGAATTAATTTTAAATTAATTTCTGCCACTTCTGTGTTTTGAATTTAGGAAAATGGATTCCATATTTGGAATCAGGATGTTCAAATTGTGTAAATAGGTAACTTTTATTTTTAGACATTTTGAATAATTACTGCGGTAAATATTTTATTTACCATGGTTAAGGGTAAATCCGGTAAATAAGGGTTAACAAATAATATTATAATAATACTAAATTACCCTACAACGTGTCTTAACCCTATTGTTTGAAACAGGGTCGACCATGGGAATCTTTGGGTCTATTTTGGGACCCCATGGATCCACTTGTAAGTGATAGTGACACTTTATTTTAATTAAGTTAAAATGAATACAAAAATGACACAAGCATAAATCTTTTAGAAAAACAATTGTTACATAGGGTTATATATGTTGGATTTTAGATTATAAATATTCATTAGAAATCTAAAAATATTTCCTACATAATTATATTTTATTTATAATTTTAAGACATTAAATAGTTTATTTTATTTATGACACAATGATGATGCAGTAATTACTATAATAGTGAAAAATTAAAATAATTGATATTATAAATACCCAAATAAATATAATATAAAACTTTTAATGAATTAAACTAATTTTCTAGGATAATATGATATATTAGGATTGATTTAATTGACTTTTTTAGAAGTAATCAATCTTTTATGAGTTTCACAAAAATCAACTATTGAATAGTGTCAAAATTGACATAAAAGAGTTCTTAAAACAAATATTATATTATTAATTGATATTAAATTCCTAAAAATCTAAGGTTCGGCCAAGAGGCTTATATCATGATAGTTTCATCATTAATGTACCACTTGGGGGTCGCTTGGATGTATATAGTAAGTTTATTAACCATATTATATAAAAATACAAAGAGACATTGTAAAAGTGAAACTAATTAACTTAGAGTTAATACTTAACGATAAGGTTAATATAAGTACCCAAACCTGTCTAAATTCTATTGGTTGAGTGGTTTTCGACCTATCCCCACCTTAACCTTTGAATAATAAGCTTTGGAGCCATTAGAAACCTAATATGAATTTATTATAAATTAATATTTCTAGCTTTTCCAAAGGTGCCCCTCACCCCTCTTATAAAAGGGCACTCCTCCTTCTCATTTCTTCACACCTTCAAAGCCTTTTGGTTCGGCCAAACTCTGCCCAAATACTCTCCCAACAACCCTCACTACAACCTATAGGCCTTAGTTTGATCAGAAAGACAACCTAAGGAGCCCTTTTGATCAAATCAAAAGGAAGAACCCGAAGAAGAGGTAATGATTTCACCACCCTTTTCTAAGTTCCTTTCTTCTTCCACTTCCTCTTTCTTTGTTCTTACCATTGTAAAATAATAACTCCAGTATCTTACATATACTGTTATGTTATTATAAATATGGTACAATCATATTCAGTATTCTATCCACCCTTTGAATAACATGTCACCATACGTGCGTACGAACGGCTTACCGTCTCCACGTCGTGGTGTAATTGTTATTCAATATATTATTATTTGGATGGGTATAATAATGATGTGTAACTAATTTAAATAATAAATATAACATTTTAATGATTCTTCATATATGATATACCATCCATTTATATATTATTTTAATATCAAAAGAATGATATTGTCACTCGTGCGTACGTACGGACTACAGTCTCCACGAACGCGATGAGATTCATTCTCCTTTGTATCCATTCAAGTATAATTATCATTTGATGATTTAAAAGATGATGTTTAAGGACTTGATATCATTCTGGATATGAATAATATAAAACCTATCCTTTACAAACATGTCTTACGTAACAAAACATATAAAAGAAAACAAGTAAGTTAACACCCGAAACAACGATAATTCTAAGATATTATTAACAAATCAATGTTAAAAGATCATATATGATATCATATTAATATATATGATTCTTGTATAGTTTAATAACAATTATTTCACCATTATACAGGAGGTTAACCTACCCCAACCAAGGAAAATTACAAGGTAAGGGTTATTTCACAATCTCTTCATTATCCGAGGTTGTTTATATGTAATAATCTACTGGGATCTCTTTATCATCCACATCCATGTTTCTTAAAAATGTATTTCAAAACATTTTTACTATTTACTAGAATATGAGTAAAATTCATTTATACCCTTTTTGACTTTTTTTAAGTGGTTTATAAAGGAATCTTTCGGTCGTTTTCAAAACAAGGTCCTTTTTAACCTTTTCGACAGAATTAAGGTAAGAATGTTTTTTTTAACTTATACGGCGGGTGTGGCTATTTTCCGCCATTATAAAATCTTAAAAGATTTCCTTACAAGCTTATAAGAATATTTTCAAAGAAAATGTTTTATTTTATATGGATCTTAAATGATTTCAAAATAAAAGGAGATATTTCTTTAAAAAGAATTTTGATTTCATCTATGTCAACATCCTTTGATGGATTTTAAGATTATTTGAAGTTGATTTATTATGATACAAAACTTCTATATTGTATTGAAGGTTTTGTGATATGGATGTGCTATTTTTATACCATTCATATTTTATGGTGAAATTATTGACTTTTCGTATGCTAGTTTTAATACGAATGTTTATGTTATGTTTAATCCTTTTCATATGGGAATGCATTGGACTTAATAAGTGACGGGTGGAGCCCTCTATAGCTCCTCGATGCATCGGTAGGTCTCATGAGACAAACTCGTGTCTTGGCACAAGGCCTTGACAAAATCTTATTTGTAGTCTTGGCACGAGGCCTTGGCTATGTGGTTATGATAGTCTGGCATTATGCATTCCAACATTATGAAAGTGGTTATTGATTTTTGCATGTGATTATTCGATTAGTAGAATATCCATGTGAATAAGTAAATGGCATTATTTCATTTTATTTATGTCATACCATGTTGAAAGTTCATGTTTAAAAGGCTTTTGTTTTAGTTATACATTGCCTTAAATGTTTATTCTTATTGATGAAAGTTTCCGCTATATTGTTATCCTTACAGGGCATTTGAGCTCACCCTTTTTCTATGTTTTATTTTTCCCAGGAAGTGAAGATGTAAGTTATGAATGACCTGCAGGGATATTATGAGGGGATTATAGTGTGGACTGTGGAAACATTATGTTGTTGTAGTAGTTTTTCATTTTATGATGTAATGTAAAACTTATGAATATATCTAGTGTTTCCAAGGCTACTAAACCAATCAGTCTTTCGAGATTTGATCTTTCTTGTGATCATGCCAATGTAATGTAATAATGCACCGACTCTGGGTAACTGGGGTCGGGGCGTTACAGTTGGTATCAGAGGAAGTTTAGTACAAACCTTGGAAGCTAGATTTAGATAAAATATGATTAGAGCACGTAGACCTAAGATGAACTTTAAGGATTAGTATAGAAGAACTTCCTAGAATTTTCGTATTGTAGAGATTTTGTGAGTTTTCCGAGAAATACATCCCTGTCTGGATACGAGCAGGTAGAGGCGGCTCTGGAACAGATGTACCTAGGGGTAAAACCCGAAAACACCGCTTTGAGCTAGACTTGAACGGGAACTGGTGCACGACAACGGGCCTTGCTGCACTCTTGGTTACGCCACTCCCGGGGGATATGCTTAGGATAACTCTCATTTTCTTTACAAATCATTATGAAGGGTTTATGAGTATATACTTCCTCAAAGAAAACATTTTTATTATTATGGATTATATCCATAAATAGTTCAATTTATGTTAAGTGTTTTATAAGTATGGGATTATGTATTTTGATTCATAAACTGATCTGGTTTATGCCATTGTTTAGAAATGGCGCCCAGTAGAAGGAATGAGAACTCCAGAAATACACATGATTCAAAGAGAAGGAAGGATCATATCTTTCATGGTCTTAAGCTATAATTTATAAGAGAAATAGTATCCCATGTATTATCATCATATGAATAAATAATATCATGTGTTGATAAGATAAGTAAAGAGTTTACTGAGTCTTATGGCTTTGAAGGGAATCAAGAGAAGAAAAGGATGGAAGAGAGAAAGATGGATAAAGGGAAAAGGGAAAAGAAGAATTTTCCCATATGTGGTAACTGTGGAAAAAAACACCCTGGAACTTGCCTGAAAGGAATGGGAGTTTGTTATAAGTGTGGAGGAAAAGGGCACAAAGTACGTGACTGCTAGGGTAGGAAAATGGTTTTAAATGTACAATGCTTCATTTGCAAGGAGTTTGGACACTACGCGAACCTATGTCCCAGTCATCAGACTACGCCGCAAATGATGTTATTGGATAATAATCAAGTTATGATACTACCACAGATGAAGAGGAATGATAAGAGTTCTTATGTTGATTATGTCAATTGAGTGTTGTATCAACAATGTACTTGTTACAATAATCATGGAGTATATAAGGATTGTACTGCAGTACTATTTCATTAAGTACTTGAGATTGTGTGGAACAAAGAAAAGTGACTCAATAGCAGGATAAATTTTTGGAAAATATATGGTTGAGAGAATGATAAATCATAATATAGTTCTGATACTGAGGTAGTGATTTTGGAATAATATGTGATTGTTTTGGATAAATTATATTGGATATTCTTGACTACCCTGGAACTGATTAATGATTTGTATATTCCATCATTGTTGGGGTTTAAAACGTTTTTGGATTAATGAAGTATATCCAACTTTCTATATGGAATAAGGGAGCATGAATGTAATCAATAAGGAATATGGTAATTCAGGATGTTTCGGTGTATTAAAAGAATACATGATGAAGGTATTCATATGCTATTATGGGGTAAAAAGGTTCTACATTATGTTTACCTTACTTATAAATGTTGGAATGTGAGTATGGGTAGAAGTATTTTGGATAGTTCTAGTTTGGATTATTTTGGATTGCCATAAAAGGACAACCCGGAGGTCGGGCGGCAACCCGTCGCGTCCGGCAAGGCTGCGAGACTTGAACCCGCAACCGAAGGGCGACAAGGGTGTATCACCTACCACTGGCCCACGAGATGTCCTAGATTAAATAATGTAGTTTTTATTAAAAGATCTTGTAGATGAATTATAAATTCGTTTATTTTGGAACCCTATACGAATAGTGTAAATAGAATTTTTTTTACATTCTATTATCTTTTAGAGTGAAAGTTGAGTTTGTGGTAGAAATTTATTAATGGATAAAACTCTAATTATAAAGTAATTATATCTACTTATGATCTTAGCCAATCTCATAAATAAAATCCTCAATATTAAGAAAAGAAACTTAGAACAAAAATGTTTTCCTAGATGGTACCTTAAATCATCACTAATTTATGGATTTTGGATTGTTGGCCTTTTCATAGCCATGTTCTCTACCACTCTCCATCAGATAATTGATGGTTAGATTTTTCTTCCATATCCATATTTTCCTACATGGAACCCTAGTATGAGTTATTTTCGGTAATCTTTATACTTTCGACTCTTTATTTTAAATAGAGGCCTCCTTAATTCATTTTTCGATGTGGGATTTCAACTAAGATATTTTGAAACGTCAAAAATGTGTTATCCTAATACCCTATGTTTTGTTGAACCGATGGTATTTCAAATCATCATAGATTGATGAATTTAAGGACCTCAATTTTACACTTGTTTGTGATTGATGACCTCAATCACCACCTATAAATATTTACGTTTTTCTTCCAATTATATGTCTCTAATTGCCACCAATGTTCTCCTAATCGAGATCATAATTTGGTGGTGACCCTTTGATTTCTCTTTTCCTCATATTAAGACTAAATTTTAGTAACCCAATTTCCGATGTGGGTTTTCCCACAAATATATTTTCTATTTTCAACCTTTTATTTTCGAAGAACAATTTCAAATTGCGAGGACGCAGTTTATTGAAGGCGGGGAGAATGTAACACCCCAAGATTTTATAGTGTGTTATTTCTTCAAAACAATTCAATAACTTTCACTACACGCAACACCAAGTTCAATCGCACCATGACTTACCAAACAAGCTGTTCAAAAGAGGTTATGAATAGTGTTAACTAAATTTTAAACTTTATATAATCCTTATAATTTTAGAATCCATATTATGAGTTTCTTAGACATAATGTAAGAACAAATTCATTTTCAGTATTTTACTTTTACCAAATTTTAATAGTGAACCCTTTTTAGATACTATATTTTAAACTTTTTGACTAAATGGGGACATCAAAAATTTAAAATGAAACATCCCAAGCTTCCACGGTACGCTAGCGTGTGTTGTACGCAACACCGAGTTCTAACACACCGTAACCAATCAAACTAGCCGTTATGAATAGTAATACCTAAATTTTGAAATTATATATATTTTATATTTTGAAATGGACTTCATTTTTGGATTCGGAATATCGAATTTAGCCTAAGGTGAAATTTTGGTACTTTTCGGATAACTTTCATATTTTGATGAATAGTGAAAATTACTAAATTTTAATTAAAAACAACTTTTTTAATCAAAATAATTAATAGTGATAAATTATGAATTTAAGTGGTTTTAAAGTATATTTAGAATATAGTTTTACAATTTAATATAATGTTGGTCATTAGACATAATTTTACAAGTAAACCGAACATAAACGAGTGTCAATCTTTTGATAGTTATTATCTCTTAAAAACACGCTTTTTGTTTTGACAGCGGGAATTAATTTTAAATTAATTTCTGCCACTTCTGTGTTTTGAATTTAGGAAAATAGATTCCATATTTGGAATCAGGATGTTCAAATTGTGTAAATAGGTAACTTTTATTTTTAGACATTTTGAATAATTACTGCGGTAAATATTTTATTTACCATGGTTAAGGGTAAATCCGGTAAATAAGGGTTAAAAAATAATATTATAATAATACTAAATTACCCTAAAACGTGTCTTAACCCTATTGGTTGATACATGGTCGACCAAGGGAATATTTGGGTCTATTTTGGGACCCCATGGATCCACTTGTAAGTGATAATGACACTTTATTTTAATTAAGTTAAAATGAATACAAAAATGACAGAAGCATATATCTTTTAGAAAAACAATTGTTACATAGGGTTATATATGTTGGATTTTATATTATAAATATTCATTAGAAAGATAAAAAGATTTCCTACATAATGATAGTTTATTTATAATTTTTAGACATTAAATAATTTATTTTATTTATGACACAATGATGATGAAGTAATTACTATAATAGTGAAAAATTAAAATAATTGATATTATAAATACCCAAATAAATATAATATTAAACTTTTAATGAAATAAAATAATTTTCTAGGATAATATGATATATAAGGATTGATTTAATTTAATTTTTTCGAAGTAATCAATCTGTTATGAGTTTCACAAAAATCAACTATTGAATAGTGTCAAAATTGACCTAAAAGAGTTCTTAAAACAAATATTATATTATTAATTGATATTAAATTCCTAAAAATCTAAGGTTCGGCCAAGAGACTTATATCATGATAGGTTCATCATTAATGTACCACTTGGGGGTCTCTTGGATGTATATAGTAAGTTTATCAACCATATTATATAAAAATACAAAGAGACATTGTAAAAGTGAAACTAATTAACTTAGAGTTAATACTTAAAGATAAGGTTAATATAAGTACCCAAACCTGTCTAAATTCTATTGGTTGAGTATTTTTCGACCTATCCCCACCTTAAAGTTTTAATAATAAGCTTTGGAGCCATTATAAACCGAATATGAATTTATTATAAATTAATATTTCTAGCTTTTCCAAAGGTGCCCCTCACCCCTCTTATAAAAGGGCACTCCTCCTTCTCATTTCTTCACACCTTCAAAGCCTTTTGGTTCGGCCAAACTATTCCCAAATACTCTCCCAACATCCCTCAATACAACCTAGAGGCCTTAGTTTGATCATAAAGCCAACCTAAGGAGCCCTTTTGATCAAATCAAAAGGAAGAACCCGAAGAAGAGGTAATGATTTCACCACCCTTTTCTAAGTTCCTTTCTTCTTCCACTTCCTCTTTCTTTGTTCTTACCATTCTAAAATAATAACTCCAGTATCTTACATATACTGTGATGTTATTATAAATATGGTACAACCATATTCAGTATTCTATCCACCCTTTGAATAACATGTCACCATACGTGCGTACGAACGGCTTACCGTCTCCACGTCATGGTGTAATTGTTATTCAATATATTATTATTTGGATGGGTATAATAATGATGTGTAACTCATTTAAATAATAAATATAACATGTTAATTATTCTCTATATATGATATACCATCCATTTATATATTATTTTAATATCAAAAGAATGATATTGTCGCTCGTGCGTACGTACGGACTACCGTCTCCACGAACGCGATGAGATTCATTCTCCTTTGTATCCATTCAAGTATAATTATCATTTGATGATTTAAAAGATGATGTTTAAGGACTTGATATCATTCTGGATATGAATAATATAAAACCTATCCTTTACAAACATGTCTTACGTAACAAAACATATAAAAGAAAACAAGTAAGTTAACACCCGAAACAACGATAATTCTATGATATTATTAACAAATCAATTTTAAAAGATAATATATGATATCATATTAATATATATGATTCTTGTATAATTTAATAACAATTATTTCACCATTATACAGGAGGTTAACCTACCCCAACCAAGGAAAATTACAAGGTAAGGGTTGTTTCACAATCTCTTCATTATCCGAGGTTGTTTATATGTAATAATCTACTGGGATCTCTTTATCATCCACATCCATGTTTCTTAAAAATGTATTTCAAAACATTTTTACTATTTACTAGAATATGAGTCAAATTCATTTATACCCTTTTTGACTTTTTTTAAGTGGTTTATAAAGGAATCTTTCGGTCATTTTCAAAACAAGGTCCTTTTTAACCTTTTCGACAGAATTAAGGTAAGAATGTTTTTTTAACTTATACAGCGGGTGTGGCTATTTTCCGCCATTATAAAATCTTCAAAGCTTTCCTTACAAGCTTATAAGAATATTTTCAAAGAAAATGTTTTATTTTATATGGATATTAAATGATTTCAAAATAAAAGGAGATATTTCTTTAAAAAGAATTTTGATTTCATCTATGTCAACATCCTTTGATGGATTTTAAGATTATTTGAAGTTGATTTATTATGATACAAAACTTCTATATTGTATTGAAGGTTTTGTGATATGGATGTGATATTTTTATACCATTCATAGTTTATGGTGAAATTATTGACTTTTCGTATGCTAGTTTTAATACGAATGTTTATGTTATGTTTAAACCTTTTCATATGGGAATGCATTGGACTTAATAAGTGACGGGTGGAGCCCGCTATAGCTCCTCGATGCATCGGTAGGTCTCATGAGACAAACTAGTGTCTTGTCACAAGGCCTTGACAAAATCTTATTTGTAGTCTTGGCACGAGGCCTTGGATATGTGGTTATGATAGTCTGGCATTATGCATTCCAACATTATGAAAGTGGTTATTGATTTTTGCATGTGATTATTCGATTAGTAGAATATCCATGTGAATAAGTAAATGGCATTATTTCATTTTATTTATGCCATGCCATGTTGAAATTTCATGTTTAAAAGGCTTTTGTTTTAGTTATACATTTCCTTAAATGTTTATTCTTATTGATGAAAGTTTTCGATATATTGTTATCCTTACTGGGCATTTGAGCTCACCCCTTTTCTATGTTTTATTTTTCCCAGGAAGTGAAGATGTAAGTTATGAATGAACTGCAGGGATATTATGAGGGGATTATAGTGTGGACTGTGGAAACATTATGTTTTTGTAGTAGTTTTTCATTTTATGATGTAATGTAAAACTTATGAATATATCTAGTGTTTCCAAAGCTACTAAACAAATCGGTCTTTCAAGATTTGATCTTTCTTGTGATCATGCCAATGTAATGTAATAATGCACCGACTCTGGGTAACTGGGGTCGGGGCGTTACACATAATTATATTTTATTTATAATTTTTAGACATTAAATAATTTATTTTATTTATGACACAATGATGGTGCAGTAATTACTATAATAGTGAAAAATTAAAATAATTGATATTATAAATACCCAAATAAATATAATATGAAACTTTTAATGAATTAAACTACTTTGATAGGATAATATGATATATTAGTATTGATTTAATTGACTTTGTTCGAAGTAATCAATCTGTTATGAGTTTCACAAAAATCATCTATTGAATAGTGTCAAAATTGACATAAAAGAGTTCTTAAAACAAATATTATATTATTAATTGATATTAAATTCCTAAAAATCTAAGGTTCGGCCAAGAGACTTATATCATGATAGGTTCATCATTAATGGACCACTTGGTGGTCGGTTGGATGTATATAGTAAGTTTATTAACCATATTATATAAAAATACAAAGAGACATTGTAAAAGTGAAACTAATTAACTTAGAGTTAATACTTAAAGATAAGGTTAATATAAGTACCCAAACCTGTATAAATTATATTGGTTGAGTGGTTTTCGACCTATCCCCACCTTAAACTTTGAATAATCAACTTTGGAGCCATTAGAAACCGAATATGAATTTATTATAAATTAATATTTCTAGCTTTTCCAAAGGTGCCCCTCACCCCTCTTATAAAAGGGCACTCCTCCTTCCCATTTCTTCACACCTTCAAAGCCTTTTAGTTCGGCCAAACTCTGCCCAAATACTCTCCCAACATCCCTCACTACAACCTAGAGGCCTTAGTTTGATCAGAAAGCCAACCTAAGGAGCCCTTTTGATCAAATCAAAAGGAAGAACCCGAAGAAGAGGTAATGATTTCACCACCCTTTTCTAAGTTCATTTCTTCTTCCACTTCTTCTTCCTTTGTTCTTACCATTCTAAAATAATAACTCCAGTATCTCACATATACTCTGATTTTTTTATAAGTATGGTACAACCATATTCAGTATTCTATCTACCCTTTGAATAACATGTCACCATACGTGCGGACGTGATGATTCTGTATATATGATATACCATTCATTTATATATTATTTTAATATCAAAATAAT
Source organism: Viscum album (assembly GCA_963277665.1). Taxonomy (NCBI): domain Eukaryota; kingdom Viridiplantae; phylum Streptophyta; class Magnoliopsida; order Santalales; family Viscaceae; genus Viscum; species Viscum album. The sequence continues at coordinate 296,771,133 of OY728165.1, forward strand.
GATATTGTCGCTCGTGCGTACGTACGGACTACCGTCTCCACGAACGCGATGAGATTCATTCTCCATCGTAACCATTCAAGTATAATTATCATTTGATGATTTAAAAATGATTTTTAAGGACTAGATATCATTATGGATATGAATAAGATACAACAACCATGGCTTATGTAACAAAACATATAAATAAAATGAGTAAGTTAACACCCGAAACGACGATAATTCTAAGATATTATTAACAAATCAATGTTAAAAGATCATATATGATATCATATTAATATATATGATTCTTGTATAATTTAATAACAATTATTTCACCATTATACAGGTGGTTAACCTACCCCAACAAAGGAAAAGTACAAGGTAAGGGGTTTTCATCTCACTCCTTATTCCCGTGAGATTCATGTCATATTGCCACCATCACCTTTTGTGTGGTGTATGTACTTCCCATAATTATATTCTTTGTATAATACACTATAATTTATGTGTATTTACATATTCATTGTATAATACCTCTTTCATGGGTTGTATGTTTCATAAGTTACCAAATTGGTAAGGGTTATTTCACAATCTCTTCATTATCCGAGGTTGTTTATACGTAATAATCTACTGGGATATCTTTATCATCCACATCCATGTTTCTTAAAAATGTATTTCAAAACATTTTTACTATTTACAAGAATATGGGTTAAAGTCATTTATACCCTTGTTTGACTTTTTATAAGAGGTTTATAAAGGAATCTTTCCGTCGTTTTCAAAACAAGGTCCTTTTTAACCTTTTCGACAGAATTGAGGTAAGAATGTTTTTTTAACTTATACGGCGGGTGCGATTATTTTACGCCGTTATAAAATCTTCAAAGCTTTCCTTACAAGCTTATAAGAATATTTTCAAAGAAATTGTTTTATTTTATATGGATCTTAAATGATTTAAAAATAAAAGGAGATATTTCTTTTAAAAGAATTTTGATTTCATCTATGTCAACATCCTTTGATGGATTTCAAGATTATTTGAAGTTGATTTATTATGATACAAAACTTCTATATTATGTTGAAGGTTTTGTGATATGTTTGACTGTGGATGTGCTATTTTATACCATTCATAGTTTATGTTGAAATTATTGACATTTCGTATGCTAGTTTTAATACGAATGTTTGTGTTATGTTTAAACCTTTTCATATGGGAATGCATTGGACTAAATAAGTGACGGGTGGAGCCCGCTATAGCTCCTCGATGCATCGGTAGGTCTCATGAGACAAACTAGTGTCTTGGCACAAGGCCTTGACAAAATCTTATTTGTAGTCTTGGCACGAGGCCTTGGCTATGTGGTTATGATAGTCTGGCATTATGCATTCCAACATTATGAAAGTGGTTATTGATTTTTGCATGTGATTATTCGATTAGTAGAATATCCATGTGAATAAGTAAATGGCATTATTTCATTTTATTTATGCCATACCATGTTTAAAGTTCATGTTTGAAAGGCTTTTGTTTTAGTTATACATTGCCTTAAAAGTTTATTCTTATTTATGAAAGTTTCCGCTATTTTGTTATCCTTACTGGGCATTTGAGCTCACCCCTTTTATATGTTTTATTTTTCCCAGTAAGTGAAGAAGTAAATTATGAATGACCTATAGGGATATTATGTGGGGATATGAGTGTGGATTATGGAGACATTATGTTGTTGTAGTAGTTTCTCATTTTATGATGTAATGTAAAACCTATGAATATATCTAGTGTTTCCAAGGCTACTAAACCAATCGGTCTTTCGAGATTTGATCTTTCTTGTGATCATGCCAATATTACGAAGTAATGCACCGACTCTGGGTAGCTGGGGTCGGGGCGTTACAACAAATCTCATGAAAACTATATAAATTAACAATTAATGTTAGCCTCTTCCTGTGGCTAATCAGAGATATTTCCAGACTGAGGCTATTGTAAAAGATCAAATACCATTTTAGAAAAGTATATTGAACAAATTCTCCGACACATTGTGTTATTCCAGACTGATTCTCTAGAAACCATCATTGTTATGAAAATATGGAGGATAGAATGTGGATATAAGCATAACTATAATATTTTTTTATGGGTTCAATATACCAAGTGTCTTGTATCAGTATTAATAATTTGGTATAATTTTTAGTACATGATAGATGATCCACCCCATTAATTTTTTATGTTGATATTTTTATTAGATTCTTGATTTACCATCTAGGAATAGATTTTCATGGATCTTTTCTAAGGTATAATATGTGTAGGATTTTTCTCCCATGATATTAACAATGATTAAATAGCCTTCATTTAATTTTTCATTATGTACCTCCTATGAAACCCATAGATAAGTTGTTTTGTTATCTTGTATCATTTTTTGTATTATTTTTTATCAATACATTTTATCTTAATACTATATTTTATTGACAACTATTACTTATAGTAATTACTGTTGGTTTCCTACGGTGTTGTACTCATGCCCTCTATTGGAATCCACTCCACATGGGTACCTGAGTAGGTTTAATGTGTTTTTTCAGATAATGTTTGGGATGAGCCCTGTGTTGTGTGTTTCTGGTTGAGCATGATTGATCATGTATTTTTAGTTGAGTGGTAGATGTTTCACTAATATATAGTGGAGTCATTTTTAATTTTGATCTATTTTGGTAGGTTGTGTGACTGACCTGGGGGCGATTGGTTGTATGTATATTGTGGTCATCTATTCCCTTTTTGAATTCATTGTATTATTGAATGATTTAGCTAATTTTTCTTTAGGTGTACTATGTGGTGTATGATATTTGGTTATTTCTTATGGTTGTTCACTCTCGTATGTAATAATAGTCTACTCATAGTTCCATTTTAGACCCTCGTTGCTAATCAACATCCTTTAGCATATGACAAGGAATTCATGAGGTCATGTGCTGACTCAACTCGAGGAATCAGTTATTGTGGATCCAAAGGCAGTGACATTTCAATGTTTTATCATTAAATTTTCCATCCATTTATTTTACATTTTTTATTTGGTATATTTTCAATGAAAAAATATGTTAGAACATGTGATATATTCTAGGATGGAGCGTCGTGAAAACTAGGTATGGAAGGAAGTCCAATTTACCATTGGTTTGGATTTTTGTAATAGTTTTTTATGTTTTGGTTTAATATTATCTTCTCTTTGAGTGAAATAATTTTTTGAGGAATTGATGATTTATGGGGGAATTTTTGATCTCATATCATGGGAAAGGGTCATGTGACAATATTCATACCCATTTTTCTATAGATATAAGAGGAGTCTCATGTGTCATATTAGTCATTCATGATATACATGTTATAGGAACATTAGTGTGTGATTTTATATATTTCACTTCTAATGAAAAGATATATGGATCTATGGATGGGTATTGGGTGGTGTAGAATCTATTTTTTTCTTCACGTACGATTGGTGTATGTACCTTGCTGGGTTAGAAATTTGTTATTATAGGTTCATTGGGCCCAATGTGGGAGGTTTATTATGATGTGGGTAGTATGTATGTGTCCTCTAGGTAACATTAATATGCACTGATTCCTATAGTTTATAGATTCTCTATTTGTGGTAAATAAGTCATTTTTTGGAACCTCATAGTGTGAGACCCTATAGAAGGGTTTTTGGACTTGTTCGTGTTGCGTGACATTGATAAGGATTCATATTAAAGCCATTAGGTTTTATCCTTTGTATTAGGACTCTGATTTCTTGAGTCGGTTTTGTGTGTCTTTGAGGGCGACCCGTGGGGGTGGTCACTGAGTAATGTGTGTGTTGGGTTAGATGGGAAATGATAGATGTTTCAAATATTTGATAGTGGTGCATGATGTGTACAACACAGTCTGAGGACTCCATCGGATTTGAGGAAAATAACATGAGTGCTAGTGGTTTATATTTATTGTTGGATTCAATAGTGGTAGATTTTTTTGTGTAAATTTAATGGTTATGAGTTGAACAGGGATCTCAATAGTTGATTGAGGAAATTTGTGATAGTATATGCAGGTTTTTCTGGGGTGGTAGTCGCTCATGCATGTTTTTTTGAATGAGTCGCATGGGGGTGTACAATTATCTTGATATGGGAAATAATTGGAGTGTGGGTGTGGCATTGGTATGTGTATTTTTTGGGGGTAGAACCTATTACGTTTTTGGATTAGTTAGATTTAGTTTCTTCCTCAAGAATATAGTGAGAGTCTCAATGGCCTTAGTTAGAATTTTGTATGACTAACATGTATTGAGTGGTCATACAATTTGTTTTGGTTTTGTGATTTTTTTATGTAAATAACCAAGAATTCTCTATGTTGGGTGAGATGAGAATGCGAAAAAGAAGTGGCTAGTGGATAGGGCTGGGGAGCCATGGTTTCATAAATCATGACTTGTTGCAGTTGAAATATGGTATTATGGTAGAGTAAAACTAGAGAGTGTGTGATGGTTATGTGTTGATGGGATCCTTGGGGAATGAATGGTCAGTAATGTGATATTTCCTTTTTTTAGTGTATCAAATATTACTAATTGTTCATATGATGTTATATGTTTTACTGGCAGTTATGAGTATAAGGAAGACTAATGTGTTTGTGATGAGTCTTCAGTGGGCATAGAGGCATAAATGAATGAGATCACTATATTTTTTGGTTTTCCATGTGGTTAGAAATATCATCGGAAATGGATGAGGGGTGGTATTAATTGATGACATTTTATTTTACTTCTAGTTAATGAAGATTATGTAAAATATCATGAAATCATTCTGTGTACACTGATATGATAATGGATATTTCTTTAGTTACCCAATTATATATTGTTTTGATATAGGTCCCCCAAGAGGTTGTTCTCCCAGAGTAGTGAATGTGGTATAATATAGTGGGAAGTACATTAGAGAGTATCTGTATGTGGGGTCATCGGGATTGACTAAATGTCGATGAATTCCATGATTTCAATTCCAAGATAGTGGGGAAGAAAAATGTGTACGATTAGTTTGTTCAGATAGGTGTTGGTGAGGTGGAAATGACTGATCCCTTGGTTGACATTTGTTGGGGTGTGGGAAGACATGGGTGGAGTTATCAGGTGAGTTGCGGGGTGTGATTTGTCGATTTCAGTGATACTACACTTATGATGGATAGGTTGTGGGTTTTTGGAATTATTCAAGGATCATTCATGGTGGTATAATGATTCTTGTGGTGAACTATGAGGTTATGTTCTTGATTTTTATTTCAATTTTAATGGGAGATCTATTATGGCGGATGACTAAGCTGAACATTTGGATTTTGGATCAAAGTGATCCTATCAATGAATTATGTGATTCTTTTGTTGGGGTTGTTTGGGTGGTGCAGTATAACATGATATCAGTTTTGGGTTAGTTGAAGATATAACTATGGAATATCATAAGGACATAGTTGTAGACTCCATGGAGAATGTTTATTGGTTATTGAATGCCTCCTGTTGTGAAGGAATCAGGGTTTGGGAGGTGGATAAGTGATGAAGTATGAAATTGGGACCATTAAAGTTGAGTTAGATGAAAATAACTCAGTGAAGGTTAGTTCACTATAGGGGTGGGGAAGGATTCAAGACACAATTTTTGGGTTGTTTCAGGAATGACAGGTATGTTCTATGTTGGGTAGGATTTTGTGGAAAATTTGGTATGTTTGTTTGTGCATTAAATATTGTACACATCGAAATTTTCTAGTTTTTTATAACAACAATGAGTGATGATGATGGATTATTTTCTCATAGTTTTTGATGAACGATTAGTTTAGAGTCACGATGGGAATGTTTTAGGATCAAGTTTTCCGGATTGTGTATGGATTTTAGGAGGGAATGAGTATCATGTCTCAGATGATGGTGATTATAAGATGGACCATATGTTGGGGAGAACCATAGGTTGATAGTTGGTTTGATACATTTTGATCAATGTTTTAGTTGGATTGTAATGGGAAAGTGCCATTGTGGTGTTTTGGTTTCGAAAACAAGCATTAACATTGATTTTTTCCCAGCTGAGGGCATTGAGTTGGAGGTTCTTCCTTTGTTGTGTTTTTTTTCATTCGGAACCGAATAAGGAAGTTTTAGGAGGCTTGCAGATTCAGAATAAGAATTCTGAAGAAGAATTCTCATTACGAATTCTAATGAAGAAATCCCATTCCAAATTCTCATTACGAATTCTGATGACGAATTCTCATTACGAATTCTCATGACGAATTCTCATTACGAATTCTGATGACGAATTCTCATTACGAATTCTGATGACGAATTCTCATTACGAATTCTGTTGACGAATTCTCATTACGAATTCTGATGACGAATTCTCATTACGAATTCTGATGACGAATTCTCATTACGAATCCTGATGATGAATTCTCATTACGATTTCTGATGATGAATTCCTATTCCGAATTCACATTCCGAATTCACCTATTAAATAGAATTTGAGTATCTTTGTTTTATACACTCTGAATTAATTCAAACTCCGAAAAATATCTTTGTTGGACTCCAAACTTTTATATTGCTCACACTTCTAAAATCTGTTTACTCTTACTATTGTTTCTTACACTCCTAACCTTCACTCCGAAGATTTCATTCCGAACTTCTCTGTTAGAGTTTAAAACGATGTCCTACATTTTGTTACACTTGTTTTGTTATAAAACGATGACGTCTGTTTTGTTATAAACTAACCGTTGTCTAAGTGACACGTGTACAGGTCCCTCCGATCTTTAAGGAAAATATGACCATTGGAGAAGGAGCCGACCTTACCTATAAATAAAAGCTCATTTGAAAGATCTCTATACTAATGAAAGATGAACTACTTGGTTTTGAGCATACATGCTGTTGAAGTGAATTCTAGAGATAGGGGCTCTTATTAACACTCAATGCTTTGTGCGACTCCGAATGTTGGTGATTACATTCGAGGGCTTCCGGGGATAGGAAGACAGAGGTGCCGACTACCTTGAAGTTTGAGGGCTTCCTTGCTGAAGAAGACAGAGGTTGCCAACTACCTTGAACTTGAGGGCTTGCGGGGATAGCAAGACAGAGACTCCGATCTTCGTATCGAGGGCTTACCTTGGTGTGGGTAAGACAGACTTTCTTGAAAGTATAAATCAAGGGACCTTTATCCAAGGTTGTTGTATACCCTTCTCTTTGGGTTAAAAGAATAATATCTTGTTACTTGTAGTTTTACTACTTGTTTCTATTCCGCTGCATTTTGTATTATAAGGAAAGTATAACTTTCTTATACTTCCTTATTTGTACTCTGATTAATTTAGATTCTATACGCTTTAAGGTAGAATCTCATATTGTAATCTTTTGTTAAGTTTTAACTTCCGGAACCATATTTCCGGAACCCTCATTCAAAATCTCTTTCCTAGTTTGCATTTGGTGTTAGAGGTGTTGTGAATTTGCTTAGTTTAACTTTGTTAAACTTAGCCGTTTTCCTTTGCTTAAAGAAAACATAGTTATTCTTAACTAACTTTGAAGGTTCCAAAGGAATTTTTAAAGTATACAATTCACCCCCCTCTTGTATATTGAGCATCTCATACTATATTTTGATCCTACAATTGGTATCAGAGGAGGTCTCAGAAATACTTGTACTCACATACAAGTTTTTCTTACTCACTTTATCCTTCCGAACTTTGTCATTCCGAATTTGTCCATTCCGGACTTTCCCATTCCGAACTTTGTGATTACGAATCTTTGCTACTAACAAGTGTGTGTGCAAAGTTATTTTAGTATGGCAGGGATTAATGTTGGATCAATTGATAATCTGAATCCTACAAGACCACCTATCTTTGATGGTAATGATTATGAGTACTGGAGAGATCGTATGAAGACTTTTGTTATCAACACTGGAGTAGACAACTTTGTTATGCTTACTGGTGATTATAAAATTCCTGAAAAGGAAGTCAGAACCTTTACTAACCAGGAAAAGCTAGAATATCAACTCAACTATAAGGTACACAACACTTTACTATCTTCAATGACTAGAAATATATATAGCCAAATTTCTTCTTGTGAAGCAGCTAATTGTATATGGAAGAAGCTAGAGGTCACACACTTTGGGACTTCTAAAGTGATTGAGACTAGAAGAGCTATGCTTAGAGCTGAATATCATGGCTTCAATTTTCCTTATGGAGAACCTATCTGTAAAGTTCAACAAAGATTTATGACTGTTGTCAACAGTCTACAATCAATGGGTGATAAAGGCATAGATGATGAAGCTCTTGTGGACAAGATAATTGACATTATGCCCAATGACTGGGAATCCAAGAGAACAGCTATAGATGCGAATAGGAAGGTCACTCAAATTACTCTTGATGAATTATTTGGAACTCTTCTACTACATGAAACTAGAATGAAGAGAGATACTGACAACATCAAGAAGAAGAATGGAAATGGTACTGTTGCTTTTACTACAACTTCAAATCAGATGAAAGCTAAGACTCCTGAGAGAGTAACCAGATCCATGTCTAAGAAAGTCATTTTCAAATCCGAATCTAGTGAGAGTGAAGTTTCAGAAAATGAATTAGCCAATCTTGCTCGAAGGATGAACAAGATAGCTGGGCAGAGAAACTTTCAATCCAAGTATAAGAAAAAGGAAAGGAAAGATAAGAAAGATGGAGAAGTTACTTGTTAAGAATGTAAAAGAGCTGGACATATTAGACCAGATTTCCCTATGCTCAAAAAGAAAGAAAGGAAAGACATTCAGACAGGAACATGAAGAAGTATTATAAAGATAAAGCTAAGAATGTTCTGAAAGATAATGACACCTGGAGTGCCAGTGGTGGTGACTCTTCAGATAATCTTCTGATTATGAATCTTCAGGACAGAAGAATCTTGGTCTTATAGCCAGATTACCTATTGATAATCATTGTCTTATGGATAAGGTACGAAATGCTGAATCATTGACCAATGTTTCTTTAAACTCTAATGATAATAAGTATTATAATTCTTCTGATGAATAATCATCTTCTGATGAGGAAAATACTTTACCAACTTTTGAATAAGTCTCTAGGTTTGCTGAACTTCTTGAAATTGAGAATTCCAAACTCAATAAGAAACTTGATAAAGCAAACTCTAGGAATTCTATTCTTACAAAAGAGATATCAGATCTTTCTAATGATCTTGATAAGAAAAATGCTGATTTTGAAAATATTTCAAAAAATCTTGAGGAAGTAAGTTCTGAGAAGAACAAACTTTCCAAAGAATTAGAAAAAGTAATTTCTAAGAAAACTATTTTCGAGCCTAACTCTAGTTCAAAAACTAATGATTTTGAGGATAAAAACTTGGTTGTAAAACTCAAGTCCGAAATTTTTTCCTTAAAGAAGTGTTTATAAAACTTTACCCATGGTAAGGAAAATTTTGATAAGATGTATTCCCAAATACGACCTTTAAGAAATAAATCCGGACTTGGTTATACTCATGCAAAACTAATTTTCAGTAACAATTATTTTGTTCCTAAATGTGCCCCATTCTGTACCAAGTGTCATTGTGGTGGTCACTGGGCAAAGAATTGTTCCTTAAACAAACCCCAATCTCTAGGATTTCACAAAGCTTACTTTTCTAAGAAAATGTGGATACCTAAAATTTTATTGTCTGAAAATCTCGGATCCAAACAAGTTTGGATTCCGAAAGTCTAATTTTCTTCTTGATTCCAGGATAATAAAGAATGTACCAGCAACAATACATGGTACATGGATAGTGGATGTTCCCGGCACATGACTGGTAACAAAAGCTTTTTTGAAAAGATTATCAAAACGAAAGGAGGAAAGGTAACTTTCGGAGACAATGCTAAGGGAGAGATTGTTGGTATTGGTAATATTTTCTTTCTTGGTAAAACCTTGATTTCAAATTTTCTTTTTGTTAAAGGTCTTAAGCACAACCTCATTAGCATAAGTCAGTTATGTGATGAAGGTTACCTTGTGAATTTTCGGAATGATAAGTGTTTAGTTCACAATTCCAAGGAAGAATTTATTCTCTCATCCAATAGGTAAGAGAATGTCTACATTTTGAACCTAGAAGACCTCAGGAGCCAAGATTTACCTTGCCTAAGTGCAATGGAATATCATTATTGGTTGTGGCATAGAAGATTAGGACATTGTAATATGAAAAACCTATGTAAACTCTCTAAGAAGAAACTAGTTAAGGATCTACCGGAGCTTAGATTTGATTATTCTAAAGTTTGTGATCCTTGTCAAATGGAAAAAAACATAAATCTAGTTTTAAGTCAATCGGTGAAGTCTCAACAACTGATGCATTATAGTTAGTGCACATGGATCTTTTTGGTCCAACACAAACTGGAAGTATTAGAGGCAAATACTATGTGTTTGTTCTAGTTGATGATTACACTTTATTTACTTGGGTCTATTTTTTAGCAAAGAAATCTGAAGATTTTTCTTATTTAAAAAGTTTTAGAGCTCAAGTTAAAAATGAGAAAAACCGTCCATTGAAAACTATTCATTGTGATCATGGAGGAGAATTTCAGAATTCTGATTTTGAAACTTTTTGTAGAAAGAAAGGTATTACTCACAATTTTTCAGCACCTAGAACTCCTCAACAGAATGGTGTAGTTGAAAGAAGAAATAGAATTCTTCAAGAGATAACTAGAACCATGTTGATTGAATATTCTATTGCTAGAAATTTCTGGGCTGAAGCTGTATGTATTGCTTGTTATACTATAAATCGAGTTTTGATTAGACCGTTTCATAATAAAACTCCTTATGAGTTATGGAATGGTAGAAAACCAAGACTTTCCTACTTAAAGGATTTTGGATGAAAAGTATTCATTTTGAATACGAAAGATAACTTACATAAATTCGCACCAAAGTCTGATGAAGGAATTTTCTTATGTTATTCCACAACATCTAAGGCTTATAGAGTTTTTAATAAAAATACTTGCACTGTTGAGGAAACAGTACATGTAAAATTTGATGAATCAGATCCTTTTGTTTTTAAACCATCTCAACATACATCTTCGGATGTGTTTTCAAAAACTGATTGTCATCCTTTGATAGAAGAACCTTCTGATAAGGAAAGTGTTCTAGAAGATACTTCTGAAACATTTACCCCATAAGAATTTCTACCCTATGTTGATGAACAGGTTTTACAAAACCCAAATCAGGTGTTTCTTAAAAATCATCCCAGTGATAGTATCATTGGTGATGTAAATCAACTTGTAAGGACTAGAAGTTCCTTAAGAAATGAAGTAGAAAATCTAGCATTCCTTTCCCAATTAGAACCTAAAAGCACTGATGAAGCTTTAGGTGATTATGATTGGATTAAAGCCATGCAAAATGAACTAAATGAATTCGAAAGGAATAAAGTCTGGACCCTGGTTGAAAGACCTAAGGAAACTTTTGTTATTGGAGTAAAATGGGTTTTCAGAAATAAATGTGACGAAAATGGAGTCATTGTTAGAAATAAAGCTAGACTTGTTGCTAAAGGCTATAATCAGCAAGAAGGAATAGACTATGAAGAAACCTATGCTCCAGTATCTAGACTTGAATCTATCCGTATTCTACTTGCCTTTGCATCATTATTTAATTTCAAACTTTTCCAAATGGATGTGAAATGTGCTTTTCTTAACGGTTATGTTCAAGAGGAAGTTTTTGTTGAACAACCTCCTAGCTTTGAAGATACAAAATATCCTGATCATGTTTTCAGACTTACCAAAGCTTTGTACGGCCTTAAACAAGCCCCACGAGCATGGTATGATAGACTCACTGGATTTTTGCTTCAAAATAACTATGTTAAGGGAAATGCAGATCCAACCCTTTTTATAAATAAAGATAATAAAAATGTTTTGATTGTTCAAATTTATGTTGATGATATTATATTTGGTTCAACTCAGCAATCTTTGACTGACTCTTTTTCTAGTCTAATGAAATCTGAGTTTGAAATGAGTATGATGGGTGAGTTAACATTTTTCCTTGGTTTTCAAATTTCTCAAAAACCAGAAGGAACATATATATCTCAACATAAGTATATTAAAGATCTTCTGAAAAAGTATGGTTATGACAACACTAAGAGTATAAGTACTCCCATGGTACCTCAAACTCTTTAGATCTTGACGAAGCTGGGAAACCAGTAGATCAAACATCTTTTAGAGGTATGATAGGAAGTCTACTTTACTTAATAGCTAGTCGACCAGACTTAATGTTTTCAGTATTCTTATGTGCAAGATATCAATCCAATCCTAAGGAATCTCACTTAAAGGAAGTAAAAATAATTTTTCGCTACCTTAAGGGAACCATGGATCTAGGATTATTCTATACTTCTGGAAATGATTTTGTTCTAAAAAGATTTTCTGATGCTGACTTTGGTGGATGTAGAATGGATTGAAAAAGTACATCCGGAACTTGTCATTTCTTAGGAGATTATTTAGTTTCTTGGTCATGCAAGAAGAAACATTCTGTAGCACTCTCCACTGCTGAAGCTGAATATGTAGCAGCTGGAAGTTGTTGTGCACAAGTGTTGTGGATGCAACACACACTCACAGATTATGGCTTGAGTTTTACCAAAACTCAAATTTTGTGTGATAACAAAAGTGCCGTTTCCCTTAGTAAAAACCCTGCACATCACTCTCATGCAAAACACATAGATATTAGGCATCACTTTCTTAGGGATCACACACTTAAAGGGGATATTATTCTTCAGTTTATTGGAACGCAAGATCAATTTGCTGATATTTTTACAAAATCTTTGCCTTAAGATAGATTTGAATATATTAAACAGATGTTAGGGATGATAACTATAAGGTAATCCTCCTTAAGTAACTTTCTGTTGAAAAACTCTCCTTACAGTAATAAACTCCTTTTCATAGGGGGAGTACACTTGATTGTTTGTTTAACAAAGTTTTTCAAAATTTATTTTCAAAACTTTTCGGAACGAAGATTTCTGGAATGGAATTTCCGGAACTAAAATTTTTCAGATTGGACATTCTCGTACAGAATACTTCTGAAATGGAAGTATTCGTATTGAAAATTTCTGGAATGAAAATTACGTACTGGCAGTTTCATAACCAGGTTTTTGTACCGATTTTTACCCATAATGTATTTTTCGTAATGTATTTTTCGTACTGAGTTTTCCGTAATGAGTTTTTCTTACTAAGTTTATTTTTCATAGTAAATTTTTTGGCGAAATCTGCCATTATGAATAATCCTCATAAGCCAATCCAAAAGGTATGATTTCCCTACTTAACTTTTCGTAGTCATAATTTACTTGCTGGCATTTTCTTATACTATGTTTTCAGATTATAGTTTTCTTAATTCTTTGTTTTAATAAAAACCTCAAAAAGATCGGATTCAAGTTTTCAACCGTCAGATCTCATCTCAGCTCATTCCAACCATTAGATCAACCGTAGAAGGTGAACCGTCATCTCGTAGCCTATATAAAGGTGACCCAATTTCTCGTCCCACATCGGTTTCAAGCTCTTGCATCCTGAAGCTCTGACTCTCTGTTTTAAGGTCGTTCCGAACTACAATTGTCTCCGTTCCGAACTTCTCAAAGGATTACAGATCCGAATGTCTGCGGAGTTAGCGTCTCAAGAAATGTCTTCAACCAAGCCTATTTCTCAATGGTTAGTTTACAGAGAATGATTACTCCATCCAGATTTCTTCAACAACCATGATTCCCTTATCTCAAAGAACAATAAGTTGAATGGCTTGGGAGATGTTGCGGTATCAAAAACCGGGAACCAAGATGAAGTGTATTCAGACTTACTTGTCGAGTTCTATGAATCAAGTTCCTTCTTTAAGGAAGATGATTGGGAGAAGTTTTCTTTCAAGACATATGGCAAGACCTACAAACTTTCTTACACCAAGGCTGCAAGCTTGGTAGGATTGTCTTATGAATGAGAAGAAGAATTTATTTCGCACGTTTTACCAGACTCTAAGGGTAGCTTTGACAAGGAAAAAGCCTTAGAAACTCTCGGACTGGCTGATGACAAGGCTCCGAAGATTGCAAGTCTATCCAAAAACTTCCAGATTCTAGAGTTGTGGGTGCAAGGACTTATCGTACCGAGGAAAGGCGATAAAGACAGCTTGAAGAAGAGTGAGATTTATATCTTAGATTTCCTGATAAATATAAGGAAATTTAACTTCTTGAGGCACATTCTTATAACCATTGAGAACCTTAAGAAAGGAAATCTCAGAGCTCAGATCGTAATGTACCCAGCAATATTATCAAAGTTGATAGTTTGGTGCCTTGAATCTTTCAAGGAGGCTTGCAGATCTATGCCGAGGGTATGCAAAATTTTGTTGGTTAGTGATGACACTCTTAAAAGAATGGATGTAGCATTTGACAAGAAGTCTGGAAAGTTTATTGATCTACCTGCTCAAGAAGAAGTGGCTCCGAAAGCTGCTGATCCGGAATCATGTAAGCCAGTAAGGAAGAGAAAGCTGAAAGAAGTGGAAGTACAAGCAGAGAATCCTATGTCTAAGGAAGTCCATTCCACACCTCCAAAGCCTAAGAAGAATAAAGCCTATCTTGATGAGGTTGTTACAAAGTGGAGAGCTGATAAAGAGAAAAGGAAAGAAGGGGATCCGTAGTTCGGATTGAACCCTGCGGAGGCTAAGGCATTGAAGGAGAAAACTGCTGATGAGCTTGAAAAACAAGCAAAACAAAAGGAGATCAAGAAGAAGATGTCCGAGGATGAGGTAGCTCAGGCCTTGTTAAAATTCAATGAAATGGTTTCAGCAACTATTCCAGTTCCGAGATCTTTCTCCCTGGAATCTCTACCTGAGACTCCAGGAAGGAATTTCGCTGCTCCGGAAGAGGCTGTTGCTAAGAATACTGAGGAATTTGAGAAAGTGGAACAAGTAGAAGAGGGTGCTGAAGGAAGTGGTGAAACCGGAGATGTGCTGAAACAAGTAGATGATTACAAGGGAACACCTTCGGAACACTTATCACTCCAAACCTCAGAAGCTGAATCTTCGAAGATAGTTACTCCAGCAATGGAAGAAGAGAAAGGAGAAGAAGAAGTTGCCTATCATGGTGAATAAGAACATCTTTTACATGATATTTCTCAGATGAAAAAAATAGAGGTTGGTGTTCAGGAAGTTACTGATGAGGAAGATTTTGTTGTTCAAGTTTCTGATAGTGAGAAGAAAACTCCGGAACATGATTCTATTCCGAAAAAAGATAAGGGGAAGCAAATTCTTGCTGATACTCCGAGTTCAGAAGAGAGGAAGAGAAAGGAAGCTGGTAGTTCTTCAAAGAGCAAGTTGGAGCTTATTGAGGAAGAGAACTCTCCAAGCAAGATTTCAGATTCGGAGTCATCCTCGTTGGGACATGATTTTGTTGTCCAGTCTTTAAAGAAGTTGGTGGGAACCATTCCGACCTTCTCTAGTATCGACTCAAGATGCCAGATGCTCCAACATGCGTTGAATTAGAAAACAGACTCCATATCTATGATTATGGATAAGTGCGTTGAGATTGAGGCTTAGTTCAAAACATTCTTTTTTGGTTACGAAGCTCATAAAAGATCTTGAAAAAGGATGACAAGCTGGTAGAAGAAGACTGTGGAAGAGATGAGGTTGCTTGATGAGTTTCAAGACAATGTTAAAGATGCCTTTGAGACCGAGGACAAGAAGATAAATGAGCTGACTTCCTCATTTGAAGAAAAGCTGACAGAAGAAAAGAACTTCCGGATTCAAGAAATCAGGGATATGAATGGGAAACTGAATTCTGTTTCTCAGAACTGGAAATTTGAAAGGGATCATCGGATCGATTTTGAAGAAAGGATGAAGGCTCAGGACGAAAAGATCAAAGCTCAGGAAGAAAAGCTGAAATCCCAGGAAGAAAAAATTGAAACTCAATCCGCAAGAATAGTGGTCTTAGAGAAGCAAGCTGAAGAAGATCATAAAGACCTGAAGAAGATCAAGACTATTCTTAAGGGGCTCATGTTGAAGGAGAAAGATCCGAAATAACCAAATCCGATTTTTTTGTTGTATTCTTTTTGTTACTGACATTTCAAATGTAATGAAAATTGTGTATCTCGTTTCTATTATTGTCATTACTAATATTTCAGGTACTTTGTTATTTTTTTTCCATTCCCTCCAATTCTTTTTGAAAATCACAAAGGGGGAGAAGGAAAAGATCCTTAAGAAAAAGAGGAACTCTAATAAGAGTTTATCAAAGGGGGAGAAAGAAAAAATACCGAAGGAAAAAGAAATCTAATAAGAGTTTGTTTAAGGGGGAGTTTTTCTTAAAGAAGACCTTCTTATGAAATATTACTTCGGAAATATGAATACGATCCTTAGAGTTTCAAAGCCTAAGGGGGAGTTAGTCATATTCATCTATAGCCTTAAAGCAAGGGAGATAAGCATTAATATGTTTCTTTCTTCTTAGTTTTTTTCGTAAGGATGTTTGTGCTTTCCAAAAAGGGGGAGATTGTTGAGTCAATAAGGTTTTCCTTATGACTTTTCCATTCCTTCTTGTTTTGAAAATCACAAACACCTTATCTTAAGGAAAATTTCTTTTATAAGAAAAATTGCATTCTTAAGGAAAATTTCTTTTACAAGAAAAATTGCTTTTATAAGGAAAATCGCTTTTATAAAAAAAATTATCCTTATCATATTTTCATCTATATTTTTCTTAAGTATAAGATTCAGATTCATTCTCTCGGAATCATTGAAACTTTGATATAAAGTATTCTGTTTTAGGATTCGGATTCTGGACAAGAACCATAAGGAAGTTTCATTCCGAATTCCGGATATAATCTCTGACTAAGATCTATTCCAAATTCAGAATACGAATTCTGAAGAAGAATTCTCATTACGAATTATAATGAAGAAATCCCATTCCGAATTATCATTACGAATTCTGATGACGAATTCTCATTACGAATTCTGATGACGAATTCTCATTACGAATTCTAATGACGAATTCTCATTACGAATTCTGTTGACGAATTCTCATTACGAATTCTGATGACGAATTATCATTACGAATTCTGATGACGAATTCTCATTACGAATCCTGATGATGAATTCTCATTACAATTTCTGATGACGACTTTCTATTCCGAATTCACATTCCGAATTCACCTATTAAACAGAATTTGAGTATCTTTGTTTTATAAACTCTGAATTAATTCAGACTACGAAAAATATCTTTGTTAGACTCCGAACTTTTATATTGCTCACACTTCTAAAATTTATCTACTCTTACTATTGTTTCTTACATTCCTAACCTTCACTCTGAAGTTTTCATTCCGAACTTTTCTGTTAGAGTTTAAAACGATGTCGTACATTTTGTTACACTTGTTTTGTTATAAAACGATGTCGTCTGTTTTGTTATAAACTAACCGTTGTCTAAGTCACACGTGTACAGGTCCCTCCGATCATTAAGGAAAATATGACCGTTGGAGAAGGAGCCGACCTTACCTATAAATAAGAGCTCATTTGAAAGAGCCCTATACTGATGACAGATGAACAACTTGGATTTGTGCATACATGTTGTTGAAGTGAATTCTAGAGAGAGAGAGGCTCTTATTAACTTTCAAAGCTTTGTGCGACTCCGAATGATGGTGATTACATTCGAGGGCTTCCGGGGATAGGAAGACAGAGGTGCCGACTACCTTGAAGTTCGAGGGCTTCCTTGCTGAGGAAGACAGAGGTTTCCAACTACCTTAAAGTTGAGGGCTTGTGGGGATAGCAAGACAGAGACTCCGATCTTTGTATCGAGGGATTACCCTGGTGTGGGTAAGACAGAATTGCTTGAAAGTATAAATCAAGGGACCTTTATCCAAGGTTGTTGGATAACCTTCTCTTTGGGTTAAAAGAATTATATCTTGTTACTTGTAGTTTTACTACGTGTTTCTATTCCGCTGCATTTTGTATTATAAGGAAAGTATAACTTTCTTATACTTCCTTATTTGTACTCTGATTAATTTAGATTCTATACGCTTTAAGGTAGAATCTCATATTGTAATCTTTTGTTAAGTTTTAACTTCCGGAACCATATTTCCGGAACCCTCATTCGGAATCTCTTTCCTAGTTTGCATTCGGTGTTAGAGGTGTTGTGAATTTTCTTAGTTTAACTTTGTTAAACTTAGCCATTTTCCTTTTCTTAAGGAAAACATAGTTATTCTTAACTAACTTTAATGGTTCCAAAGGAATTTTTAAAGTATAAAATTCACCCCCCCCTCTTGTATATTGAGAATCTCATACTATATTTCGATCCTACAATTATTGGCTTGTGAGACTTCATGTTATGTTTTGGTTGTTTATGATGTTATTGGGAAAGGGTTATTGGTTTGATGAGCACAATTTAAGAGAAACTTTGACCACCTGATTCTTAGATGGTCAATAGTTCATCATAAAATAATTATGGATTTTTTTTATCATTTTTACATGGTTAATGGAGAAATTTTTGTTTTCTAATGAAAAGTTTTCCATGAATGAGTTGTCTTTGAGATATTGTAAATGGGTTTTTCAAAATTTCAGATACACAATCCATTTTTTTGTAGGTGGGAGACATTGCTAAATATCATGTTTTTATCAAAGATTTTCAAACTATTCAAACTAAACATGTGGGGACTAGATGTTGGATAATAAGGGGTGCACAATTGGTGAATAGTTTTTCAATACGTGCAGCCAAATCGTATGGTTGTACATATTTCATAAAGATGGGGGATTTAAAAAAAACCCCTCGTGATTTTGAATCCCTCCACCCCCATTCCCCCATATTCTAGGTGTATGAACATAGAGGTCCCCAAACCCCTTCCTCCCTCACTTTCCTTTGATTTTGATGTTAAATATTAGCAGTTCCATGGTCTTTTAGGTGAATTCCCCGTATTTGGTGGTTTCCTTCTTTGTATTCTATATTTTTACTAATTTTCTAGCTCTCTAGTTAGGGTTCCATTTATTATTCCTCAATATATTGATGTATTTGTCTTATTATCATGGGGGGTTTAGTAATCTCAGTTATATGAGATCCTGATAAGAATTTCAAAGTTCATTTTTTAGCATTCAATTATGGATTGTCAACATGGTGAATTCTTTTAGGATTTCTAAATGTTTTGATTTAATTGTTTTTAATATGGTATCTCTTCATAGGTCCATTCTAGGATAGGGTATGAGGGGTCTATTTTGGACTATCCATAGTAGATTTGGGGAGTGTCAACAAGTGTAAGTCGGTATGATGAGTTCTTCATCACTATTCTATGAGGGGTTTTTGTTTATTAAATAATTATAATGGGTTTAATTTATTAATTATTGTTTTATATTGATATACTTGTGTTTGGGTGGTAGTTAAGTACTCGATTGGAATTTATGAGGAATAGATGTTAATGGGGAAAGCCTTGGTGAGCGTCCATGCTTTAGAAATTATATCAAAGGATTCTATATTGTGGTTGGTGGTATTAAAGATTTACCTATAGTGTAAATATTTTTTATATTTCTAATTTGAATTTTGACTATTAGATTATTTGAGATATGATTTCTCCCTTGATTTTATAATTTTTTAACATAAAATTGTTAGATAGACCTTTCATGTATGACGTTGTATCTATGTGTGTCCATGTAACCAAACCTAGAGTCATCCATGGGGTGGGTCATTTCATAGAAAGGGGTGAAGTGGTGTTGAAAGAGTTTGTTTGAAATTGATGTACTTGTTATTATTACATAAAACAATCAATGAGGATTGTAAAATGGTTTTAAATGTGTGCATTGCGTTTTGAAATAGTTTTGGGTGTCATGGTGGAAAATTTATGTTTTGAAATGATTGGTTTTTATGGAAATGGGGTGTTGACCACAAAGAAGATTACTAAAAATGGTATTTATTTTTATTTAAAATGATCATTTTGAATGAGTGAGTGGTTTTTTTAGTTATAGTTCTATGAGGGATCTTGTGTATGTTTTCATAGAAAATAAGTTCATTTACATTGTTTTTTATTTTATGGGAAATGAACATTTTTAATAGGGTTGTCATGAATGTTTCAAATATGGTGGTTGGTTTAGATTCTATGATTTTTGTAAAGATGATGCGCCTAGATATGGTAGGTTTAGCATTGAAGGTCGTATGGACCATAGAAAGTGTAAATGATTAAAAACGGTTGTTGTGTCTTCCATTAACATTTTATATGGAAATGACATGAGAATATGAAGTGGTGGAATGATGGAATTTATATATGTATTTGACGTCGGATAAAATATTCATTCGATATAGTTTTGATATATGTTTGGGAAGCCAGTATGACACTGCATTAAATATGTTTTTGATATATGGGTAGGATTCCAAACTAACTCTCCAATCCTAATGGTATGATATATGGATGGGTGTTTGACTGACACTCTGGGTACATGAAGAATACTACTTAGTGGGTATCAGACTGAGGCTCTAGACATTGATGGTATACATCATATAATGGGAACTAGAATGAGGTTCTAGGAAAAGTTAACATGTAATTTATGAAAAAGTATGTTGGAATGCAATCCCTTTTCCTTGGATTGGGATAGACTTTTTCCCTTTAAACCACAATTTTTATGTATATATGGATGCTAGACTGAGGGTATAGGAACTGCAATTATGTTTTCTGATGGGATCGATAGACATAGGTTTTTGTATCATTATTATAAATTGTTATTTTATTATGATTAGGACAAAGGTTTCAAACCATCACATTTTGATTTTGACAGTTCACATAGATGTTGGACATGACTTCTATGCATTGACAGTTTAGGTACTTTTCATAGGCCATGCCATGGTTTGTTTATGCTCCCTTGAGTTAAACAAAGAGTGAATATACATTATTGAAATTTTCAGTACGTACCACAAAGGGAACCCTTATATTTTTTTTATTGTTTCTATGGATTATATCCTTTATTTGTTATCTTTAATTTTACTCCTCTGTTTTTCTGAATACACTGATATATTCATTGGTATTTTTTTAGAAACCACAGTTTCTTGAGTACTATTTTTTTTTCATATCCTTCATGGTACTATATTTCACTTGGGTTCTTGAGCATCTTTAAGGTGATTATTTCATGTGTAGGTTTGGGATGATTCCCATACCAAGTGAAGTTTGCTCGAGCATGATTAATCAAGTGGTTTCAGGTGATTTGTGTGTGTGGTCTGGAGAAGTTGTGAAGCTTGTTATCATTTTCATTCATTTTTGTAGGTTATGTGACTGATCATATGGGTTCTTGGTTTGATGAATGGTGTTTCTGTTAATCCTTTTATTTAATAAATTTTATAATATAATGTTCTAGTTATTTATTCATCATTCAACCTCGGTGGTGTATGATATTTGGTAATTGCTTCTAGTTGTGCAATTTGATACTGGGACACAGTCTTCTCCCTATTAGAATTTATACCACCACTGATAGTCATAAGACACTAGCATGCATGGGGGAATGCATGAGGTCATGTGGCTACCAATAATGGTTCAATGGTAATAGTGGAACATTGTTAGGGGAAGTTACAAAAATGAAAATATTGAACTATTTATAATTTAGAAAAAGTTGAAATTACTGAAAAGTTTTTTTTTCAAATTTTGAGAAACTCACAAAAAAAGAGAATATGAATAAAAATTATAAATACTCTCTAATATCATAAAATGATGGATCTGTAACTATGAATCCTTTTTATTTTAATGGATGTGGTTTTTTTAAAATCGAAAGAATCTGAGAAATGTAAAATAGGTTGAGAAGTATTTTCAAAATACTATATTTTTTCATGATTAATAACTTATTTTTATAGAATGTATCTACTGTATTCTTCATTTTATACTTACTATCCATTTAAAATCATTATTGGACACAGATTATGTGTAGATAAATAAATATTGTTCATATAATGAACCTGTAATAATTTCTTCAAAAGTATGCAGATTATCCTTGATAATATCAAATTGAGAGACCTATTCAACCACACCGATTAGATTACAAGTCATCATGTAATGTGACAACCCTATGTGGTCCATTAAATTATCAAAATACATTGGTTGGTTTGTTTTTGGAAGAAATGGTGGCTCAATTCAATAGTTTTTAAAATTGCTAATTTTTTCCTCAGTGAGTCAAGCATTGTTGAGTCACACCATTAGATCAGTGTCAGTGGGTTAGAATCTGTAGATCAACTATGATGACTCATGGTGTTATTAAGTCGAGTCGTCTGTGGGTTGGGAATCTATAGTTCAAGGCATCGGTAGGTCTTACTTCGATAGGTGGAGGAATCTGTGTGTCAGAGAGTTAGTAGGTCTAGCATCGGAGAGTCACGAATCTGTTACCTACTATCGGTGAGTCGCATTTGTGGATCAGTGTCAGTGTCTTATCCACTGGTTAGTTAGGAATCAATTTCTCACATCGATGGCACATCCATTAGGGACTCATTTCTAGTTATTCCACGTTTTTCCAGTTTCATCCCATAAATGATTCCTTTGTTGTTAAATGCGTTTGATTTTGTATTAAATGATTTTTGGTCCATTTTAAATGGTATTATATCCTAAGAACCAGAAGATTTCTTTGACTACTAAACTTCATGGTCTTGATTGTTATCTTTCTTTAATGTCATTCAAATTGTCTCCCAATAGATTAGGGACCTACCCCTCTAAAGACAAAAATCTCTCTTCCTTTGAACCGTTCCAGTTTCTCTTAGTGCACCAAGATTATTTATTCCTGAGGGAGTCATTCACCTGAGCTATACTAGTATGTTCAAATTTCTCCAGGACTATTTCCTACGGTGCATTAGACCCCTCTTTTGGTGCAAAGAAGAATTGATGATCGTCTATTGTTCCAAGTAACAATCCCTTTGTCTCTATTTTATTTTTGTATCATATTGGGTGGGTGTAATGATATATTAATATTGTTATGGTTATAACCTAATTAATCAAGACTAAAAAAGTAATAAATTTTGGAATGTGAGTACGATGGTGGTAGTCACTTTTTTATGTCATTCTTGATCAATGTCAGGTTTTGTAAGTGAAATATGGCTTCTAAAAATCGTGGCCACTGGTGGTATATGTTTACACAACTGAATGGATTGTGAATACCATTGTTGATACTATATGAATGACTATATGATTATGGGAATTCGTTAAGAAAATATATTCATTTAAATAAATATATTCCCTATGATAAATCTTGTCTAATTATAATCATTGTTTTATCAATTCAAATTAAAGAATGGGATATGATAAAATCTGTATAATCCTTTCCATGTTTTTGTAGCTATGTGTTGTGTGTGGTTCTATTTGGCCTTGTGTATGTGCCATTCATGTGGTGTTGTGGCTGTGAGTATGGTTGTGAGTATTGGGTGGTACAGGTGGAGTAATGGTATCTCAGGATGAGAGATTAATTTATTGTGGAATCGTTGGTCTTTATATGCGGTGGGATTGCATCTATGTAGTGGTTGGGTAGTGGGGATATAGGACTAGGTTGGTTCATGTTCATGTTCCTGGGTGTGATGGGCATGTTGTTTTTTGTATAGTGGGTTTACTAATTCTGGTAGTAATAAGGTGTGTTGGGGTTTTTTTATTGTTGATATAAGGGTCATGGATGTATGATTTCAAATAAGGATGTTTTTACCTTGAGTGGGTCTTTCTCCAGGATTTACCATAGGTCGTTATTTTATGAATCAGTGTTAGAATGGATTCATTTACCTTGGACCTTATTTCATTATTTAGCTTTGGAAATGCCTGGTATGGTTTCTTTGCCTTAAACCATTTGCAGTATTTGGTCGTTTTCCATGTAGGGATGGGGTACACAAATAAATGAATTGGTAATGGATAATGGTAATTGGTTAAAGTTATTGGTTTGGGGGTGTTTCTAGATGTGAATTATACAGATGAGGTGTTCATTTATATAATTGGGAAGTGACTATCAATCATTTTGACATGTTCATTTACATGTGGCAGGAGGGGAATTTTTGTGTGGGATGGTTGCTGTTCTGAAAACCCATAATATGGGACGAGTGTTCAATATATATATATATATTTATATATATAGTTCCATGGGATTTTTATAAGCACCCCAATAGTGTTTATCAGTATGTCCCGAACACCCCAATTTTATTGGGGGAGGGTGTACTTTCCCAGTATCGCAGTGGGAAGATGGATGGATGGTTATTTACTCTTATCTTCTTCTTCTTCTAGGAATTGGTATATCTTCTCCCTCTTCTAGGAATTGGTATCCAAGTATTCTTTTGGAATGTTGTGGGGTGGTTATGAGGGATAGGGGTCTGTGGTTATGGTGTTCTTCCCAGGTGTCTTTCGGATGAGTGGTGTGGTGATTCCTAAGAGTCTCTTGGATGGGGATGTGGTTTTTGGAACCTATGATTATGGTCGAGATGTGATGTGTTATATGGACCATGTGTGTGTGGGATGGTTGTTATAGTAGGTCATATGGATGATTTTGGTAGCATTAAGATGTTTTCTGTTAGGGATGAGTATTTAATTAGTGATAAGTGGTGAAAGGTACCCAAATATCAAGGTTCTGACTACCTTACTGGAAATGACATGAATTATTTGGTAAGTGTTACTTGGTGAGGTTATGGAGGATAATATTCCTTATTATTTGCTTTTTAGTTTTTTATGTTTTCTAATAAGGGTTTTAGTATGATTATCCTACTTGTGCATGGGTGAATTTGGTTTTTCCCTACTTGGTAATCTTTTACGCTCACCCTACACATATAATTTTTTTTAGGTTTCTAGGGATATTATGTAGACTGTTTTGTACCATACTATCTTAGACATCAGGGACAGTAGATGCGTTGTTGCATAGTTTTATTTTGGTACTTAGTTTGGATATTATTGTGCATTTCTAGTAGTTTTACTTTAAACATTCTTGTGGAATTGAATTTTGTTTCTTTATATATCTGTTTTTCATGTATTTTATTGAGGTTGATATATCTTATATCCTGATTTTGGTTACTATATAAAGAGTAATCTGTCCCATTTTTTTTATTTCTATATGCTTGGTGTCAGTCACCACCCCGGGGCCTATTAAAGGTGGGACATGTGGGTCATTATCTCTACATCATCATGACGATGTAAGATAATGGAATATTGTTATCCCTTCCCTCATTATGAATAATGCAGATCATGTAAGAATGGTATTAGAGGTGATGGTTGATGGATATGATTTAGTTTGGATTCAATATTTTTGAGGATTGCATGTGTTGGTAGGGGAAAAATGTTATGTGATCTTGGTTCATGAAATTGGAAAGGGAATACAATATAGGAAAATAGATTTTAGTGCCCCCATGATCTCATTCAAGGACTCCTAGCATATCAAATGACCAAGTTAGGCTACAATCATTGTGGGGTAGAGACACTGGGTATGGTAAATGAATCATTATGAATTGTTTTCTTATTTTTATTGAATGTTTTCAGGAAAATAAAATAAAAAATGAGTCTAAATGAATAAAAAATAAATTCCATTCTACTCAGTATTAGTAATTCTTTATTTACCTTTAATTTATGGAATCAGGTCATCATCCACGAGTGGCTCAGGCAATGGAAGATCAACATGAAAAATTGGCTGATTAGAGGAGTTTTGATCAAGAGGTGGAGGAAAATAAATGGTAGAACAAACCTAATGACTTTTAGTAATATAATCTAGTAAGGTACAAGAGATGTGTCTTGGATATGTTGATATAGGGTTGGATCAAGGACCTAGTGATAACATCCATCTTGATTCATGTTTCGATTGAGTAATAGGTTCCCCTAGTAGTGAGACAAATGAGTGGGAAATGTGTCAGCGGGGGACTCTTTTTATCGAGGGTAGGAAGGAGATAGATTTTATATGGTTCGACTTTGAGAAGGATTTCTGGGTTGAATTCCATTCTTTTACCATGATGGATGAAGAATGGACAGATTTATGCTCCCTCTAGTAGAGGAGTATTCCAGTATGTGAGTTGGGGATCATGTTCAAGGATATCCTTGACATTTCATCAGATCACTATCCATATGAGGAGTCTCAGGTGGGAAATATAGCGTAAGAACTCCCTCCATCCATCTAGAATGTGGTTACTCCATTCACCCTACGGACATACATATAAGTTCAGAAGAAGGATTAGGTAGTGGAATGAATGTACTCTTGAGGAGGATTAACAATAGATGGGATATTTTAATTTTCATTAAATGGGAAGGATTTCAGCATTACGTCTCTTGCATTAGTACCTTCTATGATTCACTTGATAGGGAGATGACCCCATTAGTTTTAGTTTGGTCCTTTGTGTCTTATAATTTTCCCGTAGGCTTGTGACAGAGGTGTTTTTCTTGTAGAGGCCACTATAACTTTTAGAGTCAGTGCCCAGTTCCAGATTAGTATGGTGGATGTGGGAAGGTCCAACTCCTAACTCCACAAAATGTATGGACATTCAATTTCAGTAGAAGGGTGTAGTAGTGGATCTATTGAAGGAAAATGATGTTTACTCTTGGGAAGCACCCAAGAATGTGGTAGAGGTTCATTGTTTTCATGGTTTGGGAATATATTACTAGTGATTAATACTAGTTCTCTCTTCAATAGCAGATAAACTGATGGCTCTGACTAGAAAACCCCAAGATTTGGTATGGAGTGACCCGTGCTAGGCATCATTCTTTTAACTAAAGGGGATGTTGGTTAGTTTCCCGATGCTCATGTTTTCAGAGAATGGGATAATGTTCAAGGTGTCTAGCGATGCTTATGCTCTAATCTTGTGGTGTGTAGAGATTTAGAAATAGGGAGTCATATCCTTTGGGTATAGCGAGTTAGTTCCCCATGAACATAACTATTCCATCCATGATAAGGAAAAATAAGTTTTTATGTTATCACTAATGTTGTAGAGACATTACCACTTTGGGGTGAACTTTTTGGTATCCGCATATCCAGATAGAAAGAGGTTAATTATTTCCCAGTGAGATATGAACATTTAGTAGTAGAGGTGGATGGATTTTCTATAAGTTTACTATTTTGATATTTCTTACACCTTAGGAAAGGGGAATGCTGGGGCTGATTCTTTGATTATGAAGTAACAAAAGTATGTGGATTGGGAATTTGTGGCCACTTTGAGATAAATAGAAAAGTTTCATGCCCTGAACATTGATTTATTAATGGATGAATAGATATGATACGTATTTTAGAAGGTGTTGTAGTAATATATAAGGAAATTGGTGGAGGACACTCAGTGGGGAGACTCAGAGGAATAGGTAATTTTTATCACATTGAGTGGATAAAGCTTTGGAGGGATGGTTAGAGAATGATCAGAATCATATTTTGTTCTGGGAGAAGCTATTTTTTCTAGTGGTGATTCATGAGGGAGATCTATCTAAGTTTCATAGATCACACTTTGCGATACACCTAATAATTTTCTAGATGTACTGTGGATTGTGAGAACAACTTTGGTGGCCCGTGATGATGTGAGAAGTGGTAGAATTTATGGGATTGTGCTGGGTGTTGTAACAAGTGACGATTGAGAACTGTGTTCCCGGTGGTTTGTTCCATCCCTAAGATTTCATTGAGGGGATGTGGGAAGAAATATTAATCGATTTAGTTACAAGATTACCCAGGGTTCATGGAGGGTGTGATTCAATATGGGTAGAAGTGGATCAGTTGACAAAATCATCTCACATAATCATGATCAAGGATTTGAGCATAGAGTTATGAGGATGAGGTGGTGAAACTGTATGGTGTACCAAAATTTATCATCCGAGATCACAATTCACATTTTTCATGAGGAGTTGAGAGGTGAATTCATCATGGATTCAGAACACATTTACATCTCATCACTTCTATCCTCCCATAGATATATCAGAAAACATAAAGGACTATCAATACATTGGAAGACAAGCTGTGAGCCTACATCTTGAACCATGGTGGGTCTTGGGTTTGATATTTTACCTTATTATAGTTTTCTTACAATAATAGTTATCACACTTTCATTGGAATAGATCAATCTGAATCATTAAATGTAAGACCATTTCATTCACCCCTATGTTAGATGAATGGTAGGGAGGAATATTTTATTGGTCTCGACATAGTACAGTGTGCTACCGAGAATGTACAACTTGTCTGTGAGATGGTAAATGTAGTGTAGGACCAACATAAGTTGTATGCCGATCATTGGAAATGAACTTTGGATTTTGAGCATGGGGACCATGTTTTTTGGGGGTTCTTCCCCTCTACATGGGTATAAGAGTTTCAACATATTGATTAAGACTTCTCTTAGATTCATCAAATCATTCATGGTGTTGAGATGCGTTTGTGAGGTGGAAAACAAGTTGGCATTTCCACCGCAGTTGAGAAGGATCCATGACATATTTCATGCGAGGAAGCTTCCTCACAATCTTCATGATTACACCCATTCGTTTTTTAGGGAGAGTTGGATGTCAAGGACAACAAAATATTCATGGATCATCTATTAGAGTTCCATGATTCTGGGGAGAAAGTGTAGTGTGGACATGCCATTCCCTTGGATTGTCTGTTGTGGTAGAATGGTTGCCTCAAAAGAGTACTTTGGAGTGAGAGATGCATATATGTTCACAGTACCATGTTTTGTTTTTAG
Organism: Viscum album; assembly: GCA_963277665.1. Taxonomy (NCBI): domain Eukaryota; kingdom Viridiplantae; phylum Streptophyta; class Magnoliopsida; order Santalales; family Viscaceae; genus Viscum; species Viscum album. Next base: position 296,799,593 of record OY728165.1, read on the forward strand.
TTTTTATTGGTTTTTTACTTGATATGTATTCCTTGATCCTTATTTTATATAATATGGGTTTCTCCCTTATTCTTTTTTGTGTGGATAATTCCTATCATGTGAAATTTAGGAGACCTTATTCTTAATCGAGAGGCCTTAATTTATATATGATTACACCTATGTGGGTGAGTTAGTTCCGAATAGAGAATATAGTATCATGACAAGGAAGAAGTAATTATCTAATTCATATGTCTATATATATGGTTCTTTTGTGTGTATCATGTGGATGTATGGGTTAACAAATGTCGGAGAAGGATTTCTAGTATGTAGAGGTTTTACCCTATCTTTATAAAAACACGATGTCGTTTACCCTTGATAGTTCTCTTATGGGGTGGTTTTTCAGACCCCGCATTCTCCAAGGGTTAGTTTTGGATTATAAATTGAGAGAATAGTTTGAGAGTTACGAAATGCAATAAAATGGACCAATATAGTCCGTTACATTGTAAAAAAATCTAGTTTTGGGGGGTGTTCTTGGGGAAATAATTGCTCATTTCAAGTGTTTTATGAATTTCCAGTTCTTTCATTGGTGTATCAGGCATCGATGAGTCACTTAGGTAGCATAGAATCAATGGGTTAACATTTTTAGCTCAACATTAATTACTCAATGCGTTATTATGTTGAGGCATTGGTGATTCATGTGTATATGGGTTGAGGTGTTAGGGGGTCAGACATCAGTCGGTCGAGGCATTAGTGATTCAGGGTGTCGGTAGGTCATGTATTTGTAGGTCGAGCGTCAGTGAGTAACATTAGTGATTCAGTTTTAGTGAGTCCCATCATTGGATAAGAATAAGTTACTCATCTATCAGTGAGTCAGGTGTTGATGACTCACCCATTGGTGATTCATTTCCTGTTTTTTCATGATTCACCACTTTGACATTTCTTGTGACATTAAATGTGATAAATTTCATATTTAATGTGTTTTTTTTGGGAAATTTAAAAGGGTATTTATCTCTTAAAAATATGAAGCTTCCATTGACTCTTAAGCCACATGGTCTAGATTATGATCCGAATTTAATGGCATTTGAAATAGTTTAGCCCCATAAATTTTGGATCCATCCATTCTAAATCCGAAAACCGCTCATCCAATAAACCCTTCCATTTAATCTTAGTCTTGTGAGATCCATTATTCCAGGAGGATTCATATTTTTGTGTTGTATAAATCTATACAGCTTTTCCCTCTATTCTATAATACTGCTCATGCATCCACCTATTTTGGCACACAGAGGAATTTTTGATCATCTATTGCTCCATGTAGGGATCCCATCATTTCCCTTTTATTTCACTATCATGCATGGTGGGTGTGGTGATATCATCTTATGGTTATAGTTTAAACAAATTTAATGAAGATAATAAAAAGTAATAAAGTAGGGATGTGGAGTTTGATGGTGTTGATCACTTTGTTTTATATTTTATACTTGATCCATGTTGTGTGTTCTGAGGGTTGTATGTGTTATAAAAAACATGGTTGTTGGTGGTCTCTATTTTCACACATTTATGTCATGTGAAATCAATTGTTGATACCCCATGAATGTCCCTATGAATGTGGAAATTAGTTAACCAAATATATTAGGTTAAATATACTTATTCTATAGGATCAAATGTGTTATGTGGTAACCCCGGTTTTTTCAAGTGTAATTAATGAATGGGTGCTACTAAATCTAATTAATTCAAGACTTGTTGGTATGGTTGTTTGATGTGTGTGTTTCTTCTCGGCCTTGTGTCTTTTCTCTTCTTGTGGTTATGTGGCTAGGAGTGTGGCTGTGAGTATGAGGTGGTATGGGTTGTGTAATGGTATCTCATGACGAGATATTGGTTGATCGTGGAAAGGATAATCTTTTAATGGAGTGGGATTACATACTGGGAGTGGTTGGGCAGTGGGGAAGTAGGACTATGATGTCACATGTTCATGTTTATGGGTGTGTTGGGCGTGGTGTTGTTGTATAGGGGGCTACTGATTATTGTGGGAATAATGTTTGTTGTGGGTTTTACTTATTGACCAAAAGGTCAAAGAGGTATGATTTTGGAGAATGATGGTGTTATCTTGACAAGGACTTTCACTCAGAGTTTTCAAGGGCTTTATTTTATGAATGGGTGTTAGAATGGTTTCGTTTACCCTGTCCATTATTTACATCACTGGAATTGGTAGTGGTTAATATGGATACCTAGCCTTATAATGTTTGGAGTCTTTCATAGTTTCTCAATTAGGGAAGAGATAAATAAATTAATTAATTGATAATCGATAATGAAAATTTGTTGGGGGTATGTTTCAAGTAGTGTAATGTAGTGAAGGAGTGTTAGTTTATCCAATTCAGATGTGACCATCATTCGTTTTGATATATTCATCTAGATGTGTTAGTAATTGTGGTTTTGTGTGGGTTGGTTATTGTTCAGGAAAATCATAGGTTGGCCAATTTTTGGCACCTATATATATACTTCTAGATTCTTGTGATTTCTATATGCTCCCCTCTCATGTTGAGTACTACATGTCAAAAACCACTATTTTTTTGAGGGAGGCTGTACATTCCCAAAATCCTGGTGGGAGGATGGATGGATAGTTATTAGACCTTTTATGTTCCCTCTACTAGGCATCAGTAGCCATATAAGCTTTTGAAGGTTTGTGGTGCGGTTTTTTGAACCATGTGTCTGCTGGTGGTATGTACTTCCCAAGTTACTTCAATATGTGTTTTGTGGTGATTCCTACGTGTCTTTGATATGGGATTGTGGTTTTTGGCCGAGTATTTTTGCGGGCGAGATGTGATGTGCTATGTGTCCTAAGTGTGTGGGTGTGATAGTTTGATAGTGGCGTCTTGTGTAATAGAATGGTAGCGTTATGATGTTCTCTATTATGGATGAGCTGTTAAAAGGTGGGAAGTGGTGTGGGGTAACCAAATAATGTTTTGCTTACTACTTTACATTACGTGAATTTCTTTATTTAGTGATCATGCATTTGTGAGGTTAGGGCGGATAATATACCTTGTTATGTGATACTGAGTTTCTATTGTTTTCTCACATGTTCATTTGTATGCTTATACTAGTAGTGTAAGGGTGACTTTGGTTTTTCCCTTTTGATTACACTTCTATGATCACCCTATGTATATAAAAACTATTTTCAGGTTTCCAGGGAAATTATGCATACTATGATAGACCTTACAAGCTTAGACGTTGGAGATGGTTTTTGTGTCACTAATTTGTGTTATTTTGGAACTTACTTCAGTGTTTTCATTGAATTTCAACCAGTTTTACTTTAAATATGAATGTGTGATGGATTTTGGTTTCTCTATATATATGTGACAAGGATTTTTTTATGTTGATACATTATATCTCCCTATATTGGTTAATATAAAAAGGGTAATGCCATCCAAGTTGTGATATTTTCTATACCATTGGTGTTGGTCACCACCCCGGGGCCTAATTGAGGCAGGACTCTAGGGGTCATTATCTCTAATCCATCACGAGGAAAGTAGTTCCTGAAATCTTTTTATCGCTTCCATCATCTCGAAAATGTAGGGTCATAACACAATGTGAATTTTATTTACTGTGGAAATAAATTCTTTAGGACCATCACTATAATGATAAATTAGTAATTCAATTGAGGAATTAATAAATTCTAATAAATGAACACAATGGTATTCTCATGATGATTAGGACATTATCAGTACAAATAACCTATAAAACTAAGATGCAATGGGGTAATGTGATTTTCAACTTAATAAATAACAACCCATACACCGTTATAGTGTGACAACTAATGGACTTATCAACCATAACAAAAAAAAATTTAAATAGGATTTCAACTCTAAATTACCCTATCATGATAAGATTAGTATTTATAATGGTTGATACTGATTCATAGGGCCCCATATAATTTTTTTCACTTCCTATTCTCCGATTTAACTAGGAATAAAAAAACTCTTACACCATTTAATTTTGGAGCTATCTGCTTATATATTATAGTTTTATATTCCATAATTATTTCTATTATGGATATTTATACTATGTACCTATTTTTTGGAAAAAATATTTTCATAAATATTTAATATAAATAATATTTGTAATGATTCATTAAATGAAAATTTTGATTAAAATTTTTAAACATGAAAAATAATTGAATATATTTAGTTTCATAATTATTTTTATTTTTGGAAAAAAATATTAATTTTCACATAGATTTAAAAATTGGTTGCCTCATATATTTATCTTTAATGTAAAAATTCTTCTTACCTCCCCTAATTATCTCTCATGTCATCATCCACTATAATTTTGTTTGTTCAAGTGGATAATCATTATTCATCTTATTTTTTAATTTTGTTTCTAAATATCAATATATATATTTTTAAATATTTTAATTTATAGAATAATTTACAACATCATTTTTATCTCACATAAGATTTATCTTGACAATATATTTAATTTTTAAAACAGTTTATTTTCTAGAAAACCAACATATTACCATTAGTATTTCAATCTATATTACTATGAATATTTCAATTATTATTTTCACTAAAAACTAATTTAGTTTTAATCTGTTACATAAATGATTATAAATTTTTTTATTATAAGGGTGATTTTATAGATTATATTTAAGAATGATTACTAGATTATAATTATACATTAAACAAAATATAGGTGAAAATAACCCCTCCAGAATCTATTTTGAATTTTTGAACTCAACTCAAACTTGCTTCTGAAATTTTTTTGTTAGCCACCTTGGGAATCTAGAGATAGTATCAAATTTAGGGAAACTTTTTTCTCCCAATTACATGTATTAATTATTTATACATAAAATATTATTATTTTATATAAATAGAATATATTTTCCCTTCATTGTATACATAAAATAAAAAAAATATCGACATTGAGGAATCTATAATATTAAATCAATATTCAGATAGTAACTCTCTATCTGAAAAATGAATCTATAGTGAATACATTTCTAGCAAGATAAATTATCTAAAGTATCATCATATATTCCAAGAGAAATAGTAATTGACTCACTCAATATAATAATACTTCTTCTAAAACATTTATATTGGTCTTTTATTTGTGTTTAGTAATTATATATTTAATTTATTCATCATTCCTATCTTATAAATCACCACCATATGAATGATCGAGTAATTTTTAGCTAGAATGTGTATGATTATTAGAAAATGTATCCATTAATAGTGTGGGTAATATTACGATTGGGATTATTTATAAAAAGGTCACTAATATTGTCCCTAATCTCATGGAAATGTTATCTTTCAACCTATAAATACATAATAAGATTATTTCCCATATTATTGGTCAAATTTCTAGGATAAATTTTGTTTTAAATTAATTGAGATCAAATTACATTGTATCGAATATTTATTCACCTACCTAAAAAATTCATACCCTAGTTTGTCCTTTTGAAAAAATGGGAATATCCACAACATTATTACTTATTCAATCAAAATACAGAAATTTATATTTTAAAAAAATATGAGTCACTTATAAACATAATGGAGTGGTAATTAAAAAAAGAATTATAGGATGGAAATATGGATGGATAATATTTTTTAGTTTTAAAAATCCTATAACAGGGGTAAAACAAGATTGATACATGTTTTTTTGAAATAGAACTCTTTTAAATTGTCAACTTCTAGGACTAACAACAATTTATTTATATGGATGATGATGCGTAATTTTTTTTGTTACGGTTCAAAACTCTACACATTTCAAAATTAATAATTATATACTCCAATATTTTATCAATCTATTATAGTGCCTTTCAATGTCACGAACCATCCTCCGGGGCTCGTGTCGTGACTACCCCTAGCCATTCTTCCATAGTCTAGGGGCTGGCGACTAGAGCCAAAAAGAGTATTCCCAAAAACCCGAAGGAATTTCCTTTAAACCTGTATAAACACACAGTTTGAGAACTCAACATGAAGCAACTATGAAGTAAACTGTTGTAGTAAAAGTGTGCTGAATGAAAAAGGTATGGAATAGAAGCCTGACTAGAAATGTACAAGTATAACTGAAAAGTGAAAATACAACAGAAAGAACAATACAAATGAAAAAGGAAAATATCTACCGAGTCATCCTTCGAGGATCCTACCTGAAGGGTAGGTACATATCGCCTCCTCATCACTCCACGTCTGCCCATCTTCTCTACATACCACTTAGTCCTGGATCCCTCAAACCTCATCCCAGATACCCTTCATCTGCACAAGACACAACAAGGTGCCGACCTAGCCTATGAAATGTTGAGTATAACAATACCCAGCATGGAACTTGATACCTCTGAAGGTCTCTGCGAACTCGAAAAAGGAAAACTAAAAAGCATGTTCTCAATCACAATGTGTATATTAATAGAAAAAACTCAAACTATGTATACAACATAATGAAACATGATTATGATGCTGACCCACACAGAATTGATATGAATACTGATAGCCACCCATGACATTCTCTGGGGTAGTAATAGGTATCATTCCCAGTCACAATGTTGAACACCTCAGCTACTGGAGAACTACTCCTTTAACGAGTACTGTGGGTAATCCTCTTCACACAGAGGCACATCTCACAAACCATGGTCTGTTGAGGTACTGATCCTGTAAAGTACCATGGGTCTGCCACGTCACACAAAGGGGCTCCCAACCGTGAGTTTGCCGTGTCACACAGAGACGCTCCCCTTCATGGCGTGTTGAGGTACTCCTCATATAGAGTACTATGGGTCTTCCGAGTGTCATAAGGGTGCACCCCACCATGGAATTGCCGTGTCACACAGAGGAGCTCCCCACTAGGCCTATTGAGTCACTCCGAGTCGAAACGGTTAGTAGTCGTCAAGTCTTAGCTAGTTGAAGGGTTCCGTACATAGCGTACTTGGGAGAACCACTCCCCAAGCCATCAGTTGTATTTCAACAAGCATGAAGTCCAACAAAGAATTAACTCTATAAACCCCCATGTCATAAAGGTTCCAACACAATAGAAGGCGTGTCAACTGGGCACCCGGTCTGTGCGTTATTAGCATTTCAGTGTCGAGGGCCCAGTTGGATCCAGGTGCGATCCAACCCGGTCGTACTCCACATTTCTCCAAAAATCTAATGGAGTAATCTAAACAGACGGTATCACTCCAACAATCCTGAATCTGTAGACGGTTCATCAAACAATTGTTCATTTTCGATGCCAGGGCCCGTTTTGTGTAATTGTTTGGTACTCGGTCCGGGTCCAGTCTGTCTCGATTGGACCAGCCTGACCCAGTTCTGCATGGGTCGACCCAGATCGACTTGGGTCGACCTGGACCGAATCGGGTCAAACCCGACCCAGGTTAATCCTACCTGCTGAGCCTTGCTCGAACTAGATGGTCCGTGGGTCGGCCCGCTGGGTGGCGTGTCTATCTGATGGGCCAACCCAGTGGTGCCACCAACCTGGCGGCGCGTCTGGGTTGGGCTGATGTGTCATGGAGCCACGCCAGCAGGTTAAACCATACGGGTTGACCCAATTTGGTGCCACATAGGGCCGTAGGTCCTCCGGGCCATGTCTGATGGGCTGCAACTTTACGGCTGTGCATGTTGCTGGTGCATGCCCCGTCAACCGGCCGCCGGTCGAACGTGCGGCCCCCTGCTCTTTTCGTGACCATTGCAGGTTGTGGACTTGCTGCCGTGTGGGTGCACATCTGGGGGCACGCTCCACCTCCACTCTGCTAGTTTCATCACGGCCGACCGACGTGCTGGCCGACCTCTCTAGTGGCGCACCACACCATCACCTGCGGCCTGCCGGTGTGCCATCCACCTTCCTTCGTTCTCCAGGGTTGACAAACTGCAACCTCTTTTTCTCATAGGTGGTGCGCAACGGTGTGTCATACCTCCTCCATGGTCGGCCTGTGCCGGCCACTCCGATGATCGTGGCTAATTTGTGTCACGACCTCTTCTTGCAGCGTGCATGGACCCACTATCCGAAACGTAGCCGGTCAGTATTGCCGCACCATCAGTGTTCCAGGGAGGGGAAAAATTAGAAATGTAATGGAGTGTTTGGGAAAGGTATGTTAGGCTTGTGCACTCTGTGTTAGCTCAAAATCATGTAGGGGGTTAAGGGTTTAACAAACTCATGGAGTTTAAATCAAGATAAAACCCACAAGGACACCACGCAATAACGTCCCGCAAAAAACAATTGAATCATGGTTCTACCTGTTAGACGGTTGACCTTCATTCATCGTATTATTCAATAATGGGGAATATGAAAACATTTAAAAATCATAAATGAATAAATCATATACCTCGTAACCCGTTTGAGAGTGTCCGTGACTTGAATGTGGGTTGGTGTCCTTTGTTCCCGCAACAGGTTCCCAACAATTCTGCTCATAAATCTTCCTCCGGTTCGTGGTTCAGTGTCACTCATCACCTTCTGCTGGGATTGGCACTATCTTATAAGGGTCGGGATTCGAGGCTCTCTTTCCACACATAGTTTCATGGTAAAGCGGTTCTAGTACCTTCCCCCAAGCTTCACATATTTTTGTGAGGTGGAGGGTAAGTTACATCATTGAATTTAATGGGGCTCATTAATTAGGAAACTTCATAATTCCCCAATGACGTTATTACATAATGTTGGCAGGTCAATCCATTTATTTTCTTTACACATCGCTGGTCCCACCCTTTGCTTGTCCATTAGAGGATATGAAATTAAAATAAAATAATAAAATTATTTTATCTTATTTTATTTAAAAATTCACAAAATTTTACATTTTATCTACAACAACTACGGTCAATGTATTGTATCCCTTATGTAAATCCCAGCACTCTGGATTTAATGGTGCTCTCTAATTTTTAATCTGAACACCGGTTTAAAAGTTATAAAATTCCACTCGTGCATTTTCGGAACGTACCAGAAAAAATGTCAAGAAATTAATAACGTTCACCCTCGACCCGCACCGGTTAAGGTTAGGCTCTGCCTATGGAGAACACGCCCCACAAAACTCAACGGTACTCTCGGATCTTCAATCCTTGTTACCATTTATAAGTTATGTATTTTATAATAAAATAATTTTCACATAATTATTTTATTTACGGCCATAAACAATCTTTTACTGGTAGCCCACACCGGCCAATGTTACTATCTTTTTAAAGAAAGAATACCCTCACATGATCAATGGTGGTATCAGATTAATAATTCAAGTTACAATTCATGAGTTATAATCATTAGAAAAATAAAATAACATTATTTTTTATAGCTATTCCATTTTTGGGTATTCTCAAAGGAGGCATGTACCATAAAAAATTATTTCTCGCCTAGGGTAAACCCAACATATTGAGCACAATGGTGCCCTCCGATGTCAGATCCGGGAAACTGTTTAATATTTATACCCCCTTTTCAGGAAAACTACTTACTCGCACTACTTAAAGTTTAACAAAACATGGATGGATCATTTTGGGAACTCTAGGCCTCAGAATCACACACCGTTAAATTTTGATATCTTGAAATAATTTCATATAATTAAATAAAACTATATGAAAATTTTGGGACACTACATTCTCACCACCTTAGGGATTTTCATACATGAAAGGTAAAAAAAAGTATAAGGAAACAAATGGGATTACTGAGCACGAATATGTGTCTCCTACTCTGATGTGCTCTATTAGGGGTTCTAGTGCTTCCAACAAATGTGCACCAGAGGTATCAATCACCCACAAAGGAATCGCTCATGTTGATCCTCAATCTCTACTGGAACCTCTGTAAATGTCACCCCATAATATAAGTCTAGCTCTCCATGGTCGATGATGTGAGATATGTCCTCCACGCATCTTCTTAGCTGAAATACGTGAAAGATGTCATGCTACTTTTCCAACTACGATGGAAGCACCATGTTGTATGCCCCCCTCACATATCTTCTGAAGTATTAGAAATGGACCAATAAACCTTGGTGATGACTTTTCGCCTCAGTAAAATCTTTGTAGTCCCCATCGAGGAGATAATCGCAAGAAAATGTGGTCCCCCTCCTGGAACTCTAGAGGTCTCTGTATCCTGTTAGAATAAGACATATGTATGCTCTGTGCAATATTCATCTGCTCCTATATGATCTGTTCCTTCACAGTGGTAGCCTGTACCAACTCTGGACCAATAATTGCTGACTCCCCTAGTTTTGTCCTACATAGAGGTGATATGCAATGTCGACCATACAAGGCTTTGAATGGTATCATACCGATGGTGGAGTGATAACTGTTGTTTTATGCTAACTCCACCAAGGGAATGTGATCCTCCCAACCACGACCAAAATCTAGGATGCATGAATGATACATTTCCTCTATCATTGGTATGGTCCACTCTGTCAGCCCATCCATCTGTGGATTAAAGGCGGTTCTCAAATGTAGCTGATTCCCAAATGACTTTTGTAATCCCTTCCACAACTAGGATGTAAAACATGTCTCACGGTCAGAGAATATCATCAAAAACACCCCAGGGAGTCATAAAATCTCTTGCACATAGAGGCATCCAAATCCCTCTACTGATACCTACACTTGGATAGGTAGGATGTGGTCCGACTTAGTGAGTTGTTCAATGATCAACCATATAGAATCATGTACCCTGGATGTATGTGGAAGCCCTATCACAATGTCTGTAGAAATCCTATCCCACATCCACTCTGGAAGCTCTAGGGGCTGAGCTAAGCCTACTGAAACTAGAAGCTCATCCTTCAATTACTTACAAGTTAGGCATCATGAAACAAACTCTGATACTTCTATCATCAGCCCTGGTCACCAGTACTAACGCCAGAGTTCCTAGTATATCTTTTCCACTCCAAGATGTACAATTAAAGGGACGTATAGATCTCCCTAAAAACCTCCTCCAGAATCATCACTATAACCACAATACATCCTCTGAAGAAACGACGTGCTCACCACATTCAGAAACTCCATTATGAGACCATCCTGAGGATATATGAGCACACTAGGATTCATAGTCAACAAAGAAAGCTGTGCCCACCCCCAAATTTGCTAATGATTTGGGGGAGTGATAGTCGTAGACTAGAGGTATGTTGTTCCCTCCTTATCGATGAAGGATATCCGTAGTGTGACATGTTTCTCAGACGCCTCACTGAGTAGTTGTAGGCCAGAGCTTCTACTCAGTGCATCTTATACCATGTTTTCCTTCCTAGGAGTATAGACTATCTCAAGGTCATAATCCTAGATGAACTCTATCCATCGTCACTATTTCAGTTTCTGAAAGCTCTGCTAACACTTATCCATCCACAGTGAAGGCCGCCCCTTCTTCATCAAAGCTATCAAGGGTGTTTCTACCTGAGAGAAACATGGTTACAAACTTTGGTAGAACCAAACAAAAGAAGAAGTCCATATCCCTTCGGGGAGTTAATCCTGGAAATATCTTTTGAAATGATGTCCCCACACTCTGCCACTCATGTTGGGAATTAAAAACTCAAAACTCCTTCGACCATGAGGGTAAGACTGTTGACTCAAGAGTGATCGACTGCACCCTCCTTTGAATGAGTTTATCATATATTTTCCGGGTTTTCTTTTTCACCGACCAAGGAAAACCACATTCCAATTTTGTAGATAATCAAAAACCTGTTTTCCTAAAATAGTCAATCTGAGTATGAACTGTGGATGTCCAGTCCATACCCAAGATAACATCATAAGGTCTCGAATCTGCCACCAAGTGGTTCCAACTAAAACTCTCACCTCAAGTGTCAGATCATTCCATCGGCAAGTGCAATTTTTGAGTCTCCTCACAAAGGTATCTCTAGACATAAAGTTTAGTACAACATTTTAACCAAAATCTCTAGGTCTTGAACAAGATTCGTGTAAAGAAGGAATGATTAGTTATTATTTCTATTCATACACCAGCTAGTAGTAGGCGAAACCATACCTCTAATCATTCATGTAGCCCTTGGGTCACATTTCTTAACCGCATGCAGCTACTTTCTTCCCCTATCCTCCAACTCCCTAAGCCATGTGGGGACCACTTTGGGGTGGTGGTTGTAACATGTCGAAATGTACACCACATCATGCTGCTCTCCTAGATCCACTTCCACGTCTGCTGCAATACAGATTCATCTATCTATATCACTTCTCTTCCTGAACCATTTTTCACACCTAGGTCTTTGAGACTTGTGTTAGTTTCCTTCTTTCCCATTTCTAACATTCACTTTACTCATCCAATCATCCATAGAACATTCAACCACAAAGGTTCTCTAAATAACTCTAACATATGTAATAATTTGTAGAGGAAATGTGCTGGCTCAGATGTCCATAAACACTCCTCACTCGGATGCCTGATCCCCTAAGCACTGAGCATACTATATACATCGAGTTCCTATGATGGCCAGTACGCCTCGATGAATACTCAGCTACCAATATGTCATCCTGCTGAAGCTGTAGAAGCCCTAGGGAACACTCATCCCTTATCTATTTATGGATGAAGACCCCCTTCTCCATGGAAGGTTCTCATTATTTTCCATAGAAGAGTCAACTCTTCACTAGATAAGGGGAACCTAAACCGTATCATATTCATATTGAGCCACATAAAAGGCTCTCTACCAAGACCTCCATCTGATCGAATGGTGCCCCCGGTAGTTAGAAACTCTGTCACCTCCTCAAGAAAGTCCTTATCCTCATACAAGTAGAGCTCTCCTCAGATCCTGAGGGGTATCCAATGCTGAAATATGTGTAAGGAACCTAACCTACATGTGTCCTATACCAGTACCGCTGGTTATAACTGCTGACCAACGATCAGTGTTATATCGGTCACACTACCTGAAGGTACTATATGGAGAAAATTTTCATGTACCGAAGCCTCATCACTACGAGGAACATCCTCATGGTCACTCACTAAAAAAAGACTATCATCTAAGATCACCATCTTCCCTACTAGTGTCTCAACTAAAAGGAAAACTCTTACCACAACCTCCATCCAGTCCTCACCTGCCTGGGAATCTGTCTCGCCTCAAAACCTTAGAGGCCTCTGCCACTAGAACATGTGCAACGCATTCAGTCAGTTCACATCATCCACTACTGAGGATGGTGGTAACTACTTCCCAACAGGTGGTGGTGCAACTGGTGCAGCACCTGAAGGTGTTAACACCGTAAGAGGGCCCTTCACCAAGGCCTTATTTCTCGGTGGGCTGTCATCGTGTTATCTCTCTCGAATTATGGCTGGCTATCTACGTGGAGACATACTAATAATGAACAGGTGTGACATGATCATTAGGTTATACCTGGTGAGCTGAATCAAAGAAATCATATGAGAAATTTTTCAAAAACACAGGCAATCAATGTTTTCATGCGTGGAGTCGAAAATCAGAATTTGGGGTCCTGGTGTATGGATACATCATCCGCCGCACAAACATTGGATTCCCCAAACTAAAAACCACAATCATAACCCTAAACACTATTTCGACATAGAAAAGATCAGTGTCTATGTTATTCAGTTTAACTGAACTCCTCTGATACCACGTTGTCATGACCGTCCCCTAGGGCCTCTTCCGTGACTACACCAAGCCCGTATTCCATAGGCCATTGGTTGGTGACTTGCACTGAAAGGCATATTACCTAAAATGTGAAGAAATTTCCTTTAAATCTATACAAAAACATGGTCTGAGAACACAATAAGAAAAAATGGTGAAGTAAATTGATGTAGTAAAAGAGTGATAAAAGAAAAGGGTCCAGAATACAAACCCAACTGGAAAAGTACAAGTACAACTAAAATGTGCAAATACAAATGAAATGAAAAATACAACTAAAAATGGAAAACAATAACTGATTCATCCTTCGAGGATCATACCTGAAGGATATGAATATATTTCCTCCTCATCACTCCATGCCCGCCAGTCTCCTTTGCGTACCACCTAGTCTTGGCTCCCTCAAACCTCAGTCCAGCTTCCCGTCATCTGCACAAGACACAACAAGGTGTGGTCATAGCTCATGTCGGGGTGATTATAAAAATATGTAGTAGGGACCCGAAGACCACCGAAGGTCTCTTAGAACTTCACAAAGGAAACCAAAAAGCATGATCAAAATCACAAAGCACAATGCAATGAAGACAGTTGAAACTAGGTATACAACACAGAGAAAAAAGATTATGATACTGACCCACACAGGATCACTGTGGATGTTGATATCTAGCCATGGTATTCTCTAGGGGTTGTAACAAGTATCATTCCCAGTCACAATATCGAACACCTCGGCTACTGGGGAACTCCTACTCTAAAGACTACAGTGGGTCTTCCGCATCTCACAGAGGGGATTCCCACTAACCATGGACTGTTGTGGTACTCCTCCTATTAAGTACCGTGGGTTTTCTAGGTCACATAGTGGAACTTCCCAATGTGGGTCTACCGTGTCACACAGAGGTGCTCTACCTCATGACCTGCTGAGTTACTCCTCATATCGAGTGCCATGGGTATTCTGAATCACAAAACGGTGCTCCCAACCATGGGTCTACCGCATCACATAGAGGCACTCCCCACTGGGCCTATCAAGTCAATTCGAGTCGAAACAGATATCAGTTTTCAAGTCCCAGCCAGTCATATGGTTCTGTACGTAGTATGCTTGGGAAAACCTATCCCAAAGACATCAGTTGTATTTCAACAAGAACGATGTCTCAAAAATATGTAACTCTATGATTTTACATGTCATAAGGGTTCCAAAATAAGAAATGGTTCATCAACCGGATGCCCGATGTGTGAGTTATTGGAATTTCAGTGCCGAGGGCCCAGTTGGATTCAGGTGAGATCACACTCGGCCACACTTCAAGTTTTTCCAAAACTCATATAGAGTAAGTAAGAATGATAATATCATTACAGGGATCCTGATGTCATAGACGGTTCGTCAAACGGACGTCCGGTTTAGAAGCTAGGGCCTGTTTTGTGTAACTGGTCAGTACTGGGTCCGGGTCCGGTCTGCCTCGGTCGGACCGGCCCGACCTGGTTCGACATGGGACAACCCGGATTTACTAGGGTTGACACCTCATGAATTGGGTCCAACCTAACACTGGTCAACCTAGCATGCTAGACCCGACCCGACTTGGCTGGGTCGCGGGTCAGGTCGCTGTGCTGCGGGTCGGCCCGGTGGGCGGCGGGTCGGCCCGCCTGGTTGACCATGCAGTGCCACCTGCCTGGTGATGTGGGCCGCTAGGGATACCCAAACACAGATTAACTGGGAAGGGATAACGTGGAAAAAATCCAGGTTGGTGGGTCATCCAGTGGGTGTCGACCCTACTCGGCGCCACAAGCCGCCGTCGGTCCTCCGTGCCGCAACTTTTCCATCAGGCGCGCCGCTGGCGCATGCCCCATCTATCGGCCGCCGGTAGAACCTGCGCCCCCTACTCTAGCTGCAGCTATCACAGGATATGGACTTTATGCCACGTGGGCATGCCGTCGGTGGTTCACCCTACCTCCGCTCTGCCGGTTCCGTCACAGCCAGCAAGCGTGCCAAACGTCCTCTCTTACAACACACAACTTCACACCGCCCCATCACCTAGGGTCGGCCGGTGTGCTATCCTCCTTCCTCCAGTTACTGTGGCTGACGATCCATGACCTCCTTTTTTCATCGGCGGTGCGTGCTGGTGCACCACGCCTCCTCCACGGTAGGCCGTTGTCAGCCACTCCGATGACAGCTGCGACTTTGGGCCACTGCCTCTTCTTGTGGTTTGCATCGACGCACTATCCCTATTGTAGAGGGTCAGTATTTCCACGCCGCCGGTGTTCCATGTTGGTGAAAATTTATAAAAGTAAGCAAGGGTTCAGGCTAAGTTCATTAGGCCTGCGCCCTCCTCCATAGGTCGAAAAAATGAGGGTGTTAAGGGTTTAACAAACTCATGGAATTAAAATCAGGATAAACAGCACAAAGACATCCCGCAATAACCACCCAAAAAAACGAATGAATCATGGGTCAACCAATTAGTCATTTGACCTGCGTTATTTATATTATTCAATAATGAGGATAAGAATAAATGAATAAACCCCCTATCTCGTAACATATTGGAGAGTATCCATGACTTGAAGGTGGGTTGGTGTCCTTCATTCCTGCGACAGGTTTCCAAAGATGCTGCTCATACGCCATCCTAGAGTTCATGGTTCAGTGTCACCCATCACCTCCCACTAGGATCGGCTCCGTCTTCTACGGTACTGGCGTCACGGCGCTCTTCCAGAACTTCGTTGCTTGGTGATGCTGAGCTTATACCTTCCCCCAAGCCCCACATATATAGGAGAGGGGGAAGGTATGTAACGACATTGAATTTAATGGGGCACATTAACAAGAAATATTCCTAATTCTCCAACAATGTCGTCACATAGGGCTAGCAGGTGAAGCCATTTATTGGCTTGAGACATTGCTGGCCCCACCCTTTACTTGTCTGTTGGAGGATATGAAGTAAAAATAAAATTATAAAATTATTTTACCTCATTTCTTTTAAAAAGTCACAAAAGATAAATTTTTCTCCAGACTTACTACATTCAAATTAATATCTCCCGTAAGGGAATCCCAGCACTGCAGATTCAACGATTCCCTCAGATTTATAATATGAGCAATGGTTGAAAAGTTATGAAATGCCGCTCGTGCATTTAGAGAATGTACCTGAAAAAATGTTCAATAAATTATTAACGTTCACCCAAGACTCACACCAGTCATGGTTAGGCTTAGACTAAGGAGAACACACCCCAATGAACTAAATGGTACTCTTAAAATTCTATATGAGTTACCATTTAGAAGTTATTTATTTTACAATAAAATAATTGTCACTTAATTATATTATTTACGGTAAAAAACTAACTTTCACTGGTGGCCCACGCTGGCCAATGTTAATATCTGCCTAAAGAAAGCATACCCACATGAGCTCATAATTTGACTCATATTTTCAATCTGAGTTACCATTCATGAGTTATATGCATATGAAAAATAAAATATCATTATTTAATTATTTTATTTACGGTTACGCGATTTTTGGGTTTTCTCACAGGAGGCTTGTGCCGACTAAACTCAAGTCTTGCCTAGGGTAAACCTGCCATCCTGAGCACAATAGCATCCTCATATTTTTGATCTAGTCAACCATTTAAGTTTTATTCCATTTTTTAGGATAACTACTTACACATGAAATTTAATGTTTAACAAAAATTTTATGGATTATTCCGGGCATTCTGGGCCTCGGAATCACGCGCCGTCGGATTTCACGTTCTCGAAATAATACCATATAATTAAAAAAATTATACAAAAATTTAGGTACATTTAATTCAATTATTTATATCAATGAATTCAATTTATTTGTGGATGGTTACCTAATGTAAACCTATATTTAGGTGAATGAATATAAAATTCAGCACACCATCAAAATAGTTTTTATCTTAATTTAATGGATTTTTTATTTTTTTATTTTACTGTTTTCACCATTCCAGATAGTGAGGGGACCCAATTATAAAAAAAATTAATTCCTTTCAGATAGATATTAAAATAATCTCATAATAATAAACACCCCAATACAATAATGTTATAGTCTTTATATTGAATAGATACATAACCAACATATTTTATTAATCATATTATACTTCTCCCAGAATTTTTACAACACATATTACCATTAATAAATATAATTTACATAAAAATATACATCATAATATGAAGAATAAGACATGTGTGAAAGGGTTCGGTCACATGCTCATTATAGTTAAACAAGATAGATATCAATCAATGTTCATATGTGAGAATTATAAAAGAACAAGATTTCAATAAAATGACAATAAATTATTAATACATATAGAAAATGTCTAAGATAATAAATTACATGCCATGAAAATTAATTTATTTGAAAAAATAGAATAATCATAATAGTGTGAAATTATCAATAACTAATCATGATCGATGAGTTCCTAACAGAAGAATAAGTCAAATGATTATTACATACACATTATGAAATAAAATAATTTATTTATTAATATATCACTATAAAGACTATAAACTTCAAAAATATATCATAGTGGATTGGGTTCAATTCCCATTCCTTTATTTAAATAATTAAGGCTCACATCCAAGATTATCAAAATGGAAAGACTATGTTACCATAAACAATCCACACATTTTAATACATTATATTATCTAAAGACACAAAAATTAGTAATTAAGGAATTAGAGGGATATTTAATTATATTTATACACATCTTATATTAAAATCCATATATAACTATGCATGAATATAAAAAAATAATTCATATTATTATTTTTTGTAATTAAATCATTGGGTAAAAATGCGTATCATGAAATAAACCTTAAATATAATTATGATAACCAATATAAAAAGATATATGTTGTTTCTTACAATTACATCCCAAGTGAAGAAAAACAATACTAAAATGATGTTTACAGAGATAAGAAATATTTTTTGAAATAGTATTTAAAATAGGATTTAAAAATCCATAGAAAACAACCCTTTTCTCTTTTTATAATCATTTAAATTGAAATTTCTCCAAAAAAGGGATATTATTTTTTCAAATAATAGGATCATATAATGTAAGAATTAGGATTCAGTATGTAACATCTGGAAGGAAAATATATTAATTTTTTATATATAAAAATATATCATTCATTTAATTTTTTTTTAAAATTTCCATCCTTTTTACAATAAATATTTTTATAAAATATTTATTATAATAATTTATTTAATAAGAAAATTTTAGAGAACATTTTCATTTATAGATTAAAATTGTAATTAAATCTATCTCATAAATTTTTTAACAACATAGATATTTAAGAAACATATTCCTAGTAAAAAAGATTAAAAAACTACTTTTTCATAAAAATATATCATTATTGATTTTGACTAATAAAGAGGTAAAACGGTATTAATATATGAAAGCTTAATAAATAAAACTATCATAAACAATATTCTTGGTTTATGATATAGATAACATTAAATTTACCCCAATGTAAATTTAAATGTAATAAATCATGAAAAAAATTTGATTATAAGATAAACCCTTTCCTCATATCCTGATTTTTCTCATACACAATCTTAACCTTCTAGATAATAAATATATTATTATTATAAATATTTACCATAAAACTATTTATTATTATAATATAATATATAATTCCATTATAATATCAAATTATCAATTTAAAAAAAATAATTAATATCAATATTTAGATAGAAACTGTTTCATTTACAAATCATGTTTTAGTTCGAGTGTTTCGATCCTTGAACATAGACCTTGTTTTCAAATATTTTTTTTATGATTTATTGTGTAGCGTATATTTTTTTAATACTCATTTTTTTATAATCTCATTTAATGAAGTGTTGAAAAATGAATTATATCACTTAATGTAGATTGTAATCCATATGTACATGTGATAAATGGATTCAAGTTTCCAACTATAGGAAAGAAATAGTTGCAAATAAAAATATATCATTATTTGATCCATAAAATAACATAAATATTATATGTATTCTTCAAATATAACCTTATTATCATCCATTTTAATAAATAATTCAAAATAAATCACATCACTTCATAGAGGTAATAGTTCACACACACCCATAAGTGATGTTTTCATTTTCCATTAGATGAAAAAAATAGATGAAAATAGGATGCACCATAAACCTAAAAACATTATTTTATATAAATGATACCGATGTTATAATAAAAACATGTTTATGTAATTTTTATGGAAATATCGTAAGAAATAATCATGAATTGAATCAAGTATGATTTATATAAAATATTTTGGAAACCATTATTTGATAGAAACATAAGAATTATTATTTTTTCATTAGTTTTTAATTTAATATAAGATATTTTTTATTTATTTTAGTAGAGTTATTATGTTAGTTATTAGGTGGAAGAGAGTGATCATGTTCAATGTGGATGTGAAAAGTTGTAGTGCCCTTTTATAACTATAGGTGGTGGAGCACATGTAATTTTTTATAAATTTTTAATAATTATATTTTTCTTAGTCACATTAATGAACCAATAAAAAATTAAATTTTAATTACATGGTAATATGGATATAAATAAATTCATCCAATACAATTTTTTTTGAGATTTTGAGACCATATCCAAAAGTTTTGATGCAATTATTCTGTTTGACATAGTTAAAACAATTTATCAGGGTTACTATTCATAATGAATAGATATAAAATTGAAAAAAAATTTAATATTTTTTTTCATAATTAAAAATATAAAACTATTTTTATTTATATGTTTTTATTAGTTTCAGAAATAATTTCTTAATTATGTTGGAATAATGCATCTTAAAATAATCATTTAGAAAAAAATATTTTTTAAAAATAAAATCAAACATATACCAAAGTAAAATATAATGATGATTCTTATGGAATAAATTAGATTATGAATTATAAATAAATAATTATAAAATAATTCCAAATACAAAAAATAATGGTGATTTTTGTTTTGTTTTTTACACAAAAAAATGATTATTTTTAAAAATTATTTCTCCACTATTCACATAAATATTAGTGATTTCTAAAAATTTATAATACATAACTCAATGATATTTTTTGTCTTATTATTTAAAATCTTATTAAATATATTATATATATAATATATATTTTCAAAAGAATATATTTTTAATATTTGCGCATAGAATACACTTCAACCAATTTTTCAAAATTTTTTTTGATGGATAAAATAATTTCCCCGCATCCATGAAAAATAACCATATATAAAATAATGGTAATTAATTCAATAGGATAAATAATACACTAATTCCATTATAAATAAATAACAATTGTGATTATCTTAATTTATTCAACTAAAAACATTTTTTACAAATAACATATTTTTTAAAAAATTTCTATTTTACGGTCAAAATATTTTATTTTTTAATAACATATTGAAAATAAATATAG
The DNA here is from genome assembly GCA_963277665.1 of Viscum album. Taxonomy (NCBI): domain Eukaryota; kingdom Viridiplantae; phylum Streptophyta; class Magnoliopsida; order Santalales; family Viscaceae; genus Viscum; species Viscum album. The sequence continues at coordinate 296,820,464 of OY728165.1, forward strand.
TAGTGGTTATTATGTTTATTAGGGAAAACATTCTCTATATATTTTAATAGTATATCATTTTAGATATAAAATGTTTTTCATGTGTAATGAATTATATTATACACACAAAATATAATAACTAGAAAAATATATTCTAAAATATTGTTGTGTCATAGGAAATGATGCCAGTAAATTTTGAGGTATTTTTAATAATATATTTATTTATTTAAAAACACATAAATTAAAATTATACTATATATTAAGGTCAAAACAATAAGATAAATAATTTTTTTAAAATAAAAAATAAAATTATATAAATTAATGAAATATAACTTCAAATATTGATTTTGGGATACACTGAATGGGTGATATAGAAAAATAATAAATTAAAATAAATTAAATATGTAATTTTTGATTACTAAAAATCATGTGAACTAATGTGTTTGAGTAATTTATGTGTTTTGGATATTGATCTAATTTTAATTGATAAAATTATCCTATTTTATAATAACTATGATTTATTATTATAAAATAATTGTGATTAATTTTTTGTAAATCACCACAATATAACTCCAATATCAACTATTACCAATCAATTTTCTCAAAATAATATAGTATAGTCCTAAATTTAGTGAAAATATCATTCAAACATGGAAAATTCATGTATAAATTTATTCCAATATAATTAATTTAGTTTTTTAATTTATTGTTAATAATTTATTACTCTTTACCCATAATTTAATGAAATTGTGTAGGAAAGAGTCTCATAAAGTATTTTACTATAAGAACATACTAAATATTTAATATTTCCACCCTCAAATAACTTATCATCTCAAACTGATTACGTTATGGTTTAAAAAGAATATATTTTGTATTTAATCGAAATAATATTCTATAATTGTCACATATTTGATCATCAAATATACAATTATACAAATTTTGGAACAATTGAAAAACTAATAAAAATTGTTTTAGTATCAATATATACATGTAATACAACAATAATGATATTATAGAAGTCATTGTCTCATCGAATAATAACATTCAATGCAACTTGATCATGATAATAACAAAATATAAAATAAATCCTTTTAAAAATAATTATCAATAATTGATTAATAATAATAGTTAAAATATTCTTATATATTTAGTTTATTTTTAAATCATAGCTCATTTTCAACAAGGAATCCCCTCTTATGTATTATCATGTTTGCACTATTATCAATCCAAGAGACTTCCCCATTTGAAAGTATATCCCTAAACTAAAATAATGTTTTCAATATTTTCTAATGAATCGTCCCATGAAAATAAATAGAAACTCATATTTCATTACTCACTTATAGATATATTAAGAGTACAACAATTTTAATCATGTGGAACATAATCACTTTTTATCATCTCCTTAGTGTTACACTTGATTACTTCCCATGATAATAAAGTAGTATTCAAATGAATGTGATGTGGAACCAATAATTACATATCTAGGTATACTTACAGGTTAAATTACTCTTCATTTATCTCCTACAACACACCACAATAAATCTATATATTTTTTCTTAGTCATTCAGAAAATACCTTTACTAGAACTTCATTCTGATTTATTTTGGAATCACCAGTCTTTTAAAATATTCACTATATATCATTATTCATTAAATTTGGTAAAATATTGAATATAATGTATCAATTAAGTAGGATGTAAAATATTTTTCATGTATATTTTATGTTTTTTTAAACTCTAAATTATTACATATCATTTAGTTTCTTAAAAAAAATGTTACATACCAAAATTTCCTTTTGAATGATATATTATTTGTTAACATTAACATATTTTGGAAGCTATAAAATAATTTACATATATATTAATAAAAAGAGATAAAATATTATTTATTATATTTTAAAAAAAAATTATAAGAAAACCAATTTATTCATTAAATCACTTCAAATCCAAAAAAATATAAAAAAAACCCTCAAAAAAATATACTACATATCAACTCAAATGAATAATTTTTTTAAGTATATATCTTTAATTAAATAATAAACTATTATAATTCCAACATACAGGAAACTTAACAATTGATAATGTATAATAAATATTTAAAAATATTATCATATTAATTCTAGAGTTCCATTAAATTGAAAATGATTTCCATGAAATCATATGCAATATATAATCCTAGATAATTGGTAATATTAACAAGAATATACAAAAAAATATTTAGAAAAAATATCAATAGAAAATTTCTATTAGTTTTTAATATTTTTAAATAAATTATATATTATTAAATATATTAAAATTAAATTAATGCTCATTTATTCAACATATCACAAGAAAACTAGTTTTTAATAAATATTTATAGAGTAATATTTTCACACAAAATGATCTAAATTTAAAAGATGGTCAATAAAATAAAATTTCATGATAAAAACATAATAATATTAATAAAATAGAATTTTTAAACATGAATCAAAACAATAAAACAATCCCAAAGTTAGAGGTTTTATTTATCGTTAACATATCTTGGTTTTTTCTTATTTTTTCTTATTTTGATGTTTTATGTCATTAATTGTACTATGATTCCATTGTGTTTTTAGTTTTCTTATGAGTTTTAGTAATCGTACCCATAAAATCAAATCCTATGAAAATATTATTTTCTTGTGTATATTATAAAAAATTTATAGATGTAATTGGTGGTTATGGAGCTCTTGTATATTATGTAGAGGTGATTCCTAACTTTTCATAATGGTTCTAGTCTATAGTAGTTTTTTCATGTTAACTTAAATGATGATCATACAGTGAGGTGGTTTTTTTTCACTTATCATGTTCCCGTTATATATTCTAAAATTTTATTTTGATTAAGGTTATTTTTTTGGAATTTTTGATTATGAATTATAGTTGTCTTAGATATGTTTTTTATATAATTATTTAATTTGTATTTATATTAATATATTCATTCTGATGAATATATTTTTCCATGATATTTGATATCTGTTGAATGTTATTATAGTCTATGTTCTCACAGGTATATTATTACTCATTACTAATATTTATCCACCCCATTATTATTTGAGGAAATCATTGAGTGTGTCACTTATCTTACCACCCAAATTTGATGGTTCTCAATGGGTTTGATATTATCAAAAATGATTAATAAAAATTAAAGTGGATATTTTATAATATATATTTATTTCTTATAAAACATTATTAGATCAATTTCCCACCCAATTAATAAATTAATTCATATATGATATCATGTTTATTATATATAAAATACTAATTCTAACAACCAACTACTAAATCATTGTTTTTGGTTATTCAGAGGTCAAAACCATATTGACCTGTGTCCTTATGATTGATCTATCAAATCTAATATTATGACAGAAAATCTAAATAAATGAAATTAGGAATTGAAATTACTTTTTAAAAAACATTGACGAATGAATGTTTCCGAATAATAAAAAATATTTTGTTATGGATTAGATAAGAAACAATTAATAAATTAAAATCATATTGTTATAAGAATCAAATATATATGAATGTATAGTTTGAAAATTCATTAATGAACTAATTAAATTATAGTTCCTTATGATCAAAAAATTCTTGCAGTTAGGATATATGTGACCCAAATAAATATTTATGTATAATTACTCTAACTCATACAATTGGCATGCATAAATTAATTTAATTAATCCATGTACTAAAATTAAAATTATTTGTTAAAATAATAATGATCTTCTATTAAAAATAGAGATTATATAAATAAAAATATTTTAGTGAAACACCAATATAGTAATAAAAATATGAGATTTTACCATTGTCATACATCAGTTATTACATCACGTTGAACAATGAAAATTACCCCCTCATTCTAGTTATAAGATATACTCTATGTAACGATATGATAATTTTGAATCATATTTACTTTGAATAAAAATTATGTTCAATACATTGTATTATATGAAACATAAAAACAATATAAATCATGACATATTTTACAATTCAAGATAATCGCCCTTATATAATGAGACAAAATAGTAAAATACCAATATAAATATTATAATAGTAGTGAAATTGAAAATAAATAAAAATATTTTCAAAATTAAATATCTTAATTGGTAAATTATTATTATTATTTTATTAAATATTAATTTTATTTATTATAACACCAATTTATTGAATAATTATGACAATAATATGATAAAAATTTGAATCAATAAGATTTGGTTAAAAATAATTAGTATTAGAAATGATTAAATTTTAAAGACATATAATTCTCTAGATATTAAGTTCATTATTACTATGTTTAATAAATAAATTTTAAATTATTAATAAAAATTAATTTTTTATCATAAAAAATATATTAACATACATTTAATTACTAATTAATTTCCAATAATATTAAAATGTAAATATTTTATAAAAGGGATTTTTTTTGAGAAATAATTATATTATTTTTGTCATATTAATTTGTAATTAATATGCATTTAGATTTTCAATTTCATAAAATGAATTATCATTAGGAATAAAATTATAAATATTAGTTTAATGAGTGTGTTGGTTTTTTTTATGATGAAGATGATTTTTTGTGAATGGTAAATACATTTTTTTTAAAAGACCATATATTTTATGACATCATTATGATATGAATATTATATAAAAATATATGATACAATTTATCATCAAAATGTTTTTACAGTGTCAAATAATATAGTTATAACCAAAAGGGTAAATTTAGAAACCTATGTTTTGTGTTTTGGGATATAAGTTATATTTTATTCAAATAAAGAATTTTAATTAATTAATTAGCATTAAATATGTTCTTCCAAGATTCATTTTAGTGTTATCAAGGTGTAGAAGTTTAATAAAACTCCATTACATAATAACGAACTAAAAAAATTCATGGTAATTTATTATTTAAAAAAATATTAAGAATAAATGATAAAATAAACAATATTTTAATGAAAGAACACCTATCCTCAAGTATAAATGCCCATATTTTATCACAAACCAGATTAAATAACCTAAAAATCCAATAACTAAGTCAGTCCTCACATATCCCGATGGGCGTCCCCGCTCCACATGGGTATGTGAATAACATCTAGCATCACACAATATGAACGTGGGAATGATTTTTCCATAAAGAATACATAATTAAAAAAAATAAGACAATATGAATTTCAAAATAAACTCTTATGGGAGTAATGTACTAGAAGTGAACAAGGCATTGAAACGATCAAAGTACTATAACTGAAGCACGAAAAGTGTTGAAAATAATCCATGTCCTTTTAGAAAAAAATCACTATATTCATAGTTTAACAGCTGGAACCACTGCCAAGAGACCCCTTCCACATGCACCAAACTAGAAAGAGATAATCTACAAGAACTATAAGAATGATTTAGGGTTTCATCCAAAGAGCAGTAATATTTTACAAATGATTCCATAATAAGATTCAAACGTCAAATTATCCAGTAATGTTCTTTCATTTAAAAAAAAATAGTTTTCGTATTTACAAAAGAATATATTAAGAAGTAATTATTTATAATTTAAAAGATGTTAATACATTATAAATTCATTCCTAAAATTTTATATGAATGATATAAATTTCAAAATATTGAAATTCCATTTAATCAAAGGGTTCGTTATAGAAACAAAATTTTTCAAAAATTTGATTAAACTAACACTTTTATATAAATTAGTTTATACAAATAATAAGTCATGTAAAATAGTTCAAAATAATGAAATATTAAAATTTGAAATAAAAATAATCAAGAAATATGATCAATAGTTGAATAACACAAATGCTCCGGGCTATTGTAATCACCCAAAGACAATGAAAATTTGAACACATTTCTGGACATTGTTAAAAGTAATCTAATCGAAATTTTACTAAGGAATAATATGTTCCAATAAAATAATTTTTACCCCCATTAACTAAATATCTATGTTGGTTTTTTATATTCTCATGTAATAAAAATTTTGTGAAATTTAATTTTAAACTTCTTAAAATACAACCCATTACACTCTCCCTTTAAATTATTTCAATTTTTCATTTAAAAATAATAATTGGATTTTAGTCAATAAAATTTATTTTCAGAAAGAATAAACCCTAAGGATTTTGTCAAAAACCATTTTATGCCATTTTCCACAAATAGGGATTTAAAATCAATTCAATATGAAAGTTCACAAACTAACATTCTGATTAAATCCATCCATTTAGTTTGCATAAAATTCCATCAATTTAATCAGAAAACCCAAATTCAAGATAATTGGGGTTTTCTGCAATTTTAGATTAATGCCATTATGAAAATTAAATTCAAAAATATAATTTTCAAATAAATTCAACATATTCTTAGAATACACCCCAATTCAATAGAATTTTGGGTTTTCCAAATTTCATGAAAAAGTGAACCAAAGCCCCATTTTATAGTAATTTGGGTTTTAATAAACAATTGAATTCAATTTATTTGATTTATGAAATTTTAAATTAAATCAAACTTAATTCAAACAATGTAATTTAAGTTCAATTAATTTGGAAACCAAATATATAACCACCAACCTTCCTCATTTGAAAACAACGCACCCAACAGAACCTTCCAACCTGAATGATGGTGAAGAATATCTTAGTACTCAGCCAATAAATGAGATCAAACAACATGTGTCATAGATCCATCTAATTCACGACATATAGTAAAACTCTTTGGGAGGAATAAATTAAGAGTGGGAGTGGTATGGATAACTCTTACCTGAAAGACAAACCATCATCATCATAACATTCAATCAATGAATGAAAAGTTCTGGAGGGGTTGGTGGATCCCAAAATTTCACGGGGAAGGATCTTGGGTCAAGATCATGAAATTTGGAAATGTGGAAAAAGAAATTCATGTTATGAATCCTATTTAGAAACAAGAATCACCGTATTATATAATGTGTAACCCCAGTACACATAGTGAAATAGAACATTTCCATAATAAATGAAAACCCTCCACCTTTTTCCTAAAAAGTTTTTATTTATATATAGAATTTATATGACATGTAACCCCCTTACATGTCATGAAAATATAGGGAAGTAAGGTGGACATGCTCATTTTTGGTGCTGGAACATTCCAACAAATACCTGCCATTTCCATTATAGGTATCCCCTAAATTCCTTCATAACACCACTTAGAAAACATAAAAGGAAAACCATGATGAGGTTAAATATGTAAATTTTTGAAGAGTAACAGTATTATTCAACCTCCCCGCCATAAAAACTTTTTCCCCATAAAGAATATGAAAACTATTCCATGACAAAATGAAGAGTCCACTTGTCTCAAATTAATTCCTCCCTCTCCGACATATCATGAAAATATTATCCATGGTTCCTTTACACATAGACTAAAGGTAAAATCTTCCCATAATGTAATTTGGTATTACAATCCTGTGTCTATATTGGTTGTTCATTCACGGATAAATTATATTTAACATCAATATCATTCCATATCATAATAAAAGTTGGAACTGATAGATAATTTCAGAGCTACGATACGTTGAACACATTATGTATCAACAACATCTGTGGTGGTTGTTCAAAATGATAAGAAAGTATCCCCACATTCCAACAACCTCAAAATGTCCCACAAAATGAAGAGTTAGTTCCGCTTTCCTCTCAATCATTCGATGAACCAACTGAGGTGAATAGATAAAAAACAATTAGTCCCCAACTAATATTTTTAATGGTCTATGGAGAATACAACAATAATAATTTTATCACCTTTAATTTATCAACATTATACAATGAATCTACTATATCATTATTGTCATTTGGAGGTCCGTTATTTGTCACACCATGGGTCATTCACCAACCTACATCCATCATGATGGATATTTACAATATTATCCATACAAGGCTCCAAAAGGAGCGATCATAATGACACACTATTAAAAATTGAAATAAGAATACTTAACCATCAAAAAATGATCATCCCATTCTCCAAAAAGTAATGAACACATTAGAAAATAATATCCCCAAATATATGTATAGATATTTATTTTTGTCCATCTGACTGTGGAAGGAATGCTGTAATCAAATGGACGTGATATCCCTGTGCCCCTCCAAGGCCTATAAAAAAATCTGATTTGATCTAAGGATCCCAATTAGAAACTAAAGGATATGAAACTCTGTGAAAATGAATTATCTATTACACATATATTTTCCAAACTCTTCCACATCAGATGTATCATGAATTGGTATAAATTGAGATGATTTCATCAACCGATCTATCAAAACCCATATCACAGTCTACTTTCTCTATGTACACGGAAACCCAACCACAATGTCAACAGATATCACATCGCACTTCCATGTAGGGACTAGGCATGGATAAAAAACCCAATAGTTCTCTACCATCACCAGTTGGTATGTATAGTAATTTGAAAAAACTCAAAAAACACCCTATCTCATACCTAGAAAACAAAACAACTGATGCATGTCATAGAACATCTCATAGTTACTGGGTACATAGCCAATGTGAATCTATGGAAATCCCCCATCATAGATTTCCTTATTGTATATGTCACCACAAAATAATTCTGATTGCACTGAATTTCCACTATCAAGAAAGAATATAGTGAAACTGTATACCCTGCCATAATTAATGTCTCTAATTATAATAAACACATCATAAATATGTTATTAATAATGAATCATTTCAATAATAGTGGCTTCCATCTTGAATCTAGAAAATGAATCATCAGACTCCTTATCATGAAATCTAGTTTTTGAATGTTAAAAAAGGGCTATCAAGTTCCACTCTTCGGAATATTAATTTAAATCTTGGGTTAGAAATTTTGTAATCAAAGAATCTATAACTACATTTCCTTTCCCCGGGGTATAAGTGATATAAAAATCAACATCATGTTGGTATTTCAACCTTTTCCTCAAATAGAGATTAAAATATTGATAATATAATATATAATATAATATCTTGTGGGATAATTACAAAATAATACATTCTCCTTAAATTAAATGCCACCAACTCTTATAACCCTGAATTACTTATTCATGTTCATGTTCATAGGAAAGTTAAATTAATTCCAAGAATCTTAAGTCGATGAGATCCATAAGAAAAAACAAGATAATCATTCATAATAACACAACCCAATCTTAAAACCGATGCATCACAAAAGACCACATAACCTTGCCCGACCTCTAGAAGTGTCATTACTAATGTAAAAGTTAAAATATGATTTATATCAACTATAGAATTCATAATTTTATTATTGTATCAATAAATCACTACTTTATAAGTAGGAGTTGTCATTCGATCATATATCACTGAGAAGTCATTAATGATCTGGTGACAATATCAAAAAAAACTAAAGAATCTTCGAACATAAAAAGTAATATGTTGTTCTTCCCATTTAATAAAATCATTCAACTTTACAACCTAACTTATGTTTCCTTATTTTGACACAATGTGTTCCAGAAATTTCACTTCCCAAAACTAGAAATAACTTTTTGATATCTTGGAATACTGTCGTTGATTTCATAGAAAATTTAGAGTTATTCTCAGATAATGCATATGATCCTACTCAGAAATATATTTATTAAAAATATCATCCAAAAAAAATACCATTAAAGAATCAGGTTACTCATTGAAAATTATGTTCATCAGATCCATGAAAACTGTAGGATCATTTTTAGACCAAAGGGTATTAAAAGGTATGCATATAAACTAAAACATCTCAAGAATGGTGTTTTTCTTAATGTTAGATTATATTACCCTTAATTGATAGTATCTCGATCGATGGTCAACATTTGATTACCAGTTTTTACTTTCAATTGATCCAGGTTTTTATCAATCTATGGAAATAGATTTATGTTATTTACCATCACACGATTGAAATTTTAGTAATTAATACATACGTGATGTGAACCACCATCATTCTTAGAAACGAGAATCTGTACTACCCAAGGTGACACACTCATGCGTATAAATAATTTCTAAAGAAGTTTATCCAACTAGGCCATAAATTATTTAAAATCATATTATTATACATAGTACGAGGGAATAGAGACTGGTCGAGTACTATGAATTATGTCAATAAAGATCTCATCCTCCCTTATTAGTGTAAAAATAGACAATTCACGACGAAAGATGTTGGGAAACATTGAAATGACAAGAGGGAGTTGATGATTCAAAGATTATCACTCAAGATCAAGGGAAAACACATATATCATATTCCCAAAATCAAGATAATATGGTAAAACTCTAATCAATCATGGGTACCATTCTACTTGAATGAAGAGGCAAACACAACTAAGTGTACTAAAAGATACCTGCTAAAGATAATAATAAATCTAGGATTCATTGGAAATGAGTGAATCTATACTACATATGACCTCATGATTTTTCATATCATGATCTAGAAATGTCAAAGATTCCTCAACATTTGAATGTCAAAAAAACAATTGAGACAATTTATACCCTTATATAAATTCATACCATGGTGTATAGAAATATCAATTTCAGAAGATAAAATATCAGTAGGAAGATTAAAAATATTAAAAGCACTAGTTTAATTAAATGAATGATACGAAATACTGTCACATAGAGTAGTAACTAATGATGAATCTATCACAATGGTACCTCTCACATTTTTTAGAAACATGTCTAGTTACTCTAGAGAATCTCCCAATTTTTGTAAATGCTTAGTTCTACATTCCTGTGGCTAGAACCCTATTTCACATGAAGAATTTTATTTTCCCAATGTTTTAGGAGGAGGTCATGGTCATGTTACACTACAGGAAGTAAAATAAATATGAAATAATTACAACAGATCCCTTAACGTCCATATAATCCATTATTATTAGGTTCTTCATTATAGGCCCTCTTTGAATGTTCTACCATTCCAAACTATTATCAAACCAATAGACTGCCACCATGTACTTTATGTTGTATAATATGACTATTCTATCGAGAAATATTGTGGGAATCATCTCGCATCCACTTTCCCCAGAAAGAACCCATACTATCACTAGAAGAGATATAAAAATCCTAATAACCCTAACATTCTAGCTTGGTCCATTAAAAAAATAAAACTATATCCATTATGTCAGAATAATAACGTTGATTTAGTAGAAAACTGAGAAATAATATATTTATAATGTCCCAACTTGAACCTTCGAGTAATAATATTCTCATTCAACATAATCTCATGTATGAAATTCTTGAGCTCAATAAAATGGTTTGAATACACTATCACGATCCTATAATCCTTCACATGTCCAAAAAACTCCATAGAATTTTCCAACAACATACGTTCATGATTGAAATAGTCTCTAAAAATACTATGATGTCCTTCTACACTAATCCCTACTGATTATTCATTTCCACTGTAGTTCCACACCATCTTTTGCATGATCATCCCAATACAAAGGATGAAGTCATCAAATTGATCTCTTCAGTTATGTCCCAGAACCCAAACAATAATTCCATACCGGTCAACCATTCATTAGCCTCTCGATGATCATTTGACAGTTTAAACGATTATATTTTTTAGTAAAGCACCTCTTGAGAACATTATTCGAGAACATCACTCTATGTTTCCATAGTTGGTGGATGAATGAGAAATGGATGTGTTTATTATCCCAGACCATGGTCAGTGCGCAGAATCACCATTAATAGGTTCATTTACAAAAGAGTATTTACTCATTACAATTTAGTATGATATTCCTCACATATTTGATTCACATGTCTTCTCATATCCATGATGCAACAAAACATAATTTGAGAACAAGCATGAAATTAGATAATGATCAAACAGGGAATTAATGGAAATTAATCCCAATATATAAAACAAAAAATATTTTTATTTCACACCATCAAAATCAAAATAGGAAAAAGAAAAGACTAATCTACAAGATGAAATTCTGTAACCACAGTTGGAGACATAAGGATCATTGTGGTGTGTGCTATCTAGGAACCCAATCACAACAACCTCCTATGTCCCAACAAGATTTCACTAATTCAACCAGAAATCAAGAAAAATATCAAAATAGATCTATAATACCACTTTTTGACACACCATCATACATACTATGGTTTCCTGATAATTGAACTTGTCCATACAAAGCCCAAAGGGAACTCTCGATCCCCATGGGTCTGAATCTATCACATAGAATCAAACATTATAAATGTTAAAACTATATTTTCCAAACAATAATATATAAATGATACACAAATGTATATTTAAAAACAAAAACCACTGGTAGTAATGCACAAGAATTTTAAATGGAATAAATAAGCTCAAAGTACCACAATGAAGTATGAAAATAAAGAAAAACCTACCCATGTCCATATGGACACAACTCGTCAAGTCCAATGTTGAAAATATGGATCCCCCTCCAATAGATCCTTCTTCCTTCCTTAATCATGGAGAAAGATAATATAAAAACCACTAAACGAACATGTAGGGTGTCTACCAAATCCCATTACGTTTTGACCAAAGATTCCATAATAATATTCCAGCATCAGATTAATCGTGAATAAAATTGCAATTTTCAAAAAATAATTTTTTTAATTTACGTAATCAAATTCAAACAAATCGTTATTTAGTTGAAAATGGTAGAAATACATTACCAATTCATGTTTCAAATTTCATATGATGGAAATAAATTACAATAGTTGGAATTTACCTATAATCAAGGGATTCTTTAATAAATAGAACTTTAAAAAAGTGGTTTAATTTTTTTAATATAAATAGTTTATATAAATTATAATGCATATAAAATATTTCACAATAATAGAATACATACTTTTGAAATAAAAAAATGAAGGGAATATGATACACATCCAAAATTTATGAATATTCTAGGAAAATGGGATCACCACATAAGAATAGAAATGTTCACACATCTCTCAACACTAATCATAGTAAACTCATTTACATCCCATTGTGGAATAAGATGTTGCAATAATATAAGTGATACCCACAATAAATCACCAACATCCTCAGTCATTCATGCACTCTAGGAGTAAAAATTTCAAAGAAATTTATTTGAAGACCGATTAAAATAAAATTCATCCCACTCTAAACTTGAAATATTAATATTTCTAATAAAAACCCATTATTGGTTTTTAATAAAAATTATTTATTCTAACCAAGATAAAACCCTAATTTTTTTATCAAAGAACATTTAGTTATATTTTTCACAGATAAGGATTTGAAATTAGTTCACCATAATGTTTCATAATAAAATTATACAATTTAATTCATCAGTTTAATTTTCATACAATTCCATCAATTTCATCATAAACCCATATTTTAATGGAATTGAGGTTTTTATAAATTATAAATGTAAAATAATATGAAAATTAAATTAAATAATTTATTTTTCAAATAAAATCCATCTATTCTTCACACACACACAAATTCATTGATATTTTTGGTTTTTCAATTTCATGCCCAACCAAAAGAAAACCCCTATTACATAGAGCTGTATTTTTAATAAAACAATTGAATTAAATTTATTTAGTTTATGCAATTTCTATTTAAATAAAACTAAATCTAAACCATGGAGTTTATATTCAATTAAATTAGAATCCAAATACGAAACCTCCTACCTTCTACATAAAATAAAGAAAAAGACAAAGGAACCCACTAATAAAAACAAATCTGTAGAATATATAGGTATTAAACTAATAAAAAATATTAAAAAACACTGATCCTAGATCCTTAAATTACTGATTATCCATAAAAATCCAAAGAAGGAATAAAAAAATAAATATATTCTTGGAAAAAAAATACCAAGGAAGAGAAATTGTGATAGCTACATTTTTTAATCAATAATGAAATAATCTTTTGGGGTTGGAGGTTTCCAAATCTCTTGGGGAAGGCTCTTAGGTCGAGAGCAGAAAATCTAGAAATGTGGAAAAGTAAATTTTAGCTGAGGAGTCTATTTAAAAACATGGATTAAGGTATTAAATGAATTTTAACCCCAATATTTTGTATATTTAAAATTTCTATAATTTCCAAATAACTCATCACCTTTCTACTAAAATATATTTATATTTATTCATAATTCAAAAGATGGTTAACCCCTTATACTTTTTGTAAATCCCTAGTAGGCTATGGACAATGAAATTTTTTGTTCCATAAATTTCATAAAAATACCTAAATAATAAATTATATTTACCTTCCCAATTCTATCTAGACCCCACCCAAATTATGAAAATGGAAAATCACAATGAGGATAAAAAAGTACCTATGTGAAGAGTAATGGGATGTTACACTATCATTTCCCATGGAAAATTCCATCCAATAAAAATCTAAAAGACCACTATATTACCATTTCCTCTATTTTATGAATCATTGTGACATTATGTACAATATATAGTTATCCAAAACCAATCCTTCAATGATTTATCTAAGTGAAACTATTCAAAAATGTGAAAACCGTTCTTCCATTTCACTGTTTTCTTCTCACTTTTTCTTTTTATTCCCACAGTCAATTTCCATTTTTCCAAATTCATAATATATGTTATATTTATTTAAAAAAACATATTAAATTTATTAGGATATTTATATATGTATTTTAAAGTACTTTTAATATATGAACACTATATCCTATCTTCCAAGATGTCCTAATAATTGAAGTTCCATTTTCCTAGGATGATGTTGTCAATAAATTATATATCGCGTACATAAAAGATGGCTATTGTAGAATAAAAATTTATATTCATATGAATTAATAGTTATATTCTTTAAATAATTTTACAAACTATAATGTACAAGTACTAAATCTCAGGCAATCTAAAAAATAGGATAATTTAAAAGATGGGACGTCTTTAAGTTATTCACTAATAATACTAAATATTAATAAATAAATTTCAATAATTTTATGTGACTTTGAATTAAAAAGAAAAATATTTCACTTATCTGATTTATATTATAAATAATTAATTATTATATTGGATTGTTGAATGTGATGAAATAAAATATTATATAATCTGAGGGTTCAATGTCATTATTTTTTTCTTTCAGAAAAGTTTCATATCATGAAAGGTGTTGTATTTTAAATTTCAAAATTACATCAACATTTAGTTAAATTATCTTCAAACTATTTCATTTCATTATATTTGAATGTCCATAAATTTATCCCCCATCATGTTCTTTTGATTCATTCAATACAATGTTTATTTGTTATATTTTCATTTTTTTCATTTTGATATAATTACTTTTATGAATTTTTTTATGATATGGTGTTAATATTGTGTAAATAAAATATTATATAATGATTTTATGTTTATTTATGGTACTTTTGGATCAACATATTTTTCTCACATTCATGTGTCATTATTATAAATTTTTTTATTATTGTAAGTTTTTTTTTCAAATTTCACTTTTATTTAAATAATGTATATGCCTTTGTCCATACAAGATGTAATAATGTGTTATGATTATATATGAAAATATATATATCTATATTATATGGTTATTTAATTTTTATTAAATTATATTTTATAATTTCAATTCACTTAATTTTACAATTCATCCAAAATATTGCTCATAAGTAAAAACGATCGTTTCTTTTATTTTCCCTCATGAATAATTCTCCTCCAAGTCTAATTTTATTTATAATTAATGAATAGTCTATTCAAAACCTGAATCATTATTTAAGGTATTTTTTAATATATTTTACTTTAATATAAATTGTATTTTCATGAATATATAATAATATTTTCACAAGGCCATTTTGTCAGATTTATTATACATGTGGAAAAATAAACATATTTTATTAAATTTTATGCATGAATAAATTTTCATAAAAATATATTTAATATTAATTATTAGTATTCCATTAATTTGTTTTAAATTAACTAATATTCTTAATTTTATATCCATTTTTTATTAATTCATAGCATAATAAATAATGGGATTTCATTAAAATTATTCATATTATAATATTTTACTCTATATTTCATATGATTAGATTGGTATATTTTTACTGTTTCAATATTTGGAATTATTTATGAATAATTATTTTTAATTTTGAAATTATTTCCCTTTCAAATATGTTTTTTAAAACATATAATTTCTCATACAATAAAGTCACAAAACCATTATAATTTTTTTATAATTTCACTTCAATTATTTACTATATATATATATATTAAGGTTATGTTTTATGAATAATATAAAAATTTTATTGTGAATTTATAGTCCATAACTAAAATTATTTTTATAGTCCATGTTCTTTACCACTTTTCATCTCTCTATGTACTTTCTTTTCTCCTTCATATCACTTCTCATTACATTTATAGATATATTCTATATCTTATATGCTATTAAATTAGTGTGTTTTATAGTATTTAATTAAACATACTATTATTGCTATTCATGGTGTTATATTTAATGTTTTTAAATAAAATTATATTTCATTTTTTACTATAAAATACCATAATTATGTATACTTGTTATTTAAGTATAGAATTTATTGATTACTAAATAATATTGGTGATATATTAGATTATTCGTCCATTCAATATTATGATGAATGTATTATACATAATACGTGTTGGTTGTATCACCATATTATATATCCCCTTGATCTATATGTATGTATAATGAAACAAACTAGCTTGGGAATTTGGTGTAATCCTTACAAATTTATATTTTATTTCACAGAATGAGGCCTTGACATCATGTTATTGATGGAAACATTTATGAATTGCATTATAAGGAAATTCCTAAATATACATCACATTACTATTTAAATTAATTTATTCTCCACATTTATATAACGAGATCATATAATCAATTATATAAAATTATTTTTTATTGTTTTTTTATTAAATATTATACAATCAATTTTTATTCCATGAAAATTTTATTTTACAATACACCTTACTGATCATTTCAACTTCCCCTTATAGTTTTTTATTTTCTATCGATTTTAAATAAATGTATTACTTATGATCTAAATAAAATATTTTCATTTTTCTAGAATTTTTGAAGAGATGATGATTGATTTTTTTAAAATTAGGACACCTTGGTTCTCTGGGAAAATTTCTATTTTATCAGAATGATATTGGGGTTTTAATTATATTTGATATCATAATTTTATAAAATAATAACATAAAAGTCGTGGGTTATGTATGTTACAGAATATTTTCCATTTATTAATATAATTAGTTTGAGTTTTGTTTGGTTATGATTGTTTCAAAAACCATTTATAATGAATATGTTATTATCATCATATCGTGGAGTGTGGGTATGTGGAATTTCAATTGGTACCAAATCAGGTTTTAAATTACATGATTGGTTTCTATGTTATTATATAATGGTAATTCATGTGTTTTGGTTATCATTAATTGTAAATGTGATTTTTTATCATATGTTTAATGGTATAAATACACCTTTTTGTGTCTTCCATGACTATATGTTAAAGTTGTTAATGATATTTTATTTTTTTAGTGGGATGTTTCAATGAATACACTAGCGAGGAATATATAACCCCATTGGTTGATATGTAATTTTATATTGAGTTATTAATAGTTAGTTATGGAAATGAAAAAAAAATCTATTTTGGGAATATATTTTTAGATATATTGATAACCTTGTAGATGAAAATTAATTTGGGGATAAGTATAATAATATTATTTTGGTAAAATTCTTAGGATAATTTTTTTTTATAATTATAAAATGTAACCCCCTAAAATTGTAATAATTATTTTTCAAAAAATAATAAATGTATCGAATAGATTATATCATATGAACCACAATATTTAAATGAACTATTATATTCTTACGATTTAAGATATACATTCGTACATAATGATAATAAAGAGTGAAATATAATTATAAAAATCATAGCAAGTGTAAAACCACATGATAATTAATCATTTAATTTGAATTCATTATTTAAATTCCATATATATTATTATAATTTAAAATAATAATTTTATTTTTTGTAATAAAATTAATTATAAAAAAATTAAAGGATAATATATGAATTAATAAATTCAAAAGGATGTAATTTAACACATTTAATTTTAACATTTCCGTTTTTCAAGGAATTATTTTTTAGTCTAATATATATATATATATATATAATTAAATAGAACATATTGAAGGTATTTTTTTAATTAAATGTTTCAATACAGAAACAAAAAATTGTCACTAATTTAATTATTAATTTATATGAAATAAAAATTGCAACACATAATTATTATGAAGTAATTCACGGTAATAATAATTAATTGACTTTATATACTATGATTTTATTTCAGCAATAAATTCCTAAATATATCATTTCAGTTTTTTAAACTTTTTCTCCTTAATGGAATCATATTTTTCAATTCAAATATTAATGAATTGTTAGCAATTTTCTTCATTTGTTGATTTTTTGGTTCCTGGGAAAAAATAATTTTTTTAGAAATACTAAAACTTTTATAACATAATAATGATGTATGAATGAGATAAAAAATAATTGAATCATATTTATCATTCAAATATGTATTTAAGGATAAGAAATATTAAATTTATAAAAACATTTATTGCATAGACATGTGTTTCTTGTTTTGTAACATATGATATATTTTATTATAATAATATACTAATATTTATAATATATATTTGAATAAGTATTTAAATATTTATATTTAGTTTTTTATTGGTTTCATTGTTAAATATATTTAGTTTATTTAATAATAAACCAATAAATGTCCTGGGAAATAATTTTTCCCAAAACATGTAGTCATAAATGACTAACAAATTAATATTTTAACATAAAAAATTAACTCTCATAATATAAAAAGAAACACATTAGGTTTCCATCATGAATAGTACCAGCTAAAATTATCAATGTACATTCCCTATTCATATAAAAATATTAAACCTCACTTTAACTATAGGGATAATTATAATAATACCAAAGGCGATTCCATCAAGGAATTAAAAAGGAGTACTTATTAATCATATTTTTACTCTAATTCCCATTAATTTTATTTTATATATTCATATTTCAGAACCCCCAAAAAATATCACTTTTTAAATTATTTAAAATTTCTTAAATTTTTATAAAATAATATAATGATATTATGGTTATATAATATCTATTTTTATATTTTTATATCATATAACATCTCACCTTTTCTGAAATGTCCAGATGATGGTTGGTATTAACTCCCTAAGATGTCACTGTGAACACATTTTTAACCAAAAAAATCGAAATTATTTTATATTATTTATTTTAATTTTTTAGTTAATTATAATCTATTAATAGGTTTTTTTAAAAATATTAATTATATAAAATTTTAAAACAACGAAAAAATAACATAACAAGAAAATTTAAAAAGAAAATATATCTTCCATACATTTTTGATTTTACTAAAATAATAAAAAATTTATTCTAATGTCTCAAGAATTAAAATAGAATAATATTTATTAGTCCTATAATGAGGATATAAATAACATATTTTAATTTTATTATATTAAAAAAATGAAAAAATAAAACTAGACTAAATATATTGTTTCTTTCTATAAATTTAAAATCTTAGAAACATGATTCATATTGTGGACTGTTCATTCCTTTAAATAGTTTAATTACATAACTATTTTATTTATATATAATTAATATCATTTATTTTAATATATTTTATAGTTCATATCACGATATCCCTTTTGGGTTCTTCTGATATATACAGTACCAATTCAATATGGTTTTCTAATTATGAAATTTCGTTCTTTTGGGCTTGTTTTTTATTATGTAAATATTTTTTTACAAGATATATATACATACACTTTGAAATATAATATCATTAATAACTCATTGTTTATTATATTTAAACTTCATGGTTGGGTTCCCAGTTTCATGGACCATTAATACAGATGTTTTAATGATTTAGTGTTGTATTTCAAATCACACATAGATTTTGAAAATTTTCATGCTAATTACCCTATTGATGGGATTATTTGATATATTTTTATACAAAACCATTTTTATAATTAATATTTATTTATTTATTATTATTAAAATCCATATCATTTCCCTTCAATTTGTCTCAAAATGATACAAAATTAATTTCAATAAGTTAAACCAATCCTTCCTTTCCATTTCATGATGAGATTATCTCTCTTACATGTCCACATTGTTTTTAAATTTTTAATGATATTATTATCTATAAATAATTGATTATTAAAAGGATTAGTCCATTATCTCTTATAGTCCCAAAAATTATAGAATGAATAAATATGAAATTTATGACATTATTTAATTTTGGATTTCTATATAAAAGATTCAAAAATATATTTTCATTATATATTAAATGTAAATTCCTTTTCTCAGTATTTTATATTTATTTATTTATATGTTTTCATTATTTCCTAAAATAATCCCAGTTCACATTTCATTTCTAATTTGACATAAACATATTATCGGAATAAATTAATTTATTTCATTCCATTTATATGTATTTATATATTCTATCTTACATTTGTTGTATTCAAAATTATTTCCTTACACCATTTCATCATTTGAAATTAATTTAAAATTAAAAATTTTAATTTCCACTTTTCTTCCCTTTGAAATGGATTTATGAACTTGAAAAGATGTTTTTTAATGAAAGAAAAAAATATTTATGGACTATATTTTTTAAATTTAACATCAATTTTAGTCAATGTATTTTATCTTTTTACCACATTTGATGATATAATTAATTTATTACCCTTAAAATAATATTTTTTATTTACGCTTTGAACCCCACCTTGACCCTAATTGTAGTAAATATCAATGTATTTTTGCAATGGAATTTTTAGTGGAAAATAAAATTTTTGACTTTAGAAACTTGTATGGGTAATATGTTCTTATTATCATAGTAGTTGATCTATGATAATTTTTCTGACAACTCCATTGGTCCTAGAATTTTGTTTTTATAATTTGATAGTAGTTTTGTGGAATTTTGACATGTTATTAATTTTAGACAAATAATTAATAATTAATATTAAATTTATTAAATAAATATTTATTCTTCAAGGTTTTTTTAGATATAAAATTTGAACAGATCATTGAAATGAGATTTTTATCCTCTATTGTGTCGAAAAAGGGATGTTTTACCTAAGTGATCATAAAATTAGGTTGGGTGCTTGGGCCATCCCAGAGCCCTTTTTATTTTCTTTTTCATTCTTTTTTTTTCATTTTTTTCATCATGGATTAACGTGTAATACCAAAGGGGGATCCTAATTCACCATAAGACTGATATATAAGGTATAGTTAGTGTTATAGAGAGTGAGGGAATAATAGAGGTATCATTGCGGAGCTCGAGAAATGCTGGTTTGTTGTGCTGCTACTATAGAGAATAGAAATAAAAAATGCATTGGTGGTTTTGACCAAAATGTAGGTCCATATTCATTTTTTGTAAACAATTTATTTTTTATTTTTTATATCTTTTAACTTATTTTATGATTTCAAGGTACCCCTAGTGGGATGATCTGTATATTTTGGGGTGAAAATATGTGGTTTTGGGCATTTCAGAGGTTTTTCATTTAGGGAAACACATTTACACATCATATAGTCAAGGGAGACATTCTATGTGTTATTATTATTTGAGGAAGATGATGTTTCTTATGTACAAACAGTATTATAGAGTGTACATGTAGTGTATTGTTGCACGGTTGTACTGCCGAGTACCTAGACAAGATACTCGTGTAATGGTACATGGGCATCTATATTACACAGTGAGACACTGTGTGGGTCTCAGACCAAGTACAGGTACACGGCCAAGCTAGATACATATCCATTAAATTGGAGTGAAATGGAAAGGTAAAAATAGTAGTATACATAGTTTGTACCATTATTACATACCATATACTCAGGTTTTTACACACCTAGTTCAATCAAAGTAGACACCCTGGTGAGACATTGGAAATACAAGTCAGGTACTCGAAGAGACACATTATGTACTTCCCATTTCTAACACTTATGGTTTATTCATCTCTTATATACTAAAAGTCTTAATAGAACCATGAGTAAACCATTATGAGTATCATTTCATGTATATCTCAATGATAAGACCTGTGATATGATTTTGAGGTCTCCCTGGTTGATTTTATTGAATATATAGGATCTTCCACTAGTAATTATATTCATTTGATTCCTGAGAGTGATACATTGTTATGAGATGATCCATGGGATATATATCATGAACGATGCTTTTCTACCTTCATTTCTGGGATTTATGAATTGGAAAATGGTCTCTTCTAGACTATGAGGTTGTATGTCCAATTAAATTATTATATCCCCTATATAATTCATGTGATTAAATTTAAACCTATAGGATACCTTATAGGATTCCAATATATTTTTTTGAACCAAGGATCCCCTTAGGGAATCCTTTGGACAAGTAGGATATCTGTTTCATGTATACCAGCCCATGGATACCATATAGGATGCCTCTTCTTTATTGTATGGTTTTAGAGGTTCCTATGTTGGATGCCTTCACATTATTGTTGTTCTAAGGATCCCATGTAAGTTGCCTAAAAAATTCATACCATTTGAGGATACCTTTTAGGATTTATCCTTTTTTAATTTTAGCTAAATATCCCATGTATGATTTCTATTTTATTGTTTTTACTTCACAGACTCAAGGGGTTCCCCGTAGTTTGACTGACCATTGCGTAGTATGTGACGTCTGTGTAAATATGGTAGCATGTGTCACCTTAGAACTCATGACGAAATGGCAATCACAGGGGGCTATGGAAGTATTGTTCTGTATATATGTTCATCCACCATAAGTCATTTTTTTATAATTTCACATGGTTATTTTAGTCGAAGTTATGTTGAATATAAGTGATCCATGTTTTTTGGATGATGATCATTACATGAGGTGTATTTAATTCTCCTTGGGATTCATAGAATTACTTCCTTTGATCCATAATATGATCCTTGTTAATTATTATTATTTTTGGTATAAAAAGATGTACTACATGGGGAATGGATATTTATCCATTATATTATTACTATTATATTATTTTTATTTATATAGGTTTTATATATAATCCATTTGTTTTCCATATGTGATGATATGAACACATTGTGTCCCTAGTAATGGCACATGTGGATGATTACTCTCTTGAGACTGAAAAGGATGATTCCACTATCCTTTGATATTATTTGATGATGATCCTCCTTCTATATTTGGTTTATTTATGATGAGGATGATTACACTCTACTCAATATGATGACACTCAGGGTTTATTAAACTCTTCCAATGGATGGTCACGATTACACTCTCCATGATCAGTTAATTAACAACTGTGTGGTGTATGGCCTCTCACATCAATGGATACCTATAATTATTATACTCTCCTAAATTATGGAGATTATTAAGTTTTACTTTATTAGATAATCCAGTGGTGAGTGTCATGGTGTCTCACTGGGGAGCTCTCCTTTTAGATCTACTTAGGGTCAGACCCATAGGGTTATACGAGTTCAAAATGTAGTGACTACCTACAAAAATTATTCATAGTGATCAAAAAATTGAGATGGATATACATGTATATGGAATCCTAGAATATAGTTCAGGGTTCAATTATAGGATGTCCAAATGTACTACCCTGGAATCCATGATTTCCATGATTAGATGTGACTATGGGTGAACCTTGGTGTAAGATGATTATCACCCTTTTGTGACGTATTGTGAAAAATGGAATTTCAATCATTGGAAAAAGGCTATTATATTGATTGGTATTACAAACCTACATATCATGTCAATGATACACTTCTTGGGTTTTGTGAATTAATACTATATTACCTTGAACAAGATATCCAAGTGATCTGGATTTATATACCCACAAATCGACTCCTATATAGTTTCATGTTATTTGATTCACTTACTCATGAATATTCATATTTATTTATATCTGTATAGGTATGGTAATATACATGTATACACATATATATATAGAAATACATGGTGGAATTTCTCTAATTTTCTTGGATTACAGAACCAGGGTTGGACTGTTGTTCTAAATTTGGCCTTACTTATCTTTTTAGCAGTGTCTGAAGTAGGTTGTGCATATTGGTTTTTCATACAATTTTATCAGCATATTTTATAGGTTCTTTTTTCGAGGAATCATATATAGATTATTTTTCACCCATATGTATTTACATTGGTGTATGTGTAATACATAAGACTTATTTTAACATTTATCGCAACTTCACGGTGGATTGGGATGAGGCTCATGTATGCATGATCGAGCAGAGCTACTCTTGTGGGTTCTTCTTATTGGGATGGTGCAGTTTGATAGTTTCTAGAGACTAGGTATGTGGTATGGATTAGATTTATTAGTATATACCTATAAATATATTTCAGTTCAATTTTTTCTATATCTATATGGTGACCTAGTGGTTGTCTAGTGCTTTATATATGACATAACTTTTTTGGATTTTATAGTTTATAATTTATTATTACAAAATGATTTGTTTCAGTTTATTTAATTATTCCGAACACTTTATACATTATGATATGAATGATATATTGATTTTTGTTCATTATTCTTACTCTAATATGAGGGTAAAATAACCCAATTATACCTCATTTAATCTCTCACTACAAGTCAGTAGCCTCTCTCATATATGGAGATGTGATGGAGGCCTCGTAATTAACTAGCATAGAGAAACATTTTAGTGGAAATTGGGCTGACATGTTACAATGTGGAAGCATATATGTTCCTTTATTAGCAATTTATATCTAGAATATTGTAGAAAAATGTATTAGTAATGTGTCAGAATCTACGATGGATATCATACTACTGCATCAAGAACACATATTCTGATATTATATAATGGGTTATAGAGGTAAGAGATTATTGTTTAGATATGAAATGTAGAAATTTTATTTAATTTTCCCCATTAGTGACTCCCATTTATTATGGATGTTATGATTAAATATGGATCTCTATCTCTTTGAAATTTTTAAGAGTACCGTGTTGGTTTTTGACTCTTGGACATCAATGGAATGAGGCATCTCAAGTAACATATTAGGCCTATAAGATTTACATAATATTGTCCTTATAGTATTTGTTTTTTACTGATGAAATGTTCCTAGTTTATGGGCATTCCTATATATATAATTATGATGGTAGGTAATATGGAACAATGTTGAGACATATTTTTTCTAAGTACGATGACATAGTTTTCATTGATGTTTTGTGCAGCAAACCTTCTAGGTCGATATGAAAATCGATTACTATCTATTGTACCAAATGTAGGATTTTTTCTTAGGTTTTTGTTATCTATTTGGACCATTGAGTACGATGTTGATGGATACCCATTATTTTATGGGAAAATTGACCTTTATATTTATTATATTATACAAACTTTTGGTGACTATCAGTTCAGTCTTTTTAATGAATTGGTATCATTACCTACCGGGTGTAGTTCATTATGTGGATGGTCAGTGGTGATCAAGAACATCTAGTATGTGTTTTTTGGTTTTTACCCTTTCATTTCATTGTTAAAATTATCTTCTTATATATGTTTTATATTTTGGGGTTTTTGGTTATTCCTTGGGACCCAATTGTGAGGATTGAACTGTAGGGATAGGCAAGATACATAGAGGCCTGTAGTTTAAGTCAGTCCATTATAGTTCAATGTCATTTTTTCCATGGGAAACATGTCTGATAGGTTGGTCCATGTTTTTGTATGCCTTTATAGGTCATGATCCTTGTTTTACACATGTTTTTTCTGAGTAATGATAAGAAATCATGTTTTTCATTATTTGAATGATTATTCCTTCATCTTTTGACAAAGAGCCATTGAAATTTTATTATAATGACTGGATTCAATGAGCATGATGTTTTGGGTCCCTAGATTTGTCAACCAATGTTTTTTTCTATTGATAATTTATTTAGATAATGGGTAGATGATCAGGACTAGAACGATTATGATTGATTGGAATTCATTAAAATAAATTATGGAATAGCTAAGGTGATTGATTTTGATGATGAGTTTCATAGAAACTTTTGGATTAATGAGAATGATGTGTTATATATCATAGTAAATTTATCCTTGTAATGGATGAATAATTTTAGTATGAGTTATGTCATAACAGTAAACATTGGTTGCGTATGGTGATGTTTAAATCATAAATGAGTGTGTGGAGATGTGTGAGATGAGGAACAATCCTTTCATGACCCTTTGTGGGCATGGGTATATAGTAGATAAGGTAAATGAAAATTTTAAAGCTACTATAGAAAATACAACATGTTTTAACCTAGAAAATATTTTTTAGGATATGTGGTGAAATGATTTGTGTAATGGAATGTTAGCCAGTTTGGTAGTGATCATGGAAGAGAGAGAGATATTTTTACACAACATTATTAGAAAATAATAGTTCTTCATGATAGTGATTATCATGCTACATTTTGACTTATTGTTGAATATTATGAGGGATCATCATCCAAATGTAGATCTTAATTTCATTTTAATTTTCATCCCTGGTTATAGAAAAAACTTTATGAGGATTAACTTGAGGAGTAGTGTATGGTATGACATATAGTGTGGAGTGCATGGTTGGATGTTTAAGTGTGGTGAATATAATTTTCAATTAAAATTCATCATCTTATGTTGTTTTTTTTCTCAATGTTCTCTTTTGAGACAATTATAAGGGTATTTTTTATGGTGGGGAGTGATAGATCATTCATAGTTAAACATATTCCGTGTAGGAGAATGTTGTTGGAACTCTATGGATGGCCATTAGACAGTCCCAATATATTTTTTTGTCAAGATTCTTGGGTTGAGAGCATGAATTCTAGTCTTACCATAATTCTTATTGGGGATGACATGGTTCATGGTTGTGGGATTTTAAGGACCCTTGTAATTATGGACTACAATTTTGAGATGAAATTCGAATTTTTTTCATTCAGAATATTATTAGGGGTGAAATAGAATTTTTACCCTAGAAGATGATCTAAAATAAACTATTTAACCACTCCATTGATACTGGAATATTATGTTTACCATTTTATAGCTTCTTGGTAGAATAATAAACTATTCATTTTTAGCAGTATAATTAATATATGATATAATATAAATAAAACATTTATTAACTTTCATAGGTTCGTTCAGAGATAACCTTTGAATGGAGTTTCAGATTGACATCATGTACTCTCAATTGATTTATGGAAATTTATTTTTTCCTAGGTGGGGAATAAATTTGGGTTTGGTATCGGGGTTGGACTTGGACACTTTATATTTTCTTTTTCTTATTTTCCTTTTATTTATTTTCATTTTTTCATTTTTTTTACTACTAGATTATCACATATGCTGCAGTGGGTCTCCTCCATTGCCGCATGATTGAGAATGAAGGGATAATGATAGATAAGGAGAGATCCAATGAAGGAAGGTAACACATTGAATCTGGAGACACACCAATTCATCCTGTCGCATCCATGAACTATGGAAATGGATGAAGCATTGACAGTTTTATACCAAAGGTAGATATTGATATGTTATAATACATTATTCCACATACATTTATTTGTATTTTTTACCCCTTTTTCCTATATTGGGACCCCTAGTGGGCAAATATACTAATTTTTTTGGTGAAAAAGGGGGTTTCAGTGTTTTCAGAGGTTTCCCTTTCAGTAAAACCCATGTCTGTAGAGACACGTTGATTGTTCTTCAAACATGGGAATGCTGTTTTTTATGTACACACTATCTATTTGGGTTTACATTAAGTGTACTGATATATGACCATATTTCCATCTACATGAACAAGCTA
Organism: Viscum album; assembly: GCA_963277665.1. Taxonomy (NCBI): domain Eukaryota; kingdom Viridiplantae; phylum Streptophyta; class Magnoliopsida; order Santalales; family Viscaceae; genus Viscum; species Viscum album. The sequence goes on from OY728165.1 coordinate 296,848,206, forward strand.
CCTATGTATGTATGTATGGTTGCGTAGACCACACAGCTATACCATGTGTAGGTCTCACACTATATAGAATGTCACATCAAGGACAAGTACACGACCATTCCATTTGAGGGACATGGGAGGGTACCACTTGTAGGGTACACACTATTTCCCGACCTTAAACGTTGGGTAATCTAGTTTTACATGATGATTATTGCCATAGTAGTTTCCCAATTTGGACTTTGGGGGTACAATATTCGTACTTAGGGAGAAACACCCTATACTATTTCATTTCAATCCTGTAGAGGGTTTTTGTATATTTTCACCCAGGATATGGAATTGAACCCATGAGTAGTCTATTATGAGTCTTTTTCCTCTTATATCACAATGAAAGTACCATTTAGCTTTTTCATCTCTATATAGTGGTATTTCATTCATAAATAAATTCTTCTAATAGTAATTATATTTTTTTGTCTTTTGAGAGTGCAACCTTATTCTAAGATGATCCTTGATCTATGTTCCATGAACACTTATTTATTATATTTCCTTTTAAAAGTCTATGACTTTTAGGACATTCCATTCTAGAATATGAATCCATACGACTAGTTTCTTTTGAAGAAGCCACATAGTATTTCTATGCATATGTTTTTAGATAGAGAATTCCGTATAAGATTCCTATAACTTATTTCTATTCCAAGGGTCCCTAATATGATTAATTTACTTATAGGATGACATATGTAATCCCAATTGTAATCCATTTTAATTGTATATTATCATGAGGATTCATCTAGGATTCCACTTCCTTCATGTATGGTTTAAGAGGATTCTCTACAGCATGCCTTAAAAATTAGTTTCTTTTTAGAATCCAACGTAGGATAGATTTGAATTTCATACCATTTGTGGTTCCCCAATGGGATTACTCCATTTAAATTTTCATTCAAGGACCCAATGTAGGATAAAATATATATTTCATTACACCATGAGGATACCAAGTAGGCTTCATCTTCAATTAGTTTTCCTAATGGGCCCAAGGGATTCCATATTATTTTACTGACCCAAATCTTGTACAATGAGGTTGTGTAGATATGGTACCAACTATCACGTAGAACTCATGATGAACTAGTAAGACAAAGGGTGTTTTCTAGTAGTACTGGATTAAGGTGTTTGACTACCCTCACTCAATTTTTATACATTCACATGTTTATTATTGTTGAAATAATGTTTACCAGAGAAGATTCCTCATTGGTGGTTGTTGATCTGGTTATGAGGTGTCGTTATTTATCCTTTGAATGCCCATGTGTTCTTATTAGGATCTGGATTCCTAGTAATATTACATATAATTATTGTTGGGATACCTAGAGGTACTAACTACTGATTGGATATAGAGAATTTGAATTTAGATTATTAAAATATTTGGATTCCCATAGATGCTTCCTGGTATTCGGTTGTTGGGCCTATATTATGATTTGTGGGAATAGAGTCCATGGTAATGATACTCATGAACGATTAAACTCTCCTTTGTGATGAAAATTATTTTTATCTCATTTGTTCATATTTTTTGAGTATGATTCCTCTATCCTTTTATTATTTATAATAATAATTATTACTCTCTCCTAGATCTGATGTTACTCATGGATGATTATGTTCTCTAATGGTGTAGGGTTGATTATGCTATCCCTGACCGGTTACCTGACTATGGTGTGGTTCATGGGGTATCAAAATTATAGATCCCTAAAACAATTTCAATCTTTATGATGATTGAAATGATTATTCATTCCCATATTAGATTATCTGGTAGAGATAAACATGTATTCTCTCTAGTGAGTTATCACTTTAGATAACATAAGGGACAAAGAATTAGGGATTATTAGAGTTCTGGATGACATGTCCATCTACATTATGAGACCTAGGTCTTCAAAATTGGATCATATTTACAAGTAATTAGTATCATGGTGTCTAGATTAATGAAAATTTATGTGATATATGGAAGTAATTAATCAAAATTCACAATTTCATTATTTTTAGTCGAGTACGGTTTGAACATAGGTGTTGGATGTGTATCCCTCTATAGTGATGTAGATTACTGAGTGAAATTTTCAGAATTGGAAGAATATGGTGTATTTTGATTGTGATTGTGGACTTAAAGATCAACTTAATAATACACAACATGAGTTGTACGATATTCAGTTCAATTATCTTGAATAGGGTATCTAGGCAATTAGGATTTATGGACTGATGGATCTACTGTAGTTTGGTTTCATGTTTTTTTGTTTCACTTACTCATAAATATTCATATTCAAGTATTTATTTTTATGTATGTGACTCTAAATTTACAAATATAAAGATATGAACCTAAATGGGAAACAATACTAGTTGACCATGATTATGGACCCAGGGTTAGATAATGGTCTCATAGTTAGACATAATTTATTTTCAATTGTGTCTCATCTAGGACGAGCATGATTTTTTTTCATTCACTTATAGAAAATTAATTTTTAAGTTCCTTGTTTGGGTGGCCCATTAACAAAATTTATCACCCCTATAAGTGAATCTCTGTGTACATTTAGACCTTATTTCTAATTTTCATGTTGATAATAGTTTCACAGTGAGAGGGATGAGGACCACCATTGCATGATTGAGAAGATCTTCTCAAGTGGGTTCTTCTGATTAGGCTTTGGTAGTTCAAAAGTCTCTAAAGACATGTTATGTGGTCTAAGTCAATTATTGTAGTGGATCCACAAACCATTATATCAATTCCTTTTATATTTTTTATTTGTATTTTCTACCCTCTGGGTGACTAGTTTGGTTTTTATGCCAGATTTGTTCGGTCCTTTATAGATTTCCATTTATTATAAGGGCATGTCCTATTTCAATTTATTTAGTGCTTCTTCACTTTTTTTACTTTTATTATGTATGATACATAGATTTTTCTATTTCATGATTACTCTCATATGAGGGTATCATCTCCACATTGTACCCCCCATTAAACCATCACAACTAGTGTGCATCATCTAACATATGGGGAGGTGTGCTTGAGAAATCATTACCAATCCGATTGGAACACCGACCTAGTGGCATCTAGGCCAGGATGATACAATGGAAATGATCTATATCACTCTTTTTCTCTATACTAAATCTTTATTCTTTATTCCCTTACACATTCATTAATTGCATGTTTATATTATATATCACACCCCCTATTTCTGGATTTTTTTTTTATTAATTTATAATTATAAATATACACATTTCTATATGTAGTTTCCATTTAATCAGTGTTCACTAAGAATGTTACTCCATGTTTTTACTGGGATAATAATTACAATCTATATACAATTTTATTTTTTATGGATTTTTGTTTATTAATATATAATAATTTTTATTTCCTAGTTTACTAATTACATTATATAATAAATTAATTTTAATAAAATTTTGAAGGGTGAGTCCTAGATGTATGTATCCCAATGATTCATCGATAGGTCTAATAAGAAAAACAAGATTTTGGATTTGGTTCAATCATCACCCATTTATTAATCATATCTTGGTGCAAGGCCTTTACAATATGTTTATGATTGTAGAAATTATATTTTCCATCACTATGAAATAAAATATTCATTTTAAGTGATATTATATATTATTATTCTATCCATTTTATATATTAAATGGTTGTGTTATCAGTAAAACCTAATTATATGATTAGTATTTATTCATGTCATGCAATTCATGACATGCTTATTATATGATAAATTATTTTTATAAACTACCATTTACTGAGGATTTAATACTACCATTATGTTGTAAATTTTTCGGATGTTTATAAGAAAGACTACTAGTTATGATATGTCTATATGGGAATTATGTGCGATAAAATTTTTGTGTGATGTGGAAGAAATTTTATAAAATAAGGTATCCATAGTTTTGTGGGATAAAATCTATTCAATTTGAATGATATTTATTTTTTAGATATAGTTTATTTACTAATTATCTAAAAATATATACCTAATTGGCCAAGGGAATATAAGTGAAAAAATATTATTTATTAATATTTAAATTAATTGCTTTTATTAGAGATCTTATTAATCATTATCAAGTTAAATTGTAAGATATAATTTTTTTAGCACTAGTTCTGCGTGTGTTAGTTTGGGTAGTCACAAGGTAAATCTAACCACATCAAAAATACAGTTAGATACTACTATAATGATCCTCTAAATATATAATGATATAAAAGAATGTGATAAAAAATTTCTTCCATTCCCTCATACACTCCCATCATTTTTTAGAAAAAATTATCCCAATACTATATCTTCTTGTATTTAATGTATCTATAAAAAATTCAATATATCTCTATAATATTTAAAAACTAACCCTCCAAAACCAATCCACGTCCCATATAATATCGCCCAAATAATATATTTTAAATATTAGAGTGATTTTATGCTTTTTCTACTAATGAAATTTCAGTCATGGTGCAATTGTTATATTATTAGAAAATCCTAAATATATTATAATATATATTAGGAGTCCATTTTATTATTAATGGTTTAAGATTATCCACCACATGAAATGGTTTTTATAATCACAATAACTTCTCCAATATATAACTTATTCGATGGAAAAGAAAAAATATATTAGTTTTGATATTAATATTGTTTCTTCTACCAAAACATATAACACATCAAATTTCATAATTTCATTTTGTAGAAATTAATCACATCAAATTATCTATATATTCATCTTCATTATAAAATTAGATCATTAATAACATGAAAAACAATCTAATATTAATCATTAGAGCTACTCACACTGAAAAATATGTTCACCTTATTTTAATCTCTTAAATGGGATACACTAAGATGAAATACTATTTCATGAAATGCTGCCCATATATTATATTTTCAAAAACATTCCAAATCAAGACTACAAAAGAATCCATAATTTAATAAATAATAATATTAGGTACATTTAGATTTTGTGGGAGCTCACAAAATACACAAGTGGGTAAGAAAAAATATGCTCATTCATGATGGAAGAAGATGCTGGAGGATTTCATAATTCTTTATTAATAAAGTGAATTCCATTAAAAAACTATGTCAAATTTCTCACAGTACAAGTTCATATTAAAAAATTTACATCCATCCAATTGATAATGTAGAGTTAACTTCCACAATGGTGTGCCCCTCTTATATTATTTCCCAATGCCATTGTGTTTTATTTTAACACGGATCCAAAATTTTGGTCTTATTATCGATCTTCATATGAGACCATTATCTTATACAATACTATTGAGATTGTTATCACTAATACATGGATGGTTGACCATTATTTTTTCATCTAAGATAATAGTATAAATTTTTTCCTATTTTTTTATTTTTATTTTATATTCATCATTCTTGTTAGAAACAATTTTTTTGTTTTATTGAATTTATAACCATATATACTAATCTAAAACACTAAAATATTGGCACGAATGTTAATTTAAATTATGACAATCATTGAAATAAATGACCAATATATTATTCTATTGTCCACCCAATAATTAAACTCTGTCTTTTAAAAAATAATATTCATAAAAAATATCAAAAATTAAATCCCAATAATCCATGTATCAAAAACCATAGTTAAAAAAATATCACTATAGAATATGGTTTCCAGAATAAAAAAATGTATTTTAAACTCCTCACTATCCTTAAAAAAATCAATCCCTTATTTTAACTTTCCATTTGAACTAATGATTCTTATGAATAATTTAATTCAATAAATTATTTTGATTGTTTAAATTCATTCCTAGTTATATTATAAATCACATGAAATTTGTTCACCATACTCAATATAAGTTATTTTTAGTTATGCTTAATATCATGTATGTGTACCCTAAGAAATTCAATGAATCTAAATATCCTCCCGATAACAAAAATATCATCATTAATAAATTGTGATTTCAATAAATTTTCAAATAGATCTGACTGTAACAATGGGTAACTATTTATATGGAAGGATCCTCATTAAGGCATGTAAAATTGATTTTACTTGTTAAGCACAATACATATCATATAATGTAATACTCAATGAGAATACACCTCCACTAAAATATTTTATCATTTATATTAAGCAATACCTTACCATATTCTCGCTAATGCTCACAAATCTTGATAATATGCTTTGTGAAATGTTAATCCTCTTTTCAAAATTAAAATTTCATCTCCCTATATATTTTTTCCTATTTCATTATCATATTATTATTTAGATGATGGAAAAGAATTTTAATGGTTGGAAAATATAGAAATATTCAGTAACCCATGATAACACCTTATATTAAAATCTTTCATGAAAAAATTCCCTTTAACATCATGAAACATATTCTAAATTATTTGTTCTGCTACCATGGACGACATGACATGTCCCATAAAGGATGTCACTTCATGACCGTAGGCACACATCCCCATACCCAATATGATTCCAAATACTAGAAACTAAATATGGTGGAATCTTGGAAAGGCGATCATGTCACATTATAGAGTAATAACAAAAAAATAATGATATTCTTAAAGATAGTTCCACAAACTATCTGATATAGATAAAATCTATGATAAATAAGATAAAATATGAAATTTTAAATTATAGTAATACAGGTTATATGAAATTTTTATATACAAAAAAAATCAACCCTACTAATATCCATATTATGAAAAAAATAACAAAAAATTAGAAAAATTTAAAAAATTAATCTCAATCCAATGTATGATCTTATATCCCATGCTCTAAAGTAGCAAATCAAATTAAAAATTGTTAATATGGAACATTACCATGTACTTTACTACAACTATGAAAGATATTGGATTAACAAAACATCTAGAGAAGGGTGTGAGTGTGAATCAATTATTTCTACATACATTTTAAATAAATAAATATATTTGATAGAAAAATTGGGATTTCTCTTGTCACTGGGAAGGGGAGGGGTTAATTAGTGATCTTATACATTTATATATGTAAAAATAATTAAAATTATTCCCCTACTGTTATTTCGAAATCACTCATATAGATATCAATAAAACAATATACACTTTAGGAATTATTGTTTTTTAATGTCATAAATTGGGTTCCACTCACTGATACCATAAGATGCTTAGTAACAAGATGATATGTGAGCATCTTCATATGCAAGAGGATACCAACTAGCACAGATGGTCCAATATCAAGCATGGATAAACTGTACCCTCTTAATCAAAATATAAAAATAGTGAAAATAAATTAATAATAATGACAGATATGAATAATAACCTAACCAAACCAGTATCACATGATGAAAAAAACATGGAATATAATATCCAAATATAAACTATTGATACATAATTCCAAATAAATTTCTAGAGTCAACATAAAAATAAAACAGTAAATACAGCCATAGAAAACTCCCAAGAAAGTCCCAAATCATGTCTGGTTCCCTCATCCATTCACTACCCCAACTCATCCACCATACATAGGGCTATTACCCTTATCATAACCTTCAAAAATTAATACTATTTGGGTTCTAATCAGGTAGTCAACGTAGGGTTTGAGTACAAATTCATAGTCCACCACCAATGGTTTCTAAAAAAATAAGTATTTATTAATAGTGTATGATGTTTTATAAATAATAAAATACAAGAAATAATGTAATTTTTTTACATTTATTTAATTCTGTATTTATTTAACTACATACCTAACAAGATCGTAAGGACACCCAAAACAATGATACTTTCTCTAACCATTTCAAGAGTCAGAACAATCACCAAGGAATATCACAGTTAACCATACCATTATTAGAAATTATCATTTCAATTAAAATAATATTATAGAAAATTGTAACCATTGCCTAACACAATGATTTTATACCTATATCCTCATTATTATGACCCTATAGGAATTTAGGATGCATTCTTTGACCCTATAATCATTTATCAATCATTCAAATAAAATCGATCTTGATGAAAGAGTAAATTTCCAACACTGAGTTATCAGCATGGTCTTTCGATGTAGCAGACCGTACCCCATAATAATTTATCAATCAACCACATAAGTAGGACATTGAAGTAGAAGTATGTGTCACCCAATAATTTATCATTTTTGGTAATTGATGTAGTAGACCATGTCCCACACTAATTTATCACAATTATCATTATATCACATGTTCACATGTATCGCAACATCACGTGTACCAAAAAATACCTTTAATCAAAATTTAACATGTATCATAACTACCCATTAATTAATTCACTAATTAATTATTCGAATTCAACCATTTATTAATAGCATATTTCCATTAATAAATTCAACAATTACCTATTCCAACTCATCAATTACATAATCACATAATTCAATTGATTAATTAAAAAATTTCATAAACATATAATCCCATTAATTTATTCAAAAAATAATTAATGAAATATATAAAATACTTAATCTCATCATTCTAATAATTAATTCAATTATTATTTAATAAAAGTCAATATTTTCATATCATATCATATCATTAATTAATTCAATAATTCATCAATCCAATACAACAATTTCCTAATCACCACATTCTATTAATAAATTCAACAATTAATAAATCGAATAAATTCCATTAATTCATATAACAATTTATTAATCATGTTCCTCCAAATTCATACTCCTAATGTCATACTATTAAATTCAAAAATTAATTAATGATTCATCCAATATAAATTTCCCCAATTTAACCCCAACCAATATCACATGAAATTATAATTAAATCATATCAATCATCAATGAAACTTCTTAGTCCACATATATTTCAATCTCCTTAATACATATACATTATTTAAGTCAATATTTTGGGATTTTTAATTTAGAACCCATACCTCATGATTGACAATAAATGCTCGCCAATGGAAATCCCAAATTCAAACGGAACAACCACAATTACGATGTGGAATGAGATAAAAATAAAACCATATAACCTAGATCAAAATATCCAAGATCCATTTATATATGATGTATATCTAGTATCAAAAGGGGAACACATCCCATAAATGTTTGAAATAATGAAAGGATATAAGATAGGATACTAATCGAGAAGAGATTCTTCTACTAGGATAGGTTTATATCGTCAATATGGAATTGATTTTCCAATAACAGATGTTAGAGGCCATATGAATTCATATCATATCCTAAAAAATAAGTGAAAATTTCTAATTCTGAGTTATGGTTTATTTTTTTTTATTTCTAGGGGGTTGGGTGTTTTTAATATATTTTGGGGGGTATAAAATATCACATGCATGGTTTCATGTACTTGTAAAACGATTTAACAAAAAATGCACCTCACGTAGTGTTGTCATATAATTACACTTAAGAGGATGATCAATTTGAAACACCATCTTCAAACCTTGGGAATCCCTTTAATTTTTATTTTCATGGTGTCCTGGGATAGGCAAACAGTTTGGGAAAGCTGTGAACCATCTATGCACAACCTGTCATCCTTCCAAGATTATCATATTTTCACCCAAAACACCAAATATAATATATAAATTTAATCAAAAAAGGAAAATGAGAGCCTAACAATGATTCATACACCTGTATATAAAAGCATGAGATCTTACAATCTCCTAACCATATAAAAACTCATCATTGATCTATAATCCCAAGCATCATTAGAAATATAGTCAAAATTATTGGCCCACTGTGCCCTCAAATCCACTTCTATATCACAATATTCCTCCTTAACACAGCCAATCTACCCAAATATTAGAATTATTGGCATGGTCTTTCCCAACGAAACATTATCACTATGATATAACACACATATTATTTTCCCCTCAACTGACATATTAGTCTAAATTTCAAGATCATCCACATTGATCACATGACAAGGGTCGGGGTGATACCACTTTAATTGTGACACAAGAAAAATTACATGAATGTAATACCATTGTGTAAGATTCAATCAGAATGAAACTGTACAAATTCTCTCCACATCATAAAAAGGCCGATCAAACTTGTGTTCAAACATTCACTTTCACTATATCTTATGGTTACCCAGTCTAGGAGACTGCTGAAGGAATACAAAATCATCATCTGTAAACTATATGGGTTGTCGATTTCTATCTTCATAAGAACTATAACTCATATTAGCCATATAAATACATTTCAAAATTACATGAATTTGATCTGATTAATCTGGTATGAGACTTAGTCCCAAATACTCTAAATACATACCTCCATCCTTTATAGAGGTGATCTACATGACCTACCAGATTGATCCCTGTATAGTTCCATCAGAAATGGTTCCTCGTAACTTTTTTACAATTAATGTTCACCAAATCTAGATGCTTCTCCCAAGAACCACCACTGTCTAAAACACATTACCAAACCATGTCCTACAGTACCTATATAATATTTTTCGACTGCAAAACTGTTTGTGGTTGGAATTTCAGACTCAATAAAATTGATGTCCCAAGAGACTTATGTAATCCATGTCAGAAGCTTGACGTATTCTGTGAATCACTATTTTAATCAAGATTCATGGAACCTCATTCTGATTTTATATTTCAAGAATGTAATATTCTCTCAACTACTCCACTAGTAAAGTCTCTCATGTACAGAATAAATGGGGTACCTTTTTCTGTTAGTCCACAATTACCCAAATTGGTTCATTCTTCTAATGATTCTTCAATATATTCATCAAAATTATAATAGTAATTTCATCCCCCATCCATTCTTGAATAATAATGGATTTATAAAAACAATATGTTGTTGATTCTCATCACTAACCTTTTTACAGGTGTAGCATCATATCACGAATCTTGATATATCCTTCTTCATTCTCAGTCAAAAAAACTATCGATGTAGTTCCCATTAAATTTTTTCACACATGGATACACTATCCACATAGAGTCATGAAATTAATTCATCATCTCCTCCATTATTCTCATAGACAATAAAAATATATTCTTAAAATATATGTTCTCATCCTCATCTATTTTCAAATCTAATGGTGACTCCCCACCTTCTTGGGATTCCCTCAAGTATAAACATTCTAGATATTCATAATTCATTTCCTTGATCCATATAAAATGTGTTAACACTAATAAAACTAAAATGAGGTTCATATAATCCTAGAACTCCTAAATAATAACATGTAACTCAACCACTATATTCATCATCTTTTACTTATCACTATACTCTTGAAGTGATTGAAGCATACCTTTCCTACTCAATGTGACAAAAAATAGTTCCCCATATTAAGAGTTTATTTTAGCTCAAAATAAAATTACTAATTATACTCACCACATTAGAAATTAGAGATTAAAATATTTCTAAGAAAATATTATGTAAAATCATCTAATCAGTATACATAGTAATCATCTATCACAATAGATATTGTTTCTAACACATTAATGCTTATACCACTAAAACTAACTTATGGTCGCGAAAATGGTAATTTGAATTATCTAGACTCAACATATAGGATCCCTACACCACAACTACTTCTCCCAACATTAACACTATTCAATATCGAACCTATAAGAATCACAAAACACTATATACTTATCCCTTATCTCATGTAGGATCAACATTGGTGTCATTTTTAAGAATCAATTCATCTCAATAATGTAATTACTAAATTTTATTGAAAATTAACATCTTACCTCATTCTTGGTCAAGACTGAATGTGTTTCTTACAAATGTAAAAATTATATTATAAAACCCCCAATAATATTATTCTACTCCCAGAACTCTACGGACATGGAAAAAAATTTTAGTCTTCTTAGAAGAGACAACTTTCAGAACTTTCTTTAGGTCCTCTTACTAACCATTATATAATCTACTGTGACTCAAAACGGTTATGTGAAAAATGAAAAAGGAAAAATTATATTTCTTGGTGTATGGAGGATTCTCTCTCAGTGTACTCAAGATGTTGTCAATATATTGGGAATGATTGTCAAGAGTCTTGGAATACCGAAAGGTGTTAAAAAATTACAAAAAAATGATCTATTTATAGATGCATGTCTATGTTCATCAAGGCTATAATGGCTTTTCATGAATTCATCATCCAAAATAGCGTCACGATAAACTCAAGAAGGCCATACAAGATTATGAAAGTATTCATCGGTATATCAAAATGGATGAATTTTTAATTGATGATATCCTGATTAGAATTCAACCTTGGAGAATAAACAAGCTCCCCTCATCTGGTAACATAGATTTTAGATATGTGTAAGAGGGTACTTGTTCTTCACATTCATTCAATTCATCTTCTAGTAGTCAACATACAAGCGCATGGTTCCATAATACTTCTAGTGAAACATGGAGGGATAATCCCAAGGCAACATACTACTATGGATAAAACCAATATCCAAAAAGAATTCAAGGTTTATCTAGAACTCTTGAAGCTATGATAGTTCCATTATTTAAATTGGATTGGAAATTTTCTAATCCACCAACATGAGATCTATTGTAATCTCCATGAATCATTCATGGTGTATCCATTATATTTCCTCCAGAAACAAATATGAAAAAATATCCACTACGGGTGGAAACAATAAATTATTTACACCCCCTTCAACTAAAAATTATCTACAATAATAGGCGTTATGCTCCCCCAGTTTTTGATAAATTGGAACTGAATTCCCTACCTATATATCCCATTCTCCATGAGGGATATAATTAAAACCATATGAGATATAACAGTCACTGTCATGCAGGAAAAATCTATTTGGGCCCAGGATGGTACTAACCAGTCCATCCTAAATTTTGATGTCCCGCCAATGCATCACATGACCATGTAACATATAAATAACCAATTTGACTCTCTTCTCAATTGGGGCCTACATGTTGTCATGCATAGTTTGGATGGACTCTTTCTATAGTTCATCTACCTCATGTCCACCCTCTATGGTAAATCTATTAGTGTACTATAACTATAACTCCTAGATCAAGTCATAAAAAATATTCACAACAAACCTAGGGGTCACTTTACAATGAATCGATAATTTTTCCCTTTAAATATATCATGTACTTTTTCACCCATCATGGTTGTTTACCCATGATACTTTTTCGCTAGATCATTTCTGAAAATAATATCTTTTCATCTTATCAGCATGAATTTCCAATGAGTAATTAATATATAAATATAGAAACACATATTAGGACACACAACACTACATTAGCATAGTTAAAACGATGGATTAACCTACATCATTAACAAATGATTCCCTTATTTTCATCATGTTACAATATTTTCTTCAATTTTATATTATGTAAAATTTTAATTTCAATTACACATAAATTGAAAATAATTTAAATTTCAAAAACTACCTAATACATTCTATTTAGGCAGGCCTAAAATTATGTATTTCAAAATCTAATACATAGTTATTAGAATGATTCATGAACACTCAATTATCATTCAATTCTTGTCAACTAGTCAAATATCATAATAATTAGAAACAATTATCACATAAAAAACATGTGCATCACTCGAGGTAAAATAGAATCAATGATAATAACACATATCAATAATAGTAATCCCCTTATATTTACTTGTCATTTACCTTCATGCATGGTTATCTACACATAATTATAAAATTTTTACCAGTGAAGTACTCATCCTAATCAATTATCTACCTTTACCAAATAATAACTAAAAATAAAATAAATAAAAAAATTATTTGATAACACTTTATAACATCCCAAACCAGATTCCACAAACTGGTTCCACTAGTAGTTCAGTCACATGACATCAATCCCCCTCCCCGTATGCCAGATGTTACTAAATAGCACCGAGGTTCTAATATCGATCATTGGGATACTATACCCTCTTTATCAAAGTATAACAATTATAGAAAAAATGGATATTTATGACATATAAAAAAACTAGTATCAAATGACATAAAAAATAAGAACTACAATATCAAAAAATAAACCGAAGATATTTCAGGAAAAATATATGTGATGTGTAAATATTAAGAACCTACTATAAAAAAGACACTGAAAACTCCCAAGTGGGTTCCAAATCACAAATGAATCCCTTATCCATACCCCGACCAAACTCAAATATTTTGTCATAGTTCTTTTTCCCTTGTCCTTCCATGAAAACATGATGTCTATTAAGGAACAAATCAGGCATCCCAGGTTGGATGTGAGTAAAGATCAAAGGGAAACCACCAACGAAATCTAAAATAATATCCTTTCTGTAATAGTTTATTCATTTTTATAATGAATAAAATACAAGAAATTATTTAAATAGTTTACATTTATTAAATTAATATTTATTTACGCACATAACTCTAGAGTTAACGAGGAAACTAAAACCATCAATACATGTGTAAGTATTTTCCATAATGTTAACATTCACCAAGAGATGCTCATGTAAAAATAATAATTTTATCAATTTTCATTCCAATTCAAATCATATTACATAAAAGTTGAACCATAGTATAATGATAAAATATTCGGTTTAGATCTCAAATCCTAGGAACCTGTGGGTATTTGAGATTTCTTTACATGATCCCTAACTCATTTATCTATTATTCACATAAGTGTGCTTTGGAAGAAACAGTCTTTGTCCCGCAAAAATTAATCACTATAGGATTTTGGTGCAACCAAATATATCCTACACTCATTTATCAATTAGTCATCAAAGCATGATTTTGAATTATTAGTCTGTGTCCCACACTAATTTATCACTATAATCTTTTGAGTCCGCATACCATGCCCATCACTAAATTATCAAATTTATCAAAATATCACAACTTCACAAGTATCATATTATCACATGTTCTAAAAAATCACATGAATCAGAGTTCAAAATGTATCAAAACACCCAATTAATTAATTATCCAATTAATTAATCCAATTCCACAATTTCTTAATAACATTATTAAATAAATAATCCATTACTTATTTAGTCAATATAAAAACAATTAATCACATAATTTGGCACGACCTGTCTTCTAGGGCCCATGTCGTGACTACCCCAAGCTTGCCTTCCATAGGTCATGGGATGTAGACTAGCACCGAAGGCGTAAATCCCTAAACTGGGAAGGGATTTCCTTTATAACTTGAAAACACACACAAAAGAGTATGAGATAGAAACAAAACACTAAATAAAACTTTATACAAAAGGAGTGCTGAAAAGGTAAAAGGGGGGATAGAAATACAAGCCCAACTGTAGAGTATAAAGAAACTAAAATTACAAGTACTGTAAAAACAGAAAATGGCTCATGGATCATCCACTTGGAAATCCTACCTGAATGGTAGTTACAAATAGCCTCCACAGCACTCCACGTTCGTCCGTCTCCCCTGTGTACCATCACACTGTGTGGTCCACCTCTTGGTACCATCTAGTCCTGGCACACTTAGCCTCGTTTAGCGCTATCCGTCATCTGCATCCAACACAACGAGGTGCTGGCATGACCCATGTAGGGGTGAGTATAACGATACTCAGTAGGGACCCCGATACCCTCAAGGTCTCAAAATACCAACAAGGATAAACCAAAAATTATGAATTGAATAGATAACCCCACATAGGTATATTCCCATACATATACCTATGTTATCAAATAATCTATCTCAATCATGAGGTAAACACAAAAGTTACTGACTCAGCTCACACAGATATAAAAAATGTGTATAGAGTTAGAGATGATTAGATGTAGCCACTAATTCATCTATTCCATCGAAGCCACAGATGATCTAGAAACATAAATTAGAACTATCAAACCCACACAGGATCCAGGAATAGTAGTTAGAGCTTTCAAACCCACAAAGGGTCCAGGAATAATGGTCAGAACTGTTAAACTCACATAGGATCCACGAAAATTAGTTGAAGGTGTCGAACCCACACAGGATCTAGGAACAATAGTAAAAACTATCGAACCCACACAAGATCTAGGAACAAGAGTTAGAGTTGTCAAACACACATAGGATTCAGGAAGAATAGTCAGAATTGTCGAACCCACACAGGATCTTGGAACAAAATTCAGTACTGTCGAACCCACACAGGATCCAAGAATAGAAGTCAGAGCTGCCGAACCCACACAATATCCAGGAACAACGGTTGGAACTGTCAAACCCACACATGATCTAGGAATTGTAGTCATAGTTGTCGAACCCACATAGGATCTAGGAACAGCTGTCAGAACTATCGAACCCACACAGGATCCAGGAACAATAGTAAAAAAGAAGCCAACTACAGGGTTTCCACAAGAAGAACGCTTGATTCCAGGAGGGTCCGCTCCTCAATCCAAGTGTCGATACATCAACTACCACTAAGTCCCATGAAGAAGTATTCCAAAGGTCCGCTACATCATAGGGGTTTCAACGCAACAGATGACGTGTCAATTGGTAGCCCATTCTGTGAGTTATTAGACTTTTAGTTTCAGGGTCACAGTTAGATTGGTCACGATCGAACCTGACCATATCTCAAATTTGCCCTGAAATCCAGTGTGGCATACTAAAAGTGACCATCGTGGTCGATGAAAACCAATGAAGCTGATGGTTCGTCAAATGGTCATTCACTGCCAAAGATATGGCCAAAGAAAGTAAAGGGTCGGTAGTGGGCCTCGGTCCGGTCTGACCCGGTCGGACCCAGTTAGGGCTGACCTGGGCTAGGTCGACCCGGTCAGTCCTAGTGGGTCTGGCCCAGCCCCTTGGATGGTCCATCATGGTCGGTTTGGCCTGGCCCACAGGGCCCATCCTAGTCGGCCGCGTGGGCGTTTCGGCCTGAGCTTAGTGCCGGTTCGGCCTGGAGCTCTGCGAGGGTGCTGCCCGAAGGGCGTGGCCAGGCCGGTTTGGCCAGGTCACTCCAAGGGGGGCCGCAGGCCTGCTCGGGAGGTCGGGTGGCGGCCGGGCAGGCCGACCGACGGGCTGTCAAGTAGGTGGGCAGGCCGGGCGGCGGCCGGGCAGGCCGACAAGTGGGCCAGCAGCGGCTCGACCAGGGCTGGTTCAGTGAGAAGTAGTGCGGGACGCCGCAGGGGCGGTTCAGATTACGGAGGCCGCGGGTAGCACGACCATTTTCTTCACCTCCTTCATCGCCTCGTTTCTTTGTCACCATGCCGAAGGCAATCACAAAAGAGATCGATGGAGGGTGTCATACAATGGTGGTTTTCCATGCACCATCTGAGTTTATGGTGATAGAAATCAGTTGTTTAGAACGAACCACAACAATCTACCCGCAAAAAGAAAGCATCCTCGTTATTCATTTTGAAGGAAAGGAAGAACATGGAACATAAATGAAATTAAACCCCTACCTTTGTTTATTGTTCGTTGACGATGTCGCGGGGAAGAGGACGATGTTGTTGTTGTTCATTGGGTCCACCACACACTTCCAAACCCGAGCCTGTGCGTTAGTTAGTTGACGACGATGAAGAGGGAAGATTGGTCGAAGACGCCCCACATCGGTAAGAGTCCAAGGATGAAGGTCGAAGGAGATCATTCTTCGTAGTCGAAGGCGTTCTTCGCTGGGAGTGTTCTTTGTTCTTCGTAGGTGAGATATTTTCTCTGTAAGCTCTCTCTTTGGGTAATGATTTAAACAATGTTCTAAATATGAAAAAAATACATAAAATATATTTTTGGTTTCCCAAGGTATTCCCAATAAATATATATTGTTTATGTGACCATGTGTTGATAATTTTCCTTTTTCATAGTTTAGTTGTAAAATCATACCAAACCTTCTGTTAACTATGTTCCCCTCCTAAAAAACCGAAGTTAATAACCTTAGGCCTCAACCCCAAAAATCAATATGGATTATTTTTAAATCCAAATATTATTTTCATCCATGAATTTATAAATAAATGAAATCAGGAATCCATATAGAAATAAATAAATAACCTCAAGATGTTATCATTTTCTCAAATATACATACCATATAAAAATTCATCCCCAATGTGAAATACCACATCATCAAGACTGATCATCAAATAAATCATTCCATTTATCCCATATATCATAATTTAATCCTCACATATCCTACTATATAGGTTATGAATCCACTATACATGAACATGGGGATTCATTTCTCTATGTATAGTTCACACACTCTAATAAAATATTCAAGCTAAAAATTTCTCAAATAATGTGTTATCATCAACCTCAATAATATTTCTATAAATAAAATTATATGTATTGGAATTTTAATGATAAGGTTTAAATACAGAGAAAAATCATGAATACCTCTAAACCCCAATAAAGATCCAATCAGTATCCCACTATACTGTTACCATAAAATATTTCATACAAGGCCACATATATAAGATCATGTTTTCCATATTTGTGAAGAAAAATAACTGGATAAATGTGAACCCTTTAAAAATATTTTCTACATCACACAAAATTGTAGTGTTCCACAACAATGGATATCATATAACCACTTCCTAATATCAGTAGATTCAAAAAACCTTCCAATAAAAGAAATATGTTATTATTTACCTATCATATGACTCAACCCAATTATCACAGACAAACTAACCATTAGAAAAATCTATGTTTAATGAAAATGACTACCATATATGGATTTAATATAATATATATGAATTTATGTGTAATATATAATACTTTATTCATATTATAAATTTTTTCCCTACCAGAAACACAAAATTATAGAAAAAATCCATCATCCTGACCTAGGTAATCACAATAGTCCAATCAGAATGTTTGTATATTTGTTAATGATATTAATTTCACATTTACACCTATATATAATGTGACTTCTAATTCCCATTTAAAAAACAGTGAATCATGTGATAATCTTAATATGAAACTAACATAGATTGATACCATGTATACATGTTGTCTCCCCATTAAATATAACCCATCTAACCAACTAAAATTCCTCTAAAAATGGTTAAATCTTATCCACTATATTTAGTCTTTGCATGAACACCCGCAAAACATTACCATGGATGGGTGTCCTTTGAGAGAATATGAAACAATCCATGGAGACATACACCTAAATAAACTCATGTTTGGGTAGTAGATGTTGCTAAACAATGGGTTATTTATTTATGGCATTAACCTGCTAATAAGTGCAACATATTATAAAAAATATAGCTATATTTTTCATCATCATTAGAAATAATAATTACTTATGAATGTTTTGATATATCTTATGTATAAATGGGTGTACATCCTAATTTTAGGAGTACAAGTCCCTTATCTGTTCATCATACATGCTTGTGGTATTTATGAAATGATTTCAGATGTGATTTATTTCATTCAAATCTAGATAATAATATAATTGTGTCTTCCAAATAAAAATATAGTAAATCATGACTAGTTAATTTGACACTAATATATTTATAATTCTAAAATTATAAAAATGTTGATGTAATTATAAATTATATAAAGGATTCTTATCACTGATTCTCATACAAATCACTATTCATCACCATAAACATGGTAATTATTTTCTAGTCAATATTGTAATTTTCGGTAACATAATAAAGAGCCTTCCAGATCAATACATCTGCAATAATTTTAACAATCTAGGATTATATTCCATCTTAAAATAGAAAATATATAAATATTCAACCAACCTTCAATAATGGAGGTTAACATCTCTCTAGGGAAAAAGTTATTTCTGGCCATTCGGATTAGTATACACTATATAATTCTCACCTAATGTGTTCTGATACCAAAAACCCAATCCATTAACATAAAATCTAATTAAATTTCATGGTTTTGATAGTTTCACCCATATATCCTTAGTAAGTTACAGATTATTTCCGTATAAAATTTGTTAACCACCTCTAAAAAAACAATCCTGCATCAATAATTTAAATAAAAATTCACCCATCAAGAATATTTTTATCACCCTGATTCCAATTGAAAGAATTATTGGATATATCTCCACTAGTAACCTTCCATACACAAAATATTTATAGAGATATCATTCCCATGTTTCCATTGTGAAACCACTTCACAAACATTTTTTAGGCCCACTAAAAATCATTCCTTTGATATTATATTATCTTTTAAGATCATTGTTGTAACGACCCAAAGTTTCGTTAATGGAAAATTCCTCTTGATCTAGTTAATTGTCTCTTTATAAAAAAATGTTTTTATAAGATGTCAACTTCTTTGGTTTTATGATAAAAGTTGTGACCATTACTTTTATAGCCGTTAAACAGTGATCACATGATTAGTATAAATATACGGCTTTAACGAACCCAATTTTTACTCAGACAAAGGAAGTGATGGCCTCATCTAGTAGCATTTCCCCATACGAAGCCCATTTGTTAGAGCTTAGAAAATAGGTGGCATCCTTGGGCTTCTCCCTTGACCAAGCCCAAGCTGAGCTTCATTATGTCAAGCTTGAATGTGACCGTCTATGGAAAAAGTGGAAGTTGATTGAAATTACCACTCGAGCGTTGTTATCTGAGCCACCCCATGAGTTTGTCACCATCACACACCTTACCCTTAGGTATTATGCGACTTTTTTAAGGGGTTATGTAAAAAATTAGTAGTACTATGTTCATGTACATTATTTTTGTATATAATAATGAATATAATTTCTAGTCATTTTTGATACATTGTAAATAGTTTTTAAAGTACAAATGGTGTTTATAATTATTATTTAATTAAGAAATCTATTTTATTAAATTAAGGGATTTTTGAATTAAATATTATTTTAATAATATATTATTATTAATATTAAATTAATTTTTATTAAATATAAATGATCGTATAAATTTATGAATGCAATTAAAATTTTTATTAAGGTTTGAAAGCCATTTCTGTCAAAACCTGTGAATTTTTGATAAATCTTGGTTTTTATTTTAAAAGTGAAAATTAACATATTTAGAAATTTTTTTAGATAAAATAAATGTCATTTATGGAATCAGGATGTCAAAATTATCCAACGGTTAATTTTTCATAATTTTCTGAGACAGTCAAATTTTTGGGTAAAAATTAAATACCATTTAATTATATAATGTGTTTTATGACATCATAATGACCCAATGGTGATGTAATAAAATACCATAATCCTTATTTTCGCCAAAATATGTTTTATAAGTAATATAATGTGATTTTGGGTTTTTTGACTTACTTTTCAAAGAATTAATGAACCCCTCAAGACTTATTCAACACTTTGCCATTTTAAATTAATTTCCATGGGAGTGTGACTCACCTCCACATAATCAACCTTATTATTTTAATAAGTTAGGACCATGGTATTGTAAAATATTTTTTTCCTCTTTACTTTTCCAGAAACCATGGTCAAAAACCATGGGATGGTTTGTGGTTTGGATTAATTTAATATAAGGGGTCCCAAACCTAAATAATAAAGAATTCTCTCACCTTTCCTATATAAACCCACCCAAGCTCCAACTTCCTCCTCACTAAAATCCTTTGGAGTTCGTCCAACCTCTGCCCTACTCTCTCTATAATTATCCCAAGGTGCCCCATGCTCCCAAGAAGCCTCTCACAAGCCTCTCTCTAGCCTTTGGAAGCACAATTCAAAGTAAGGGGTTTTTTCTTCCTTTCTCATTTTTGTCAATTTTATTTAAGTTGTATTGCCCTTTTAATTTCAATTATGAATGTTGGGGTATGGTTTCACACCTCCCCCATACTTCCCACTTATTGTTTTAATGATGGAAGCCCCCTTTCTCTATCATTAAATTCCTCCCATTTACACCCGTTACTATGCCGAAATTCCGAAAGGAACTTCTCTCTCTTCTTTTAAATTCAAGCAATACTTTGGTATCATGAATATAAATTCCTTTTCAATTGTTGGGACATGTATCTATATGAAATACTTACTGTCCATTACATGTCAATAATATGGGGAACCCCTTTCTCTCTCATCAACCATTTTTTATGAATTCTTATGTCATGTCGTTACCCTGCCGAAATCGCACCGATTTTCTAAGCCAATGTCATTGTGTAGTGAATACCATGCCAATTTCTCCATCAAGGGTATTCACCTTTATACACATTTACTTATAGATTATAAAGTTTCATGTATGAATTCTACATTCCTTTATCATGTAATAATGATTATGTTTTATGAATCCATGTTTTATGATCCATGTGGAACACCTATACATGAAATGAAATGTTTAAGAAGGGTGCACCCTTATAGCGCTCCAATGCATTGGGTAAAGTATTGTATCTTGATAATTCATGTGCAATGAGTGTTGACTCATGCTAATTCATGTTCAACGAGGGTTTACTCGTGATTCATGTGCAATGAGGGTTTACTCATGCTCCATGTGCAATGAGTCTTGGCTCATGCTAATTCAATGTTAAGTATTGTTTCCACATTTCCATGTTATGATTATCATGCTTTATCATGCCTATATTTTCATGTTTTATTTATGCTCTATTGATATTCCTATTGTCTAAAATGTATTGTACTCCTCATGTCATTCCATGTGTACTCCTTTACTAGGCTTTGTAGCTCACCCTTTTCTTATGCATGTCCTCAGATTATCCCATGCAATGCTAAGTACGAGGGAATGTAGTGGTCATGTAATGGAAGTTTTCAATAAAGATGTTGTATTTCATGTTCTAAGTTTTTATGTAATGATCCTAATCCCAAAATACTCTATACCTATCGATCTTCTTTGTTGTATCAAGGGAAGTTTTATGTAATTAATCATGTATATGTTGTAATAAAAAGCAGGGTTGTCATAGTTGGTATCAGAGTATAGGTTTAGTTATTTTTGGTATTAAGAAAACCCTAGTAAAGCCTTAGATACAAGAATATGTATAATAAAAACATCACTAAGATTTGGTAAATACTAAGTAAGTGGTTTATCAAATAAATACATCCCTGTCTGGATACAAGCTGGTAGAGGCGGCTCTGGAACAGATGTATCCTTGTGGTAAAACCCGAAAACACCGCTTTGAGCTAGACTCGAATGGGAACTGGTGCACAACAATGGGCCTTGCTGCACTCTTGGTTACAAAACTCATGGGGGATATGTTTTGATAAATTCACAATCTTGGTATGAACCCTTATTAAGGGAAAAATGCCCCTAATAATATATGTTAGAAAGTAGATCATGAAAAGCCTAGATTGAATCCTATAGACTCATGATTTAAGGAAATAAAAGTTTATTTACAAGTCATCAACTTTTGTCTTTGGATTACCCTTTATGTGTTACCCCTAACTTTCCTTTTATTCCAGCCAATGGTCGGTAATATGAGAACTCGGGCTAACAACCGTTGTGAAGATCAGTGTGATGATTGTACTAATGAGATTCCCAATCCAATGAGAGCAGGAATCGCAACCTTTGTCATGCTTCTCTCTTAGCTAACTCATGTTTTGAATAGAAACACAGGTCAAGAGGAATGCCCAAACCCCCCTAAGAAGGAACAAGTTTCTATTGAGAGATTCATGAGGCAAATGCCTCCAACTTTTAGTGGATCATCTGATCCCACGATCGCTGAACAATGGATCAACTCTATTGGAAAGATATTCTCCATCCTCCAATGTTTTTAACAAGAGAAGGTTCTCCTGGCGGCTTATCGTATGGAGGGTGAATCTGATCAATGGTGGATGTTGATCAAAAATACGAATTCTGAGGAGGAGATCAAGGATTTGGAATGGAAGGAATTATGGAAGATGTTTTTCGATAAATATTTTCCGTGCACCCACTGTCTTAAGATGGAAAGGGACTTCTTTTCCCTCAAGGAAAAAAGATAAAGAATCTGTGGGAGTGTAAGAGGAAAACTTCACAAGGCTTGAACGATACACTTCCAGCTTTGTCATTACCCCCGAATGCAAGGTTGACCGCTTCTTTGGTGGGCTGAAGCCTAACTTGCAGAAAGAATTAGAGATCCGTGACTTCGACAGCTATGAGGAAATTGTCTGACGTGCCCTCAAGGTCGAAATGGAGATCGGAGAATCATAGGGGTATCATGGGGACTAGAAGCGTAAGGTGGACTTCAATGATGGCGGTCTGATGGATAAATCCAACGATGCTAAGAAGTTACAGCACCCCACTTGCCAAAAGTGAGGAAAGAAGCACCCTGGAAATTGCCTTAAGGGGACAAGAAAACGCTTCAGGTGTGGAAGAAAAGGGCACCTAGCTATTAATTGTCGGCAAGAAGGACCCGCGGCTGCGACAGATGAGAGGAATGCTCCGTTCGAACCTCAACACATTGTTCAATGCTATAAATGCAAATAACCGGGTCATTTTTCAAATCAGTGCCCTAATCCAAGGGTTATCGGAGGCAAGCAACAACCTCCAAGAAAACAAGGAAGAGATTTTTCCATCACTTATGCCGAAGTGAACCCCGACAACGAAGTGGTGACAGGTACACTAGTTATTAATTCAAGAATAGAGAACGTACTTTTCGATTCAGGTTCTATGGATTCTTTTATATCTCAAACTATTAGTAGAAGAATCCCATCACCACCACAAATCATGGAAGTAAAGATGTCGGTGAATACGGAAAATGGGAAAATCATTACATCTCATGAATATAAGTAATCCCCTGTTATAATCTGTGGATTGAATTTCCGGGAAAACCTTGTCATTCTCCCTTTGGTGGAATTTTATGCAATTCTTGGCATGGATTGGCTTTCCTTATATAGAGCCAACATAAATTTTCGGGAGAGGGAAATCAAACTCAATATGGAGAATCGACCCCCGATTCTTTACAAGTGTCAGGAGGAAGATGAATCTCCTTTAGCTCCATCATCTCAAGCATGGATATTACTGCCCTATGAGCATGCGTATCTGGCTCAGATGATTGAGTCTAAGGAAGAAACCATCCTTGAAGAAATGCCTATTGTGAGGGAATTCGCAGAAGTGTTTCCCGAGGAACTGCCTGGTCTTCCTCCAAGAAGAGATGTTGACTTCTCAATTGAACTTATACATGGGGCGCTACCAATATCCAAGAATCCATATAGGATGGCTGTTGTTGAGCTTGAAGAGATGAAGAAACAACTACAGGAGAATCTGGATAAAGGGTTTAAACGACCAAGTGCTTCACCATGGGGTGCACCAGTCCTCTTAATCAAGAAGAAGGATAGGTCAAGGCGGCTCTACATCGATTATTATGAACTTAACAAAACCACGATAAAGAACAAGTATCTACTCCCATGAATTGATGACTTGTTCGATCAGTTGCGTGGAGCACAATACTTCTCCAAGGTGGAATTGCGGTCGGGATATTATCAAGTAAGGTTGAAGAAGGAAGATATCCCCAAGACTGCTTTTCGTACAAGGTACGGGCACTATGAATTCATAGTAATTCCTTTTGGACTCACCAATGCTCCAGCAATATTCATGGACTTGATGAATAGAGTCTTTAGAGATTACCTTGACAAATTTGTGGTAGTCTTTATAGATGATATTCTAATAAAATCCAAAACCAAGGAGGACCATGAGGAGCATTTAAGAACTGTACTGGAGACTTTGTATAAAGAGAAGCTCTATGCAATGTACAACAAGTGTGAGTTCTGGTTGAAGGAGGTATCATTCTTGGGCCATATCATCACAAGCAATCGAATATCTATGGATCCCTCCAAAACAGATGCAATTGAGGGATGACCGATGCCAACATCGGTAATAGATATCCGTAACTTCTTGGGGTTAGCTGGATATTATCGACGATTTGTGAGAAATTTTTCACGATTGTCCAACCCTCTTACCAATCTAACTTGAAAGGGAGTAAAGTTTTCTTGGAGTGATGAATGCGAAGAGAGCATCAAGGATTTGAAAAGGAGGCTTATCACTGCACCCGTGGTCACTTTACCCACAAGTGGGGAGCTTTTTGTGGTATTCAGTGATGCTTTAAAGAAGGGATTAGGCTGTGTGCTAATGCAGAATGATAAAGTGATATCCTATGCCTCAAGGTAGTTGAAAATCCATGAGAGAAACTATCCAACACATGATCTAGAGTTGGAAACTGTGATCTTTGCCTTGAAAATCTGGCGACATTATCTCTATGGAGAGAAATGTGAGATATATAATAACCACAAGAGTCTTAAATATATATTCACACAGAAAGAGCTTAATATGCGCCAGAGAAAATGGAGAGATCTCATAAAGGATTATGACTGTTCAATACATTACTACCATGGGAAAGCGAACAAGGTGGTAGATGCCCTAAGTAGAAAGGATCCAATGATTCTATCAATGATGAGAATTGAGAAGGATCCAATCTTCGTAGACATGATAATGATTGATGTGGGAATCATAAAGAAAGAAACATCATCAATCCTTTCACAAATGATTGCTCAACCATCTCTTTTGGAAAGGTTAAAGGATGCTCAAAAGGATGATGTGGGAATTCAAGAAAATGTGGAAGCTATAAAAAAGGGGATATCCTCGGAGTTTAATGTTAATGGAGAAGGAATTGTGCGATTTCGGAAAAGAATATGTGTTCCATCAAGTCTGGAGCTGAAGAAGGAATATTTGGATGATGATCATAGTTCACATTTCTCTATTCACCCAGGGAGCACAAAGATGTACCGAGATCTCCGAGAAAACTTTTGGTGGGATAATATGAAGAAGGAAATCCCCGAATATATATCAAAGTGTCTGGTGTGTTAGCATGTGAAGGCAGAGAGTCAGAAGTCTAAGGGGACGATGCAACCATTGCACATACCAGAATGGAAATGGGAGAACATCACTATGGACTTTGTCAATGGACTTCCGAGGACATCCAAAGGCACCAGAGCAATCTGGGTTGTTTTGGATCGTCTTACAAAGACTGCACACTTCATTGCTATTCAAGAGGATTTCTCATTGGATCAACTGGAACAGATATATATCAGGGAAGTGGTAAGGTTTCATGGAGTACCACTATCTATTGTGTCTGACCGAGATCCAAGATTCACCTCTATGTTATGGAAGATTCTTCAACATGCTATAAGTACTGAACTAAACTTCAGTACAGCCTATCATCCTCCAACTGATGGACAATCCGAGAGGACTATCCAAACACATCAGGATATGCTGAGAGCGTTCTCAATGGACTTTAAAGGAGGATGGGATCAACATCTTCCTCTGGTTGAGTTCACTTATAATAATAGTTTCAACTTGAGCATCCAAATGGCACCATATGAAGCCCTTTATGGGAAAAGGTGCAGAACACCGGTGTGTTGGGATGAGGTCGGTGAACATAAGCTACTTGGACTAGAAATGGTCGAAGAAATGGTGGAGAAGGTGAAAACCATTTAGCAGCATATCAAGGCAGCCTAGAGTCAATATAAGAGTTATGCAGATAATTGTCGATGAGACCTTGAGTTTAAAGTTGGAGACACGGTGTTTTTATGCATATCATCATGGAAGAAGGACATGAGATTTGTAAAGAAAGGGAAGTTATGTCCAAGGTACATCGGCCCCTTCGAGATTCTTGATCGTGTTGGGGCTATGGCCTATCGACTAGCACTTCCACCTACTATGGCCAAGGTGCATGATGTCTTTCATGTATCCCTCTTAAGGAAGTACATACGAGACCCTTCACATGTAGTCTCTTCTGAGGTGGTACAATTGGAAGATGTTATTTCTTAGGAGGAGCAACCAGTGATAATCTTAGATCTTAGAGAAAACGTTCTATGGAATAAGACAATGCCCCTCATCAAGGTGTTGTGGAGAAACCACAAGTTTGGTGAAGAAACATGGGTGTCAGAGGATATGATGATGCTGAGTAACCCACATTTTTTTAGTGTGGGAAAAAGAAAATTTCAAGGGAGAAATTTCTTAAGGGGGGAATATTGTAACGACCCAAAGTTTCATTAATAGAAAATCCCTCTTGATCCAGTTAATTGAATCTTTATAAAAAAAATGTATTTATAAGATGAAAACTTTATTGGTTTTATGAAAAGATTTGTGACCGTTACTTTTATAGCCGTTGAACAGCGATCACATGATTAGTATAAATATAAGGCTATAACGAACCCAATTTTTACTCAGACAAAGGAAGCGATGGCCTCATCCAGTAGAATTGTCCCATACGAATCCCATTTTCCAGAGCTCGGAAAAGATGTGGCATCTTTGGGCTTCGCCCTTGACCAAGCCCAAGATGAGCTTCATTATGTCAAGCTCGAATGTGACCGTCTATAGGAAAAGTGGAAGTTGATTGAAATTACCACTCAAGCGATGTTATCCGAGCCACCCCAAGAGTCTGTCACCATCGCACACCTTACCCTTCAGTCTTATGTGGCTGTTTTAAGGGGTTATGTAACAAATAAGTAGTACTATGTTCATGTACATTATTTTTTTATATAATAATGAATATAATTTCTAGTCATTTTTGATACATTGTAAATAGTTTTTAATGTACAAATGGTGTTTATAATTATTATTTAATTAAGAAATATATTTTATTAAATTAAGGAATTTTTTAATTAAATAATATTTTATTTAAGTATTATTATTAATATTAAATTAATTTTTATTAAATATATGTGATCTTATAAATTTATGAATGTAATTAAATTTTTTATTAAGGTTTGAAAGCCATTTCTGTCAAAACCCGTGAATTTTCGATAAATGTTGGTTTTTATTTTAAAAGTGAAAATTAACATATTTAGTATTTTTTTAGGTAAAATAAATGTCATTTCTGGAATCAGGACTTTGAAATTATCCAATTGTGTTTTATGACATCATAATGACCAAATGGTGATGTAATAAAATACCATAATCCTTATGTTCGTCCAATATATTTTTTATCATTAAAATAATGTGATTTTGGGTTTGTTTGAATTACTTTGAAAAGTATTAATGAACCCATCATGACTTATTCAAAACTTTGCCCTTTTAAATTAATTTCCATGGGAGTGTGACTCACCTCCATATAATCATCCTTATTATTTTAAAACTTTCAGACCATGGTCTTGTAAAATATTGTTTTCTTCTTTCCTTTTCCAGAAATCATGGTAAAAAACCATTGGATGGTTTGGGTTTTGGATTAGTTTAATATAAGGGGTCCCAAACCTAAATAATATAGAATTCTCTCACATTTCCTATATAAACCCACCCAATCTCCCACTTCCTCCTCACTAAAATCCTTTTGAGTTCGTCCAACCTATTCCCTACTCTCTCTATAATCCTCTCAAGGTTCCCCATTCTCCCAAGAAGCCTCTCACAAGCCTCTCTCTAGCCTTTGGAAGAACACTTCCAAGTAAGGGTTTTTTTCTTCCTTTCTCATTTTTGTTAATTTTCTTTAAGTTGTATTTCCATTTTAATTTTAATTATGAATGTTGGGGTATGGTTTCGAACCTCCCCCATACTTTCATATAATTGTTTGAATGATGGGAGACCCCTTTCTCTCTCATTAAATGCCTCCCATGTACACCCATTACTATGCCGAAATTCGGAAAGGAATTTCTCTCTCTTCTTTTACATTCAAGGAAAACTATTGTATCATGAATCTAAATTCCTTTTCAATTGTTGGGACATGTATCTATATGACATAATTACTGTCCATTACATGTAAATAAGACGAGGAACCCATTTCTCTCTCATCAACCATTTTTTATGAATTCTTATGTCACGCCGTTACGCTGCTGAAATCACAGCAATTTTCTAAGCCAATGTCATTGTGTAGTGAATACCATGCCCATTTCTCCATCAAGGGTATTCACCTTTATACAAATTTACTTATTGATTATAAAGTTTCATGTATTAATTCTACATTCCTTTATCGTGGAATAAATGATTATGTTTTATGAATCCATGTTTTATGATCCATGTGGCACACTTATGCATGAAATGAAATGTTTAAGAAGGGTGTGCCCTTATAGCGCTCCAATACATTGGGTAAAGTATAGTATCATGATAAGTCATGTGCAATGAGTGTTGACTAATTCTAATTCAAGTGCAAACGAGGGTTTACTCATGCTTCATGTGAAATGAGGGTTTACTCATGCTCCATGTGCAATGAGGCTTGGCTCATGCTAATTCAATGTTAAGTGTTGTTTCCACATTTCCATGTTATGATTATCATGCTTTATCATGCCTTTATTTTCATGTTTTATTTATGCTCTATTGATATTCATATTGTCTAAAATGTATTGTAATCCTCATGTCATTCCATGTGTACTCCTTTACTGGGCTTTGTAGCTCACCCTTTTCTTATGCATGTCCTCAGATTATCCCATGCAATGCTAAGTACGAGGGAATGTAGTGGTCATGTAAAGGATGTTTTCAATAATCATGTTGTATTTCATGTTTTAAGTTTTTATGTAATGATCCTAAGACCCAAAGACACTAAACCTATCGATCTACTTTGTTGTATCAAGTGAAGTTTTATGTAATGAATCATGTATAAGTTGTAATAAAAAGAAGGGTTGTCATAATTGTGATGATCTAAAACTTTTTATTTGATAGCAGAACAGATTGGAGATGTTGTATAAATAATTCCCACATAATTTCCATTTTTCATATGTGTCCCTCTATCAACATGGATCACATTATAAATTAACAAATAATTTATGAAATATGGTATCCATATGGAGATATAATAAATAGTATTTTGGATTATAAATACTTCCGGAATATTTGTCAAACCAAATGAAAATATTATATACTCATTCATACTATACATACACTAAATGGTAGTGCATGATATATCATAAGGTATCACCCTCAAGTCTAGATATCTAGATCTTAAGTGAATCATAAAAATACTATGTATCTCCAATTTTAATAAATCATTAATTAAGAATAATTAAGATATTGTAATTCATGACCTCCAAGCTGATATACATTTAATATTCGATGTATATATATGTGTGATTTCATTAACTTTATTAGTGAATAAGACAGATTTTACTTGAGTATACATACATGGTTGTATGAATCCATTGACTTCAAAATACTTTTATACAAAATTTGTGTCTAATATCTCTATGAAAAATCATGTATGGTTATATAGAAATATGATATACACATTGAATTAGATTGATAGTAATTTAAACCACATTCTCTAGTAGAAACCCTATAAAATCATTATGAAATATATTTTAGATATGATTATAAATTGAAGGAAAATTTAGATCATTTTTCCCATCATCCATTGTATGTTTTAAAACCTATTTTATAATGACGAACAACAACTTTTAGTTAGTTCATACATGACCCACCTATATGTAACATTTTCCATCATTGATATAATTATAACAACTATGGGATGTGAATGATATTGATCAATAATAATATTTGATGTTGGATTTTCAATTTAATAATCAATAAGAATAAATAATAAAATTTACTCTAATCATGTCATATATGATGAGATCCGAAATAAAAATATATCCACCAATCACAATGATGTATTCTATATACTAGTTAATTCCCTCTTCCCCAGACACAAAGAGGTGTTTTCACCATCACTCCATTAATTTATTTGATGACTAGTCCCAAGCCATCCACCAATTGTCATGATATGAAAGAGTGTGATTCTGTAATGGAAAATGAATCGAAAGATAATTATAAGATTTTAAGATTATACATCAAAATATAAAATGTCTCAGCCTCATGGTCAAAAGGAGTTGGATAAACAACAAGAAACTAACCATTCCCTTTTAATTGATATCCTATATGATTATTCTATAATGATCGACTCTGTTGGTGCAGCTTCGCTTTCCTCTAGGAACCATGTCTACTTACATAGATTAAATGACATATATCTCATACTGATTACCTTCCATAGCATATCTAATCACATATTACAACACAGTCCTACCTAGATCCTCAATAATTTATAATAGATTGAGTACCCCTATATAATATTATTGGGTATTATATTATACCAAATGACTTACTCTCAAATAGTTTCCAATCATAAGGAGTTCTAATAAGGTTTTAACATACTCACGAATTACATAGAAGGGAACTTACTCAATAAGGAGAAATTGATGAATTGTCTTCCCTGTATAGGATTTCCACTACGAATATATCAAAAAAAAATAGAAAAAAAACTTCCTACTACCTAAATATCCATTATCAGTCCCAAAAAAAATTCCATCCCTATCTAGGATAGATAATTCATATGAATTTTTCATAGTAATAAAAAATTTATTCAGAACCTATGAGAACAGTTGAAGGTGGAACGATCAAATAAAAACTAGATAATTTAGTCAATGATATATTCCCTTAGATGTAGTTCATAATCTCCCCAAATATATCTTCCATCAAAGTATTCAAGGTGAATAGAAGGGAAAAATAGGTGTATATATCCTTCCAGGATTGCAATAAAAATAGTATTCATATACTAGGACATCCTTGATCTTAATTAATTTATGATTATATATATATGTTTCCATATTCACCCACATTTTAAATGGTGTCCATATATATATTCATAGTTCAGATGTTCTTATACTATCAATATCAAATCTCCATGAGGAGGTCCCTCTATAGTACAAAATGGAGTATACTACATCAATAATTCACTAGTTTAATCAAGCATTAATGTAATATCTTACTTAACCTACCTATCTGCATCATCTAAAATAATATCAACAATCACTATTGGTGTTGAATAATGATCACATACAGAGGTACTACAAGGAGATCTAGTATAACCATAGGTATATAATACACAATAATACACTCATAGATCTCTACCTGATCCCACCATGGATGATTTTTATATAATTCCAAACATATGCTTCTGAACAATTTTCTTGAAATGAGACTTTTATTTTATATTTTAGAAATAAATAACATTGATAGTTTCCTATTAATCTTTTAAACATTTTTAATATGTACTCACATATAGGGTTCTCTCCCACTATCCTCTTATACTAATAGTCAATGTAAAGATCCATCATGTATGTATGAGATCGACATAATTTAATTTCTTTTTTATAAATGATTATTTCTAGTAGTCCTAAAATTAATAAAATTTAAATTGAATTAATATTAGAAACAAATATATAAATTAAAATCATGATTTTATTTAATTGATTAAATTAAATACATAATCTTGTAATCTTATATTTAAATTACAAATATTTTAAATATTATCATAGAAAAATCTCAAAAACACGTTATATTGTAAAAAAAATACATTGACTTTGAAACATTAAATGACTAACTTAGGCATTTAATACATTTAAATAAGAACATTACATAACATTATTAACATGTAAAGACTACATGTCTATCATGATACATGTAAAAAAACCTTCTTTAAATTTTAATCATGTGATAATAATCCTATAAATAAATAGAAAAAAATTATGTGCCCCACAATAGGTGAAATATTTTTTGTTTAAGAAATAAAATAATGAAAGGAAATCCAATCCCAATGAATATATCCATTATAATGTATGTAGAAAACTACTCAAATGCATGAGTTTCATGCAACATATGAAAATGTAAAATCTCTTATATTTCATACAATAATAGTTAAAAAAATGAAAAATATATTCTTCGACATGGTAACATCTGTCCGCCTTGGTCCATTAATTCTATTTTAGGATCATTTGTTATTACATGACACCAGGAACACACCTACTAAAATCCATATTCTGTCGTCTAGATGTGAGGATATATGGTGGTAGAGTGGAGATACTGTAACCACATATCTACAAATTATAATATAGAATATAATTATTATTACATATAACCAAATAAATAAAAAATCAAACATCGCAGTAAGTTTGAATAAATAAAATAACACATATGATATCAAAATCATGATATATAAATGTAAAAATGTTCTTCATATAAAATATATCATCTACACCAATAAGTTAAAATTTAACAAAAGTGAAAAATTGGTATAACCAAAAAAATTAATCCCATTTCATTGAAGGGTCATATCTCCAATATTCCACACAAAATATAATACACCATGTATCATCCAAAGGGATCTTTCATTTTTCATATCCTAAAATCATAAAACCAGTTAGGTTATTAATGGTGGCCCGAGTGTGGTTTGAATGAGACTTAGTAGTCATCCACCAACATTATACATAAACATTTCCAATCTTACTAATATTTCATGATAATGTATATAATAAAATAATTGAAACATAAATAACAATCCAACTTTGAACATCTGATTCTAATATGACACATGGGATCAACTACTCATGCATTATAATATTCCAATTTTTTTACATAATATAAAACAAGTAATATCATTCTTCAATGTTATTGTTTTTAATATTAAAAAAAATATTTTCATGAAAAAACTATATTGGATTTCCTACCCATTATTACATAACCATCATAAAAAACAGCATTGGTGGCAGGTAATCACTAGAATCCGATATCATTAAGATATAAAAGATATGATGGTGTTAATCCCAATAATTTATCAAATTCATATTCCATTGATCCTAGGGAGGTTATCCATGAAATTCCCCTACCTCGAAGAGTCTTTGGAACCCAGGGTGGTAATCCATGAAATCACCCAAACACCAAGTGAAAATGAATTGTACTAATATAATCAGAAGAATATCCCATAAAAATTTCTTACTATATCCTATTGATGTAATACATAAAATTACATAATAAAAAATATTAATTTATCATTGTATTGAATATATAGAACCCCCAAATCACCAAGAGTCATTATTTCCAATTATAGAATTCATTACATCCCATTATTTCAAGTAAGCATTAAAGAAAATTTTAATTGATAATGTTATTTACAATTAACAAGAAAAGGTCATTAAAAATATTTATTATGTTTAACACAGAACATAATTATCATGAACGTTCACTATATCAATGCTTTTATGATAGGAATCCATATAAGAATACAAATATAAAAATTAATTAGGAAATTCATTAGGATTACTTCATTATATAATAAATGGTTTCAACCTAAAAATTCTAAAAAACTAGTAATGAACTATGGGATATTCCAATAACATACTATAGAAAAATAATTTATTCATATATAATTTTTGTTCTATCATCCATTAGTTTTAAATTAGAATACATCACATGAACATGGGAAATGAGAAAAACAAGATGGATAGTTCTAGAAAGATGATCAATTGATTCCTATAAATATAATCATCAAATATATACCATTAAATATAGTTGAAATTAAATAAACCCAAAACTTAAATGACTATAAGATAAAGTGTAATATTCGATTCCTTCATTATATTTTTGAATAGATAATGATAAAAATAATAACTAAATACATATTTTTATACATACCATAAGATTTTTATAGGATCCATCAAAACAAGATTTCATTTAATATTTGAGAGAGAAACCACTAATGCAAATGAAGATGACAATGGTTTCAAATGGGTGACTATTAATTTAACTTAGTAGAATATAATAAGGGATTTTAATAATTAAAGATCATAATTTAATTTTTTAATTTATTAATTTTAATCAATTATAAAATCCATAATGCTTTGTTCACATGGTTTTCTAAATTTTGAGTAAACCAGGAATATCCCTCACATTTAAAAACCACACATCGCAGGGTTGGATCACATATGTGGTTAAAATAGGAAAAAACAAATTTTAAAAAATCTCTAAATAAATTAATTTTTTCCACTCCCACCTTTTGTTATATACACAGTTTATGTAATGTTGAACCAAGACTTTTCCATATTTATAGTTCAGGATCAAAATCATATTTAACCACGTACTAACCATATACCCCTGGTAGATCCTCCAAGGAAAACAATTATCCCTATCACTCCATAAAAAACACTGAGAACAATTCAAATCCCCATAATAATTAATTATTTGATTAAATTGATGACCAAAAATAAGTCCCAATGTAATATTTATCAATAATTGAACATCAATAAAATATAGGGTATTAAAAAACCACAAAATAATTCCATAATAAATCTTAAAAAATAAAAAAAATAAATTAGGAATGGGATACTAGTAGTCTAATTTGGATATACTATCTACTTTTTTTACATATTATACAGGTTCAAGGAGATTGTAACAATGTAATCGAAAGGTGTCAATTTTTTGATGGTCATAATTAAGAAATATTTTAATCTCCAAAATGTGAAAATTTTTATTCATTACATTGAAAAATATTTCAGCTTACGGTCTATCAGTTATTCATACAAAACTTAACTCCCATAATATTTTCTATAATAAATTATATGTAATAATCGTTAAGAATAATATCAAGGTTGGGAAGCATAATGATGGATAATATATAAATTTATGCATATTAATAATTCAATAATCATATCAATTATAAATTCACATCATAAAATTGATTATGAAATTATATATATATATATATATATATGTATGTATATAAATAAATATTCCCAAATTATGATATGATAATGTAATATTATCATGTTTACCATTAGCAATCCTCTATCAACATACTCATCAAAAACATTGAAAATCAAATTTAAAACATGTAATGATTATTTTACAGTGAAACACTTTTATGATGAAATAAAAAAAATATTGTAATAAATATATTTGTGTCATAGAAATAATCTCTTAAAGGGAACATGTATGGAATAAAATAGATTGAGAATATAAGATAACAAATCTTCATACGTTGAACATTATTATCATTCTATAATCTATCTTGTACTTTTTACCTTTTTTCATTAACATAATGGTCCAATAAAATCAAAAGAATGGTGTGAATGAACATTATCTATTACATTAATGTTAAAAAATAAAATATCGATTGAATTCAAAAATTAAAACAAACATATATTAATTTATAAATACATATTTAAAAATATAATTTTCATTTAAAAACACATGGATTTCATTTTTTTAGCACATTTTTAAATTAATTTATCAATAAATGACCCACCATGTCATGTAAAATATATTCTAAAGAGGTTACCTTATCTAGATAAATTAATTGTCTCTGTTATATATATAATAAATCTATTGGTTTCATTTTTTTACATTGAAATAGGATATATGTTCCCTTAAGGAATAATTTTATCCACTTCCATATGACCACTACAGAAGTATTTGTCAAATCCTAAAAAATTAGACATCAATTATTGAATTAAAAAAAAATTTCTCCATTTTTACTGATAATTTATCAAATCCATTCCATTAATATCTATGCACTAATCAAATATTATTTTAATATTTTCATAAATATTTTTATTCATTATTATTAATAGTAGAACCAACATTTATTCTATCAATGGTATCAATAACATCTAATTATAGATTTATATCGTCACTAAAATCATTATTTTCATCAAAGTAGTTCTTTGTTTCCAAATGAATATCGAATTTATATTTCTCACAAGTAACACTTAATGGTTATATAACACATTGATCATAAATAATGTAATGAATAGTATCATAAAAAATTGATAATATTTTGTGAAATTTGAATTTTATTACATAGTGTATTTAAATGGAAAAGTGAAATATCTCCACTAATATAATCTTGTAAAATTTTTAACCACTAAATTTATACTCAATTAGGGTTCTTACAAATGAAAAGGATTTTGGTGGAAATACGATTTGGTCAAATTATAATGGAATCTTAATATTTAATTGATGAAATATTACAGTATTTTTGTTCATTCATTTAGGGATTCCTTTTCAATAGATTGTCACAATGATAATTACACTTAGAGGGTGGTTCTAGATGGGGTTATATGAATGAAAAAAAATACAATTATGGGTTATTTGGTCGATTTTGGGTACACATTACCTTTTTCTATTACATTTTCCTTTATTCCTTTTTATTTTTCCACTTCTATTTTTATCCTCCCTCATTAGGCTTCTGACATAATATGAACTCATCTTGAACTTGTTTTTTAAGAGCTAGAGTAAGGGAGTGGGGGAGTGGGTCACCTCTAAAATCATTATCAAGATTATCCATAGGTAAATCTAGCCATGATGAGTGATTATTTCTAACCTAATAGTGGATTAGTATAATTTTATACATTGATGAGGACCCTATTGTATTTTTAAGACATATAACCCCTTGATTTTTATATTTCATTGTTTAATAAATTATATAAATTTTTGGGGACACTATTGGTGTTTATATACTATTTTTATGAATGTGACTGTTTATGAGTATATCAGGGGATTCAATTTAGAAAAACAAGTATAAATATCTTGATGTTAAAGGATGAACATAATCTGTGTTCTTCCTTTTGGAGTGGAGAGGAAAAACATAAATGTAATGAGTGTCCATGATATTCCTTATTGGATGACATGAGGACCCTCCTATGGTATGAGTAGACACCCCTTTGGACTGAACATTTCATAGAGAAGTAATCAACATGAAACTATGTCCGGGTGAATGGTGTTTAGATTCACACATCTATAACCAGTATGAGGGTTAAATGGATTGAGCCGACGTAGTGTACATAAACAGGTACCACATGTGGTATGTATATCTTTTATTTTTAGTGGAAAGTATGTTATTTAGTAATCTCATTCCATGGTTGATAGAGTTACATCGAATTTATCGACGTTTAGGGGTATAAAACATGTACACAATTTTTACACCATGTACAAACCATTTCTATAATTTTTCCTATTTTTATCCATAAAGTCACAATTTTACCGATGAGTAATCTATTATAAGTTCTTTTTATGAAGAACATGATTTTGGTACGAAGTAATCATTTAGTTTCTATATAAAATGTATTTTAAATAGGATTATTATTTCTGTATTATCTAATTGAGGTTTTATTCTAATCCTGATGGTCCTTATGTTTCATGATGTGAGGCATGTGTGCGAGTGATTATTATGGTTATAGTTCTTTATTGAGTTGTCTAAGATGATGTTTTTATGGTTATATAATATTATTCCAATATATTGGTCATAAAATATCTTGGATGAGTCGTTTTAGACTCATTTATGGGGAATAAGTAGTTTGGGTTCTAAAAATGTGACTTGTGGTTTGGATTTGATGTTTTGAGGTTCTGTTTTATAAGATTTTTAATGATTCCAAGACACCTATAATATGATCTTGAAACTTTTTGGGGTGATTTATGGAGCTCATTTTATGGTCCACTTTTTCCTTATTTTGGATATATATTGGAAGAGAATTTTCATATATGTGTCAACAATGAGTTTAAGTTGTTTTTTTATCCTCTTTGGGAAGTTCATGGTTGGCACACAATTTTAAAAAACCATGAAAATAGTCTATAAAACCATGAAAAACATCAATTAGATTATCATGTTTTTCTCATGATTTTTAAAACTATGTTACCTATATTTAGTAACCATGTGACTCCCACGGGGAGGCATAGGGTATATGATAATAGATTAGAAAAAATCGTTCCCTAGGTCAAGAAAGATTACCCATGGGATTGATTTAGCTAAAAAAATATTCTAAAATTCATGACCCCTCACCTAATATTAACCCATATCAACAAATAATCATCCCAACACAAATTTTCTATGATTTTGAAATACCATGGGTGGATTCCAAGTGTCCACAAACATTGTTCTTGATAAATTGTAGATTTGTTTAATGGATCACCTCTTTGTTGATAAGTATATTCTTTCTCTATTGGATTACTTTATCATTCTAATCATACTCTCAAAATTTATATGGATGATTTATACCATTAGTGTTGATTTATATCTAGGTTTTAATGTATGTTGATCAATTTGATTTTGATCTTAGTTTTTTTCTTAGTTCTCACACCGCATTGATATCGTGATTATTTTGATTCGAATTTTGGGATTTCCATCATGGTAAGTGTCCACTAGAGATATTTAGGTCGGTGGAAAACATGTTAATTAATATATGCAATCATAAAATTACATATTTTGATATGTGAAATTGTAATTGAAATTTTGGGAAATCAAAACAGAAATTGGAATACTAATTACTTAATAGATTAATGGAACCATGTAATTTTATGAATTTTTTTAATATAAAATAGGTAGAATTTTCTACAATGATATTAGTGAATAATTTTATGTTTAATTTATTGATTAATGAGATATATTTTATGGATTTATTATACTTATCAAATTAATGTTTTATATAACTAAATTTTGAAAATTGGTTTGATAAAGAATAGTCCTTAATATTCCGTGTGATTAACTTGAATAACCATGATTGAATTGATAAATATAATGGGTCACCTGGATGAGAATATTTGACAATATTTTAATTATTATTAATCTTTTTTATGTAAAAAATGTGATATATTTGATAAGAAATGTTAGACAAGGACCAAATCTTCAAAATCACATATGTGATAATGAAGAGTACATGACATGGACTGGTGCTTCAAAATCTCATATGTGATAACAATGAAGTTGGAGATATTTAATCAATCTCTAAATACTCATGGGGTTCTCTTATTGATGTTAGAGGCTCATCAATTGGAATTTTACTATAGCTCGAACAAGCCATGATATGGAATTTAAATGAATTGGATAAGGAAGTCCCATGTTACAATGAATTTTGATACCATGTATGATGTATGATGCATATTATGGAATGTGTTGAAGTAAGTATTTATAGAACTAGTTTAATTTCAAACATGGGAAATGATATGATGTTTATTATAGAATTATAATTTTTTTAATATTTAATTTATCATAATTTATTCTTTTTACAACTCAATAAACTATTATAATTTAAATATTTCTATAGATGTCATTGGTAGTGTCCTATTGTGTTATACTCAAACCCTAAATGGGATTACGTAGAAATTAATAAATAGAATTCATTTCTAAATGATAATATATGGGAAATATCCTTATGTTATATGAATATTTTTAGGTGGATAATAGATGAGGGAATGAGGATTGATGTTGGGACCCTCATGGGTGTTTTCAATTTTTCCTTATTTTAGGTTTTTAATACATACACTTGGATCATATTTGGAATGAAAAATCTATTGATCTAGTAATTATATTATATTCTAGTTTTTGTGTATCATGTGATACTATAATGTATTTGGTTATGGTATTATTATGGTTATTGTATATTATCCTATGGCTATTATTTATTTAGTTTTTCAATTGTGCTGGTTTGAAAAATTGGTTATTATATCCCCACTTTATTTAAAATTGACCCTCAATACAAGTCAGGAGCCTTTGACATATGGGGAGGCACACATGAGGGCCTATAGTGAATTGGAAATGGGCACTGACTTGTGGCTCCATGGTGAGGAAGTTACAAAGTGGTATCAAATGAGACACATTTTCAATATTTTTAATATTTTGTAATGGTAGACCAAAGACCCGGATGATTCGAGCCATAGTTCAGAGTTCATTCATGGAATAAGTAACCCATTTATGGGTTAAAACCATGTAACTATAGTGGGATTACTAGTATTGATGGTTTTTTATGGTTTTATTTTTTTTTTCTATTATGACCCTACTATTTCTTAAATTATTATTACATAATTTGAATGTTAAACAGTAACATATAGTTACAATGAAAAGATCCAAAGGATTAGTGTAATAAAATAATTATTACCATACATAACTATTATATAATAAAACATAAATATTTATGAAATAAAATATACTATATCCATTTTAAACTCACTTTATATATACAACACGTAGTAACCTAAGGATATACATCAATGAAAGGGGTGACCTAAAAGACCTATAAGAGGATGAATTAGGAAATGAATAAATATAAAATAACTGAGGATAATAATAATTATCATAAAATAAAATTAATATAATTATCATAATCATGATAAGAAACATATGATAAAGGAAATGAATGTTGAAATTTACAAAAATGAAACATCATGTATTAGTTTTCAAATACCACACATAGTTGTGAACAATGATATAATCATTTTCACACATAAAATATGTGAGTAACCATAACATCATTACTATGAAATAATATAGTATCATGTTCACACATATTTCACATTATCCCATGAGATACATCACATAACCCAATGCATTAGAGGAATATATAATTCACATCCCACTGGCCACAACATAGCTTAATAATGCATGCCACAAAAAATTTATATTAATAGTATTAATTAGATAACCATGGAATGCAATGAGTTCATTTATAGTTTCATAAATCTTAAATTCAGGAATAAAAATTGGGGTCACCATGTTAATAATGGAAAAACAAAATTTGTATAAGAGTCATTAATCTTCGGTAAAGAAAAATCATCTCAAGAGGGGTCATGTTGTTTTTTTTTTGAAAGAAGAGTTCATCTAAAAAATCTATATTTTTTCCATATATCCATTTTGGAAACATGTATATCAAAGAATATAAGATAGATGATTTTATAAATTATTAATTTTAATACTAAATGAATATCCACATAGAAATTTGGAATGAAATATGTATAACCCAATGATAGGGAGTTGGGTTTGAGAATTACCTTAACATATGTCTGAATCCTATATTCAATTTAATATCCTAGATAATAATATTATATATATTATTAATTAGATCCCTAATATATTGTACGTTTATTTTAATTATTATGATTTTATTATGTTTTTATAGCCATTTTGATGAGTTATATAATTCATATTTTTTATTCTAAGAGTGATTGTTTTCCGCGTTTTCATGATCAATTCACTTTTTTACATGTATGTAAGATCTTTTATAATTAGTATCACTCACCGTAATATAAATTATATGTTACAAATTATTATAAATAATTTCCAATGGAATTATATTTCATTTTTTATAGGAGGATGATTCATTGGATGTGACATTAATGTGTAAATATTTGTTTCTTTTGGCGGGTTTTCCGTCCATCACGAAATAATTTTATTTTATTAAATAATATTTTTATTAAATAGTTCCCAAAAAATAAAAAATAATAATAATATGTATAAAACAATATATTTTATTCCTAATTATAGTTTTACTACCAAACAACACGATGGTTATGTAAAATAAAATTCATCACCCACAAAGGAGATGAGTCAACACATCACGGAAAATGTTTTTATTTTTAGAATAAAAGTATCTGAGAAGAGGTTTGATGACAAATATTTCATAAAAAAATATATTTATATTATATATATGGTACTGGATTTATCATTCCAATTTGGATAGTATAGGTGATGAGTGAATTTGAAAATAATGTAAATTAAAAGTGAACGAAGGATGATTTTACATGTTGAATATATTTTCATTGAGAACATCCTAACCACAGTTATGTTTGGTATTATGTTGAGAGAAGTGGATCTAGGACATGGTGAAGAGGATTGAGAAGAGGATTTGGTAGAATTTATAAATATTTATACTATTTTATGGTGTGAGGAAAATAGGTGGCAAGGGGTGTTCTTTTTAGGGGGTGGTTGTTATTGACTATTATATTCATTATTTTTTTATTTTATCATGACTGTCAGTAGTGTTGATCTTTTTCATTAAATATATTGACTAATAAACTATATTTTAAGATAATGGTTCTTAAATCATCCATATATTATCCATGAAATGAATATTAATTTATTTATAATATATCATAAACTACTATATTTCACTATTCACCCAAAATTCAACTATTTTATAAAAATATAAAAATTTCACCACATATATTTTTTGATATTTAGATTTCAGAAATGTGATCGAATTTTTAGTATTATTTTCTAAATATGATAAATTTATTTTAAATTTAAAATAATCTCATATTTTTAAAATATATATTTGAATATTATAATCATCTTTTTGACAGATGAAAAATTAATTATGGTCTCATTAATTAATAATATAATTATATTAAAATATATTATTTATTTATGAATCTATTATTTGAAAAAAATATTCTTTAAAATAAATATATTTTTTATAAAATGGTAAATAAATATTTATTTTTTACAACAATACCAAAAAATAATTTATTAATGTTAAGACATTTTTTTCTTATAGTTTGATATAATTATTTTATAAATTCACTTATATTATTGAGAAATTATATTTATATGTTGATAGGTGGTGTTACAATTCTGTTGTCCAAATTAAAATTTCCTAGTGGTAGTGTTACTATTAAAATGGTTGGGTTACTATACCAATGTTCATGTTTATTAATTTCTAAAAATACCACTTATTTCATTCTTAATATATAAGAATAATTTATTTATTTTATTTTCAATGATATTTATGTGATTTATAGTAGATAAAAAAATTACATGAAGTTAAATTTCATTAATAAAACTTTTTGTTGTTAAAGTCTTCCCTCAGTTTTCATCACTCACACTTGAAATATAGTTTTAAAAAATAACATTAAAATGGAAGATGGTACTTATCCATCATCTATTCCTCTAGTTCTAATGATTCATCATAATACTTTTGTTTCTTACTGTAGATACCCGAAGCTTGACGTACATGGACATTACATTACTTTTGCGGAATACATAGTACATAAAAAAACACACACACAAGGATCGTAATAGTTTAGTGTCTTTGGAAACTCGGAATATAATCTTCTAATCATGGTGAAAGATCTTCAACATATCCCATAAAGATATTCCTTTTTTTACCTAAAACCTTACTTTATATCATGGGGAATATAAAACATAAAAGGGTGAGCTCAAATGCTCAGTAAGGGTAAACAAAAGAAATATCAATCACATCATATTCATAAGAACATAACATTTTGGAAATCATAACCTACAAAAGAGAGCATAATTTCATAACATGGGATAAATCATAGTAGATAAATGAAATCCCAAGAATCATAACTTAAAACATGAAACTTTGTGGAATACACACATAATCATATAGAATCATATCTTATTAGTCAAGACTCATTGCCAAGACTATTTTAGTGGAGAAAGTCCATTTCTGAACCGAGTCACCCTCGTTTCAGTCCTGTTTCACTGAACTCGTATAACCTACCATTACAGCCATGTGTATCTCATGAGATATAAAATCTTTACCCAATGAATTGGAGGGAGATATAGGTCCC
Organism: Viscum album; assembly: GCA_963277665.1. NCBI lineage: Eukaryota > Viridiplantae > Streptophyta > Magnoliopsida > Santalales > Viscaceae > Viscum > Viscum album. The sequence continues at coordinate 296,892,941 of OY728165.1, forward strand.
ACCCATCTCATAATGATACCATTCCTATGTGTGCCAGAAAATCATAAATCATACATCATTGCATAACCCATGTAATAAAAATGGGATTATTAAACAACATGACATCATAAAACAATTCATATAAGATAAAGGGATTCATAAAAATAATTCCATCACAACATAATCAAATCAATGTAATAATAGGGGTTGAAACAAAACCCTATATTATCTTAGATGGAAAATAATTTTGATAAAACACTTGAACTCCATTATTTAGGAAAATATCCTTTCAACTTCAGAAAACTTTTTTTTCCCTTTCTTAACATGTCATATAATTAAAAAATAAAAGAAGTTGATTAAAAATAAACTTGAAAACTTGAAAAGGAATATTCTTGGAAATAATGTTTTAAAAATCCATTCATGCCGTATAAGTTAAAAAAACATTCTTCGTACTTTTGTCAGAAAAGTCAAAAAGTACCTCGTACGAAAAATGAAAAAAGATTAATTTCATATTCTTTACTAAAAACTCACCGAAGAGTAAAATTGGATATAAAATATTTTATAATGATGTAAATATTACAAATTGAGGAAACATGGATGTGGATGATAAAATACACCCCAGTAAATACTGAAGTATAAACAATCTCGGATAAAAATGAGATTGTGATATTTCCCTTACCTTAGGTCCGATATGCTTCGTAAGTGTCCGAACCTCCTGTATAATGATTTAAATAATGTTATTGACTTATTCCAGAATCATACTTATTGTTAGTATATCATATATGGTCATATTATTAGCTTCTTATTAGTAATATTTCATTACTACTTGTTATTCTGGTGTTTATTACTTTTTGTTCTTATGCGTGTTTGTCGAATAAATTCTTATTCTTCTCTTTAGGTTAAAGATACCTCATTTACAGAATGTTATTAGTGTAACATATATCATATTTATTAATTCAATTCATTTATATAATCCTTATGAAATGAAGATCATGTAGAACGAGTCGCATCACATCGTGGAGACGGTATTCCGTACGTACACACGAGTGATGATATCGTTCCTATGATCGTGGAATTGTATTGGAGTGTATGTATACTATTTCAGAATCAATATCAATTTATAATAGTCATATATAGTCATTATGTACACCATTATACCCATCCAAGTAAGGTGGTGGTGGAAAATAGATTACACCACATCGTGGAGACGGTAGGCCGTACGTACGCATGAACGCTGTGATTTCGTTTTCCGTAGGATGGATAGATGGTGAAATAGGGTTTTTTAATAATTATAATAACATATCAGTATATGAGTTATACTTATGTTATTACTTCATATTGAAACAACCTAAGAAGAAGGAGTGGAAGAAGAAATATAGGTGAAAGAATCGGTAACGGAAATTACCTTTTCTTTGAAGCGTCTTTTTGAGACCTCCTATTAAAGCACTGAAATTGGTCTTTGAGGAAGACCAAGACCTCTAGGATGTTGCTAGGGAAGTGGAGAAGAGAATTTGGCAGGGTTTGGACGAGCTTGAAGGCTCAAAGTTGTGTGAGGAAGAGAGGGAGGAGGTGCCCTTTTATAAGGGAGGAGAGGGGCACCTTTGGAATAACTAAAATATTATTTTATTATAAAGTCATGTTCGGTTTTAAATAGCTCCAAATTGATTTATTTCGAGGATAAGGTGGGGAGGGGTCGAAATCATCTCAACCAATAGAATTTAGACAAGTTTAGATTACTATTTTAACCTTATCATTTAGATTTAACATTAAGTTAAATAATTTTACTTTTACCGTGTCTTCTTGTGTTCTTATACTATAAGGTTAATAAACTTACTATATCAAGCCAAACGATCCCCAAGTTGTTTATTATTAATATATATAACCTTATCTAAGTCATTTGGTCGATCATTATATTTTTAGGAATAATATAACAATAATAATATAATATTTGTTTTAAAAACTATTTTATGTCAATTTTGACACTATTTAGAAATTGATTTTTGTGAAAATCATAACAGAATGATAAGTTCAAAAAAAGTTAATTAAATCAATACTAACATGTCATATTAACCTAGAAAATTAGTTTAATTCATAAAAAGTCACAAATTATATTTATTTTTGTATTTATAACATCAATTATGTCAATATTTCATTAATAAGATAATTACTGCATCATCGTTGTGTCATAAATAAATTAAATTATTTAATGTCTAAAAATTACAAATAAAATATAATTATGTAGGAAATCTTTTTGGAGTTCTAATTAATATTTATAGTCTAATTTATCTGATGTATAATCCTATATTAAAAATGTTTTATTAAATAAACATTGATTTTAACTCTTTTAACTCTTCTTTGAATTAAATAATAATAAATGTCCTAATCTAATTCAAGTGGGCCTAAATGGTCATATTTTATTCCTAAGTTTGTTTTTGGTCGAATTACACTTATCCAATAGAATTAGGACATGTGTTAGGGTAATAATAATATCATTTTTACACTTAATTAACCTATTTACTTTTAACCGTGGTAAATAAAAGTAAGAAGTTACTATTCACCAAAAATTATTTTCATCTCATTGAACCACATTTTACTTATTGACATCAACCGTGACTCTCGGATTTTTTAAATTCCACTCACAGAAGCGGTAAAATTAAGTTTTATGAAAAATTTAGTTTTCTTAACTACCACTTAGTGGTTTCACTATTCATCAAAAATTGAATGTTTTCAGAAAAATACCAAAAATTAGGCCTAAGCTACATTTGATATTATGAACTTAAAAATGATGTCTATTTTACCAAATTCAAAACATATCAGTTTCATTAACTAATTTAAAAATTAATTCCCGTCGTCAAAACAAATATCATTTTTTTAAGAGATAATAACTATCAAAAGATTGAAACTTGTTTATAACTGGTTTAAATGTGAAATTACATCCAATGACCATCATTGTATTAAATTGTGAAAATAAATTCTAAATATACTTTAAAACCACTCAAATTAATAATTTTTCACTATTAATTATTTCAATTGAAAAAGTTTTTTTTAATTAAAATTTAGTAATTTTCATTATTCATCAAAATATGAAAGTTATCCGAAAATCACTAAAATTTCACCCTATGCTAATTTCGATATTTCGAATCCAAAAATGAAGTCCATTTTGAAAAATAGAATTTACAAAATTTCAAAAAGTGGTTATTACTATTCATAACATGTAGTTTTAATAATATTTTTATAGCATATCGTTGTTTAGCGAAACTTGGTGTTGCGTACAACACACGCTATCATGGAAGGTCGCGATTGCGTGTAATTCAAGCCAGGTCAGAGATGTGTCTTGTGAAAACTCCTTTTGGTGTAGCGTATAACACAAGACATTATTGAAATTAAAAATAATATTTTTCATAAAATCTCGGGGTGTTACATTCTACCCCCCTTAAAATGAATTTCTCCCTCGAAATTCGTCGGGGTTATAAATGGTTTACTACTCGAAAGTTTCTTTAATAGAAACCCACATCGTAAAAAGGAATACCAAAACCAATCTTTTAAAACAAAAGTATGAAACTTAACGGTTACCCAAATAAACTAATCACTGGGTTTCCACATAGGTGAAAATATGGATATGGAAGAAAAAATCTAACCATCATGTTCTGATGGAGAGTGGTAGAGAACATGGCTATGGAAAATACAACAATCACAAATCCATAAATTTGGGACGATCTAAGGTACCATCTGATTAATCAGATATAAGAGCACTAGGACAACATTTTTGGTTATCAAGATCGTTTCCCTAAAGTTGAAGAATTTGAATTAGAATAAATACTTACATTATTTTGGTACAATATCACTGTTGTTCGTGCCTTGAACAATTTCCACTTCATCTCTTAAATAAATGAAGTTGAATTTGTTATTAGTGAAGTGTTAGCAGATCATGTGATAGAATGACAGGTCATTCAATCTATCTCAAACAAAAGGTTAACAAAATTTATTAAATATACATAAGTCATTATATAGTGAGATTAATCATATATGGTTCCTAAAATGGACATATACATTATATATCATACTGCTTAATATAATAAAACTAGTTTCTACTAAACAGGGACTTCCTGTAGGCCAATGGTAGGCGATAAAGGCCAGTCGCACTTCGGTTGTGGGTTCGATTCCCATAGCCTTGTCCGACGCGATGGGCTGTCGCCCGTCCTGCAGGTTGTCCTTTTTCTAAAACTATATTACTATAACATCCCATCAATAATATCAAAAAACTGTTTATCCTAACTTATGTCCAACATAATCCTTTCTAGTCTTTAGGCTTATCTAAAATACTTCGGTCCAAGCTCATAGTATACAGAAAATGATTACTTGAAATGTCGTCAACCAAGCATGTGAATACCATCATTTATCCCCCATATATCTTGTTGGTCACATTCCAATCATGTGAATACCATAATGATGTATTCTATTGATAAATGAATACCCATTAAACCTTAGTGAAAACATTTATGCTGTCAAAAGTTAACTCTTTCTACATACCAAAATCCAAAAATTCTATATACTCAAACCATGATATAACCTTCTCATTATATCAGTCATGAGCTCATGAATATGGTCAAACATTTCATTTTCTCGTTTTCCTTTCATTATGCGCATATCATCTTTTTTTCCAAAAATATCTCAATCACATTCCATGGTTACCGGTACCATTGAAAACCACAATATACCAATACATAAATATTCCAATATTCAATGATACTATATACAACATTATTTTGGAATCCCATTACATAAACACTTAATCATTCCACCACATTGTTGTCATAATCAACATCGCCAATAGTGATCACATGTGACTTCCCTTTGTCCTTTTCCTTAAGTGGGTTCTCATGTCGATCATCACTAACGCTTGGATTAGGGCATTTATTAGCATAATGCCCCATTTCCTTGCACTTGAAGCATTGAAGTGTAGTAGGTTCATTCTGTGTATCCCTTCCTTTGTTTGCATCAGTAGACATCTTCTTCCCATCATTGCGACATTAAAATGCCCGATGAAATTCATTTCCACATTTGAAACATTTACTTGTCCCTTTAATACAATCTCCACCATGCTTCTTTCCACACTTTGAGCATAGGGAAACATTCATCTTCTTTTCACCATTATTCATAGATTTCATCTTGAACTCCATCTTTTGTTTCTAGTGAAAACTATGAGATGGATAAGTAACACCAACTTTCATTTCTACCATGATAGCACAACGCACAATTTATTCATAGCTACTGAAGTCTCTTATAGTTAATGCCCTTTGAAGATTTGGTTTTAAGCCACTGAAGAATCGATCAACTTTACTTTCAGATTGGATGATAAATCCAGATGCATACCTGGAAAGCCTTGTAAAATTCACTTCGTATATACCAACAGATTCATCATCCTTTTGATTTAGTTCAAGAAACAACTTCTCCATATTTGTTCGAAGAATACAAGGGAAGTACTTATTGAAAAATAAGTTCTTGAACTCTTCCCATTACATGGACTCAATTTCATCTCTTTGCCTCGTATTCTTGATAATATTCCACCATTGATCAGCTTCACCTTCCAAACGATATAATGATAAGATGACATTATCATGTTCAGAACATTGAAGAACTAAAAATATCTTTTCAGTAGTACTGATCCATTATTCAGCAACAAGTGGATCAGAAGACCCACTAAAAGAAGGTGGACGTTGCCTCATGAAGGACTTAATAGAATATTGTTCCCTTCTCTGCTCATTTGGAAGTCCAGAATGATTCATAGCTTGTGTAAGTTTGGCAATAAGATTTTTTACTCCATCTACCATAACATTTGTTTGTTCAAGAGGACAATCATTGCATTGTCCATTACATTGATCAACACGGTTCCTTCGGGTTCCAGCCATCGTCTAAAACCCAAAAATAATAGTGTGAGAGGTAAAAATCACGCTAGGGAAAAAAATATAATAAAGGGGGAGTACCTTAAATATCTAACATCTTAGGTTAAATTCTAATATCGTTACCATAGTTCTAGGAGTATATCCTATACATATACTTATCCTTAGGGACATCCCTATACATACCTTAGAAATATCTCTAGGGATCTCACTAATGTTTTTTCATCCTAGTTTCCAAAGGTTAACTAAACCTTTCCTCTGATACCAACTGTAGAGACCCGAAGCTTGACGTACATGGAAATTACATTACTTTTTCGGAATACTTAGTACATAACAAAAACACACACAAAAGGATCGTAATAGTTTAGTGTCTTTGGAAACTCAGAATATAATCTTCTAATCATGGTGAAAGATCTTCAACATCTCCCGTAAAGATCTTCCTTTTTTTACCTAAAACCTTTCTTTATATCCTGGGGAATATAAAACATAAAAGGGTGAGCTCAAATTCTCTGTAAGGGTAAAAAAAAGAAATATCATTCACATCATATTCATAAGAACATAAAATTTTGGAAATTTTAACCTGCAAAAGAGAGAATAATTTCATAACACGGGATAAATCATAGTAGATATATGAAATCCCAATAATCATAACTTAAAACATGAAACATTGTGGCATACACACATAATCATAGAGAATCATATCTTATTAGTCAAGACTCATTGCCAAGACTATCTTAGTGGACAAAGTCCATTTCTGAATCGAGTCACCCTCAATTCAGTCCTGTTTCACTGAACCGGTATAACCTACCATTCCAGCCATGTCTATCTCATGAGATATAAAATCATTACCCAATGCATTGGAGGGAGATATTGGTCCCACCCATCTCATAATGATACCATTCTTATGTGTGCCACAAAATCAGAAATCATACATCATTGCATAACCCATGTAATAAAAATGGGATTCTTAAACAACATGACATCATAAAATAATTCATATAAGATAAAGGGATTCATAAAAATAATTCCATCACAACATAATCAAATAAATGTAATAATATGGGTAGAAACAAAACCCTATATTATCTTAGATGGAAAATAATTTTGATAAAACACTTGAACTCCATTATTTAAGAAAATATCCTTTCAACTTCAAAAACATTTTTTCCCTTTCTTAACATGTCATACAATTTAAAAATAAAATAAGTTGATTAAAAATAAACTTGAAAACTTGTAAAGGAATATTCTTGGAAATAATGATTAAAAAATCCATTCATTCCATATAAGTTAAAAAAACATTCTTCATACTTTTGTCAGAAAAGTCAAAAAGTACGTCGTACGAAAAAAAACAAAAGATTCCTTTCATATTCAATACTAGAAACTCACCGAAGATTAAAATTGGATATAAACTATTTTAGAATGATGTAAATATTACATATTGATGAAACATGGATGTGGATGACAAAATACACCCCAGTAAATACTAAAGTATAAACAATCTCAGATAAAAATGAGATTGTGATATTTCCCTTACCTTAGGTCTGATATGCTTCGTAAGTGTCCGAACCTCCTGTATAATGATTTAAGTAATGTTATTGACTTATTCCAGAATCATAATTATTGTTATGATATCATATATGGTCATATTATTAGCTTCTTATTAGTAATATTTCATTACTACTTGTTATTTGGGTGTTTATTACATTTTGTTCTTATGCGTGTTTGTCGAATAAATTCTTATTCTTCTCTTTAGGTTATAGATACCTCATTTCCAGAATGGTATTAGTGTAACATATATCATATTTATTAATTCAATTCATTTATATAATCCTTATGAAATGAAGATCATGTAGAACGAGTCGCATCACATCGTGGTGACGGTATTCCGTACGTACGCACGAGTGATGATATCGTTCCTATGATCGTGGAATTGTATTGGAGTGTATGTATACTATTTCAGAATCAATATAAATTTATAATAGTCATATATAGTCATTATTTACACCATTATACCCATCCAAGTAAGGTGGTGGTGGAAAATAGATTACACCACGGCGTGGAGACGGTAGGCCGTACGTACGCATGAACGCTGTGATTTCGTTTTCCGTAGGATGGATAGATAGTGAAATAGGGTTGTTTCATAATTATAATAACATATCAGTATATGAGTGATACTGATGTTATTACTTAATAATGAAACAACCTAAGAATAAGGAGTGGAAGAAGAAATAAAGGTGAAAGAATCGGTAACGGAAATTACCTCTTCTTTGAAGCGCCTCTTTGAGACCTCCTCTTAGGGCACTAAAATTGGTCTTTGAGGAATACCAGAACCTCTAGGATGTTTCTAGGGAAGTGGAGAAGATAATTTGGCAGGGGTTGGCCGAGCTTGAAGGCTCAAAGTTGTGTGAGGAAGAGAGGGAGGAGGTTCCCTTTTTTAAGGGAGGAGAGGGGCACCTTTGGAATAACTAAAAATATTATTTTATTATAAAGTCAAGTTCAGTTTTAAATAGCTCCAAATTGATTTATTTCGAGGCTAAGTTGGGGATGGGTCGAAATCCTTTCATCCAATAGAATTTAGAAATGTTTAGGTTCCTATTTTAACCTTATCATTTTGATTTATCATTAAGTTAAATAATTTTACTTTTACTGTGTATTCTTGTGTTCTTATACTATAATGTTAATAAACTTACTATATCAAGCAAAAAGATCCCCAAGTTGTTTATTATTAATATATATAACTTTATCTAAGTCCTTTGGCCGAACCTTAGATTTTTTGGAATAAAATAACAATTAATAATATAATAGTTGTTTTAAAAACTATTTTATGTCAATTTTGACACTATTTAGAAATTGATTTTTTGTGAAAATTATAACAGAATGATAAGTTCGAAAAACGTTAATTAAATAAATACTAACTTGTAATATTAACTTAGAAAATTAGTGTAATTCATAAAAAGTCAATAATTATATTTATTTTTTTTATTTATAACATCAATTATGTCAATATTTCATTAATAAGATAATTACTGCATCATCGTTGTGTCATAAATAAATTAAATTATTTAATGTCTAAAAATTACAAATAAAATACCATTATGTATTAAATCTGTTTAGCTTTTTAATGAATATTTATAGTCGAATTTATATTATGTATAACCCTATATCAAAAATGTTTTATTAAATAAACTTTGATTTTAACTCTTTTAACTCTTCTTTGAATTAAATAATAATAAATGTCCTAATCTAATTCATGTGGGCCTAAATGGTCATATTTTATTCCTAAGTTTGTTTTTGGTCGAATTACACTTATCAAATAGAATTAGGACATGGGTTAGGGTATTAATAATATCATTTTTACCCTTAATTACCCTATTTACTTTTAACTGTGGTAAATAAAAGTAAAAAGTTACTATTCACAAAAAATTATTTTCATCTCATTGAACCACATTTTACTTACTGACATCAACCGTGTCTCTCGGATTTATGAAATTCCACTCACACAAGCGGTAAAATTAAGTTTTATGAAAAATTCAGTTTTTTAACTACCACTTAGTGGTTTCACTATTAATAAAAAATTGAAAGTTTTCGGAAAAATATCAAAAATTAGGCCTAAGCTATATTTGATATTATGAACTAAAAAATGATGTCTATTTTACCAAATTCAAAACATATCAGTTGCATTAACTAATTTAAAAATTAATTCCCGTCGTCAAAACAAATAGCGTGTTTTTAAGAGATAATAACTATCAAAAGATTGATACTTATTTATAACTAGTTTAAATGTGAAATTACATCCAATGACCATCATTGTATTAAATTGTAAAAATAAATTATAAATATACTTTAAAAACACTCAAATTAATAATTTATCACTATTAATTATTTCAATTGAAAAAGTTGTTTTTAATTAAAATTTATTAATTTCCACTATTCATCAAAATATGAAAGTTATCCGAAAATCACCAAAATTTCACTCTAAGAAAATTTTGATATTCTAAATCCAAAAATGAAGTCCATTTTGAAAAATAGAATTAAAAAATTTCAAAAAGTGGTTATTACTATTCATAATGTCTAGTTTTAATAATATTTTAATAGCATATCGTTGTTTAGCGAAACTTGGTGTTGCGTACAACACACGCTATCGTGGAAGGTCGTGATTTCTTGTAATTTAAGCCAGGTCAGAGATGTGTGTTGTGAAAGCTCCTTTTGGTGTAGCTTATAACACAAGAAATTAATGAAATTAAAAAGAATATTTTTCATAAAATCTCAGGGTGTTACACTTACACTACATTTGGAAAAGGTGAGTTGTCTTTTTTAGGACTTTTTCTATGGGGTATACGTTTTTCGCAATACGGTATTCATAAGAGAGGACATTATCTTGTTTTTTCACATCCAGATTTAGTTCAATTGAGGTTTTTTGTATGTACTTTCTCTAGAGAGATATCTTGAAATCATCATTAATTTGATCCATATTTTGTCAATGTGAATGCTGGAAATCCACTTCTCTATTGTGGCCAAGGATTTCATTGGGTCCAATGTACCATGGTATAAGATTCAATTTTTTAACAAACGACATGAATCTCCTCCATAGTGTTATTATAAGTAAGACATTATCTTCAATATCAATCTATAACAACCTTTCATTATTTTCAGGGTTACTCTCATTCAATCTCTATGCAGCATTGATATCTTTCTGGATGACATAATATTATTCTGTCATGTGTTATATAATATTACGTAGAAGTAGGATTCATTTCCCAACTTCATTTCAACAATTTTGATATATACATTGATACCCTTATATAACTTCAAATAGATCAAACTAAATACTTGAATTGGAGATTTTTTTTATTTGAGAAATCAATCAATGTGAGATATTGATCCCATCATCCTTGGATTCCATTGATTAGGATCTTTGCATGTATTCAATCATTTGAACAGTCCTTTCAGACTGTACATCAGTTTGGGGGTGATAATCAATGATGAAATTCAATTCAGTACTGAAATCATGTTTAATAATTCCCTAAAATTTAGATATTAACCTTCGATCATGATTATATGCAACAGAATGTGGAACTTCATGATGCCTCACCACTTACTTCACATATATCGCAGAAAGATGTTAATGTGAGATATCATCATGAATAAAAGTTATGTGGGATGTATTTATGAGTCTATCCACCACAACCCATAATTCTTGGTTTCCATTTCTTATTTTTATGAGACCACTGACAATGTCCACCAGGATATTCTCTCATTTCCATGACGGTATATGTAATGGTTTGTAAGATATGAGGTATTTATAGAATAATAAATTTTAATATCTATCAATACTTATGTATAATATATTAGTTTTATGTTAAATTTAATGATTTTTCAAATAGTTTACTTGACACACAACAACGTGTTTATCTAAAATCATATGTTGCACACAACATTGAGTTATACCGATAAAATACAATAATAATGTTATTATTTTAGATTCTATTTAATTCCTTGCCATTGTATTAGAAATAATTGACATAACTAACTAAAATAGGATTACACATGGTTTTTAAATGTTTTTACATTTATCCAATAAATTTTGAGTTTTAATTTAAGAATTAATACATTTATAAACATAAAATACTGTAATATTTTTAAACAGTCTTGTTATAGCCTTTTGATGAAGAACCCTTTTTAAATCTATTTTTATTTCACTTTTATATGTTCCATTTTAATAAATAAACTACTTCAATATAATTGTGACATCAAAATTTACTTTAGATGATTTTTTTAATTTTTGTATATAATCTATATTTTAATTAAGAGTGAAAAATACAGAATTTTAATTCAATACTCACATTTAATCTAATTTATTTATATTGATATATTTTTAATTTAATTGATTTTAAATTTTAATTAGATCATTATTTTCTCATTTAATCCAATTTTTGTTATTGGAAGTAATTTCACATTGAAATTTGACATAATCACTAGTGAATATTTTGATAGTTTTTATATAATAAAAACATGCTTTATGGTTTAGGAAACAAGAATTAATTATAAATAAATTTCTTTCAATTTTTTTTGAATTTATAAAAATGGATTCCATATTTGGAATCATAATTTTAATATTGTTTAAATATTAACCTTTTAGTTTAAGAAATTATGAATAGTATCTCGAGAAATTATTATTTTTAACATCGTTAAAGTGAAAATATAGTAAATAAGGCAAAAAATAATATTATTACAATATAAAACTATCATAACATGTTTAATAATAATTTTGGATCATATATTTCTGACCATGATCATCCGTGGGTTGACTTTAAGACCGCATGGAGCCACTTGGGTGGGATAATGACATTTTATGATAATTACTTTAATGTAAAGAGAAATATAACATAAACATGTATCTTTTTATTAAAAGAAATTTAAGGTGGGGTCATAAAATTGATCTATTTGACTATAAACATTCATTAGAAATATAAAAATATTTCCTAAATCATGATATTTTATTTATAATTTTTGATAATATACAAATAAATTTATTTATGACAAAATGATGATGTTGGGATTACCTAATTAATGAAATATTCAAATAAATTATATTATAAATATTAAAATAAGTGTAATTTGAACATTTTGATGCGATAAAATAATTTTATATATTATATTAACATATTATCATTTTATTAATGTAGTTTTTTTATAATTGAATTTATTATGACATGAAAAAAATAAATTACAAAATCGTTTAAAAATTGACATAAATGAGTTTTGAAATCAAATACAAAATTTTAAATGATATAATAGTGCTAAAATTATTATATTCATCAAAGATAATTATAAAATGTTACAGATGACATTAATGATCTACTTAGGGTTCTAGGTGAATTTTATAGTAACCATATATACCATATAGTGTAAAAATACTAGAAGACATGTTAAGAGTTAATTTATTTAACAAAGGGTTAAAGACAAAAGATAAGGTTATATTTGTAAACTATTATTGTATAAAACTTATTAGTGGAAATTATTTAGATAAATAATCATATTAAAATCTATATATATAACTTTGGACCCATTTTAGTTCGAAATTTAATTTGTAATAAAATAATATTTCTAGACTTTACTAATGTGACCCTCATTCCTCTTATAAAAGGCCACCACATCTACCCACTTACGCAAAGCACTAAAGCCACTAAGCACACCCATATTCTGTTCAAATAATCTCCCAAAATTCCTACCTTCATCTTATAGTCTTTAATTATAGTAGAAGGAAAATCAAGGAATCCTTTTGGCTCAAATCAAAAGGAGTTATCCTATTTAGAGGTATCATCTTCTCTCAAACATCATTATATATTTTCTTTCTCTAATCCCTTAACCTCTCATTATTCCATTATTTTTTAACATAAATAGTATCCTAAATATAGTAGGGTGTTTTTATGATAAGTATTTGAACTAAATTTTTTTGAACATCCTTCTAATGGATATAGAACATTATATTTGTGTACGACGAACTACTACCTCACGAAACGATGATTATTCAATTTTCTCAAACCACATATCATGGTGTCCATTACCATGGAACTATATTTATATATGATATATAAGATATTTATATTTTCTCTATTTTCTTTAGTTTTTATTTATAATATTCTTTTCTGGAATCAATGTTGTATAAATACCATAATTTTGTTTGAGGATGTGTGGACTACCGCCCACTCAATGCAATGTGATTCGTTCCCACAATACGTGAAATGTATAAAGGCTGGTTTTATTAAACCTATGAGAAATATATCAAATAAATATAACACTAGTATTATAATATAAATCTATATCATTTTATTATTTATCTTTTAATATTAAAAATTAATGAAAGTAACGTTCATGTGTACGTACGACATATCGTCTCCATGGATAGTGAATTTAATTACTTATCTCAAAATATTATGTATTTTAAAAATAAATATATACTAGATATTTATGATATTTAAACCATCAATAAAATTATGTATATGACGTAATTTTTACTACATGGAAAATTTACATCAAGATTAGTTCATTTTCGACTCATTTACCGAATATCAACAAAATGATTGATATGAACATAAATAATTTTGTAATTTCTATAACATTATATTAATTGATATAAAAGGAATATAAAACATGAAAAATGTTATCTTGAAATTATAAAATAACATATTTTTATTATTTAGGAACATAATGATTTTAAATGGCTAGTCAGACTCTAGGTAAGGTATCTTCTTAACCCAATTTATATTTTTTGGTCGATCTTCTACTTCTTGATTATGTCTTGCTACGATTATATGAGAAATGAATTTTGATATCTTATTTATTATTTATACTTGTTTTATGGGGATTTATATCGAATTCATATAATCTATATCTTTAATTAAAAAATGAACTTTGTAAAGAAAATCATAACTCAATCCTTATTCGGTGAGTTAAATATTCATGTCATTGGAATTTCTTTTCTACGAATATATGTGAATAAACAATGATTTTAATGCACATAATATCCACATAAATTATCTATATTAATATTTTTCACACATATTTATGTCATTATTTTATCCTTAATCTAATGTTGTGATCTTATTAATGGACATCATCTCAATCTCCATTCATTGAGGCATATTTTTATAATGTACACTTCTTTATTTTATATGCTATATAATCAAATGAATGAATTTTAATTTCATTGAAAGGTAATTATTTTCAACAAAACCTTTTAATAAATGAAAAAGGATTTTTTTAACATATGCGGCAACAATGAATCATCCACCACCACAACCGTTAATTTAAATTTGGCTTCAACTATAAGATTTTATGTTATTAAAAGGAATACAAATAAATTATTACATTCTTAGGTGTTTTTTTATTGATAATGGTTTTGAAAGTGGTTTTACTATTTCAATATATATAAATTATCTCTTGTGATTTCAAATGACATTTTATGACTAAAGTTTAGATAATTTCAATATTTTATGTGTTATGATTATATAATGGTGAATAAACATTTTCCAGGTTCATACCTGATAAAAAAAGGACGGATTGTCATGAACCAGCTCACATAACCTAGTAACCCAATAACTAAGTCAGTCTTGACATAACTTGAAGGGTGTTGCAGATCCCCATGGATTTGTGACTAGTAGATGGAACAATAAAACATTCAATTGGGATTTAATTCTTTCACAATAATGCAAATGAAAATGATAAATTATAGTATGCATATCAAAGGAAAATACCACTATGTGTAAAGAAATAAAATACTACTAGGAATAAAATCCAAAGTACCGAAACCCATGTAATTTAAGTTGGAAAACTACCCAAATTTCCCTAAGGACACAACTCACCACGTACAAATCTCAACAACTCGATCCACCTCCACGAGATCCATTCCATTTTCTATAACCTATAAGGAAAATTTCTACCAACACCCAAATAAAAAAAATTAGGGTGTGAGCCTAATACCATTTAAAGATTCCAAAAATATATTATATACATAAATGATTTCAACATTCAAAATGAACCAGTTTATAAAATTAAAATCATAATTAATCAAAACATGTTATACATTTTACAAATAATTGAAAATACATTCAAAGCACCATATTTAATTAACACAAGATGTAATACTTTTAAAACAATGGTATATGTAAGAAAATTATGTACTACAATTTATATAAAATTTTCAGGTATGTAAATTAGTACAAACAAACATTGGCCTGCATTTCTATCTCAAATATTAATAATCAAGACATCAACACAATCATATTCCAAAAGGCACAATAGTATTAACTAGCTATAGGATTCTTTACTCTCTACAGGAACTCATAAAAATTTGTATACACACATCCATATTATAATTTCTAGAGGAGACTCATCACCAACTCTTCGAGGATGTGACCCACTGTATGTATGTTCTAGATTGTTATAATAGCATAGATTGTATTCAAATAACCCACTAACCAAATAATGATTACATGTGATCTTACATGATGGGAGAACTATTTTAATACTTTATAGAATACAATAAATCCCATTAAACCATTTCAAAAATTCCAATTTCATTATATCTAAAACCAAAATAAGCTTTATTAAAAAAACATTCATTTTTTCACATGATAAAACATCTGGGTTCTATAAAATCATTTAAAGCCATTCACATGTATGAAATTCATTAAAAACCAATCCCATACTTTTAAAAATTAATTTTCACAATTAATTTCATCAGTTTAATTGAAAACATTTCATAAAATCCATAATTTAAATTCAATACTTTAAATCTGAAAATTTTCTACAAACCCACCAAAATTCAATGGAATTATCGTTTTTCCAAATTAAAATTCCAAAAACATTTCAAATCTTCAAATTTCACTAGAATTTGGTTATATAAAAAAAAATTAAATAATTATTGGTCATTTCAATTTAAAGATATAATTGAAATAAATTAAGAATTAGTATGGTAATCCATTTTGAAATTTGGTATTGAACCACACAACTCTTTCCTGGAGAACAATACTCGCAATGCTACCCATCAATGAGAATGACGACGAAAGAGTCCTTGAAACACATCCTTGAAGAAATATCCCTCACTACATTAAATAAATCCATCAATAACAAGATGATTCATTGAAACAAAAAATATGACGAAGAGAGGAACTTTAAGAACAAGAGAAAACAAGAGATAACCATTACCCATGAATCAATCTACATTAAAAGAAATCATACAATCCTGATAAAATGAAATAAGAAGAAAGAGAGCCTTGGAAAAATGCCAAGGAAGGGTCTAGAATGAATATCCAAGAGTTCTAGATGGAAAAGGGCCAAGAAGAAGTACTAATCAAGTGTTTTAAAACTAGGCGTGGGTTGGGTCACAATGTGTACCCCAAGGTCATGATGTGTAATCCACATTGGATAAGTACCTTGAAAACACATCAACTATGATTAAAAACTGAAATTTCACCACTACATGACATGTAACGGCTCAAGTAATGATCTCCCAATTCCTAACCTAAAACCAACATAATTTACACAACATGTACTTTAGAAACACAACATGTATATATTATACACTCTCCATTAATCCCAGAAAAATACATAAAAGGATTTTTATCCAAAAGGGAACACAAAAAAGATGCAGAAAAATTCTCAATCAAGGTTACTAGATTTTACAAACTCCCTGCCATAAAAACATTCATCCCCTAGAAATCCTTTGAAGAAGCTTCCATTTCAAAGAGATGAGGCCACTACTCATCCATCGGTGCATCAGTTTCCCACATCTCTAGATAATCAGAGAAATTTTTTTAGTACATAAACAAAAGGTATTGTCTTTACATGATGAATCTTAGTTTCAGAATCAACTATCCTAACATTTTTCTCAGTCAATGATAAATCAGGCTTGATCTCAAGATCACTCCATCTCAAAACATGATATGGATTATAGAGATACATTCTTAGCTACGAAACATGGAACACATTAGGTATCAACGTCAGATATAGTAGAAGTTCCATATGGTATACAACATTACCCACCAACTCAACTACCTAATGATGTCCCATAAATAATGGAGAAGTACTACCTTTCCTCCCATGACATTGATAACCCAACTCAGGTGAATATTTTAAGAACATCTTGTCACAAACAGCAAACACCAAAGATATAAAAACCTTGCTTTTATTACAAAAATTAAACATGATTTATTAAATAAATTCTTCACATTATAAAACATGGAAGATAGAGAGGTATAGTGTCTTTGGGGATGAGTATCCTTACATAAAAACATAAAACATGAATTACAACATCTTTATTGAAAACATCCTTTACATTACCACTACATTCACTCGTACTTAGCATTGCATGAGATAACATGAGGACTTGCATAAGGAAAGTGTGAGATATAAAGCCTCACAAGGGAATAATCATGGAATAACATGTGGAATAAAATACATGTTATAAAAAAGGCATGTCAATGGAGGAAAAGAGAAAATTGAACATAAAGGTATGATAAAGCATGATAATCGTAACATGGAAATGTGGCAACAACACTTAATATGGAATTAGCATGGGCCAAGGCACATTGCACATGGAGAATGAGTAAACCCTCATTACACATGAATTATGAGTGAAACATTGTTGCACTCAAATTATCATGAGTCAACACCAATTTCACATGATCTATCATGATACTATACTTTACCCATTGCCTTGGAGCGCTATGAGGGAACACCCTTCTTAAACACTTCATTTCATCCAAACGTATGCCACATGGATCATACAACCTGGAATCAATCATCATCATTTATTACACGATATGGGGATGTGGAATAAATAAAATATGCCTTATAATTATTAATTAAATTTACATAAAGGTGAATACCATTGATAGAGAAATGAGCATGGTATTCACTACATAGTGACGATGGCTTGGAAAACCGTAGTACAATTTCGGCAGCATAACATCGTGAGATAAGAAAACATAAAAAATGGTTGATGAGAGATAAAGGGGTGTATCATCTATTTACATGAAATTGAAAGTAAGTGGGTCATATATATTACTTTCCCAACAAAATTAATGGAATTTAGATGTGTAAAACAAAAGAATTACATGGATGTAAATGAGGTGAGGGAAATCCCACATGGAATTTAGACATGGTAACAAGTGTACATGGGAGGAATTAATGAGAGAGAAAGGGGTCTCACATCATCCAAAATTTAATAGGTAAGTGTGGGGAGGAGATAAATAATACCCCAACATTTGTAATTGAAAAAAAGGGCATAACATCTTAAAGAAAATTGGAAAAAAATGATAAAATAAAAAATTCTTTACTTGGAAGTGTGATTCCAAAGGCTTAAGAGATGATGGAGAGAGGATTAATGGGAGCTTGGGAAACCTTGGGAGGATTATAAAGAAAGGATAGAAGGGGTTGGACGAACTCAAAAGGCATTGAGTGAAGAGAAAGTGGGATCTTGGGTGGGTTTATATAGGAAAGGAGAGGGAATTCTTTATTATTTAGGTTTGGGACACCACCCATTAATCTAATAAAAACTAGAAACCAGCCCATGATTATTGCACATGGATGATGAAAAATGGAAATAGAAAAAATATATTTTATGATGCCAATGTCCAAAATTCATAAACTAATTTCTTTTATTTTGTGGAGGTGAGTCCACTCTTAAGGAAAACAATTTAAAAAGTCCAAATGTTTTATAAGCTTTAAATGGTCCACCAAAACATTGTAAAATAAATAAAAAAACCAAAATCACATTATTTTAATGGTAAATCATATGTTGTCTGAACATAATTTCTATAGTATTTTATTACATCATTATTGGGTCATTATGATGTCATAAAACCCATTACATATTTAAACGGTATTTAATTTTTACCCAAAAATTTGACTGTCTTAGAAAATTAAAAAAATTTCACTATTGGATAATTTTGAAATCTGGATTAGAAAAATAATATTCATTTTATCAAAATAATTTTCTAAATATTTTAATTTTTACTTTTAAAATAAAAAACGACATTTATCAAAAAATCATGGGTTTTCACACAAATAGCTTTCAAACCGTAATAAAAATTACAATTGTATTCATAAAATTATGCGATAATTTATATTTAATAAAAATTAATTTAATAATAATAATATTAATATTTTATAAAAATATTATTTAATTCAAAAATCCCTTAATTCATCAAAATATATTATTTAGTTGAATATTAACTAAAAATACTCTTTGTGCTTTAAAAACTATTTACAAAGTAACAATAATAAAATTAATTCCAATTATTTATACAAAAATAATGTACATAGACATAGTTCTAGGGTTTTGTTACATAACCCCTTATAACACCCAAATAAGACAGAAGGGTATGGTGTGGGATGACTATAGACTCTTGGGGTGGATCATATAACATTGCTCGGGTGGTAATCCCTATTAACTTACACTTATTCCGTTGTCGGTTCCAGTCAAGATTAATGTGTTCAAGCTCAACTTGGGATTGGTCAAGAGAAATTCCCAATGATGCCACATCCGTTTTGAGCTCCATCAAAGGGACTTTGTATGGGGAAAGTCTACTGGATGAGTCCATCACTTCCTTTTTCTGAGTAAATTGGATTTTTAAAGCCCAATATTTATACAAATCATGTGATCACTGTTCAATGGCTATATTAGAAATGGTCTAAATTCATACCGTTATTTTAAAATCCATAAACATAAAACCAATGAAATTCAATTTTATATAACCATAAAAAGTCATTTAATTAAATCTAGAGAAATTTCAATTAATGAATGTTTGGGTTGTTACAATATTCCCCTCTTATGTAATTTCACCCTGGATTTTTTTCCCACACTAAAACAAATGTGGGTAACTTTTATTTATAACATCTTCTAATTCCCATGTCACTTCTTCGAACTTTTGATTTCACCACAACACCTTGATGAGGGGCATTTTCTTATTTCTTAGAACTTTTTCCCTATAATCTAAGATCATCACTGGTTGCTCCTCATAAGAAATATCATCCTCTAACTGTACTACCTCTAAAGAGAGTACATGTCAAGGGTCTAGTATGTACTTCCTTAATAAGGATGCATGAATGACATCATGTACTTTGGTCATGGTAGGTGGAAGTTCTAGTCGATAGGACACAACCCTAACACGATCAAGAATTTTGAAGGGGCCGATGTACCTAGGAATTAACATCTATTTCTTTCCAAACCTCATGAATTTATTCAATGGAGATATGAATAGAAATACCATCTCTCCAACATTAAACTCAAGGTCTCGTCAACGGTTATCTTCATAACTCTTATGTTGACTCTGGGTTGCCTTGATATGCCGCTGAATGTTTTTGAAATTCTCCACCATTTCATAGAACATTTCTAGTCCTATCAGCTTATTCTCACCGAATTTATCCCATCATGCTGATTTTCTGCACCTCTTCTCATATAGGGCCTCATAATGTTCCATTCAGATGATCGAGTGGAAACTGTTATTGTTGGAGAATTCAACCTGTGGAAGATGTTGGGCCCACCCTCCTTTTAAGACCATAGTACATGATAATAACATATTCTCCAGTGTCTAAATAGTTCACTCAGACTGGCCATCCTTTTAAGGATAATAGGCCATACTAAGGTTTAGTTCAGTATCTGGAGAATATTGAGGACTCTACCCAAACATAGAGGTGAATCTTGGATCTTGATATGATACCATAGATAGTGGTACTCTATTCTACCATAACAATTCCTTATTATATATCTGTGCTAGTTGATACAATGAGAAAACCTATAAAATTTCAATAAAGTGTGCAAACTTTGTAAGACGATCCACAACAACCCATATTTCATTTTTTCCTTTGGATGTCTTTGGAATTCCTGTGACAATGTCTATCGTGATGTTTTACCATTTCCATGCTGCTATTGCAATGGTTTCATTATCCACTTAGACATCTGCCTCTATGCCATCACTTTTTGAAAAACCAGGCACATTGATGTATACTTAGAAATCTATTTCTTTATATTACCCAACAAAAAATAATGTCGGATATCTTGAAACATTTTTGTGTTTTCTGGGTCAATAGAGAAATTTTATCTATGTGAATCATCCAAAATTTCCTTCTTCAGCTCTGGAATTGATGGAACACATAGCCATTTCCAAATCTCACAATTAATTCTTCATTAACATTGAACTCTGAGCATTTACCTTTTCTGATAGCTTCCACTTTCTTTTGAATTCCCACATCATCCTTTTGAGCATCCTTTAACCCTTCCAAAAGAGACAGTTGAGCAATAATTTGTGAATGGATTGATGATGATCTATTCTTTATGATTCCCATGTCCATCTTCATCAAGCCTAATAAGATTGGATCCTTCTCAATTCTCGTCAATTATATAATAGATGGTTCCTTTATACTTAGAGCTTCCACCACCTTGTTCGCTTTACAAGGGTGGTCATGGATTGAGGTGTGATAGTCTTTCATCAGGTCTAACCATCTTTTCTGGGGCATGTTTAACTATTTCTGTGTTAATATATACGTGAGGCTTTTAAGGTCCATATAAATTTGACACTTCTACCCAAAGTTATGATGCCATAAAAATTTTTAAATCTAAGACCACTGCAACTAACTCTATATCACGTGTCGGATAATTCTTTTTATGAACATTCAATTTCTTTGAATCATAGGCAATGAATTTTCTATTTTGAATCTGAAGTGCATTGTGTTTCATTTTGTTGTCAATTAGGCATGTTGTTGTCTTAGAATGAATGGATGTCAAGGAATTTCAAGATGTGAATGACAAAGGTTGTGATGGTGTTGGTGAGGAAAGGAGAATGGCCATGGTACTAAGAGGCATGTCACTTAGGAGATTCACTATGTGACATAGGATGTTGTGGTTGAAACATTCTCTATGAATATCAGACGATTGTAGAACTGATCTTAATGTTTCAATACTTGTATCAAGATGATACTAAGTTACACCACTTGAAGAATTGATGATGATGGAGTATCATCATTAAATCAGACGATTGTAGAACTGATCTTAATGTTCCAATACTTGTATCAAGGTGATACTAAGTGACAACACATACAGAATGATGATGGAGCATCATTACATCAGACGATTGATGAGCTGCTCTTTAAGTTCCAAGAACTTGTATCAAGTAGATACAATGTCACAACATTGTTTGAAGACCATGCATTGTACTGACAATGCATGAGGAGATGAAGAGAGCCATCCACAAATTCTAAGTGGATGAAGTGAGATAAAGAAGTCCATGCACTATCACTTAGTTCATGTGAATATGAAGAAGATCCAACTTGATCTCTAATTAGATCAATAAAGAACTTTGAAGAATTATTTGATTCAGGAGCTCGGTTGATGAAGAACCTTCGGGAATTCCATTCCTAAGTAATGAATAAATGTTGAAGAGAATTGGAGGAATTCTAATGAAGAAGAATGGCTTAGAGGAAGAAGTGGCATTTTGCATTTTCACTTGGTTACTTTGTTTTTATACAAAGTCCTAAGTGTTTTACATAGCAAAAAAAATAGCCACCAAGGAAGGCCAGCCGAGGGTCATCACCCAAGGCTCATGTGGGACTCGAGGTCTCCACGCCCATGGGGAACCCTCAGGCCAAGGCAACATATCCCTGAGGCAGGAAGGTCAGGGCCGTGTATAAGCCCCGAGGCCACGCGGTGATGAAGCCCGCACAGCGTGAGCGCGAGGAGCGTGCCCGTTTGTGCATAGTGGGCGCATAGCGCACCCGCGAGGAGCAGAGGTGGGCGCAAGAGCGCTCCCGTAGAGAGAACACGGTGTGGGGCGGCACCGTGGAGGTTGGAAGTTCAATCGAGGGGTTGCGGCAGGATCCGGGTGATAAACCGCAGAAAACCCGCGCGACGTTTCGATGTGGGACGCACAATTTTCACCGGGAGCGAATCCTGGCCGCTCGATCGATCGCATGCCAGATCTCGACCGCACGATCGATCCCGCGCGAGATCTTCTGATCGCGGCCGTCCGATGTCTTCTCAACTCCGCATCCGACGGCTCCGAGGTGTCTCATTCCTTGAGCTCAGCCGGAAGCCACCCGCGAGTTCAATTCAAACCAGAGGCCATCTCGACGACGGTTCTTGAGCTCCCGGCCACCTTTGCCGAAGCCGAAGGCTCCATTGAGCTCGTCCAGACCTACTGAACCTATCCATGCTTAAAAGTAGGATTGCATGCAACGAGAGGAGAATTTGAAGTTCGGACGAAGCAACCGAAGGTGCGAGGCCATTCGGTGTTGATGCTTTGCATGGATTGGGTTTAAAAAAGGCCATGCGTACGTTTCCATGCACATGCATGAAGAGGAAAATAATGAAGGAAAAGAACCCGCGTGAACAGAGGAGAAAAAGAAGATTTCAAAGAATCTTGAAGATCCGAAATCTTCAAGAGATCAAAGATTTATCGCACGCGGATGATCCGAGACGTCTATGCCTATAAAAAGAGAGGTGAGGCTCTCATTGTGCTTGCTGAATATTTGTTGATGATCTGAAGCCCCGCGAAGCCTCGGTGCTTAGCGAAGAACAGCCTGCGCGCACCACTTGCGCGGCAGTGAAGCCCGGAGCCATCCCTTGGCTCTGTGTGTTCCTTTTGCGCACCTCTTGCGCGAAAGAATAGAAAGGGAGAGTCCCATGTGCGCTACCCCTTTGCGCGATAGGAAGGAGAGGTTGGGCAGCGCGACTTTGCGCACTCCCTCTATGCACCACGCCCCCTGCGCGGTAAGCACTTGTGTGCCCGCAGTGTTGCACCGTGCACACCCGAGGCAGTGGCCCTTGCACCAAGACCCTACGCGGCTATTGGAGAAAAGGATTGGCCGCACCCTTGCGCGCCACCTTGCCCCATTTAGAAGGCCGAGCCTTTGTCCTTGTGTGTCAAGTGAAGGAACCCTATGGGGCAGTGTGTGTGCATAAGTGGAGAAGGGCATATTCAGGTGTGTGTGCAAGAAGGGAAGGAAAGGCCGTAGCCTTGTGCAACCAAAGAATACCCGAGGCCTTAGTGCATTTGTGTGTTAATTATTGAAGAGTGAAGACCACCACACTTTGTGTGTGTGTGCATTTGAAATGTAGGCCGAGGATAGCTTGGGTGTGTGAAAAAATAGTGAAGGCCAAATACACACTCATTGTGTGTGTGCAAATCAAAGAACAAAGTTGTGTGTGCAAAACAACAAAGTGAAGTGGCCGAACCTTGTGTGTGCACTAAAAGTGTGTTCACCTAGAAGAAGAAGAAGAGGACTCACACAACGTATAGCACACATTTATGTGTGTAATCAAAAGGAATTAAACGTGTGAAGGAAAAGAAGAAAAGGTGTGTGCTTAAAGTGACTACACCCTTTGAGGGTTTATTGCACCAAGAGGAGAAAGAGGAGAGTGCATGCATGCATGCATGCACATGCGCACGTGAACAAAGATAAATCAGGCTGTGTGCATTTGAGGAGTCCAAGACCAGGAGATCTTGAAGATATTGTGATGCCATGCATTCAGTGCATGAAGCTGATGTGATGTGAGACTCGACCAGACTGGAGTTAAAGATATCAGTTGTCTGAGTATTCAGTATTTGAAGAGAGAAGCCAGGTCATCCTTAGAAGAAGGTGATAAATCCTGAGCAAGACGAGAAGACATGATCAACTCAAGTGATCAGAGGTATAGAGCAAGGCCAGCTGTCTTTATCCTAGGCTGCTGAAGATACTTGAAGAGCTAAAGTGAAGAAGAGCTACTCTTGCGACTTGAGAAGCCAGGAGAAGCCCCCTTTGAGACTCAGGGTGGAAGAAGTCTTCAGTGGGATTCTGGAGCAGGCCAGTGGGACTCTGGTAACACTGTGGGACGCAGTATAAAGACCATCCTGTGGGACTGAGGAGAGATACAATGGGACTCTGTATCGACCATTGTAATACTAACAGATTATAATGGAAGTAACCATGTTGGGGCGTATAACCAACATGGCAAGGACGTAGGCCTTTGGTGCCGAACCTTGTAAATCCTTGTGTCATGTGCCTTTACATTTACTACATCACTCGAGGAAAGGCTGAGAGATACAAGAAGAGTGGATCGAGGCCTTAACAAGCCATAGAGGTTTAATTGATAAGAATCAATTAGTAAAAAGTTTTAAGGGATCACTGATTCACCCCCTCCCCCTCTCAGTGATTCACTCTGATCTGGGCACTTCAATTGGTATCAGAGGGAAGGTTACCTCTAAAATATCCAAGAGAGTCTATATGGAGTGCATATTTGAGGAAATGAAAGAACAGCCTCAAATGGAGATATCTGCCAAGACTCAGAAAAATAGAAAGAAGAAACAGGCCAAGAAGATGAAGAAAGCCTGTCCTAGCTGTGATAAAGCTGGAACAATGAAAGATATTCAAAGTGCTATCGAATATCTTCAGAAGATAGTCCCCAAGGAAGTGGAAATGTGTATAGCTATAGGCATCCTTGATCTTCAAGAAGAAAAATCACAGTTAGAAGAAGAATCCAATGCAATGGAAGATCAATTGGCAAAAAGGGTTGGCATAACCAACACTCTCAGAAAGCTGGTGAAGGCTAAAGATGAAACCATTTCTCTTTTCAATGAAAGATATGAAGACACTGCTGAAGAATTGCAAAGAATCCTTTCTGAGAAAGAAATCTTTGTGATAATGATCAAAGAAGTTTTCCATGCACTGGAGAAGTTGCACAAAGTGTCAATGAATGTCAGAGATGCTCAACTCGAAGACAAAGTCAAAATGGTGAAGGAGCTTGACAATTCATTGCTAGAAATGAATAAGGTGCATGAAGACCAGATAAAGCAGCTGGAAGAGAAATGGGAAGTAAGGCTAAGAACTGTTGAGGATGAGAAGAACTCCCTTAACATGAAATGCATAGAACTAGAGGTGATATTGAAAAATCTGCAATCACCCAAAGCTGAATCCTCCAAGTCAGCTGAAAGTAGAAATGTTGCTACTCAAGTGTTCTTTGAGAAGGATGATTCTAAAAGAAAGACATCCTCTAATGAAAGGTAAACATCTTCTAAAAAGAAGGTTCCATCCATACCATCTTGTACTCCTGCTTCTAAAAGTGTTTCTACTAAAAGTGCAGGATGGAATAATAATTCCAAACAAGCATGGATGAAGACAATGAAGAAAGAAAGCTCTCCTGAAGCAGCACAACAATTCAAGTCAAGTACCCTACAATCAGAAGGAATCAAAAAGTCAAGATTTGTTGGTCAATGTTGGTGTTGAAACAAATATGGGCATTGTGCAAAGGATTGTTGGTACAATCCACTGAATGCCAAAGCATAGAGGAATCCCATTCCTAGGGGGAGAAAGCCAGAGGAAAAGAAGCAACATCCACAGGTCCAGAGACATCTGTTTACTGCAAATAGATTTGGATTACTTGACAACATCTGGGATGATTGCAAAAGTGGTCAAAAAGATACATGTCAATCTCCAACTGTATCCAGAGCTCAAAAGAAGAAAAGATCACAGAACCTGGCTCATAAAGAATCCTTGGGAAGCAAACAGAGGAGAGGTGACAATGCTCCCAAGAAGATGTTGAAAAAGGAAGATAAGTCCTTGGAGTCTAAATCCAAGAAGGGTGATGCATCCAGAAGGACCTCCAAGAAAACATGCTTCTACTGTGGAAAGAAAGGACACACCATGGATCTTTGTGAACAAGCCATCGAATTAAATAGAAGTAGACTGGACTCAAAAAGACAATCAATCCAGAAGAAGTAGAAGGGATTGATTTAAAATAAACTGCCTAATAAAGGTAGCTTAACAGCATCAAAAGAACCATGTGGAATTTCCAGAACTGAGGCCACACTCCCATGTGACTTACTAGTCATATGGCCAAATCAGTTGCAACTTGCCAAAGATCTGCAAAGATCTGAAGATGAAGTTCTGGCAATTGATAAGGCAAAAGGGAAGAAGAATATTTCACATGAAGATGTGTTGAGATCCACACCAGCACAAACATCATTGAAGATCAAATGTGCAAGTGTGAAGAATGGTGAAAATGGGACATCTCGGTTGAGAGAATATTCTCAACCTTGTTGTTCATATTGATGAACCAAGGAGGTTCCATCTTATTCCCTTATACATCTGGTATTTACATGTGCTAACATTGCAGGGAATTGAAGATGATGATCATTCTCATCTGGAGAGTGGTTTGGAAAGAATGGAGTGCACCCCTTGAGGGGGAGCCAATCTGTAGAAGATGGGATTCTGAGATTTAATACCATCTTGAGAAAAGTGAAGGTATTCCAATCATACTTTCATCCCTTGTTTCTTAATTTTATTCATCATTTCAATTAAGGGGGAGTATTGATTGAAGAGAAATGGTTGAAAGGGGAAGCTTTATCATTGCACTGAACTTTCTAATGAGTTTTGTGAAGTATGTGCAGGATTTAGCAATTCATTGTTATATCTGAAAAATTTCAAACCCCTGAAGCATGATCTCACATGTACAGTGAATGTTGGACAGCAATGAGTACCTTGGTTACATCACTCTTGTTTTCTACACCGGGTTAACCCAAGTAGACTTAGAGATGATTTACTAAAGTTTCTTTGCTAAAGAAGAATATGTGACATCATCCCACTCTTAGTGCTTTTCAAGAAGATTCTATTCAAAGGGAGGAAGAGATATTTTTGGAAGAGAACCACACCACATCTTTGCATTTGATTTCCAATAAGGGGGAGAAAATATTGGGCACACATATTGACCCATTCATATGTGATGAAAGAGTGTATTGACAACAAATACAAAGGGGGAGATTGAAGTGCATTATGTGGCATTTGTTGTCAATGAGGCATGTTGTTGTCTTAGAATGAATGGATGTCAAGGAATGTCAAGATGTGAATGACAAAGGTTGTGATGGTGTTGGTGAGGAAAGGAGAATGGCCATGGTACTAAGAGGCATGTCACTTAGGAGATTCACTAAGTGACATAGGATGTTGTGGTTGAAACATTCTATATGAATATCAGACAATTGTAGAACTGATCTTAATGTTTCAATACTTGTATCAAGATGACACTAAGTTACACCACTTGAAGAATTGATGATGATAGAGTATCATCATTATGTCAGATGATTGTAGAACTGATCTTAATGTTCCAATACTTGTATCAAGGTGATACTAAGTGACAAAACTTGAAGAATGATGATGGAGCATCATTACATCAGACGATTGATGAGCTGCTCTTTAAGTTCCAAGAACTTGTATCAAGTAGATACCATGTCACAACATTGTTTGAAGACCATGAATTGTACTGACAATGCATGAAGAGATGAAGAGAGCCATCCAAAACTTCTAAGTGGATGAAGTGAGCTAAAGAAGTCCATGCACTATCACTTAGTGCATGTGAATATGAAGAAGATGCAACTTGATCTCTAATTAGATCAATAAAGAAATTTGAAGAATTATTTGATTCAGGAGCTCGGTTGATGAAGAACCATCGGGAATTCCATTCCTAAGTAATGAATAAATGTTGATGAGAATTGGAGGAATTCTAATGAAGCAGAATGGCTTAGAGGAAGAAGTGGCATTTGGCATTTTCACTTGGTTACTTTGTTTTTATACAAAGTCCTAAGTGTTTTACTTACCAAAACAAATAGCCACCAAGGAAGGCCAGCCGAGGGTCATCACCCAAGGCTCATGTGGGACTCGAGGTCTCCACGCCCATGGGGAACACTCAGGCCAAGGCAGTATATCCCTGAGGAAGGACGGTCGGGGCCGTGTATAAGCCCCGAGGCCACGCAGTGATGAAGCCCACGCAGCGTGAGCGCGAGGAGCGCGCCCGTGTGTGCATAGTGGGCGTATAGCGCTCCCGCGAGGAGTAGAGGTGGGCGCAAGAGCGTGCTCGCAGAGAGAACACGGTGGGGGGCGGCACCGTGGAGGTTGGAAGTTCAATCGAGGGGTTGCGACAGGAGATGGGTGATAAACCGTGGAAAACCGCGCTCTGTTTCGATGTGGGACGCGCAATTTTCACCGGGAGAGAATCCTGGCCGCTCGATCGATCGCGCACCAGATCTCGACCGCACGATCGATCCCGCGCGAGATCTTCTGATCGCGGCCGTCCGATGTCTTCTCAACTCCGCATCCGACGGATCCGAGGCGTCTTCTTCCTCGAGCTCAGCCGGAAGCCACCCGCGAGTTCCGTTCGAACCAGAGGCCATCTCGACGACGGTTCTTGAGCTCCCGGCCAGCATTGCCGAAGCCGAAGGCTCCATTGAGATCGTCCAGACCTACTGAACCTATCCATGCTTAAAAGTGGGCTTGCATGCAACGAGAGGAGAATTTGAAGTTCGGCCGAAGCAACCGAAGGTGAGAGGCCATTCGGTTTTGATGCTTTGCATGGATTGGGTTTAAAAAAGGCCATGCGTACGTTTCCATGCACATGCATGAAGAGGAAAATAATGAAGGAAAATAACCCGCGTGAACAGAGGAGAAAAAGAAGATTTCAAAGAATCTTAAAGATCCGAAATCTTCGGGAGATCAAAGATTTATCGCACGCGGATGATCCGAGACGTCTCTGCCTATAAAAAGAGAGGTGAGGCTCTCATTGTGCTTGCTGAATCTTTGTTGAAGATCTGAAGTCTCGCGAAGCCTCGGTGCTTAGCGAAGAACAGCCTGCGCGCACCACTTGTGTGGCAGTGAAGCCCGGAGCCATCTCTTTGGCTCTGTGTGTTTCTTTTGCACACCTCTTGCGCGAAATAAGGGAAAGGGAGAGTCCCCTGCGCGCTACCCCTTTGCGCGATAGGAAGGAGAGGTTGGGCAGCGCGACCTTGCGCGCTCCCTCTGTGCACCACGCCCCCTGCGCGGTAAGCACTTGTGTGCCCGCGGTGTTGCACCGTGAACACCCGAGGCAGTGGCCCTTGCACCAAGACCCTACGCGGCTATTGGAGAAAAGTATTGGCCGCACCCTTGTGCGCCACCTTGCCCCATTGAGAAGGCCGAGCCTTTGTTCTTGTGTGTCATGTGAAGGAACCCTATGGGGCAGTGTGTGTGCATAAGTGGAGAAGGACATATTCGGGTGTGTGTGCAAGAAGGGAAGGAAAGGCCGTAGCCTTGTGAAACCAAAGAAGACCCGAGGCCTTAGTGCATTTGTGCGTGCATTCTTGAAGAGTGAAGACCACCACACATTGTGTGTGTGTGCATTTGAAAAGAAGGCCGAGGATAGCTTGGGTGTGTGAAAAAATAGTGAAGGCCAAATACACACTCATTGTGTGTGTGCAAATCAAAGAACAAAGTTGTGTGTGCAAAACAACAAAGTGAAGTGGTCGAACCTAGTGTGTGCACTAAAAGTGTGTTCACCTAGAAGAAGAAGAAGAGGACTCAGACAACGTATAACACACATTTATGTGTGTAATCAAAAGGAATTAAATGTGTGAAGGAAAAGAAGAAAAGGTGTGTGCTTAAAGTGACTACACCCTTTGAGGGTTTATTGCACCAAGAGGAGAAAGAGGAGAGTGCATGCATGCATGCATGCACATGCACACGTGAACAAAGATAAATCAGGCTGTGTGCATTTGAGGAGTCCAAGAACAGGAGATCTTGAAGATATTGTGATGCCATGCATTCAGTGCATGAAGCTGACGTGATGTGAGACTGGACCAGACTAGAGTTAAAGATATCAGTTGTCTGAGCATTCAGTAGTTTAAGAGAGAAGCCAGGTCATCCTTAGAAGAAGGTGATAAAGCCTGAGCAAGACGAGAAGACCTGATCAACTCAAGTGATCAGAGGTACAGAGCAAGGCCAGCAGTCTTTATCCCAGGCTGCTGAAGACACTTGAAGAGCTAAAGTGAATAAGAGCTACTCGTGCGACTCGAGAAGCCAGGAGAAGCCCCCTGTGAGACTCAGGGTGGAAGAAGTCTTCAGTGGGATTCTGGAGCACGCCAGTGGGACTCTGGTAACACCGTGGGACGCAGTATAAAGACCCTCCTATGGGACTCAGGAGAGATATAGTGGGACTCTGTATCGACCATTGTATTACTAACAGATTATAATGGAAGAAACCATGTTGGGGCGTATAACCAACATGGAAAGGACGTAGGCCTTTGGTGCCGAACCTTGTAAATCCTTATGTCCTGTGCCTTTACATTTACTGCATCACTCGAGGAAAGGCTGAGAGATACAAGAAGAGTGGATCGAGGCCTTAACAAGCCATAGAGGTTTAATTGATAAGAATCAATTAGTAAAAAGTTTTAAGGGATCCCTGATTCACCCCCTCCCCCTCTATGTGATTCACACTGATCTGGGCACTTCAGAATCAACACACAACCCATTCCCTTCTCCGAAGCATCACTAAATACCACAAAAAGATCTCCACATGTGGGTAATGTGAGAACATGAATATTGATAAGAATCCTTTTCAAATCCTTGATGCTTTCTTCACATACATCACTCCATGAAAACTTTACTCCCTTCTAAGTTAGCTATGAAAGAGGGCTAGACAATCCTGAGAAATTGCTCCCAAATTGTCGATAATATCCATATAACCCTAAGAAGATATGAATATCTATTACTGATGTTGGACTTAAACATCCCTCAATTGCATTTGTTTTAGAGGTATCCATAGATATACCATTTCCTATGATGATATGGCCCAAGAATGAGACCTCCTTCAACCATAACTCACACATGTTGTACTTTTCATAGAGATTATTCTTCCCCAAGGTCTCCAGTATTATTCTTATATGCTCCTCATGATCCTCCTTGGTTTTGGAGTATATCATAATATCATCAATAATGACTACCAGAAATTTTTTGAGGTAATACCTAAAGACTATATTCATTATGTCCATGAAGATTTCTGGAGAATTAGTGAGTCAGAAAAGTATTTCTATGAATTCATAGTGCCCGTATCTTGTACGAAAAGATGTCTTTGGGACGTCTTCCTTCTTCACCCTTACTTGATAATATTCAT
The DNA here is from genome assembly GCA_963277665.1 of Viscum album. Taxonomy (NCBI): domain Eukaryota; kingdom Viridiplantae; phylum Streptophyta; class Magnoliopsida; order Santalales; family Viscaceae; genus Viscum; species Viscum album. Next base: position 296,925,269 of record OY728165.1, read on the forward strand.
ACTTGGAATCCACCTTGGAAAAGTATTGTTCCCCACGCAGCTAATCAAACAAGTCATCGATTAGTGGGATAGAATAATTGTTCGTTATCATGATTTAGTTAAGCTCACGATAATCGATGCAAAGACGCATTGAACCATATTTCTTCTTGATGAAGAAGACTGGTGCACCCCAAGGTGAAGCATTTGGGTGTATAAACCCATAATCGTGATTCTCTTGTAGTTTCTTCTTCAACTCATCATGCTCCACAACAACCATTCTATACTATGTCTTTGATATTGGAAATGCCCCAGGTATAAGAATAATTGATAATTCAACATCTCTTTTAGGAGGATGACCTGAAAATTCATCGAGAAACAGTTCAGTGAATTCCCTTACAATAGGTATGACTTTAAGGATAGTTTCCTCCTTATAATCAATCATCTAAGCCAAATATGTGTGCTTGTAGGGTAGTAATATCCAAACTTAAGGTGATGGAGCTAAATAAGATTCATCTTCCTCCTTGCACTTGTATAGAAACATGGGTGGATTCTCCACATGGAGTGTGATTTCCCTCTCATAGAAATTTTTATTGGCTCTATATAAAGAAAGACAATCCATGCCAAGAATTGCATAAAATTACACTAGAGGAAGTATGATGAGGTTCCCCAAGAAATTCAATCCACAAATTTTGACAGGGGAGGAGTTATATTTATGGGATGCAGTGATTTCCCAATTTTCCATACTCATCGACATCTTTACTACGATGATTTTTGGTGGTGCTGGGATTGTTTTGCTAAACATTTGGGATGTAAAAGTATGCGTAGAACCTGAATCAAAAAAAATTTCACTATTATTTAATGAATAACAAGCTTACATGTCACCCCTTCATTGTCGAGGTTCACATTAGTGGTAGTGATGGAAAATGATCTCCCTTGTTGCCTTGGAGGTTATTTGTTGCCTTCGAAAACTCTTGTCTTAGGGCACTGATTTTCAAGATAACCTGGTTATTTGTAGTTGTAGAAATGAACAATGAGTTTAGGTTGGAAGAGAGTATTCCTTTCCTCTGTTTCAGCCGTGGGTTTTTCTGGTCGGAAGTTAACAGCTAGGTGCCCTTCTCTTCCACACCTAAAGAATTTCCTCATCCCATTTAGGCAATTTTCTGGGATCTTCTTTCCGCACCATTGGAATGTGGGGTGGTTGATCTTCTTAGTACAATTATATTTTTTCCATTGGACCACCAACATTGAATTCCACCGTATGCTTCTTATGCCCATGATACCCCTAATATTCTTCGATCTCCATTTTGACCTTTGGGGCATATCAAAAAATTTTCTCATAGATTTTGAAGTCACGGATGACCACCACTTTCTGTAGGATAGGTTTCTGCCCATGAAAGAAGTTTTTAACCTAGAATTCAGGGGAAATGACTTTGGCTGAGGTGTATCATGCAGTCGTTGTGGAGTTTTACTTGTACTCTCTAACAAATTCGTCATAATTTTTCATGAGGGTAAGAAAGTCCCTTTCCATATTAAGTTGGAGGGTGCAGGGAAAATATTTATCCAAAAACATCTTCTAGAAATCCTTCCATTCCAGCACCTCGATCTCCTCCTCAGGAATCATATATTTGTTCAATTTCCACCATTTATCAGCTTCAGACTCAATATGATAAGCAGCTATAATAACCTTCTCTTGTTCAGAACATTTAAAGATAGATAAGTTCTTTTCAATTGAGTAGATACATTGGCCAGTGATTGAGGGATCTGACGATCCATTAAAAGTAGGAGGGCTTTGTCTCATGAATCTCTTGATAATGACTTCATATTTCATCGGGGGGGGGGGGGGGGTTGAACATTCCACATGTCCCATATTTCTATTAAAATAATCAGTTAACAGAGAGAGAATCATAACAAAGATATTGATTCCCACTCCCATCAGATTGGGCATCTCATTATCATAGTCATAACATCGATCTTCACAGCGATTCTTAGATCAAGTCTTCCAACTACCATCCATTGTCTAGAATTAACGGAATGTTAGGGGTTACACATAAATGGTAATATAAGGAAAAACTGATGACTTATAAAAAATTTAATTTTCTTAACTTATGAATCCATAAGCTTCAATCTATGCTATTCTTGATCTACATTCTGGCATATATTCTTAGGAGAATTTTTTATTTTCCTTAATAAGGGTTCATACTAAGAATGTGAATTTTCCAAAGCATTTCCCCGGGATGTTTCATTACCAAGAGAGTAGCAAGGCCCATTTTCATTCACCAGGTCCCGTTTGAGTCTAGGCCAAAGTGGTGTTTTCGGGTTTTACCCCTAGTATACATATATTCTATAGCCACCTCTACCTGCTCATATCCAGATAGGGATGTATTTTCCTGATAAACAACTTAATCAATACTCACCAACACGTAGTGATTTTTTATTATACATATTCTCATCTCTAAGTCTTCACTAGGTTTTTTAATCCTAATCCCAAAAATAACAAAACCTATCCTCTGATACCAACTATGACTACCCTACATTTATTAAATATGTAAACTTAATTTATTATATAAACTCTTCACTTGATAAAACATGGATGATAAAGAGGTTTAGTGTCTATGGGGCTTAGGATAATTACATAAAAACATAAAACATTAAATACAACATCTTTATTGAAAACATCCTTCACATGACTACTACATTCCCTCGTACATAGCATTGTATGGGATAACCTAAGGACATACATAAGAAAAGGGAGAGCTATAAATCCCAGTAAGGGAATAAACATGGAATAACATGAGGAATAATATACATGTTAGACAATAGGCATATCAATGGAGCACAAGTGAAAAATTAACATAAATGAATGATAAATCTTGATAATCATAACATGGAAATGTAGAAACAATACTTAATATAGAATTAGCATGAGCTAAGAATCAACACAAATGGAGCTTGAGTTAACACTAATTTTACATGAAGAATGAGTAAAATCTAATTTCATATTAATTAAAATGTGTCAACACCCATTACACATGATATATATTGATACTATACATTACCCAATGCATTGGAGCACTATCAGGGCGCACCCTTCTTAAACATTTCATTTCATGCATAAGTGTGCCCCATGGATAATACAACCTGGAATCAATCATAATAATTTATTACAAGATAAGTGGATGTGTAATAACTAAATTAATCTTTATAATCAAAATTTAAATGTTCATAATGGTTATTACCATTGATAGGGAAATTGGCATGGTATTCACTACACAATGATATTGGATTGAAAAAACGTAGTGCGATTTCGGCAACTTAACAGCGTGAGATAAGAACTCATAAAAAATGGTTGATGAGATAGAAATGGGTGTATCATAATTTTAACATAAAATGGATAGTAAGGGGGTCATATAGAAAATTTTCCAAACAAACATAATGTAATATAGATGAATAACACCAAATACTTACTTGGATGTAAATGATGTTGGAGAAATCCACCATGGAATTTCTTCATGGTAACATGTGAACATGGGAGGAATTAATTAGAGGTAATGGGGTATCCCATCATCCAAAAATAATTAGGGTAGTATGGGGGAGGTGTGGAATAATACCCCAATATTTTTAATTTAAAACAAAAGGTCGTAACAACTTAATGAAAATTGGACAAAAAATGAGAAAGGATGAAATACCTTACTTGGAAGTGTGACCCCAAAGGCCTGGGAGGGGCTTGAGAGGGGCTTCTTGGAAACTAGGGACACCTTGGGAGGATTATATTGAGAGGATGTAAGGGGTTGGATGAACTCCAATGGCTTTGAGTGAAGATTAAGTGGGAGAATGGGTGGGTTTATATTGGAAGGGAGAGGGAAATATTTATTATTTAGGTTTGGGACACCACACATTAAACTAATAAAAAACTCAAACCATCCCATGGTTTTTGCTCATGGTTTTTAAAAACATTTATTAAAAATAAATATTTTTAGGCCAGTATCCGAAAATCTTAAAATAATAGGTTTTCATATGTGTAAGTGAGTCACAATCACAAGGAAAAATAGTTTAAAAAGAAAAAATGTTTTATAAGTCTTAATGGGTCCACTAAAGCTTTGTAAAATAAATCAAAAAACCCAAAATCAGATTATATTAATGTTAAAACATATATTGGCCGAACATAATGTTTATAATATTTTATTACATCTCAATTAGATCATTATGATGTCATAAAGCATAGTATATATTTAAATAGTATTTAATTTTTACCCAAAAATTCAACTATCTCAGAAAATTATGAAAACTTCACCGTTGGATAATTTAAATATACTGATTCCAAAAATATCATTATTTTTATCTAAATTATTTTATAAAAACTTTAATATTTACTTTTAAAATAAATACTGACATTTATCGAAAATTCATGGCTTTTGAAAAAAACAGGTTTCAAACCATAATAAAAATTACAATTGCATTCAAAAAATTATATGATAATTTATATTTAATAAAATTTAATTTAATAATAATAATAATAATAATTTATGAAAATATTATTTAATTCAAAAATCCATTAATTCACCAAAATAGATTTCTTAGATGAATATTAACTAAAAATACAATTTGTGCTTTTAAAACTGTTTACAAAGTAACAATAATAAAATGAATGCACATTAGTTATACAAAAATAATGTACATAGGCATAATTCTAGGGTAATATTACATAAAACCTTATAATACCCCTATATAACTGAAGGGTAAGGTGTGCGATGGTGACAAACTCTTGGGCTGGCTCGGATAACATCGCTTGTGTAGTAATTTCTATTAACATCCACTTCTCCCGTAGTTGGTTCCCCTCAAGCTTAACGTGTTCATGCTCGGTTGGGGATTTGTCAAGAGAGAATCCAAATGATTCCACCTCCTTTCCGAGCTCTTAAAAATGGTCTTCATATGGGTCAAGTCTATGAGATGAGTTCATCACATCCTTTTTCTGAGTAAATTGGATTTGTTAAAGCCTTATATTTATACTAATCATGTGATCACTATTCAACGAATATATTAGCAATAGTCACAATTCATACTGGTATTTTAAAATCCAGAAACATCAAACCAATGAAGTTCAAAATTTATATAACCATAATAAGACATTTAATTATATCCATAAGAATTTCCATTAAATAATGTTTTGATCGTTATAAAGGATCTACAATATCAATAAAAGAAAACATATATTCGCTTTGTACTACCATTGTCCACTGATGAATCAACTGAATATTTTTTAATGTCTCCTAAAAAATGAATGGTCTAACCAAAGTGCATTAACTAACCTCCATCAAACACAAATGAGAGTTACACGGTCATCCATACAAGGAATCAAAAGGTTCCATTTTGATATGGGACTAGTAAAGATTCTTAAAAGATAACTCTACCACCCCCAAGAGATCATCCCAAGGGCCACTGATGTGAAAAATAAAGACACAATGAAAATAATCAATAATATGTACTTCTATTTCTATCTGTCCATCTAAATATAGATAGGAGGCCATGTTCAAATGAACCTGAGATCCCAGTGCCTCCTGAAGGCCTCTCCAAAAGAGAGGAGTGAACATGGGATCCTTTTCTGAGACTATAGATGGTGGTACTTCATGTAAACATGAAATCTATTTCACATAGAGACATCCCAAATCATCATCATTAGTTGTCTCACAAATGGATATAATGGGATATGACTTGGACATACTATCAATCACAACGCATTTTACATTATTCTTTCTTTGGCTATGAGGAATCCCAACAATAATGTCCATACATCACTCATCCAACATCCAATTAGGTACTCGATGTGGTTGAAGCCAACCTAAAGGTTTCTAATACTTAACTTTCATTTTATGGAATATATAGAAATTAGAGACAAACTAAACAATGATTCATCTCTTTAATCACCGCCAAAACTACTACCACATGTTGTAGATTATATTTGTGGTTCTTGAGTGCATATCCTTATGAGAGCTATGAAAATTTCCCGACACATCATTCCATGATGATAATGGTAAAAAAGATATACTGATATTATTAAATACCCCCTTTATAGAAATACTAATGGGAAACTGTCTCCCCACCATAAAGGGACTCCATAGTACTACATAACTCATCATCGAGATGTTGGACTTGGAGAATAACCTCAAGAAGAGACAATTTCAACTAACAGCTATCTAGAGAATCCCCATCACCTTACTCCAAAAGTCTAATATAAAACTTTGAATAATGAGACCTAAAATTGAATTCTTCTGTTGATTTTTTTCACTACCTTGGTTGGATGTTTCATGCTCAAAGAATCCGCAAAGAAATTTCTTTTCCCCCAGTTATAGGAGATGTCAAAGTCAAAATTATGCAGGTACTCCAAAAAAAGCCTCAGCAGAAGATTCAATAATTTTTGGGATAAAATATAACTCTGTGTTTTGTTTTCTCAATACATTATAAACCATTATCCAAAAAGGTAGAGCCGCTAACTATTAAGAGGGGGCATCACATTGGAAGGTTACAAGTCATGGGTAGGATAATTATTCTTATGTGGCCTAAGATGGTGAGATCCATATGCTACAACATGTTTATCCATCATTAGAACAGAACCCAATCTAGAACCTGATGCATATCAATAGACCTTATAGCCTTGCATGTATTCATGAAGAGTTAACACTGATTTACTAGTCATCAGATACTTCATCTTAGAAAAAAACACCTATATTTATCATCCCTCACAAACTACACCAACTTTGAAGTAAGTGTACTAATTGGAGAATCAATCTTCAATAAGTCCTTCACATACCTGTGGTAATATTCGACTAAGACAAAGAATCTATGGTTCTTGCAGAAATTTTGTTGTTGCTCCCATGTCATAACAGACATAAAATTTGAAGGATCAAGTGATAAAAACTGTTTAGATACATCATTCCCAAAGAACTTCGCTTCTGGAATTCATAAATTACATATTGAATGTTTGGAATAAAAGAGGTTATTTCTTAGGAGTTTCAGAAATATTATCAAATGTTTCACATGAAACTCCATGGAGTCTCACTAAACACGATTTTCATCTACAAAGTCCCCTAAAATGGTATCCACATACTCAAGGAATATCTTGTTCATTATGTCCAAAAAAACTGAAAGAGAATTTATTTAACTAAAGGGAATAAAAAGGTACTCAAAGAGTCCATACGAACTTTGAAAGGTGGTTTTTGGGTTGTCAATTTTTTTATCGTCAACTGATGGAATCTGGATTGAAGGTCAATATTTGAAAACCACTTTTCCCATTTATTTGATCAAACCTATCATAAATCCTTTGAAACAATTATTATTTTTATCGTAAATCAATTGAACTATTGATAGTAAACACCTATAAGAAGTGAACCATCAGCCTTATTTTAAAAGAGGACTGGGGTGGATAATGGTGACACACTTGGATGAGTAAGTTCATTTTTAAGAATATTTTAGAGTTGAGACATAAACTCTTTCAGTTCTGTTAGTTCCATGAGGTAATAGGGGATAATGGCCGGTTGAGTATCATGAATTAATTATATATAAAACTCAACCTCGCTCATTGATGGATGAATAGATGAATCTAATGGGAACATGTTGGAAATATCAACGATAATTGGAGGAATATCATCACCCATTGAATCTCCCTCATGGTCAAAAGAAAACATGGATATAACATTACACAACTCTGGATAAGATGGCATGGATCTTCTTGAATGTGGGAGCCATAATCCTTGAAAAAAAAGATTCACACCACTGGTTATAGTATATTATACACATAAAATATAAAAATAAACATCAGCTTTGTTGGAAATGATCCAATCCCTCCTAAATATGACATTAACAGATTTCATATAATGAACAAGAAAACTCCCAGCTATCCCGATATATGATAGATAGAAGACACATGAAGGACTACAAAGACCCAACTCTCTCTTAATATCAAGGGGTGTAGTAATACCAATTTCAGATATTATTTTCTTTTATGTATATTTTTTAGGTTAATGATATGGGTTGAAATAAAAGAGGTTGAGGATCTTGTATCAAAAGGAGTAGTCAATAATGGTAGAACAATGGTAATAGTACCTCTCACATTTGATAGAAACATGTATCATTACTCTGTAGAATCATCCACTACGTGAAGAAGATTCATTCCAAATGCCTGTTGTTGGAACCATTTTATTGTTGAATAATTTTATATCCTCGTAGTTTAAGGAGGAGTTAATGATCCTACCCCACTATATAGATTATTATAGAAAGAATAACATATACAAGTTCTATGAACATCTGTTGGAGGTACATTTCTTAGGATGCTTAGTGAAATACTTCCTAGAATGTCCTATGTTACGACACTAATATCAATTCAATAAACTTAATATAAATTCAATCAACATCGTACATGAATGTCTTGTCCCACTACATGGAGTTTAGTTGATTTAATAAAATATGCATGTTCCCTGAACATCCACAAAAGCTACAATTCTTGGGCGCCTTAATGAAAAACCTCATAGAATGTCCTTCCCTACCACAATAATATAAATTCAATATAAATCCTCTTGTATTTTTATGAGGTATGTAATTAATCTTCCATTGATAATTTTCATGAGTATTATCATGCTTCTATTTTATGTTGACGGAACCAAAAATTCCACTAAGAGAAAAAGGAACACTCGTCAATACTGACAAGGTGTCCATGTTTATCTCAACCATCATGTCCTTATCCAGTACATCATCAAAAGTGGGAAGATTCATCATCCAAAAATAAAAAAATATATATGATCGAAGAACCAAATTGAGCCATCATGCCTACATCCTCACATTAAATACAATCTTAGGAGAAAACTGCACAAACATAGAAAAGCAATTTGAATACTCAGTCATGATACTGTCAGTCTGCTAAATCGTTAAAAACTCCCCAACATTATCCAACACCATGGACTCTGGATAGAACTAGATGGTGAAAATAACCTTGATGTCTTTCCATTGCAGGCCCACATGTTTTCCTTTTATCACCATTACATCCCACCATCTCCTTATTAGTCCTTCCAACATGAAGGTGCCACACTTCACCCTAATCACATCTAGAATATCTAAAAACATGAACACACATTCTATATTTCCCAACCATTCCTTATCAAGTTGGGGATCATTGGATCCTTTTTAGACTGGTGGATTCTAGCAAAGTAATTCTTGAGTATGATTCCTAAGAAAATACCCCTGAGGATCCATTCCTGGAACATGATGGGAACTAGAGGTGGATCATGTTCGAGAGAATGGACAATGAGCACAATCATCTCAACTATAATCGAACCAAAAACAGGATTTGATTGCTTAGGTTCAGAACAATCGTATTCTTGACTCCGATTTTGAAATATTCTTGGAGGCATGATGGTTCACAAAAACAAAAACAAAAGGAATACATTATATTAACTCTCAAACTGAGTATGACGAGAAAATATTCTCATAATTAGGGAGAAACATGATTTGTATTTATCTCTATCGAAATCTCAAAAGGGAAAATAATAGAACTAATCAACAATAAATCATTCTATAACCATGGAGGGTTACTTATGGTTTATTGGAGTGAGTCCAGGAAATCAATCATAACTACCTCCCAAGTCCCAACCATATTTCAGTAAATGCATACTAACTTCTTAAAAAAGGATCAACACCAACCTATGATACCAATTTTTCATGATCTATCCTGGGTACCCTGGTATCTCAATAACTAATATGTTACATACATAACCCAAAGTTAATTCTCGATCCCCATGGGTTGGAGAATATAAGCTAGTATCATAAAACATACATGTGGGAATGATTTATACCTCAATAATGTGGAATAAAAATATAAAATATAGTAATCATATCAAAGGAAAACTCTAATAGGAGTAATGTACCAAAATACAATTCGGATTAACATAAAATGTACAAAAACATATGTATATAAAACAGATAAAAAACCACAATGTTTGAAAGGAAACAAATCCACACATTCAAATCTCAAAATCTATATCCACCTCCACGAGATCTATTCCCTTTTCTCGTGTTTGGAAGGAGAATTTCTACAATCACCAATATGAAAAAGCTGTGTGTGAGCCGAATCACAAAAGGACACCACCAATGATTCTATAAAAAATTCCATACATGGATTATCCAATGAAAAAATTTCAATTTTAAAAATAAATAGGTTTGTATATTCAAAAACATAATAAAAAAATCTATATAATTTCAAAATAATGGAAAAGAAACGCAAAGCACATGCCTTACAATGCACAGGATGAAATGTTTCTAAAACAATGGCTTATGTAAGAAATTTATATACATTAGTTTATATATATATTAAGTATGAATGTAAATTAGTTAAAACATTGTCAGGCATTTATATCACAAATGTAAATATAGAAGCATGCAACCTGGTCACCTTCCAAAAGGTGTGATTGTATTAACCAGCTATAGGATTTCACACTCTGTAAGTGAGCTCATAAAAATGTGTATAGACCCTTCACTATGACACTAGCTAAATAAAACCTATCAATGACTTGTCAGGGATGTGACCCACTACATATATTTTTTATAATGTTGTAATAGAGTAGAGTGTATCCAAAGAACTCACTAATTATGTAAGGAATGCATTCACTCTTATATGATGGTTGAAATATTTTAATACCATTTAGAATATGAAAAATCCCATTATTCCATTTCAAAAAATTACATTTATATCCATTTAAAACCAAAATATGTTCTATTAAAAAAACATGTCTATTTCACAAGATAAATCCACTTGATTTCTATCAAATCATTTTAATCCATTCTCTTATTTGAAATTAATTCAAAACTAATTCCATCCATTTCACAATTCCATTTCACAATTAAATTCAACAATTTAATTGAATAAATTTCCATCAAATCCAAAATTTAAATTTATTTAATTTAAATTAATACATTTTCAACAAACCCACCCCAATTAAACAGAATTGGGGGTTTTCCAAATTTCTATGCCAAAACCATTTCAAATATCCCAATTCATTAGAATTGATTTTTATTAAATAATTTGAAAGAAATATTGATCATTTAAATTTATATCAACAGTTGAAATAAAAATGAATTATGATGGTAATAAATTTAGTAAATGAAGAACGAACCACCTAACACTTTCATATAAATGAATTTCGCAACGCCTCCCATCAACACGAATGAAGGCGAAGGAGTTATTAAAACACAACAGCGATGGAAGACCCAAAACCACATGAAATAGATCCGTCAATACTAATATTAAGAATTGAAACACAATATATGTGGAAGATAGGAACATGAAGAATAAAAGAAAATGATAGAGGTACCTTATCCAAGATTCGCACTACTAGAGAAGTAGTTATCAAAGGATGATCCAATCAAAACCAAAGGAGGGGAGCCTCTGAAAAATTCCTAGGAAGGGTCTTGGGTCAGGATCTAGGAGGTCTGAAATGAAATGAACCGAGAAGAAATGCAGATTTTGGATTTTAAAGTTGAACATAGGATGGATCATGACATGTACCCTAGAGACATGATGTGTATTCCACGTTGGAAAAGTTTTCCGAAAACCCCTATTATCACATTAAAATCTAAAATTTGACCCATAAATGATGTTTACCTAAGGGAAACGACGTGTACCATATAATGAAATGATCTCTTTTTTTAGGACCTGAATCTAGCACCGAGTAGAGGACGTGTACCCGTTCTGCAGTCTGCAGTAAACACATAGAAATACATAAAAGAATTTTTAACTTAAAGGTAACATAGAGAAGGAGTAAAAAAATACCTGATCAAGGTAATGGGATGTTACATGGTTGGTTACATGATAAACGAAAGGAGGGTGGTTCCGTGATAAAACCAAGATGTGTGAATATGTTTTAACCTCCAATTCATTGGGTAAGGATGTTAGAAATATGGATCTTCCATTTAGTGACATGTATGGAAGTAGTTCTTATGGCTATCCCATTTAGTGATATGTGTGGAAGTCGACTGTATGGTTATTCCATATCATTATGTTTATGTCCCAAGATACTCTTATATGTTATATGATTCATTCTATGGGATTTATGGTAATCCTTTTGTTCAAAAAGGATAACCAATGAGATTATATTTAGTGAAGTGTTCTACGACTTCTTAAAGGTGATAAGTATTACATTTTGATAAAATATTCATGGTATAATTTTTTTTCAATACTAATAGTTTTTATTCAATATATATCCCTTATAGATATTTTTATGCTCATCTCATGTTTTGAAATGTTTTCCACAAGACAAAAATATGAATAACGTCTGGATGGGTCATGGAAAATCATGTTGTTTAAAAAAGAAATGATCCACGATTATTTTAAAGAAAAATTCTATTTTAAGATGAAAATTAGATAATGAGTAAAAGTGTCTACTTTTTATATTTTATTAGTTATTTATGAGTTATTTCATAATTATATAATCCTCTAAATATGAAATTATCTTCACTGTTATTACAAGTTAAATAACTGACATAACTAAATATTATGTATTGATTATGTCGTGGCCTTATATTATATATAAATTTCGTATTAAAATAAATTTAGGGATTATGAGATCTGGTAAAAAATATAGTAACATTCTCTGTCTATTATTTTTGTTCAATATTTTTTATATATCATTTTTATATCAATGAATATTGGATAAAAATCAAAGGAAGATTTTAAATAACATTCTTATCTATTTCTTATGATAAGTTTGAAGTAATTATTACAATTTCATGTCTGGATGATTTTACAAACTTTTCTAACATATAACTCACTTAAAATAAATTGTTTGAGATATCAAACAAAACCACTATACCTCTATACAATTGTTGATAATAGTTAGTTTTTAATCAAATATTAATTTCGCAACATTCAAATATTTTCACTAATGGTAAATATTATCACGAAATATTTAGACAGTTTAGGTTATAACAAGATAATGAAGAATATGATGATTTTGAAAATGTTGCTGATGCAGGAGACCCTTGCACATCCAATTTATATTTGATTTTAAAATATATTCTTTTTGAAAATACCTATAGTAATTTAAAAGGACCATTGATTGAAACATTCTAATCAATCTTGGAATAACTGTTTTGTAAAATAAATTACAATATGATGTTTTGAAATTAATTATCCTTCATGATTATTTTCAAATAGAAATTATTTAAAAAAACCCATACCAACCATGTTATACAAGGTGTATTTGGAAAAAATAAAGGATGTAATTTTGAATAATATCTATATAATTATTTAAATTCATGGTCCTTCTATCTAAATGAAAAAATACTAATGAAACCAGCTTGTCATCATATAAGGGTACAATGTTCTTTATTTTGGGAATAACATTATTATATAATTTGGAGGTAAACAAATGTTAATATATATATGACATCAAGGATTAATATGTTTAGTTCATTATGAGTTGGGATGAAAAATATATGTATAACCCAATATTTGTTGTTAAAACCTTTTATGGTCATTGTTTGGGTTTTTAAGAAAGGGGAAACTCGCAAGATTGGTCACAACCCATTGCATCTAGTAAGTTCCCTGTTTTCGAACAGAAAACCAAACGGAGAGTAGGGTACATTGCCAACCACTATCTTACAAGAAGACCCAAGTTATTATGTCTTTAACTTTTTAGTAAAAAAACATTATCAAATAAGAATATGTTGATTTTGTGAACATAAGTTTTATCAAATGGATATATGAATTTTAGGAAAATGATTTGGAAATTTAAGAGAGAAATTTTATTTTGGATGAAGTTCACTATATTAGGACCCCGTTGAGATAAAGATAAAAAAACTATTGAATTTTATTTTGAGTAATTATGGTTGAATAATTTTTTGGATAAATATATGATTAAATAATGGACTTATGGTGATTTGGGTTATTTATGGTAATGATTAACATATTCAATAGAAAATGGGATTTTGGGAATTATTTTTTTGTATGAGATATTTAGATGGATCTATTTTATTTGGAGATACAAGTTAAAAGTTATCATTGAAGACTATGTGATTGAATCTTTATGAATTTTTGGTTTCAAAATTATTTTGTATTTTTTTTGGAATTATATGGAATTTCTTTGTTCAAGGTACTATGTAGAACTTGGGTATTACTGTTTCATTTTGGATATTAAAATTGGTCCTCCACATTATATATAATTATTTTTTGGGGGATTACCTGATCATTTACTAACCAATTTTTATTTGGATAATTTTTAAAGACTATATAAATATATAATTAATATTTTTTAAATTATGTGATTATCTAAAATATTATTATAGATCTTTAGGTGTTACCAAGCCATCTTGAATTTTATTTTTTTTAGAAAAGATGAGTTTGTGAATGAAATTTTTTAAAGGATGAAACATGACACGACAAGTAAGAATGATTTTTTATTATCCTAGTCACCCACGTAAATAAATTCCTCATAATTATGAAAATGAAAATAAATATAATTGTATCTTAAATTTTCTTACTAAAAAATCATTGACCATTTAACTCATCACATGTTTGTTCGTTTATTCTTGTTAACTTTCTCTTGATCATGTTTTCTATAAATCTCTATCTTTACAAAATGGTTAGTTTTTCTTCAATATCCATGTTTTCCTACCTGGAATATTATTTTGTATTTACTCATCTGAAATTTTAAATTATCCTTCATTCATTTAAAGTGGTATTTTTATTATCACTTTATCTGAGGAGGGATTTTCAATCTTGTTACCGAGCCCAATTTCACAATTTTGTGGAAAAATTTTCCAAAAGGGAAGAAGGAAGAAACATACCATGTATTTATAGAATAATAAATATTATAATTTATTAGTATTTATAAATACGATATTAATATTATTTTAAAAGAGATGATTGGTTTGATAGTTTACTCGACACACAACAATGGGTTTCCTTGAAATCATATGTTGAACAAAAACATCTATTATACAAAAAAAACACAATAATAATATTATTATTTTAAATGGTAGTTAACGAATAGTAATTTTATTTGATGGAATGAATATAACTAACTAAAATGTGATTGCAAATTTCTAGTAATTTGTTTAAAATCTATCCAATAAATTTCTGTTGCTTAAATTGAGAATAAATCCATTTTTTATATTAAAATATTCTAATGTTTTTAAAAGGTAGTTTTACCACCCTTTGATAGAGAATCCTTTTAGAATCTAGTTTATATAACTTTTATATGTTCAGTTATACAAAATATACATCTTAAATATAATTTTGATTTCAAAATTTACTTTGGATTAAATTTTAGTATTTTTCTGATAAAATTGACATTTAAATGAATATTGAAAAATAATGTATTTTAATTCAAAACCGACTTCTCATATAATTTATTTACATTGATAGATTGACCTTTTAATAGGGTTCAAATTGTAAATGGATTTGTTTTTATCATTAAATCAGAATTTGTTCATATGATGTAATATTACAATAAAATCGGATATAAACACATGTCATTCTTTTGATAGTTTTTACTTCTTGAAAACTCATTTTCTAGTTTTGACAATGTGAGTTAATTTAAAATTAATATCTTACAATTATATGTTTTGAAATATGAAAAATTTATTTCATATAGGGAATCAAAAATTCCAAATTGTGTAAATAGGTTCCTTTTATTTTTGGACATTATTAATAGTAACATTAGTAATTATTATTATTTTTCCATCGTTAAAGTGTAAATCATGTAAATTAGGGTAAAAAATAATAATATTTTAATATGAAAAATATTAAAAAGTGTCAATTTTCTATTTTATGAGATATTTACTACCATGATCATCCATGAGTATATTTCATTACCCCATGGAGACACTTGGGTGTGATAATGACATGTTATAATAATTAATTTTAAATAAAGAGAAATAAAACATAAACATGTATCTTTTTGCTACAACAATATTAATGTGGTGATATATAATTGATTTCCTTGGATAAAATAGTAATTAAAAATAATAAAATATTTCAAATGAAATTTTATTTAATTTATAATTTTTAGACATTAAATAAATAAATTCATTTATGACACAATGATGATGCATTGACGACCTTATTAATGAAACATTCAAATCAATGATTTTATAAATATTAAAATAAGTGTAAATTGAAAATTTTTATGACATAAAAGAATATTATAGATTATTTAATCATGTTATAATTGGGATAATGTAACAATTATAATGAATTAGGTTGTCATGACTTTAACAAAATCAATTATTAAATACTATCAAAATTGTCATAAAAGAGTTTTTAAAACAAATACGCTTTTTTAAAGTGATATAATAGTAATAAAAATATTTTATTCAAAAAAATGTATATCTTAAAGTAAAAAATAAATTTAATTATCAGTATTATCTCCACTAAGCATTTTATGGTATCCATATCGACTATATAGTGTAAAAATTCAAGAAGGCGTGGTAAGATGTAATTTATTTATCTAATTGTTAATTCCAAAAGATAAGGTTAAATTTTGAATGTAAACATGACTAAAACCTTTTTATTTGGAGGTCATATACACATACTAATCATAACCTCAAATATATATAATTGGATCTATTATAATGTGAAAATAAATTTATAACAAAATAGTATTTGAAGACATTCATAAAGTGACTCTCCTCTTTCTTATAAAATGTCACCACCTCAACCCACATACTCACACATCTCAAGACCCTTTGAAGGCCCATATTCCACTCAAATAATCTCAAAACATCCCTACCTTACTCCTATGATCCCTACCATGGGTATAAATAAAACTCAAGGAATCCTTTTGTCTCAAATAAAAAAGAGTTACCTAATTTAGAGGTAACGCCATATCTAAAGATCCTTTCATTTATTTTCTTTCTCCAACCCCCAATACTCTATTTATTTCATTATGTTATTAAAAAAAATATAATAAATAATAATTTACATTGTTATTATAGTATTAAGACCAATACATACACAAACCACCATCTAATGGATATAGAACATACTATTTCTGTGTACAATGAACTACTACCTCAAGAAACGATGATTATCCAATTTTCTCCTACCACTTCTCATGGTGGCCATTATGATGGAACTGTATTTAAATTTAATATATAATATATTTATATTTTCTCTATTCATATGTAATTTCTATTTATATCATACCTTTATTCTTTCAATGTTGTGTAAATACAATAATTTTGTATGAGGGAGAGTGGACTACCGCCCACCAAAGCGATGTGACTCATTCCCACTAAACATAAAATTTATAAAGAATGGATATTTTAAATATATATTATAAAAATAAGATAAAAATAATACTATTATTATAACATAGATTTATATAACTTTGTTATTTTTCTTTTAATATGACAAATAAATGAATCTAGCATTCATGTGTACGTACAACCTACCATCTTCGTGAACGATGCATTTCATTTCATATCTCAAAATATTTTGGATAATTTGAATATAGATACTTGATATATATGATATGTAAGTAATGAATAATATTATAGATATTATGTAATTTTTACAATATGGACAATTTTCATCGGAACTATTTAATTTTCAATCAATTATCAAAAAACCTCTGTTATAAACATAAAAGACTATGTAATTTTTATATATTGGTAATAATTGATAAAAAAGGAATAATAAAAATGAAAAATATTCTCAAGAATGAAGAAATCAACCTATTTTTATTATTTAGGAACGTAATGATTGTACGTGATGAGTCAGACTCAACATAAGGGAACTTCTTAACCCAATTTCCATTCTTTGGGTTGATCATATACTTCGTCATTATGTCATGATATAGTTATGTGAGAAATGAATTTAGGTATTATATTTTATTCATACTTTATTTATGGGTATTTATTGTGAATACACATAATCTATACATTTTATTAAGAATATGTTCTTTTTTAGTTAAATCTTAAATCAATATCATTTAATTGAGTAAAACATCCATGTAATTGGGTTTGTTTTTTCAATAATATGTGTAAATGACCTATGATTTTTTTACACTGAATATCCACTTATATTTGGTTTAGTAATATTTTTCACACATATTTATTTCTTTTATTTATCCTTATTATAATGATGTGATATTTGAAAGTGACTTTGTCTTAATATCCTTTCATTGAGGCTTATTTTGATAATATACACCTCATTCATCTATATGGTTTATAATCAACCCCTTGAAGTTTAATTTCAATCAATGAAAATTTATTTTTTCAACAATGCATTGAACTAAATGACAAAAATGAATGTTTTTGCTATATGTGTCCACAATGAATCCTCCTCCTCCATAACCATTATTGGATATTTGGATTAAATGAAAAAGAAATTCCTTATTAACTGTTTGGGGTCTTGGTAATGAAAATGGTTATGAATGTGGAATTAATATTTGAATATCTTAAATTTTTCTCTTGTGATTTCAAATGAAATTTTATGAGGGAAATGATGATAATTTCAATCTTTTATGTTTTATTATTATATAATGGTAGTTGGACAATTGATGTGTGGTTATTGTATAAACCAATGATAGGTGGTTATGAGATAAACCTAGGATGGGTGGTTCTGTGATAAATAATTTATTGTTGGTTAAATTATAACCACCAATTCATTGGGTAAGAAGTAAGAAATATGGATATTCCATTTAGTGATATGTATGGAAGTCGACCGTATGGATATTATATTTACAAATATGTATGAAATTTGGTCTTATAAATATTACATTTAGTGATATGTATGGATGTCAGAAACATGGTAATTCTATTTATTTATTTCTATATCCCATTTTACCATTATATATTATATGTTTCTTTCTTTGAGAATTATGGAAATATTTTGGTTAAAAAAGGGCAGCCAAAGAGCTTATTTTCAGTGAAGTGTTTTTTAATTTCTTAAAGGTTAATAAAACTAATTTATGAAAAAGTATTATTAGTTTTTATGTTTTCACAAGACTAATAGATAGTATTAATTATGTATACCTTTCTGAGATTTTTATGATAACCTAGTGTTTTGAAATGTTTCCCACATGATATAAAGTAAAATAGAGTCATGGAATGGATCAAGGAAAAGTCATATTGTTTAAACATGAAACAAAAAATGTCACTTTTTAAATTGTTACTATTATATCGAACAATATTTGATAGTGATTATATGTGTATACATGTAATATTTAGGTTGTTATGTATGAGTTATGACCAACTTATCTATATAAATAAACCTAAAAAGATGATCTATGTGATTAAAAGTCAAATATTTGACTTAACTCAATAGTATGTAATGTTTAATGTTGGTGTATTATATGGTTTCATCATTCCTTTTGAATTATCTATCTCTAAATTAACATAATGACATACCAAACACCATCAGATATACTCTACAATATCCATCTTCATATTTTCACACGAGAAGTGTTCTCAAAGATCACTATACATAATTGAACATCCATGATAGATATAGAAATTTTAGATATCATCATTATCCAAGAGATCCATTATTTTCTATTATTATGAAGGGACACAAATATTTGATCCAATTTTAATAAAATCACCATATTTGATACGTAAGTTCTTTATATTTAATTCCATTATAACTTCCATTATATTTTTATATCCAAATCATCCCTTCCTGCCTCATAAATATTCTATTCGATTGGTGGTGGGGATATCATTTTAGAATTGTGGATATATTCTTTACTATTGTGATTTCTAAATAAATCATTTTAATATCCATGATGATTTAGTATTTCTAAATACAGATAATATATATAGTATAATGGACTTTTTATCTAAGAGAATCACATATGTTGTTGGCCTTTTTCAAATAGTATTGAATAGATAAATAATATTCCTTAACTATATCAAACCATATATATTGATTCATATTGAGATAATCCAATGTAAATTTATAATTTGGACTATGTTTATCAGAATATATGTCACGCATCTCATGATTGTGTTAGTGTCGCCAAATATTAATGGAAAATATCATAGCTTCTAGCTCCAGATCACATGTCGGGTAGTTCTTACCATGAATCATAAAATTATGTGATGTTTAAGCAATCAAATTATAATTTTACATGATTAAATAACTTAATTCCTTCATCAATTCATCACTATATACAAACAATATTTCTAAACATTTTCATTGTGATAGTACATGTGCATTGATTATCTTGTTCATGATTTCCTTGAATCATTTCATTCCATCATCCATCGATAAATACATTACACTTTTCACTGTTAACATAAATTGTCGGTTTGAAAAGAACAATAAAAATCTCAATAAATGATGATATTAACTTTATATTCTATTAAAAGTATAGATTTTTGTGACACTAATAGGTCTGGGCCTTTTCATTAGTTACCACTGTCTTGGAGGGGTCCCTAGATATTCCATCACTTCTGATCACATGCCCCATAAATGTTACTTACCCAAAAAAACAACCTTCAAGAACATGGAAGACAATTTATTATTCCTTAATGATTCCATCATAGTCAGTATATTTTCCTCATGTTCTTCCTTTCTCTTGGAGTAGATGAGAATATCATTGATTAACACTACCAAACAAATTTCAATGTAGTCTCTAAAAACTCTATTAGTCAAATCCATGAACACTTTTGGGGAATAAGTATGTCAAAAGGGAATCAATATGAAGTCATAATTCCCATTCCTTTTACATAAATAAGTATTCTAAATATATTCCTTCATCACATTCAGTTGATGACATCATGAATGAAGATCCACATTTGAGAGGTACTGGGCTCCTTGTAGTTGATCAAAAATGTAATAAATCCATTGAAGAGTATACTTTTTATATCTGCTGATTTTATTGATAAACCAATAGAAAATATATTTCCACATTGATCAATCTATTTTCTTCAAAAATATAATAGGTGGACCCCATGGTTATGTAATGGGGTGTATGAACCATTAGTCCAAATTCTGTTGTTGTTTCATTAACTCCTCACGTTCATTCACTGCCATCTTGTAGATACATTTTGAGATTGGAGAGGATTAGGTTTTAAGATTTATTGAGAACTCTACCTTATGATCTATGGGATATCTTGGTAACTCATCTAGAAATATATCAGTATATTCACTCGCTAAAGGAATTTCTTTATAGTTGATACCTTCTATTGACTCAGCCATCTAAAAAATGTTTGTTAATTCAAAGGGTATTGACAACAACACCATTCGTGTATATTACAATGGTGATCGATGGTCTTCCATTCATTTTGAGAGGATAATGGGATGTGTTTTAATATGAAAACATATATCCTTTTCTAAATATATTATCTATTCTCTATATAATGACAGCCAATCCATGCCCATTATAGTGTCAAATTGTAGAAAGGAATGTATTATAGGATTATCTTGAAAAAACACCCCACATTGTCCCATATAAAGAGATTCTAAAACAATTGATTCAGTAACAATAGTACTATGTGTTTATATGGATATCTCTACTTCAAGGTATTATGGTTTCGATATAATAGTTCCCAAAAACATGATGGATATAATAGAATTCCTAAAAAAGAATCAAATAAGGCCTTTTCAATTATTTAGTTAATAGGAATTGAACCATGGATGACATGTTTTTCTTGATACACATTAATATGTGTGATGTTACAATCTTTCACATTCGTCATATAAATTGGACCATTCAATAGACTCCATCACCACATTTAGAGAACATTGTACAATGTAATCATAACTCTCAATGAATCTAATAGAAAGAGACATTTGAAGGTGCAATTTTAAACCACTAATGACTCTATCTATTTTCCTATCATTATTGAAAAAAATACCGATTCCATTCCCTTAAATACTTGTAACATTTACTTTGTACATCGTGAAATAATCACCTTCCTTTTTCTTCACCTTTATATATTATATCTCTATAATTTTATGAAAATTATTTGGGAAATAATGGTTAATAAATATTTTCATAAATAATTCCCATCCATCCCTTCTATATCTTACTTTATCATTGTTTTCCTAATAATTTCCCACCATTTATCCACCTCTATATCTAAAAGATAAACTAACATAATTACCTTCTCTTTATTTAAAATAGTAAATCACAAAAAAATTTTCTTCCATTTTGATCACCTAGTATTTCATAACTAGTTAATCAGAAGATCCCCCAAACATCAATAGTATTTTACAAAAAATTGGCTCAATGTAATTTTAATCTTTCTTAGTTGAAGGTGGATTTTCTTCATGATCCTTGTTATTATTCGTAGACTATGAATGTTGGATATGAATTTTCATGATATTTTGGACTCCCCAACCTAAGACATTATAATTGTTGTTTGGGAAATTTCTACATTTTCCTTCATATGGGCTGCAGGTATAGTTTTTCATGGTTCCTGCCATTTTATAAAATTGAAAATTTTAACAAAACATAAGTACTGAAATCATGGATAATTTATTAAATTGTAATATTAATTATAAATTAATAAATGATAAAATATTCATGTTTATAATTTACCTATGATAAGGATTCTTGGATTTTCTTCATATTCTTTGACTTACCCTAACATTTTTCACTAAACTTCTATAATTCTGATTTCTATAATAACTAAATACCTTCTTTGATACCAACTATAGTGGCTCTACTTTTTCATTTTTGATTATTATATAATTTTAACAACAAAAAACATTATATAGTTACATATCTAAGATCCATAGGTTTTGTGTACTGGGAAAATTATGACTATACATTTATTTTACATAATATTAAAAGTATATTAATTTATAAAAATATTCATTATATTTTTAAATCTCACATTATTCATAGAGCCTGTAATCAGAAGAGAACATAAATCAAATAAATGGGTAAGATAAAATCTGATTAGGATGATGAATTTTAAAAATAATCAATTTGAAATGATTGAGAATAATAATAATCATCAATTAATATGAATAGTATAATTATAATAATAATGAGATGAAACATAATACAAAGGAATGTAATTTGGGAATGCATAAAAATGAACCAACATTTCATTGTGGTCAAATACAAAAAATAGTTATAAACAAATATACCATCATTTTCATGCATACAAAATTTTAAGAAAATTAAAATAATCATTTTTAACAAATATAGAATCATTAACATGAAAATTTCACATTTTATCCAGAGTTACATAACATAACCAAATGCATTTGGGTTATATATAATTACAGACTGTCCTATCACATCATAACATAATCATGCATGTCACAGATAACTTCTAACAATTCTTGTCAATAAAAACCATGTAAATATTTGGAATTCAAAATAAATTTATAAATAATACACTAATGAACAAACACTGGGTTTAGAAAATGAAAAATAAAAAACATAAATTTTATATGAGTCATAAATCTTTAGTTTTGACAATTGGGACCCACCCACCAGTTGCCCCGCAGACACGTGGTCCCCACCTTGGGGCCCACCCACATGCCCGAACGGGTCATCTGACTAATGACTGCCCCACATGCCAACACATGTCCTTTCTAGTGTGTTTGGTCCTCAATCACACACACCCTAAGAAACTTCCCAAGAGGTTACCCATCCGGATCACTACTCCAGGCCAAGCATGCTTAACTATGAAGTTCTAATCAAGAAGACTCCTAAAAAGGAAGGTGCACCTTATTGACATGAGTCATATCACTTATTCATTTAACCCTTTATCATTTGGGGATGTTACAATCACCCCCTTTAGAGCACAACTCCCTTTTTGTGGGCCCTATATCGCAACCCAGGTAGTGCACTGCACTTAAGGATGTGTTCCTCCTTTGATACCAAATTTGACAACTGGGCCCCTCCCACCAGTTGCCCCGCAGACACGTGGGCCCCACCCTATGTACCACCCACATGCCTGAACAGGTCATCTAACTAATGACTGCCCCACATGCCAACACATTTCCTTTCCAGTTTGTTTTGTCCTCACTCACACACACCGTGAGAAACTTCCCAAGAGGTCACCCATCCTGATCACTACTCCAGGCCAAACACACTTAACTGTGGAGTTCTAATGAGACAGACTCTCAAAAAGGAAGGTTCACCTTGTTGACATGAGTCATATCATTTAGTCATTTAACCCTTTATCATTTGAGGATGTTACATTAGTGGAGATGAAATCATCTCAAGATGAGTCAAGATTTGTTTTGGAAAGTAGTTTATTATTGGGAATATATATATTTTTTCATAAAACAAAGTTGGAAGATTGTATATCCAAAAAAATAATATGTAATAATAATGAAATATATTTATGGAACAATAATATAATATACATAAAAAAATTTGGAATGAAAGATGTATAACCCAAAGAAAGGGAGTAGGGTTTGATAATTCCCAACCATTATGTTAAAATATTCTCTTTAAATTAATTTCCTGCATAATAAATTTAGATTAATTAATTACTAAATCCGGAACTAATTATACAATTATTATATTTATTATAATTTTAGTGAGAACTTTTGAGAAAATTTTTATTAGTTATAGTGTTAAAATTAATCATTTCAGGAGTGCTACTTCTCTTTGGATCCATGATTGGTTCACATTTATACAATTATAGAAGTTCATGTAAAATGAAATAAAATTTTCATAATATAAATAAATTGTTATTAATGAACCTATATATATTTAAATGTGCTAATATATCATTTTTATAAGGGGATTATTCCTTACATAAATTATTAATGATAATTTGTTAGTTTATTTTGTCGATTTTTTCATCCATAATGAAATAATTTTATTTGATGAAAAATTATGTTTATAATGTAGTTATAGAACATTAAAAAAAGTTATTATATGGGTTTCAAAATAATTTTATCCATATTATTTGTTTTATAATTAAATATGAATATGGTATTATAAAATGAAAACTCGTAATCTAGGAAGGGTGTGTATTGAAACATCACAAATGATGTTTCCATTTTTAGAATAAATAGATAAGCTAAGATTTTTAATAATTGTTATTCCATTAAAAAAATATAAAAAAATATATTTATATGATAATATAGTAGTCATTCTAATTTTCATAGGGTTGTTATGGAGAGAATAAGAATGTGAAGATATTTATTGAGAATTATAAGGATTTTACCACTTCAATATTTTCTCCTTGAGAAACTCATTTAGGAAATTGGGATTGGACTTTATATTAAAAAATAATCTATAGAAAGTAGGGTAGAGTTTTATGATTATAATTTAGATGAAATTAGACTATAAAAAAATCATGAATGGTGTGAGGAAAAGAGGTGGTGAGGGGTTTTATTTATCGAGGGAGGATAAAGGTATTTTTTGTTATTATAATCATTATTTTATTATTTTTCCTCATGAATATCAACTGTGATTTCCATTATAACTAAATATTTAAAATAATAAAGAATAGTTTGATTTGATTGTTATCAAATCATCCATACATCATGAATGACTCAAAAGTTTATATATTTAGTTTATTATATAAAATATTGTTTTTCTTTAATCACAAAAAATAATCTAATATTGATTAATCCCAAAAATTCATACATTCCATTATTTTATGTTTATATTTTATAAATGGACATCAATTTTTGAAATTAATTTTCAATATATGAAAAATATAATTTTTTATAAAAACATCATACATTTTAAAAATACTGATCGTAACATTATAATAAAATTTTTTACACATTAAAATATTTATTAAGGTATCAAAAAAATTACTTATACCTATTATTGAACATAATATTAATTTAATAAACTATTTAATGAATATTAATTTTCATTTAAATTGTTATATTAATTTTAAAATTATGAATAAAATTTTATGTTTTCCAAACTAACCCACACTTAATTTGATAGTTTTATTGGATTTGTTTACATTTAATATGTTATAATTGTATCACATTATCAATTATGATATTCCTAAATTTTATTCATACCTTCATATGTCAGGTTACCATTTAATTTTTAAGAATACTATTCCTAATGGCCATGTTACTATTTCAACAACCAGGTCTCTATTTCAGCGGTTAGGCTCTATGATTTCTATATATACAACTTATATCATTCATTACATATTAGAATAATTTTTTGGGTTATCTATGCGATTAATAATTTTTATAAAATATATAATAATTATAAGACGAGAAATATCACTGCTAAAATTATGGGTCATTATAATTTCACCTTTAGTAACACACTTGTTGTGTGAGATTGATTTTTTTATATTTGATGATATTTATCTCAATATCTTTTATTTAATGATATTTGTTCATACATGAGTCATTTTAGGAACTAAATAATTATTATTAAATGCATCATTTTAGTCAGGAAAAAAATATACATAATTCGTGGGTTTTGTAAATGAATATTCTATTATTTATTGATTAATTTTGATGAAAATGTTTCCCAATATGGGATTTAAAATTATAAATTATAAAAATATGTTGCATTAAAGTGCATAAATGGGGTTTTAATGGGAAATATTGAATGTTTAAGGTGATTAACTTTTGTTAACCATGAGATAGTTTGTATATGGTTGAGGGTAGTGATAGTACCTCATTTTTGACCGTGTATAGGCATATGGAGGAAGAATGATTATTTCTTTTTATGGATCACTCATTAAAAAATGTTAATGATAAATTTTTTGTCCAAATAAATGTACTAGAAAATTTAGACATATAAGTCCATGAAGTCTCATGATGATATGACGATAGGATAATGAGGTTTCAAATGATTCTAGAGTAGCGGAACATGAGGCTCTGATAGTTTCAGATGAATGGATGGGATAGATGTTCCATGATAACTTTTAATTATTTATGTAAATTATTTAATGTTAACTAGATAATGTTTTGAAGAGTATATTTAACATGAAACTGGTGTTTTAGATACAAATACTTTCATGTTTTACTAGATATGGGGTACCCAAGGTAGCTGAATTCTGGATTGAGTCTATCTCATAAATCCTTGATACATAGAGACTCCTGTGGAAAAGGGAGTCAAATTGCATGCTTATATGTAACCTGATCAAGTGAATATTTTGTGAGATATACAAAATAAGGATTGATAGATGGATAACATGGATTGTATGACCTATTAAGATATGTTATTGGAGTAAAATTACCCAGAGAATATCAAGAAAGGGTGGGAAGGTGAGTTTATAAGGCTAACGTAATAGAGTATATCTTTTATGAACATTAACGATCGTTTACATATTTATAGCACATAATTTCAGGTGTGTATGGAAAAGAGGTGATTGTTGAAAAAAAATTTCAATATATTATTAAAAGAGATATTATGTTCCATGTAAAAAAAATTAATAGTGAATAATTTTTCTGATGTAGTGAACTGGGATCTCATATCTAAGGTTAAACTAATTTAGGATTATAGTGGAGGAGGGTTGTCTTCTACTAGACTATCAAGAGTTACATATTATGTGGGTAGGTTTTGTTTTTACAAGGATGTTAACTAGAGTAGTGGAATGAATATTGGTCAGGGGAATGGTCTATTACATTTGAATTTAACTGAGTTCTCTCCCATCATGGTGATTGGCTGGTTCACTTACATGGATAGTTCTCCCCACAAAAATTAGAGT
This sequence comes from Viscum album, assembly GCA_963277665.1. Classification (NCBI taxonomy): domain Eukaryota; kingdom Viridiplantae; phylum Streptophyta; class Magnoliopsida; order Santalales; family Viscaceae; genus Viscum; species Viscum album. The sequence continues at coordinate 296,952,860 of OY728165.1, forward strand.
GACAATATTTTGGATATATAGGGTGTATACAATAGTTATTTAGGAACTCAATAAAGGTTTGTAATAAGGGAGGAGCTTAAAAAATTGAATTTCTAGAAAGGGGTCTTCTACCACATATCACTATGGAAGTAAGGGTTCTTATGGTCAGGTTTTTCAAGGCAGTGGTCATGGTACATATATGTAAGAGGGCCCACATTATAAGATTTTTTTTGCTCAAGGGACATAGACTAAAAAATGGGGAAGTGGAGAAGGATTGTTTCATGAAATTAATCACATAGATGTTGTTAGTGAAGTTATTACATAAGAATCCATAGGTATTATTCTTTTATCTTATTTTCTTTTTAGTGCCTTTTTTTATCGTGGAGACTCTAAAAATTTTATATTATAAAAACATGTGAATGGTTTGATATTGGAAGTGGATTTTGTATGTGGGTTTATGATGATCGATACAAATTCGGGATTATGTTCAAGATAATTTTTTTATGAAATTTGTGTTCTATTGAGGTTAGGGAGAATAATTTTTGTCGGTATCTATACATTCATGAAATGTTAGGCACTGACTTGATTTATGGAATGGACTTGTTGGTTGAATATCCATCTCATGATGATTGATACAATAATAGAGTGACCATTACATGCCTTGAGGGTCATAATTATGTTCATCATGCAGAGTGGGATATCCAAGAGGGACGTGTATGGAAAAATAATCGGCATCTGGGAGAGATTATCGACCATGATGAATGTCTATTACTGGATAATGGAAGTCTGAAACTGCATTTCTTTGAACACATATTATACTAGTTCAAGAATGTGTTTCTTGAATAATTCCTAGTTCTACTACGTGAGAGAGATATAGAGTTTCTTATTAATATAATTCAGGGAGATGCGATAGTTTCCTTTCCACCTTATTTCATAAAACCACTAAAGATTCAAGAGTTTAAGTTTTGACATGAATATTTGATAGATAAGGGATATTTCTATCCATGTATGTCATTATTTTTTTCCCCAAACTTGTTTTCTAAAAAGTAATATGGAACTATATGTTTATGTTTGAATTTATGGATGTTGAGTAGGATGATAGTGATGAATCAGTATCCTCATTTTCATATCAATGATCTTATAAACCAATTAAAATAAGCCTGTATTTTATAAAGAAATGACATGAGATTTGGGTTTTATGAATTAACAATTTCACCTTATGTCATACCATGTTTTTATTTTAGATGAAGGTATAGTGTATAGGAACTCATCATGATTATATTTGAGCTGAAGAAAAACCATGTTCTCTTTATAGACCCGATGAACGAAATATACCACCTGTATTATGAGCATTTTATTTTTGTTTTTATGGATGACATCATGGTGTACTCAATACCTTATAATTATATTTCCACGTATATTAAAATCATCTAGTGTACACTGGGTTAGCATCACATATATTAAATTATATATAATTTTCAATTCTTGATCATTTGGGTCGATTTTGTGGATCACATTATCTCAAGGGAGGTGAGTCAGTTGACCATATAAAGTTTAGTTTATAGTGGTTTATTCTTAAATATAATTTCAAAAATATAATATGGGATAAATTTTTTCAATTTGAAAGAACCATTATATTTTAAATTATATCATTTTTTCATTTTTATTTGAATATATAGGTGCAATTATGGATTGAGTTTGTGAGGTCATTTGATTTAGAGCTAGTATATACACCTATAAAATTAAACAATGTTGACACCTCTTTATGCAAGAAAAAATAGACAATAGTTGTTTAGGAGTCTAGTTATGAGTGGAAGATGATGGATTTTCTGGATAAGATGCATATTGTGGTTCATAAGGTCTTGGAGAAGATTATTCTCATAATTGTATCAATGTAATCTACATTTTTGAGTTTTATTAGAGAATGGTAACATCCATATCATGATTGTTTTTCAATGGGGACATCATTAATGGTGGAGTTTCCTTCCGATTGGACTATATATGAAGATGAAATTATCTATGTTTGGGGATTGGTTGTGGTTCCTACATGTATGAAATAAGAGATGGTGTGTGAGTTCCATGAGTCAATGTGGGATGTACATTAAGGTTTGACCAATATGTGGCATGATATGCATTGATTTTATTGGTGTTCGGGAAAAAATTGTAGGATTAATGAAAAAATACTCCACTATTCAATAGTTAATTGTTGTTAATAAAGGAATTAGTGTTTTACTAAAACTATTTCCCAATCTAGAATGTAAATGGTATGATGTTTCTATTAAATTTTTCACGGGTCTCCAAAGGGTTCCTCTGAAGAATGATGAGTGTGGGACAACAAATTAAGATTCAAAATCCCATTTGTGACAACGATGAGTGTGCCACATGGAGTAATTTTTGAAAATCCCATATTTGATAAAAATGAGGTTTGATAAAGTGTCTAATTTTCCAAATACTCCTGGGTTGATATTAATGGAATTATAGTCCCAGAATATTTCAATAATATTATGGTTTCATTTATTTATTATATGAAATGTAATGAATTTAATAATGAAATACCATTTTATATTGATTCGTGATTCTCTATGTGACATATGGTTTTGAATCTGTCATAGACTGAATCACGTATTTAAGGTTGTGTGTCATCACAAAACAAGAATAAATATATGGTTAATTAAATGATAATGATATTTTTTAACTATTTAACTTCTTTTAATTTATTCTATGTAAAAGTTCAAACACAGTTATAAACTGGAATTTTTTTTGGATAACGTTGGTGGCGGCCTATTGAGTTGTTCTCACACCCATATATGGGTACCTAATTGGTACATGAATAGACATTTTATTTTATGAAATGGATTAGGGAAAGATCTATTTTTTATATAAATATGTTAGGATGGATCATGGATGAGGGAACCATTCATTATTTTACGACTCTCTTGGGAGTTATCATTGTGACTTTATTTAGTGTTTTTCATATTTACAATTAACAACTATATTTCTTGGAATATCATCTCATTTAATTTGGATATTGTATTCCCATTTGGTTTATCATGTGTAATTAGATTTTATTTTGTTATGGTAATAGTATAGTTGTATTTATCTATCTTAGGGATAATTCTTCATTATTTACATTTTTTTATTTTTTAATAATGATGGAATAGTCTCTCCATGTAATATACTATATACCATCACTACTAGTCAGTATCCTTTGGCATATAGGTAGGCAGGATTAAATTCACATAGCGAACTAGATTGGGGCCCTAACATGTGCCGTCTGGGCCAGTATGTTTTACCAAGGGGTGTCATGTATATATAAGAGTAGTTGATTATATGTGGACATGTGTATGATGAATATTATTTGGATTTCCCAATGGGAGAGGTAAGACCTAGGAATGGGTTGAATGTTGGGTGGGTCAACTAAGGATTCCTTATTAAGAGATTTTCCATGGTTTTTTCTTCTTTTGCAGGATACCCTTTTATAGATTCTTTATCTTAATACAGTTAAAAGAACCATTTAAAACACCCTTTTAGGTTCTACGATTTGTCTATATTCCATGTGAGGTTGAAATAAATAAAGGATTAGTGATTTTCGATAAAGTTATGGTTAGAGATCATTCTTATTTTATTATTATCCAATTATTTTATGGGATATCAGAGAAACTCATAGGTATTGATATTCTATATTTATTGATTTATTTATAGTGAATTACTAATTACTGTTAGGCTGGGTTCAGGTTTGTTTGATCTTGCATGAGTCGGGAATGTATCAAATTTTTTGTATATTTTATAGGACATCGAAGTAATACACTGTATTGATTCACCAAGAGAGGTGTTGGTACATAATCAACTTTTGTGATATCAGGATTACTATAATGACATAGATAACAGTGTAGAGAATCCATAACGGTTGACTTAGTGTTTCAATATATTATGGGAACCCAGAGTTATGTTGATTATGTGATGGATGGTATTAAAGGTTCATTAGTTTGGATAATGGGTTCTAGATTAGATTCACCATTCCTCTGTGACATATGGATATTGATGTTTTTGGGAGTTTCTATGGGTGACTGTGACATTAGAGATGAACATTAGGATAAACTTTAGTGGTGAATTTACCCTAGTATTCATATGGGTATCTCCTCAATTTTATTTTTATGATCATACATTCATGTGAATATCATTTCAACCCCCATAAATTTATCAATTATTATTTTTGATTAAATTAATTTTCATTAATGTATTTAGTTACACAATACACCAAGATATACATTAATTATATGTAACACCATTTTAATCTTGATCTAAATGAAATAATTATATTGATATATATTACAAGAAAAAGTATGTTTGAATTATATTACAAAAAATTTCATGTACCATTGATGACTTGCGTTACACACAAGGCCGAGTTGTAGTAAACTAAAATATATTATTATTATTATTATTATTATTATAAGATGGTACTAATGTTATCACCTAGAAATTTGAATGATTTGTATGAAAGGGATTACATTAATTATAATATATTTTTATTAATGTTTAAAAAATGAATTATTATGAATCGAATTAATCATTCGTTAATTTATTAAATATATAAAAATAAAGAAAATACTTTTTTGGAAGACTACATTCTATGCACAAGCATGTTTTATCAGAATAAATTAAAAAACCAATTTTAATGAATAATTTTAGTTGATTCTATAAATTATATATTCAATAAATAATTTAATATTTACCTTATGAATTTTATATAATATATATAATAATGATTCCAATTTTATGCATTAAAAGATGTATTATTTTATGAGAAAATTTCAATACAAATTAATTGAAGAGTTATTTTAATTAATTTTTTTTGAAACACTAATAGTTTATATTTTCAAAAATAAACGAATATTTTAAATAAAATGGTAAAAATTAATATTGGTTATTTTATTTATAAATTTATAGAAAGATTCATTATTTCATGAATTAATAAAAAATGAATTTTAATTGAAAAATTCATTTTTGTCTAAATTTTTAATATTGTTATATTTTATTTTAATTTTGAGTAAATGCAAAGTATGTAATATAACACATAAATAAATACAATTTATTCCTGTTAATCAATTTAAAATAAATATTTTATATAAAAACATTTAATTTTTTAGAATATTTGACTTTAAAATATGTTGTTTCATCTCATCTGTGATATTAATTTTAAATTATAATTCTACACATTTGTTCTTATAATTTTAATAAATGGATTTTATATTAATAATTAAAAATGTTATCATATTCTTGTTATTCTATGATATAATTATATAAAAATGATTCATGAAAAAATTAATTACAGTGATTAAAATAAAAATAAGTATACTTAGTGTTTAGGATTAAATAATAATGGAGAAAATTAACTTGAATCACGTATGAAATATATTTACATATAATATTTATACCATATCATCTATTATATATAAAATTTACAATTTTTTTAGGAACATGGTGTTATGAAGGCCTCTCAATAGTGTTTTTCATTTTGGATTTATAATAACTGAACTACTAATATGTTATAAAATAGCCATAACCCACTCCCTCACCTATTCACAGATCCCAAGACCATTGGATATGAAAAAAACACCCAAATATGTTTTCAACTTCACTCCACTCATCCTTTTAACCTCATATTGAACAAAAATAATACCACATTGTTCTATTGGTGAAAACCAAAAGGACCTACATGAAGAATATGTATTGGTATTTATTGATATCTTTTGATTTATTTCATTTTACACCCATAAAATAATTAATAGATCAAGAATATATAATAAATTATGTACCGAAAATACACATATATGTTTTTATTTTATGGGTATGAGCTAATCCTTCATACACATCCATCAAATGAGATACATAATCATCGTTCTTGTGTTTGGGGAAATACCGCCTTGCGAAACAAGGTGATTTGCATATTTAATTACCTCGTATCAATGTTGGTAATAGAGATTGAAATAATATTTTTATATTGTATATATATATATATATATGATATTTATGTTTTCATATGATAATGTATTTATTATATAACCCATACCATCATGATTTCCATTTTGGGGGAATATGATAACTTCATTTGTGGATGTGTGGACTAACGCCACCTCAAAGCGATGTGATCCATTCAATCTTTAAATTGCATGGATTATATATGGATTTAATAAAATGATTTCATAAACATGAAATAATAATTCTTTTATAATCATAATATGTATCAATTACTTTAAATTTATTAAAAATAAAACTATAAAATTGCAACAATGTTCATCAGTGTTGTGCCCAAGTGAAGTAATTGCATTTGTTGTCAATAACTTGTCATGGTGTGCCATCTGATGAAGTACATCTTGAAGATTGATGATTACAGAAGCATTAAATCAGACGATTGTTGAGCTGTTCTTAAAGTTCCAAGAACTTGTATCAACTGGATACAATGTCACAACAATGTTTGAAGACCATGCATTGTACTGACAATGCATGATGAGATGAAGAGATCCATCCACAACTTCTAAGTGGATGAAGTGAGCTGAAGAAGACCATGTACTAATTCTTAGTACATGACAATGTGAATGTGATCCAACTTGACCTCTAATTGGATTATTGACGAATATTGAAGATTTAATTGATTCAGGAGCTCGGTTGAAGAAGGAACCTTCCTAAGTCTAGAATACATGTTGAAAGGAGTTGATGAAGTTTGTGGAAGAAGAAGTGGCTTAGAAGAAGAAGATGTGGCATTTGGCATATTACACTTACTTTGTTTTTATACAAAGTTACTTAGTGTTTTACACTGCCAAAAAATATGGCCAGCCATGGACACCTTGAGGGTTCAACCCCAAGGCATGGGCGCTAGGCACCACACACAAGAGGGAACCCGTGGGGCGAGCCCAGGGCGGCAGGACGCACCCAAGACACCGCATGGGCGTCAGGGGCATGCCCGAAGGAGCGCGGCAGGGGCGTACCAAGAGTATCAGTGTGCATAGTGGGTTCCAGTGGCGCGCCCGAAGGTGCATAGTGGGCGCAAGAGCGCGCCCGCAGAGAAAACCCGGTGCGGGGCGGCACCGGGAGGGGAGAAGTTCAACTGAGTTGTGGTGGAGAGCGCCTGGTTGATAAACCGCGGAAAATCCGCTCGCCGATTCAATGTGGGACGCGGGATTTTGTCCCGGAGCGAATCTTGGTCGTCCGTCTCATCGCGCGCCCGATCTACGCCGCACATCTCATCGCACCGCTCCCATTCTGATCGCAGCCGTTCGAAGAGATGATCCGACGGCTCTGAGGCATCTCCTTCCTCGAGCACAACCGGAGGCCTCCCCGCGAGCTCCGTTCGAACCAGGAGCATGCCGAGAGATGTTTTCGAGCTCCCGGCCACCGCTGATCGAATTAAAGCCACCATTGTGATCGTCTAGCCATAACTAACACATTTATGCATCAAAATATTCATGCATGCAATGAGATGATGAATTCGGTCGAGGCCGAGGCAAACGAAGTAGCCGAGGCATCGGGTGTTCGTGCTTTGCATGAATGGGCCTAAACAGAAGTCCATGCATGCGTTCTAAGTCGCATGCACGTGATGGAAACCGAAAAATGGAATACCCGCATTAAAACAGAGAAGAAGAACGAGATACGCGGAAGATATTTAACGCGTTTGAAGTTTTCAAAACGCCGATGATTTTGGGCATTCGAGTATTGGATCCCGCGGACTCCATTCATACTCCCCGCCTATAAAATGTAAAGTCCAGCGCCCTTGGAAATGCTTGTTGATCCTTTGAGAACTCGAGAGTCCCGCGAAGCCATCCGAGCTACGCGAAGTACCTCTGTGCAGCCTCTTGCGCGACTGATAATCCTGGAGCCACTCGAGGCCCCGAAGAAGTCCCATGCGCGTCTCCCTTGCGCGACAGGAAGGAGCTCTCTCTGCCCGCATACTTGTGCGGCAGGAGTAGCTTGCACGCCTCGCGGTGTTGCACCTTGCACACCCGAGTGCTTGAGAAGCAGTAGCACCTGCGCGCCCGCGGCCAGTGCATCTTGCGCGGCATTTGAAGACAGTAGAGGCCGCACTCTTGCAACCTTGCATGGAGAAGAAGTGGAGAAGAACCCGAGGGCATACCTTTGTGTGAGCCAAGTGAAGAGAAGAACTCTCTACTGGCAGTAGGTGTTCAAAGTGGAAGGCCAAGGCTTAGCCCTTGTGTGTGCACAAGTGAAGAAGACCAACTTTGAGAAAAAGAGGAGTACACACTTAAGTGTGTGAATGCAAAAGAACTGATCATCCTAAGTGATTGGTTTTTCGGTGAGCAAGACCAACGAGATCTTTTGAAGACTATTGAAGCTACTTGAAGTTTTTGAACAACACCTTTGAAGAAGTGAAGTGGAGCCATGATGAAGATGATGCTGTGGAGTTGGGGGGTTTAAGCAACTTGTAATTGGGGGTATAACCAATTACTGTGTAATCATCTTTTGGCATAGTGAAGAATCTGTGTTGGGGGGTGTAACCAACACGGCAAGGAGTAGGTCTTTGTACCGAACCTTGTAAATCTCTGTGTTCTGTGCTCTCATTATTACTGCACCACTAAAAGAGTAGATCTAGGCTTTAACCAGCTGCAGAGGTTGAATTGATAATCCAAAGGGAACAATTCATAAAAAAAAGGTTATCACTGATTCACCCCTCCCCTCTCAGTGATCACAACCGATCGAGGCATTTCAAGTGGTATCAGAGGCAGGTTCCCTCTGTTAGGATCTACTTCTGAGAAAATGGACAATCTAAATTCTGTTAATAGTAGGGGTGTCCCTACATTCGATGGAAAGAATTATCACAGCTGGAAAAATCAGATGCTGCCCTACCTTCTATCTCTTGGCCTTGATGTTAGAAATGCAGCCTTATTTGGATTCCCTCCTCTTGCTAATGAAGCTGCTATGACACTCGATGAGAAAAGAAATATGGAAGTTAATGGTAAATCTCAAAATGCCATTCTTATGTCACTCTCAGAAAAGGTATACACAAAAGTCATGGGACTCAAGAATGCTAAAGAAATTTGGGAAAAATTGGAAAGTAGTTATGAAGGCAACATGAAAGTCAAAGAAGCCAAATTACAAATTTGGAGAAGCAAGTTTGAAGATGTCAAGATGGGAGAAGAAGAAAATATTGATGATTATTTCACAAGAGTCAATGAAATTGTCAGTAACATTCGGGGCATTGGAGAAAAGTTGGAGGACTCCACTATTGTTAAAAAACTAATGAGAAATTTTCCTGACCGGTTTGACCCCAAAGTCTCAGCATTAGAAGACAGAGATGATCTCTCTCTTGATGAACTACACAACATTCTCATTGCATATGAAATGAGGAAGATCCCAGTATTCAAGAAGAAGATCAAGGATGAGATGGATTTTGAAGCCATGAGACAACTCAAGATAAAAGATGACGAAGTCCTAGAATCAAGTGATTCCGACAATGAAGAAAAGGATTAATATCTCAACACGATTATTTCTCTTTTTTCTAAAAGGTTTGGAAAAACTAAATTCAGGGGAAAAGGGAAATCACCATCGAGATGTTTCAATTGCAATAACATCGGAAACTTTGCTGTTAACTGTCCTAAGAAAAGATCTAGTACTCCAGATATTGAAGATGATAAGTCACAAAAGAATAAATGGAGTAGATACCCAAGAGAAGGAAACAGATCTGGTGCAAGAAAGAAAAGGATCGTTCCTGGTGAAAGAAGAAGCTATGTATGCAAAGAGGAAGAATTAGACTTCACTTCAGCCAGTCAATCAGAAGAAGAAACGAATTTTATGGCTCATGTGGAAAAAGGGTTTGACACCTGCAGCAGTGAAGATGATGAAAGTGAACGAACAGAGCTCGAACACATATTGAAAGATGAACTAGTGGCTTGCCTTGAACAGAACACTGAACTCAAGAAAGAGAAGAGATTGTTACAAAAGGAAACCAAAAGGATGACTGAGGAGTTGGAAGAATGTATGACGAAAGAGACAATGTACATTGATGAAATCAAGAGACACAAACTGAAGGTAGCTGAGCTAGACAAGATAGCAAAAGATCTTGAGGAGAAACTTCACCTCAAAGATGAAGAGAAATCAGTGACACATTCCAAGTGGATTGAAGCACAGAATAGCTTGACAAAGATGAGAGAAGACTTCAACAAGGATGTTGAGGTCAAGGCAGAATCATCTTATGCTAGTGCTCAGAGGCAGGTCAATTTACCACTAAGTAAATCTCTAAATACATCTGTTATTTCTAACAATGCAGGTTCAAAGATAAAATTGAGACAAACATGGCATGAACCAACCTATGTAAAATCATCTTCAATGGAAGAAAGGAAATCCTCAGGAAGGACTACTCAAATCTTGGACAGAAAATTACAACATGACTCTTATCAACAAAGAAGGCCAAGGTTCAGAGGCTACTACTGGTGTTGTGGTGTGTTTGGACATAAGGCCTATGCATGCTGGTATAACATGTCTCGTCCAAACATGAGGCATGAGTCAAGGGGGAGACATCCTGAAACCCAGAGTGTTTTGCAAAAAGCATCAAAACCACCAACTCAGAACACATTTGACTGCCTGAGTGAAGCTTGTGGAAGATGTGACCAACAAGGTCATAGAGCTGATAAATGTATGACAACTCTTCCTAAACAAAAATTCAAAGACATGAAAGGGAAAGGCATTCAAGAAACCAATGATGAAATCACACGCTTTGCTGATGTGGCTCTAAAAGCCAGCAGTAAAACCAAGTCATGGATTCTTGATAGTGGATGCTCAACCCACATGACTAGTGATACAAAAATTCTAAGCAACATTGAAAGTCATGAGGGAGGAACCGTGGGTTTGGAAATGATTGTTCTCTGAAAATCAAGGGAGTTGGAAAGGCTATGATTGCAACAACAAATCTAAAATCCAATGATGTGTTGTTTTTTGAAGGATTAAAGCACAACCTACTGAGTGTAATTCAATTATGTGATGATGGACCTGAGGTGTTGTTCCAGAAGGACTCCTGCATCATCAAGAGCTCAAAGGATGGAAAAATCATCACTCAAGGAAGAAGAACCACTGGAAATCTATTTCAAATTGGTGATCCCATCAATTCTTGTTTTCTTAGCTCTAAAGATGAAAACAACCTCTGGCATAGAAGACTTGGCCATCTTGGTCAAAGGAGTATGAGTAAAATTCTGAAGTACAATGTTGTACGAGATCTACCCAAATTAAAGAGAGAAAGAGATGAAGTCTGCGACACATGTCAGAAGGGAAAACTGACCCATAGGTCACACAAAGGAGTTGATATCATGTCTAATAGGCCTCTTGAACTCATCCATACAGACATATGTGGACCGATGAGACAGAAGTCTACAAGAGGATATTTCTATTTTATAACCTTCATTGATGATTACACTCGGATGACCAATGTCATGTTCATGAAACACAAGTCAGAGGCAATCACGATTTTCAAGACTTTCGGAAGGCAGACTGAGAAGGAACTAGAGCTCTGCATCAAGAAAGTAAGATCAGACAACAGAAAAGAATATACCGGTGATGTATATGAAAGCTATCTAGTCAAGCATGGAATAAAACATCAATATAGTACACCATATACTCCACAACAGAATGGAGTGGCTGAACTAAAGAATCGAAGCATAGTTGAAATGGGGAGGACTATGTTAGCTGAGCATGATATCTCTAAGTTTTTCTGGAGAGAAGCAGTATGCACTGCTATACACATACAGAACAGATGTCTCCTGAGACCAGAAACACAAACGACAGCCTATGAAATGTGGTTTAACAGAAAACCAACTGTTAAATATTTCAAAGTCTTTGGAAGTCCCTGCATCATCATGATTAAAAACAACAATATGGGAAAGTTTGAAGAAAAAGATGAAGAAGGAATCGTTATGGGTTACCTACCTGATGGAAAAGGCTACAGATGCTGGAATAAGAGGTTGAATAAAATGATTGACTGCAGTGATGTAATAATAATTGAAAACAACACCAAGCCATACACTGTGGATGATGATGACTCAAAGAATGACACAGCCTTGGAACAGAAGAATGCAGAATTACCTGAGCCAACACCAACTGCTGGTGAGATCAACTCTGAATATACCAGTGATGAAGATGAAGGTAATGAAAATGGAAGAATCAGATACAACAAATTGAAGAAACATGTTGACACAGAAAATGTCCTTGGAGACCTACAGTCCTCAGTAAGAACTAGAAGAAGATTGAGATTGGAAGATCAGACTGCACTGGTTTCTCAATTTGAACCTCACACAGCGGCTGAAGCAGTTGTACATGAGGAATGGATACAAGCTATGCATGAGGAACTCAATCAAATTGAAAAGAACTCCACTTGGGATCTTGTGCCAAGGCCCAAAAATAAAAATGTTATTGGGACAAAGTGTGTGTTTAGAAACAAACTCAATGAAAATGGAGAAGTTTCCAGAAACAAGGCCAGACTTGTATGCAAAGGATATTCACAAATGGAAGGAATCGACTTTGAGGAAACCTTTGCACCAGTTGCAAGACTGGAAACTATCAGAATGTTCTTAGCAGTTGCAGCACACAAGCAGTACAAGGTCTATCAGATGGATGTGAAATCTGCATTTCTGAATGGAGATCTTGAAGAAGAGGTGTATATTGAACAACCAGAGGGATTTTTGGTGGACAAAGATGGTAGTATGGTGTGCAGATTGAGAAAAGACTTGTATGGATTGAAGCAGGCCCCTAGAGCCTGGTACTCAAAATTGGATGGTTGTCTTAAAGACATGAAATTTGTCAAAGGAACCGTTGACAGTAACCTCTATGTCAGAGAAATGGCCAATGGTACCCTCATAGTCATTATCTATGTGGATGATATCATTGTTGCTGGTAACAAGGATGGACTATGTGAAGAATTTTCTGAGCAGATGAAAAGAACTTTTGAAATGTCGATGCTTGGTCAAATGACATATTTTCTAGGCTTTCAGGTGGAACAAAGACAAAACTCCATATTTCTTTCACAAGAGAAGTACGCAAGGGACTTAGTGAAAAGGTTTGGAATGGAAAGTTCAAAGGAAGTCTCCACACCCATTTCTGTCGGAACCAAGCTATGCAAGGATGAAGAAGGCAACAATGTTGATCAGAAAGAGTTCAGAAGAATTGTTGGCAGTCTACTTTATCTCACGGCTTCAAGGCCAGATATAGCATATGCAGTGACTTTGTGTGCCAGATTCCAAGGTGACCCAAAAGAATCTCATTTAACTACAGCCAAAAGAATCCTGAGATATGTTAAAGGAACCCTCAACTATGGACTCTTATACAAACACAGTGCAAACATACAGTTGTTGGGATTCACAGATGCTGATTGGGCTGGTGATTGCACTGATAGAAGATCCACATCTGGTGGAACCTTCTTTCTGGGAGAAGGATGTGTTAGCTGGTACAGCAAGAAACAAAATTCTGTAACATTGAGCACAGCTGAAGCAGAGTATGTGGCCGCTACACATGCATGTACTCAAATGATTTGGATGCAGGTGCAGCTAGCAGATTTGAGGATTAAAGCTGAAAACCCATTGAGGATCTTATGTGATAATCAAAGTGCAATTGGGTTGTCTAAGAATCCTATCCAACACTCCAGATCCAAGCACATTGATATAAAATATCATTTCATCAAAGAAAGGGTCGCCAGTGGAGACATCAAGCTAGACTACATTCCTACTCAAGATCAGGTGGCAGACATTTTCACCAAAGCTATGCCTACGGAAAGATTTGTTGAATTGAGGCTGAAACTTCATGTTCAGCCTTCTACTCTCACTTGAGGAAGAAGAAGGTCCCTCCTTATTCCCTAAATTTTTTTATTCTTGTACTTACATGCAAGGAATTGAAGGAGATGAGTGCATCCCCTAAGGGGGAGCATTGGTAGTTGAAGATGTGCAGGTTCCAGAAGATCTATACTCTGAGTATGGCTTTCATTCATCCCTTTGCATTTATTGGCCAATAAGGGGGAGAAATCATCAGGCACACGACATTCTCTCAGTGTGCATCGGAGTATTGACAACCAAATACAAAGGGGGAGATTGTTGTGCCCAAGTGAAGTAATTGCATTTGTTGTCAATAACTTGTCATGGTGTGCCATCTGATGAAGTACATCTTGAAGATTGATGATTACAGAAGCATTAAATCAGACGATTGTTGAGCCGTTCTTAAAGTTCCAAGAACTTGTAACAACTGGATACAATGTCACAACAATGTTTGAAGACCATGCATTGTACTGACAATGCATGAGGAGATGAAGAGAGCCATCCACAACTTCAAAGTGGATGAAGTGAGCTGAAGAAGACCATGTACTAATTCTTAGTGCATGACAATGTGAATGTGATCCAACTTGACCTCTAATTGGATCATTGATGAATATTGAAGATTTAATTGATTCAGGAGCTCGGTTGAAGAAGGAACCTTCCTAAGTCTAGAATACATGTTGAAAGGAGTTGATGAAGTTTGTGGAAGAAGAAGTGGCTTAGAAGAAGAAGATGTGGCATTTGGCATATTACACTTAATTTGTTTTTATACAAAGTTACTTAGTGTTTTACATTGCCAGAAAATATGGCCAGCCATGGACACCTTGAGGGTTCAACCCCAAGGCATGGGCGCTAGGCACCACACACAAGAGGGAACCCGTGGGGCGAGCCCAGGGCGGCAGGACGCACCCAAGACACCGCATGGGCGTCAGGGGCACGCCCGAAGGAGCGCGGCAGGGGCGTACCAAGAGTATCAGTGTGCATAGTGGGCGCCAGTGGTGTGCCCGAAGGTGCATAGTGGGCGCAAGAGCGCGCCCGCAGAGAGAACCCGGTGCGGGGCGGCACCGGGAGGGGAGAAGTTCAACTAAGTTGTGGTGGAGAGTGCCTGGTTGATAAAACGCGGAAAATCCGCTTTCCGATTCGATGTGGGACGCGGGATTTTGTCCCGGAGTGAATCCTGGCCGTCCGTCTCATCGCGCGCCCGATCTACACCGCACATCTCATCGCGCCACTCCCATTCTGATCGCAGCCATTCAAAGAGATGATCCGACGGCACCGAGGCATCTCCTTCCTCGAGCACAACCGGAGGCCTCCCAGCGAGCTCCGTTCGAACCAGGAGCATGCCGAGAGATGTTTTCAAGCTCCCGGCCACCGCTGATCGAAGTAAATCCACCATTGTGATCGTCTGGCCATAACGAACACATTTATGCATCAAAATATGCATGCATGCAATGAGATGATGAATTCGGTCGAGGCCGAGGCAAACGAAGTTGCCGAGGCATCGGGTGTTCGTGCTTTGCATGAATGGGCCTAAACAGAAGTCCATGCATGCATTCTAAGTCGCATGCACGTGAAGGAAACCGAAAAATGGAAAACCCGCATTAAAACAGAGAAGAAGAACGAGATACGCGGAAGATATTTAACGCGTTTGAAGTTTTCAAAACGCCGATGATTTTGGGCATTTGAGTATTGGATCCCGCGGACTCCATTCATACTCCTCGCCTATAAAATGAGAAGTCCAGCGCCCTTGGAAATGCTTGCTGATCCTTTGAGAACTCGAGAGTCCCGCGAAGCCATCCGAGCTACGCGAAGTACCTCTGCGCAGCCTCTTGCGCGACTGAGAATCCCGGAGCCACTCGAGGCCCCGAAGAAGTCCCCTGCGCGTCTCCCTTGAGCGACAGGAAGGAGCTATCTCTGACCGCATACTTGCACGGCAGGAGTAGCTTGCACGCCTCGCGGTGTTGCACCTTGCACACCCGAGTGCTTGCGCGGCAGTAGCACCTGCGCGCCCGCGGCCAGTGCATCTTGCGCGGCATTTGAAGTCAGTAGAGGCCGCACTCTTGCAACCTTGCATGGAGAAGAAGTGGAGAAGAACCTGAGGGCGTACCTTTGTGTGAGCCAAGTGAAGAGAAGAACTCTCTACTGGCAGTAGGTGTTCAAAGTGGAAGGCCAAGGCTTAGCCCTTGTGTGTGCAGAAGTGAAGAAGAACAACTTTGAGAAAAAGAGGAGTAAACACTTATGTTTGTGAATGCAAAAGAACTGATCATCCTAAGTGATTGGTTTTTCGGTGAGCAAGACCAACGAGATCTTTTGAAGACTGTTGAAGATACTTGAAGTTTTTGAACAACACCTTTGAAGAAGTGAAGTGGAGCCATGATGAAGATGATGCTGTGGAGTTGGGGGGTTTAACCAACTTGTAATTGGGGGGTATAACCAATTACTGTGTAATCATCTTTTGGCATAGTGAAGAATCCATGTTGGGGGGTGTAACCAACACGGCAAGGAGTTGGTCTTTGTACCGAACCTTGTAAATCTCTGTGTTCTGTGATCTCATTATTACTGCACCACTAAAAGAGTAGATCTAGGCTTTAACCAGCTGCAGAGGTTGAATTGATAATCCAAAGGGAACAATTCATAAAAAGAAAAAGTTATCACTGATTCAGCCCTCCCCTCTCAGTGATCACAACCGATCGAGGCATTTCAATCAGTACATACAACCTATCATCTCTATGACCTGTATTATTTATTTCATATTTTAATAACATATTTAATATAGTTAACAATTTCATAAAGAATATATATTATATTTATATCATGTTATATATTTTTTTAAATAATTAAAACATGTTCAAATTATGTTGATCAACAATAACAGGTCAAAACCTATATGGAAAACAAAATAGTTATTACCAGAAACACACCATTAACATGTAAATATTAATAAAAAATAATATAAAGTTATAATAAAATATTATATGTTATTAATATAAAATTATTATTAACATGTATATTTAAAATAACTTTTTTATTATTCCAGTGGTTTGAATGTGTACGAAGAAAATCAAGACTTGTAGTAAGGGGTTTCACATCAATTTACATTTTTAGAGAGATATATGTTATTATGAAACTAATTACATTTATATGGTGTATATAATTAAATATTAAATATTATATCATGAATTTAATTTATTTCATGAAGTTAAATGTTTCAGTTTATGTCATTATTTCATGTGTCTCATGATTCAAAAGTCAATAATTTATTAAAGGGGTTTCTTGTATCACATTTATTTTTACCAAGATTATTATATATTCACTGCTAATTTATTATCTTGTGGGGAATATAATTCCAATGAAATTATTCTATTATTTTTTATCCATAAATTATTGTGGATTTAAATATCCATTTTCAAACTACATTTCATGGTTATTATGGTTTAAAAGTGACCAAATCATTATCATATGTTTTTTTCTCAATTTTTATTATTTGTGACACATGATATTTTATGAAACTATGTTCTCTTATGAGGTGTATATACATCCTATTAATTAGTTATATCATGAATCTCCTTATTTTCTTAATATTCCACGATTCTTGTAATTTTATTATTTTATGGGGATAATGATTCAAAATTACCACTGTGGTAAAATTTTATTTCTATAATCTCATCATTTACAGGGAATATTTTAGATTTTTCTTCAAAAAATGAATTAATATGATCCATCACTCAATAAATATTAGGAATTTTAGTATCCTTGTATTATTAATGATATATTCATTTAATGTTACAATTTTCTTCCCTATTATAATTAAAAATAATTAATAAAATTTAACCACATATTTCCCTTCAGTTCGAAATTTGTTTTCCTGAAAACGATGTATTCTAAAAAAAATAAAAAAATGGTTTAACATGATTTAATGATTTTTTTTGTAAAATATTTACCATTTTTTAAAAAAAATCCTAAAATGTAATATTACTATTGTATTCTTATCTATTCTCTTTTTCTATCCACTAAAAAATTAAAAGTTATCATTGTTTTAGAGAGTATGTCCTGGATAAAAATATATAACACTAAGATGAATTATTTCCTAAATTTATACATTATATTCTTTCAATAATATTTTCATAGGAAAGTATTTTGAAAACTGGTTCAATATTGTTTCATTATATTTTGATGTTATTTTCACTGAAATGAATTTTAAATGTTTTATGTTTTGAATTCCAATTTTCAAGGATGAAATTATATTTTCTTATTGATAAATTTTAAAATACATTTATGATTTATCTTCCATATATTAATACATCAATTTATATTAATCATTACTTATATGTGATATTATCCAATGGGACTATGGATATTATTTATCTAGTAGAGTTTTTATTTTATTTATTGTCACGAGGTTTATGAAAACCACTTATCTTCCATGTGTTATATGCTTACGATGCATTGTTCCTTTCGTGTGTTATTCAATGATGAAATTATTCTAAAACCAATAACTTATCGACATGTTATGATATGTTTAATTTTCTATGATACCCATTACATATCATTGGTTTATATATGAATTTTTGGAACCCAAATATTTTTTTGGGTCATGATATGATGAATGTTGTATTATCTTATGTCACATAGATGTATGATTTAATGATGTGGTTGGTCAGACCTATATATAACACATATTAAATGTGTAATTATAAATGTTATATGATCTATATGGGTACATAGGTGGACATTAAAATCCCATAAAAGTTGGTACATGGGAGGAAAATCCAATCCAATAATGGTTGGAACATAGAGGGATAACCTAATCATGTAATAAAGGGTACACGAGTCGATAACCCAAGACTACAAAATAGGGTACATGGGTGGAAATTATAATCCCAAAGTAGGTGTGGTCATCCCAATCCTAACATGTTATTATAGTATTGGTTGTTATATATTACATATGAATTTTTTTTCTTGTGTCTATACAAGAAATATATGTCTAATGATGATGTTACTTTATCATGTATTATAATCTTTGAATTTTTATGATTAATGTTTTATGAACATATAATCCTTATTTAATGACATGTGATTATGATATTTTATATGTAGTGTATAATAATAATATGTTACTATTGGGTTCTAATACACTTATAATCATCTTATGATTATGAATTTACTTTGTTTACCCTTAACGAGATTATGAGATCACCCATTCAAAAAATTAATTTCTCCTTGTTTTGAAGAATGTTTTTAGGTAGGAGTACCATTGTGGATGATAATTATGAGATATTTTGAAAATATTTAACAAAATTATAATATTTTTTGTCTAATTTTTCAAATACCCTAATGTATTACTGTCCTCTATATTTCACTTTTTAATGAGATGAATAATCATCTAATGTGATTTTGTATTCCTGTATTTTAATTATGGGTTTCTGTAGATGGTATCAAAACAAAAGTTTAGCAAACCTATAAAAAATAAGATGAGAAAACAATATTGATATACATAAGGATATTTCTAAGGATATGTATAGTTTTTTCCTTAAGAATATTTATTATGTTTATTTAAAGAATAAGAATGTGTACTAGAATTATGTAAAATTTATAGGATGTAGTTTTCAAACAATTTTGTCCGTATTTGGATACTACATGTGTATGTGGCTCTGGAAAATATGAACATAGTGGTAAGAAACCTGAAAAAATATTTATTGAGATATACTCCTTTAGTAACTAG
Organism: Viscum album; assembly: GCA_963277665.1. NCBI lineage: Eukaryota > Viridiplantae > Streptophyta > Magnoliopsida > Santalales > Viscaceae > Viscum > Viscum album. Next base: position 296,972,363 of record OY728165.1, read on the forward strand.
TGCATGAAAATGATCCTTAATGGACATAGAGTTTTACACTCATGAGGAATAGTCATTAAAAATTCACAAACTATCCATGAATCATTTTGAATTATTTAAATAGATGTTGACTATGAATAACCTAGGACAATCCAAGCATGTATGAATTTTGTATTAAATAAGTTATTTTATTTGGTTTTATGTAGTTATTTAATATGATTGGTGTTTCTGAAAATATTACATGATGTTTTTGATGGATAGAACATTAAATAATTATGTTGAAATTTAATCTGATGAAAAAAATGGTGACTATGAGAAACCCAATTGGATGATGACTAGAGAAAATGATATCATGTTTGTACTGAATCTAGATTTCATATATAATATTTGCAATTTAAAATTTGGAGATATTCTTAAGAAATAGAATAAGGGGAATACATACTTTTATGAAATTTAACATGTTAATTATTATATTGTAAAAATTATCTAGATTCTTACATGTCAAGTAGATGGGAATACGAACACGTAGAATAGATAATCTAGATGTTAATATGTTTTCTATATGGAAATGGGGTATATAATGTGATGGATTTTCGACGATTTCAATGAATTATATATGGATAACATGATATTTATGAAACATAAATACATTAAATTTAAATTTAAATCTATAATAAGGATGAACTTATTCTATTCGAATAATTGAAGTCAGAGGATTGAAATATTTTTTTATTAGGATTTATGATTTTTTAAATAACTAATGATTATTTAGTATATGTTTTTCATTAAGGATTTGAAGGATTTTATTGAATGGTACTAATGACAAAGAAATTTTTATTACTAAAAAGGATATATATTATGGGAAACACATGAATAAGGGAAGGTAATAGATAAAATATTCATGATGTTGAGAACAACGTTTTTTTAAGGAGATGATGGATAGGTATAAATTAAATTATATAGTACCGACTACATTTTAAATAGAATAACTATTTTTGGATAATGTAGTTTATGATATTAGGGATTAATTTTATGTTTTTCTTTGATTTAAGAAATATATCAAATAATATTTGTAATAATAAAGGACACATGGTTTATAGAAGGATTTATGATAAATTAGTTTATTATAATGTCTCATTGAAATACAAGGTGATGTTATTCACATGTTTGGTATATAACAAAAAAGAGATACATTATCATACATGGGGATCAATGTAGAGAAAATTTTGAATAATTTAGTCACATTATTTCTAATGTTTTTTATTTTTATCTTTTTGTAGGGTTTCAAGGATATCCATTTAAGTAATGATTTATGCCAAAAATTATATGATGTTTTTTTAGATTAATGTGTTATCCCAAAACTATGAGGGTTTATGCATAATATATTTATTTCCAAACCACTTTAATGTTATCTTAACTAGAAAAATATTGAATTACCTATCATTAAATTTATGGATATTAATAATGACATATATTTCTCCATTTCATTGATTATGGTAAAAATCATAAATTGAACAAGGATCAAATTAAGGGTTAAACATTGTTTATGTAATATCATGAAATCAAGTAAGAATATATTTTTGCTAAAAATTATTGATTTTTTTGGGGAATGGTCATGAAATAAAATGTTATTCAGTTATCATCATTTTTATGATATTATTGAACTTTTACAATCCCCTTTGATCCATGGATTAGTTATCATTAAAAATATCTTAACCACATTCCCAATCATTGTTAATTAATATTTTAGAACTATGTTAATATTTCGTGTCCGTATTATCACTTCCAACATATGTTCTCCTATGTTAAAACCTATTTATTAGTAGCTTTGGGAAACCATTATGATTCTAAAATAGTTGTTATGAATGTTTTAGTGTCAATTTTTAGGATGAGGTTTACTATAAATGGAAAATTAATGTACTAAAACATTTATATCATAGATGAATTTCGATGGATAATTATGTTTAATGGTGGTATGATGTAACCCTATGTTGTCATATGAATAAATATTTATCACATGAATTAAATTTCATTGATTATTAGAATTTCACATGAGAACATGTTATGATTTCATTATAAAAAAAAGTAATAAAAGTGTACTACACTCAACACTAAGATTATATTATGGTACATTCAACACTATGTTTGTCTTTTGTTACACGCAATGTAGGATACCTTTGATAGCTTACGATACACGCAAGACAGAGTTTCACAAAACTATAATATACTATTAACAATATTTTTAAAGTAATATTTTTTTTATCACCTAGTAGTTTGAATGGTGGGTACAAAAAGGATAATCTATATTAAGAAAATATTTTTTATTCATTTTTATCATATGAATTCTTTGGTGAAAAAATAATTATAAATTTGCGTATGAGTTATTTGAATGTAAAAAATTCTTTTTCTGAAAAACTATTTTCAATGAAAAAAATGTTTTCTCTCAATAAATTAAACATAAATAATATAAATATTTATTTTAATGGACTGTGTATATAATATATTCAATCAAATATTTAACCATCATCTTATGTGCTTACTTGATAAGAGGTGTGAATAAATCCAATTTTACAAAAAAACATATGTATTTTTATAAGATGTTGTTTTACAACCTATATTCTATAGTAATGTTTTAAAAATAAATATTAAAACTTTTATAATTTATATTTTAAATAATAATAATAATTTCTTAATAAGAAAATTTGAATATAATATGGCTCTTTTATTTACTTTTTTGAGATGTTTCATTTTACGATGAGTTATGAAAACAGAAAATTTTAATTAAAAAATGTATTTTCTAATATATATATAGTTAAATTATATTTGAATTTTTTTTATTGTATTAATAGTTCTATTATATGTAGCCCAATCCAAATTTGTTCATTTTTATAAAATTGACCTTCCCATTTGATACATAAACATTTAAAATTTTGGAAAATGTTACTTCAAAAACTTGTTGTTAGATCCTATATATGGGAGTAATTATAAAATAAAATTAACAAATATTATTGAAATATGTTGTAAAAATGCATCCAAAATTTGCGATCATAAAAATTTATATTTTATACTAAGGATGCTTTTTTTTAGAAAATAATTATGAAATAAATTAAAATTAATAAAAATGATAAAACGAAAAACATGTTTACATAGTGGTTAAAAATTATAAATTTGGGAAACATGACATAGAACCTAGTCCAAAATAAAATTATTTAACATATTTTAAATATTTACACTCTTATAAAGAAAATTTACTAATAATGGAGTGAAACTGTTGAAGATATAACTCTAAATAGTGTTTTTATTTCTATACATAAAATAATTCCACTCCTCCATTATAAATGGGAAAGCACCCCCATTACTTTTTCACACACCGAAGAAATTTTTTATTTTAGAAAACATACCAAATAATATAACAAATACATCATAGAAACTTAGATTACTATCTTTGGGATGTAATAAAACCAATGTTTTTATATGGTGAAACCCAAAAAAAGTAACATGATGTAGAGGTAAAGTTATTCAAAGAGAACTTTTGTCTTATTTCATTGTCCACTGATTCAATTAATATCATACCAAGATTATAAAATATCCTTAGTATCTTAAATATATATAGATTTTTTTATGTTACATGTATGAACTAGACCATCAAACACTTCCCATCAAATTGGAGTCTCAATCAGCATTCTTGTGTGTGGAAGACTACCACCACACGAACAAATATAATGCATTCTTCCATTACCACCTATCAATGTTGGTAAAAATGATGGAGATAATATTATTATATGATATATATATATATGATATTTATTATGTATATATTCTTATTATAAAAATATATAACATATAACATGTAACACCCCAGGTAAATAAGGAATATGACATTTTCATATTTATCCATATTTGTGAATAAAATATTAATATGACTTTAAAGGGGACGCTATGCTCGATGGCGTACCCAACACGCAACAACTAGTTTCTTGGGAATCTTATGTTGCACTCTAATAATAAAATAATATTATTTTAAATGGTAGTTAACATGTAGCTGTTGTAATGGCGGGAATGGATAGAAATAACTAAAATATGATTATATATGTTCTTAAATATTATTACATTTATACAATAAAAGATAAAGGCTTAAAATACGGAAAGAATTCAATTTTAGGCGTATATGCCCTAGTTTTCACTAAAGGTTCACTTATCAACTTTTGATGGAGAACCGTCATTAAATATAGTTGTGTTCACTCTTAAAAATTCTTTTGGACCAAATAAAACTCTTATTAAGAATCGGGACATCAAAATTTACTTTGTTTAAATTTTTGGTATCTTTCCGATAAAGTTCATTTTTTTAATGAATAGTGTAAAATGTTGTATTTTAATTCAAAACCAATTTTTAATCTAATTTATTTATATGATTAGATTATATTTTGAATTGGTTTTAAATTGAAATTAGAAAATATTTTTACCATTAAATCCAATAGTGGTCATTGGAATCAATTTCACTTTGAAATCAGACTTAAACTAGTGTCAATCTTTTGATACTTATTGTTTCATAAAACAGGCTACTTGTCATGACAGCGGGAATTAATTATTAAATTAATTAATGTGACTTATATGTTTTGAATTTCGTAAAACGGACTTCATTTTTGAATTCAGAATATCAAATATAGCTTAGGGTGAATTTTTGGGATTTTTCTGAAAAACTTCAATTTTTGATGAATAGTGAAACCACTAAGTGGTACTTATAAAAAATGATTTTCCGTTTAAATGAAATTTTGCCATCATTGTGTTTGATTATCAAAAATCCGACAAACATGGTTGTAATTAAGAAGTAAAATGTGTTTCAATGAGATTAAAATAATTTTTTGGTGAATAGTAACTTATTAAGTTTTTAATCGCGATTAGTGGTAATTAGTGTAGTGTAAGGTAAAAATAGTGCTTTAATAAAATGAGATGAGCTTGACACATGTATTACCCTCATTGGTTGTATCATGACCGACCAAGACAAGCCATGGGTCAACTTGGGGACCCCATGGATCCACTTTGGTTGGGAAATGACATAAATAACATTTTATTTAATGTAAAAGTAAAATTGACACACACATGATATATTTTTCTAAAACAATTTTTAAGTGGGGTTATACAAGTCATATTTTTGATTATAAATATTCATTGGAAATCTAAAACGAGTTCCTACATCATAGTATTTGTTTTATAATTTTTATACATTAAATAAATTAAATTATTTATGACATAATAATGATGCAACGATGACATCATTATTTGACGATTTAAATAAAATGGAATGATAATGTAAAATCTATGAACTACACATGTCCAAAACTTAATGGATGAGTGGATTTCGAAGCGTTATCACCTTATACACGAATTATATCAATGTGGGAGGTTTTGAAACCGAAACACATTTTCAAATAATGTAATATTTCTTTACATTCCAAAAGTGCCCCTCCCCTCCTCTTATAAAAGGCCCCCACCTATACCTCATTTAACACACTCCTCAAGCCTTTGGCTCGGCCAAACCCTGCCAATTTACTCTCTCCACATCCCTCTCCTCATCCTAGAGGATTCCCTTTGGGCAGAATCATTTCAAAGGAAGCCTTTAGGCTCAAATCAAAAGGAGTTACACTTTTAAAGGTAATTCATTCTCTCATGTTCATTTGTTTTATTTTGCTTCTCCAACCCCCTAAACTCTTTTTATTTACTTCTTTTGTAACAACACCAGTATCTTCAATATACTACGATGTTGTTATAAGATTTATTCGAGCTACACTCTCACACAACTACATCAAATGGTTAAAGAACATACGGTTTCCGTGGATGGTGAAATTCTTCCTCCCGAAACGATGATTGTTCAATACTCATTTAACACCTTCAAAGGTGGCCATTATGATGTAACTATTTTTATATATGATATATAATATGTTTATGTTTTATTTATGCTTCTGTATTTTTCATTTTTGTCTTACCTTTATGGCTTCCATTATGGGTATACGCGATATCTTCATTTAAGGAAGTGCGGACTACCGCCCCCTCAAAGTGATTTGATTCGTTAAATACCATATGTGGGATGTATAAAGGATGGAAATATGATATTCTATATGATATTATACTGTAATTATAATATACCTTTATATCATTATTATTCCATTCTATAAAATACGAAATAGAAATGAAAGTAGCGTTCATGCGTACGTACGGCTTACCGTCTCCATGAACGGTGCATTTCATTTCTTACCTCTAAATGATTATGTAATGTTATAAATGCATGAATGTACTGGATATATATGGCATATATGATATCTACATAATGAATACAATTCTGGATATAATAAACATTTGGCCACACGAACAACATGTAATTGTAAGAAGTCCACTTTCGACTTAAGAACCAAATATCGGCAAAACAAATATTATTAACTTAAATGATTACATAATGTTTATGACATGGTAATAAGTGGTATAAAAGTAATAATGAACATTAAAAAGGTTCTTAAGGAATTATAAATTAACTCATGTTTATTATTCATGAGATTAAAGAACGACCAAGTCAAGTCGGACCCGAAGTAATGGATCCTACACCTCTCTTTCTTTTTAAGTACACTCTTTTATGTCATTCCTTTTAAAGATCATCTTTATTGTTATTGGGATGTTCTTTTATATTAATCTTACTGTAATTTTTATGTTCATGTGATGAGAGACCCTATTCTCTCTCATCAATCCATTTTGGAAGTTTTGAGTGGCGCCGTTAGGCTGCCGAACCTTTGTAAGAGATATAACCTCTCTCTTTATTTTTAAGTACTCTCCTTTATGTCACTTCTTTTATGCTCCTCTTTGTAATGTTGGGGGATGTTATTTTATATTCCTCTTTCTGTACATTTTATTTTAATGTGATGAGATACCCTATTTGATCTCATCAATCCATATTCGGAAGTTTTATGTGGCGCCGTTAGGCTGCCGAGTTTTCGTAAGGGATTTTTCATCTCACTTTTATTCCCGTGAGATTTATGCTGCATTTGCCACAAATTCCATTGAGTGGTGTATGTACTGCCCATTATTCTACTATTTGTGTAATATACTTTCGTTTATGAGTATTTACATCAATGATCTATTGTCTTTCTTTCATGGGGTGTATGTTTTGAAAGATACCCAAGTCGGTAAGGGAACCTTTCACCCTCCTCTTTTTTTAAAAGACTTCTTTTGTTGGGTCTTTTAGTTTACATATTGTTATGTTGGGATATGTTCTCATATATCCTTATTTATGTAAATTTTATGTCCAAGTGATGAGATACACTTTTTATCTCTCATCAACTCATTTTGATGTGATGCCGTTAGGCTGTCAAGGGAGCGTTTTAACCCAATTTCGATTTCTTTGGGTTCAACATGTAGTCATTGAATATGTCATCCATTGAAAATGTGTGAATGACCTTTTATTGTTTTACACTTAATATTCACTTATATTGGGTGTATTTATATTTTTCGCACATATTTTTGAGATTGATTTGTCCTTAATTTAAGGATACCTTCTTTATAAGGGATTTCATCACATTTGACATTTCTATTGAGGGTTCATTGTTGTTATGCACCAATTCACTCTTATATTGTGTATATACTGTCCTTTGGAGTATTATATCATGAATCCATTTATTCTCATGATATTATAAAGTTCTGACTAAATGTTATTCCTCTATTGTTGTATTCAAGTGTCTCTAATTTTGGTAAAACCACTTTAACCAAAATATCGTTTTAAATGTTTTAATTATTTGTTCTTATTAATATCCATGTTTTCAAAATGGTTTTAAGGATTTATTTATATGGATATTAATGGTTTAAAGTTTTAAGCTTCAAGGTGGTATGGGACACTTTGATTCAAAAATCTCTTTATTAAATGTTTTAAATGGTTTTGGAAATGGTTTCTTTTTGAATGGATTCATTATTTCAATATACTAAAATGTTATATTGTGATTGAAATGTGGAAATTCTATGTTTCCTTTATGCATGTTTTATGTGAAACGATTATGTTATGGTCCTTGGGAATTGTTATGAAGAATGGGTGGTACCGTGATAAACTAAGGGCGGGTGAGCCCGTTATAGCTCTCCAATGCATTGGGTAACGCGAAGGAGTGAAACGTTAAGGTTTATCCGAAGAGATTTAGGGAATATACTGAGATGGGTATTCCAAACGTAACCAAGAGGGTTACTCCCTATGTAATAATGTTATGAATTCCTCAAGTTACCTTTATGTCTTATGTTTTCTATGATTTATTCATGATTTGATATGCCTATGTTTTATGGGTAAAGTATGATTTCATTCTTATGTATATATGAACTCATGTTTCCTTTCCATATTTTTATAACCCTTAATGAGCTTTTTATGCTCATCCCAAGTTTTTGAAATGCTTTTCACAGGTCAAGGGAAAGGTACATGATGTGAAGATAGTGTCAAGGATGTGTCAAAAAAGAATCCGTGTTTTATTTTAAATAGGTTTCCATTGATGGGAAGAATGAATATTGTATTTTATGTAACCACCTTGTTTAAATTTGGAATGTAATGCAAGTTTCATGATCTAATTCTCTAAAACTCTAAACCTGAAAAGATCCTCAATGTGTAATCTTGTAATAAATCAATTTTAAGTAAGTTTTAAGGCTGCAGCCTTATAGTTGGTATCAAAGGTCGGTTTAGATAACTTTAGAGGTTAGGGTATTCTTTAAGCATAATTGACAATTACCATAATGGTTAGGATTTCAGAAAGAGTCTTAGTTTTAGATAAAGTGAATGAGTAAGTATATCTTATTGTCTATCTTACTCATTAGTACATGATGGTTTTGTTGATATACTCACACTGACCTTTTTGGTTTTAGTAAATGGCTGGATCTAGCAGGCACCAAAGTAATAGTGGATGTGAAGGAAACTGTGACAGTTTTTTGAGCAAGCAACTGAATGATATGGGAGCTGCAATGAGAACTCTTTTGATTATCCTCAACCAACTATCTGGAGTCATGATTGACCACCTAAACCTTGTAGATTTCTTTAAGGCATCATATATGCAAGAAACAAATCCTTACGGAAGTACATGTAATAATCATAAAGGTAAGTGTGTTCAAAAACCAATGTGTCAAAGATGTGGAAAGAAACACCTAGTAAAATGTTTCAAAGGGACAGAAATATGCTATAGATGTGGAAATGAAGGTCATAAAGCAAGAACCTACCATGGAAAAAGGAAGCATCCAGTTGACTCAAGGAAAGGGAAAGAAGTTCTTTTTGAGGGATCAATTGAATGTTTTAAATGTGGTGTGCATGGTCATTATGCAAACACATGTCCTATGAAGAAGTTTCGTGAATGGGGTCACCAAGAGCGTACCAATATTCGTTTACCAATACCTAATGCCATTCCAATTGAGGATGAAGAAACTGACAATGACCAATCAAAGGTATGTACTATTTCATGACTATTGTTTTCTTATTTTGGAATCTTAGGATATGATTCATGATTTTGTTTGTAGGAAAGAGGTATTTCGAAATAAGTTGGAAAGGAATGGATAATGGATCATGAAGAATGTTGAATGATTAAGATGTCAACATATAAGGGATTCAAGAGTTAGGGTGAAATTATTAAGAGTATTAAGTCTCTTTTGATGATGGGGTTACATTAGAAGACTTTTTATATTATGTGTAACCCTGATGTTTAATATAGAAAAATTTTATTCAAGTAATAGTTATCTTTTCTTTTGTGGACATAGTTATAAAGAACCATTTGGGTTTATATGATCCTTACTTTTGAGGTAATTATGGGTTACCATATGTTATGATTGAAGTGAAAGGCATGAGATAAAATTGATGTTAAATTATGTTATGGTTATTTTTGATGATTTTATCCCTTTTTGGGTAATCATTTGAGAATTATATAGTTTTGGAAAAAGGACAACACGCAGACCGTGTGACAACCCGTCGCGTCGGACAATGCTGCGGGAATCGAACCCACAACCAAAGTGCGACTGGTATATATCGCCTACCACTGGACTACGTGAAGTCCCTGGTTAGTATGACTGATTCTTTTTAGTTATATGATTTTATGAATTAAGAGTAAGTTGATTTTGGAGGATATGTGATTAGGATAATTACTTTTCAATGTGAGACTTTAGGGGCAACTGATGTTATTTGGAGATAAATGTTACGATTTAACTTGGAAGACTATGTGACTAAATCCTTCAAATATTTGGGTTTCAATCTTATATTGGTTTACTTTGAAGAATTTTATGGGCAAATTGTTTATCGGATGGTCCTCGTTGAACTTTGGGTTTTTTTGGACAAATTTTGGAGATTAAGAATAGATTTTCTTTTTATAAGGGGTTATCCTTTTCTGGATTATCTGATCTTGTACTAACCTTTTTGGTTTTGGTTTTGGTTAAAGCCTAAATACTTGGGATTTATATAGTTCTCTTTTGGGGATTAGGTGATTCTCTATAAGTTGATTATAGTACTCTTAATGCGAACAAGTCTCCCTAAATACTCGTCTTTTGGAAAAAATATGAGTTTGACTAAGGAATCTAGTAAAAGTTGAAAGTCAACATGATAAGTGATTATGCTTCCTTATGAATAAATTCCTCAATAAAAAGAAACTTAAAACAAAAATGTTGTCTATTAACTTTTCCTACTGGGGAACCCAACACCGTTTAACCCATCACAAGTTTGTGATTTTCTTAATGTTAACTTTCTCCTAAACATGTTTTCTATCACTCTCCATCGGAACATGACCCTATGTTTTCTCCTCCATGTCCATATTTTCATACTTAGAATCCTAGTATGGGTTAACTCTGGTGACCTATGTGCTTATCTTTCTTTATTTTAAAGTGATTGTTTTACCGACTCTTGTTCCGATGTGGGACGTTCAAGGATGTTTCCATGCGCAATTTTAAAATTGCGTGGACGCAATTCTCAAAAGGGGGGAAGGATGTAACACCCCAGGTAAATAAGGAATATGACATTTTCATATTTATCCATATTTGTGAATAAAATATTAATATGACTTTAAAGGGGACGCTATGCTCGATGGCGTACCCAACACGCAACAACGAGTTTCTTGGGAATCTTACGTTGCACTCTAATAATAAAATAATATTATTTTAAATGGTAGTTAACATGTAGATGTTGTAATGGCGTGAATGGATAGAAATAACTAAAATATGATTATATATGTTCTTAAATATTTTTACATTTATACAATAAAAGATAAAGGCTTAAAATACGGAAAGAATTCAATTTTAGGCGTATATGCCCTAGTTTTCACTAAAGGTTCACTTATCACCTTTTGATGGAGAACCGTCATTAAATATAGTTTTGTTCACTCTTAAAAATTCTTTTGGACCAAATAAAACTCTTATTAAGAATTGGGACATCAAAATTTACTTTGTGTAAATTTTTGGTATCTTTCCGATAAAGTTCATTTTTTTAATGAATAGTGTAAAATGTTGTATTTTAATTCAAAACCAATTTTTAATCTAATTTATTTCTATGATTAGATTATATTTTGAATTGGTTTTAAAGTGAAATTAGAAAATATTTTTACCATTAAATCCAATAGTGGTCGTTGGAATCAATTTCACTTTGAAGTCAGACTTAAACTAGTGTCAATCTTTTGATACTTATTGTTTCATAATACACGCTATTTGTCATGACAGCGGGAATTAATTATTAAATTAATTAATGTGACTTATATGTTTTGAATTTTGTAAAACAGACTTCATTTTTGAATTCAGAATATCAAATATAGCTTAGGGTGAATTTTTGGGATTTTTCTGAAAAACTTCAATTTTTGATGAATAGTGAAACCACTAAGTGGTACTTATAAAAACTGATTTTCTGTTTAAATGAAATTTTTCCATCATTGTGTTTGATTTTCAAAAATCCGACATAAATGGTTGTCATTAAGAAGTAAAATGTGTTTCAATGATATTAAAATAATTTTTTTGGTGAATAGTAACTTATTAAGTTTTTAATCGCGATTAGTGGTAATTAGTGTAGTGTAAGGTAAAAATAGTGCTTTAATAAAATGAGATGTGCTTGACACATGTATTACCCTCATTGGTTGTATCATGACCGACCAAGACAAGCCATGGGTCAACTTTGGGACCCCATGGATCCACTTTGGTTGGGAAATGACATAAATAACATTTTATTTAATGTAAAAGTAAAATTGACACACACATGATATGTTTTACTAAAACAATTTTTAAGTGGGGTTATACAAGTCATATTTTTGATTATAAATATTAATTGGAAAGCTAAAACGATTTACTACATCATAGTATTTGTTTTATAATTTTTATACATTAAATAAATTAAATTATTTATGACATAATAATGATGCAGCGATGACATCATTATTTGACGATGTAAATAAAATGGAAATATAATGTAAAATATATGAACTACACATGTCCAAAACTTATTGGATGAGTGGATTTCGAATCCTTATCACCTTATACACGAATTATATCAATGTGGGACCTTTTGAAACCGAAACCCATTTTCAAATAATGTAATATTTTTTTACTTTCCAAAAGTGCCCCTCCCCTCCTCTTATAAAAGGCCCCCACCTCTACCTCATTTAACACACTCCTCAAGCCTTTGGCTCGGCCAACCCCTGCCCATTTACTCTCTCCACATCCCTCTACTCATCCTAGAGGATTCCCTTTGGGCAGAATCATTTCAAAGGAAGCCTTTAGGCTCAAATCAAAAGGAGTTACACTTTTAAAGGTAATTCATTCTCTCATGTTCATTTGTTTTATTTTGCTTCTCCAACCCCCTAAACTCTTTTTATTTAATTCTTTTGTAACAACACCAGTATCATCAATAAACTAGGATGTTTTTATAAGATTTATTCGAGCTACACTCTCACACAACTACATCAAATGGTTAAAGAACATACGGTTTCCGTGGATGGTGAAATTCTGCCTCCCGAAACGATGATTGTTCAATACTCATTTAACACCTTAAATGGTGGCCATTATGATGTAAATATTTTTATATATGATATATAATATGTTTATGTTTTATTTATTCTTCTGTATTTTTCATTTTTGTCTTACCTTTATGGCTTCCATTATGGGTATACGCGATATCTTCATTTAAGGAAGTGCGGACTACCACCCCCTCAAAGTGATTTGATTCGTTAAATACCATATGTGGGATGTATAAAGGATGGAAATATGATATTATATATGATATTATACTGGAATTATAATATACCTTTATATCATTATTATTCCATTCTATAAAATACGAAATAGAAATGAAAGTAGCGTTCATGCGTACGTATGGCTTACCGTCTCCATGAACGGTGCATTTCATTTCTTACCTCTAAATGATTATGTAATGTTATAAATGCATGCATGTACTGGATATATATGACATATATGATATCTACATAATGAATACAATTCTAGATATAATAAACATTTGGCCACATGAACAACATGTAATTGTAAGAAGTCCACTTTCGACTTAAGAACCAAATATCGGCAAAACAAATATTATTAACTTAAATGATTACATAATGTTTATGACATGGTAATAAGTGGTATAAATGTAATAATGAACTTGAAAAAGGTTCTTAAGGAATTATAAATTAACTCAAGTTTATTATTCATGAGATTAAAGAACGACCAAGTCAAGTCGGACCCGAGGTAAGGGATCCTACACCTCTCTTTCTTTTTAAGTACACTCTTTTATGTCATTCATTTTAAAGCTCATCTTTATTGTTATTGGGATGTTCTTTTATATTAATCTTACTGTAATTTTTATTTTCATGTGATGAGAGACCCTATTCTCTCTCATCAATCCATTTTGGAAGTTTTGAGTGGCGCCGTTAGGCTGCCGAACCTTCGTAAGAGATCTAACCTCTCTCTTTATTTTTAAGTACTCTCCTTTATGTCACTTCTTTTATGATCATCTTTGTAATGTTGGGGGATGTTATTTTATATTCCTCTTTCTGTACATTTTATTTTAATGTGATGAGATACCCTATTTGATCTCATCAATCCATATTCGGAAGTTTTATGTGGCGCCGTTAGGCTGCCGAGTTTTCGTAAGGGATTTTTCATCTCACTTTTATTCCCGTGAGATTTATGCTACATTTGCCACAAATTCCATTGAGTGGTGTATTTACTTCCCATTATTCTACTATTTGTGTAATATACTTTCGTTTATGAGTATTTACATCAATGATCTATTGTCTTACTTTCATGGGGTGTATGTTTTGAAAGATACCCAAGTCGGTAAGGGAACCTTTCACCCTCCTCTTTTTTAAAAGACTTATTTTGTTGGGTATTTTAATTTACATATTGTTATTTTGGGATATGTTCTCATATATCCTTATTGATGTAAATTTTATGTCCAAGTGATGAGATACACTTTTTATCTCTCATCAACTCATTTTAATGTGATGTCGTTAGGCTGTCAAGGGAGCGTTTTAACCCAATTTCGATTTCTTTGGGTTCAACATGTAGTCATTGAATATGTCATCCATTGAATATGTGTGAATGAACATTTATTGTTTTACCCTTAATATTCACTTATATTGGGTGTATTTATATTTTTCACACATATTTCTGAGATTGATTTTTCCTTAATTTAAGGATACCTTCTTTATAAGGGATTTCATCACATTTGACATTTGTATTGAGGGTTCATTGTTGTTATGCACCAATTCACTCTTATATGGTGTATATACTGTCCTTTGGAGTATTATATCATGAATCCATTTATTCTCATGATATTATAAAGTTCTGACTAAATGTTATTCCTCAATTGTTGTTTTCAAGTGTCTCTAATTTTGGTAAAACCACTTTAACCAAAATATCATTTTAAATGTTTTAATTATTTGTTTTTATTAATATACATGTTTTCAAAATGTTTTTAAGGATTTATTTATATGGATATTAATGGTTTAAAGTTTTAAGCTTCAAGGTGGTATGGGCCACTTTGATTCAAAAATCTCTTTATTAAATGTTTTAAATGGTTTTGGAAATGGTTTCTTTTTGAATGGATTCATTATTTCAATATACTAAAATGTTATATTGTGATTGAAATGTGGAAATGCTATGTTTCCTTTATGTATGTTTTATGTGATACGATTATGTTATGGTCCTTGGGCATTGTTATGAAGAACGGGTGGTACCGTGATAAACTAAGGGCGGGTGAGCCCGTTATAGCTCTCCAATGCATTGGGTAATGCGAAGGAGTGAAACATTAAGGTTTCTCCGAAGAGATTTAGGGAATATACTGTGATGGGTATTCCAAACGTAACCAAGAGGGTTACTCCCTACGTAATAATGTTATGAATGCCTCAGGTTACCTTTATGTCTTATGTTTTCTATGATTTATTCATGATTTGATATGCCTATGCTTTATGGGTAAAGTATGATTTCATTCTTATGTATATATGAACTCATGTTTCCTTTCCATATTTTTATAACCCTTACTGAGCTGTTTATGCTCATCCCAAGTTTTTGAAATTCTTTTCACAGGTCAAGGGAAAGGTACATGATGTGACTATAGTGTCAAGGATGTGTCAAGAAAGAATCCGTGTTTTATTTTAAATAGGTTTCCATTGATGGGAAGAATGAATATTGTATTTTATGTAACCACCTTGTTTAAATTTGGAATGTAATGCAAGTTTCATGATCTAATTCTCTAAAACTCTAAACCTGAAAAGATCCTCAATGTGTAATCTTGTAATAACTCAAGTATAAGTAAGGTTTAAGGCTGGGGCCTTATAGTTGGTATCAAAGGTCGGTATAGATAACTTTAGAGGTTAGGGTATTCTTTAAGCATAATTGACAATTACCATAATGGTTAGGATTTCAGAAAGAGTCTTAGTTTTAGATAAAGTGAATGAGTAAGTATATCTTATTTTCTATCTTACTCATTAGTACATGATGGTTTTGTTGATATACTCACACTGACCTTTTTGGTTTTAGTAAATGGATGGATCTAGCAGGAACCAAAGTAATAGTGGATGTGAAGGAAACTGTGACAGTTTTTGGAGCAAGCAACTGAATGATATGGGAGCTGCAATGAGAACTCTTTTGATTATCCTCAACCAACTATCTGGAGTCATGATTGACCACCTAAACCTTGTAGATTTCTATAAGGCATCATATATGCAAGAAACAAATCCTTACGGAAGTACAGGTAATAATCATAAAGGTAAGTGTGTTCAAAAACCTATGTGTCAATGATGTGGAAAGAAACACCTAGGAAAATGTTTCAAAGGGACAGAAATATGCTATAGATGTGGAAATGAAGGTCATAAAGCAGGAACCAGCCATGGAAAAAGGAAGCATCCAGTTGACTCGAGGAAAGGGAAAGAAGTTCTTTCTGAGGGATCAATTGAATGTTTTAAATGTGGTGTGCATGGTCATTATGCAAACACATGTCCTATGAAGAAGTTTCGTGAATTGGGTCACCAAGAGCGTACCAATATTCGTTTACCAATACCTAATGCCATTCCGATTGAGGATGAAGAAACTGACAATGACCAATCAAAGGTATGTACTATTTCATGACTATTGTTTTCTTATTTTGGAATCTTAGGATATGATTCATGATTTTGTTTGTAGGAAAGAGGTATTTCGGAATAAGTTGGAAAGGAATGGATAATGGATCATGAAGAATGTTGAATGATTAAGATGTCAACATATAAGGGATTCAAGGGTTAGGGTGAAATTATTAAGAGTATTAAGTCTCTTTTGATGATGGGGTTACATTAGAAGACTTTTTATATTATGTGTAACCCTGATGTTTAATATAGGCAAATTTTATTCAAGTAATAGTTATCTTTTCTTTTGTGGACATAGTTATAAAGAACCATTTGGGTTTATATGATCCTTACTTTTGTGGTAATTATGGGTTACCATATGTTATGATTGAAGTGAAAGGCATGAGATAAAATTGAGGTTAAACTATGTTATGGTTATTTTTGATGATTTTATCCCTTTTTGGGTAATGATTTGAGAATTATACAGTTTAGGAAAAAAGACAACACACAGGCCATGTGACAACCCGTCGCGTCGGACAATGCTGCGGGAATCGAACCCACAACCAAAGTGCGACTGGTATTTATCGCCTACCACTGGACTACGTGAAGTCCCTGGTTAGTTTGACTGATTCTTTTTAGTTATATGATTTTATGAATTAAGAGTAAGTTGATTTTGGAGGATATGTGATTAGGATAATTACTTTTCAGTGTGAGACTTTAGGAGAAACTGATGTTATTTGGAGATAAATGTTACGATTTAACTTGGAAGACTATGTGACTAAATCCTTCAAATATTTGGGTTTCAATCTTATATTGGTTTACTTTGAAGAATTTTATGGACAAATTGTTTAACGGATGGTCCTCGTTGAACTTTGGGTTTTTTTGGAAAAAAATTTGGAGATTAAGAATAGATTTTCATTTAATAAGGGGTTATCCTTTTCTGGATTATCTGATCTTGTATTAACCTTTTTGGTTTTGGTTTTGGTTAAAGCCTAAATACATGGGATGTATATAGTTCTCTTTTGGGGATTAGGTGATTCTCTAGAAGTTGATTATAGTACTCTTAATGCGAACAAGTCTCCCTAAATACTCGTCTTTTGGAAAAAATATGAGTTTGACTAAGGAATCTAGTAAAAGTTGAAAGTCAACATGATAAGTGATTATGCTTCCTTATGAATAAATTCCTCAATAAAAAGCAACTTAAAACAAAAATGTTTTCTATTAACTTTTCCTACTGGGGAACCTAACAACGTTTAACCCATCACAGGTTTGTGATTTTCTTATTGTTAACTTTCTCCTAAACATGTTTTCTATCACTCTCCATCGGAACATGACCCTATGTTTTCTCCTCCATGTCCATATTTTCATACTTAGAATCCTAGTATGGGTTAACTCGGGTGACCTATGTGCTTATCTTTCTTTATTTTAAAGTGATTGTTTTACCGACTCTTGTTCCGATGTGTGACGTTCAAGGATGTTTCCAAGCGCAATTTTAAAATTGCATGGACGCAATTCCCAAAAGGGGGGAAGGATGTAACACCCCAGGTAAATAAGGAATATGTCATTTTCATATTTATCCATATTTGTGAATAAAATATTAATATGACTTTAAAGGGGACGCTATGCTCGATGACGTACCCAACACGCAACAACGAGTTTCTTGGGAATCTTACGTTGCACTCTAATAATAAAATAATATTATTTTAAATGGTAGTTAACATGTAGCCGTTGTAATGGCGGGAATGGATATAAATAACTAAAATATGATTATATTTTTTTTTAAATATTTTTACATTTATACAATAAAAGATAAAGGCTTAAAATACGGAAAGAATTCAATTTTAGGCGTATATGCCCTAGTTTTCACTAAAGGTTCACTTATCACCTTTTGATGGAGAACCGTCATTAAATATAGTTTTGTTCACTCTTAAACATTCTTTTGGACCAAATAAAACTCTTATTAAGAATCGGGACATCAAAATTTACTTTGTGTAAATTTTTGGTATCTTTCCGATAAAGTTCATTTTTTTAATGAATAGTGTAAAATGTTGTATTTTAATTCAAAACAAATTTTTAATCTAATTTTTTTATATGATTAGATTATATTTTGAATTGGTTTTAAAGTGAAATTATAAAATATTTTTACAATTAAATCCAATAGTGGTCGTTGGAATCAATTTCACTTTGAAATTAGACTTAAACTAGTGTCAATCTTTTGATACTTATTGTTTCATAAAACACGCTATTTGTCATGACAGTGGGAATTAATTATTAAATTAATTAATGTGACTTATATGTTTTGAATTTTGTACAACAGACTTCATTTTTGAATTCAGAATATCAAATATAGCTTAGGGTGAATTTTTGGGATTTTTCTGAAAAACTTCAATTTTTGATGAATAGTGAAACCACTAAGTGGTACTTATAAAAACTGATTTTCCGTTTAAATGAAATTTTGCCATAATTGTGTTTGATTTTCAAAAATCCGACATACATGGTTTTCATTATGAAGTAAAATGTGTTTCAATGAGATTAAAATAATTTTTTGGTGAATAGTAACTTATTAAGTTTTTAATTGCGATTAGTGGTAATTAGTGTAGTGTAAGTTAAAAATAGTGCCTTAATAAAATGAGATGAGCTTGAAACATGTATTACCCTCATTGGTTGTATCATGGCCGACCAAGACAAGCCATGGGTCAACTTGGGGACCCCATGGATCGACTTTGGTTGGGAAATGACATAAATAACATTTTATTTAATGTAAAAGTAAAATTGACACACACATGATATGTTTTACTAAAACAATTTTTAAGTGGGGTTATACAAGTCATATTTTTGATTATAAATATTCATTGGAATTATAAAACTATTTCCTACATCATAGTATTTGTTTTATAATTTTTATACATTAAATAAATTAAATTATTTATGACATAATAATGATGCAGCGATGACATCATTATTTGACGATTTAAATAAAATGGAAAGATAATGTAAAATCTATGAACTACACATGTCCAAAACTTATTGGATGAGTGGATTTAGAATACTTATCACCTTATACACTAATTATATCAATGTGGGACCTTTTGAAACCGAAACACATTTTCAAATAATGTAATATTTCTTTACATTCCAAAAGTGCCCCTCCCCTCCTCTTATAAAAGCCCCCCACCTCTACCTCATTTAACACACTCCTCAAGCCTTTGGCTCGGCCAACCCCTGCACATTTACTCTCTCCACATCCCTCTCCTCATCCTAGAGGATTCCCTTTGGGCAGAATCATTTCAAAGGAAGCCTTTAGGCTCAAATCAAATGTAGTTACACTTTTAAAGGTAATTCATTCTCTCATGTTCATTTGTTTTATTTTGCTTCTCCAACCCCCTAAAATCTTTTTATTTACTTATTTTGTAACAACACCAGTATCTTAAATATACTAGGATGTTGTTATAAGATTTATTCGAGCTACACTCTCACACAACTACATCAAATGGTTAAAGAACATACGGTTTCCGTGGATGGTGAAATTCTGCCTCCCGAAACGATGATTGTTCAATACTCATTTAACACCTTCAAAGGTGGCCATTATGATGTCACTTTTTTTATATATGATATATAATATGTTTATGTTTTATTTATGCTTCGGTATTTTTCATTTTTGTCTTACCTTTATGGCTTCCATTATGGGTATACACGATATCTTCATTTAAGGAAGTGCGGACTACAGCCCCCTCAAAGTGATTTGATTCGTTAAATACCATATGTGGGATGTATAAAGGATGGAAATATGATATTATATATGATATTATACTGGAATTAAAATATACCTTTATATCATTATTATTCCATTCTATAAAATACGAAATAGAAATGAAAGTAGCGTTCATGCGTACGTACGGCTTACCGTCTCCATGAACGGTGCATTTCATTTCATACCTCTAAATGATTATGTAATATTATAAATTCATGCATGTACTGGATATATATGACATATATGAAATATACATAGTGAATACAATTCTGGATATAATAAACATTTGGCCACACGAACAACATGTAATTGTAAGAAGTCCACTTTCGACTTAAGAACCAAATATCGACAAAACAAATATTATTAACTTAAATGATTAGATAATGTTTATGACATGGTAATAAGTGGTATAAAAGTAATAATGAACTTTAAAAAGGTTCTTAAGGAATTATAAATTAACTCAAGTTTATTATTCATGAGATTAAAGAACGACCAAGTCAAGTCGGACCCGAGGTAAGGGATCCTACACCTCTCTTTCTTTTTAAGTACACTCTTTTATGTCATTCCTTTTAAAGCTCATCTTTATTGTTATTGGGATGTTCTTTTATATTAATCTTACTGTAATTTTTATGTTCATGTGATGAGAGACCCTATTCTCTCTCATCAATCCATTTTGGATGTTTTGAGTGGCGCCGTTAGGCTGCCGAACCTTCGTAAGAGATCTAACCTCTCTCTTTATTTTTAAGTACTCTCCTTTATGTCACTTCTTTTAAGCTCCTATTTGTAATGTTGGGGGATGTTATTTTATATTCCTATTTCTGTAAATTTTATTTTAATGTGATAAGATACCCTATTTGATCTCATCAATCCATATTCAGAAGTTTTATGTGGCGCCGTTAGGCTGCCGAGTTTTCGTAAGGGATTTTTCATCTCACTTATATTCCCGTGATATTTATGCTACATTTTCCACAAATTCCATTGAGTGGTGTATGTACTGCCCATTATTCTACTATTTGTGTAATATACTTTCGTTTATGAGTATTTACATCAATGATATATTGTCTTTCTTTCATGGGGTGTATGTTTTGAAAGATACCCAAGTCGGTAAGGGAACCTTTCACCCTCCTCTTTTTTTAAAAGACTTCTTTTGTTGGGTCTTTTAATTTACATATTGTTATGTAGGGATATGTTCTCATATATCTTTATTGATGTAAATTTTATGTCCAAGTGATGAGATACACTTTTTATCTCTCATCAACTCATTTTGATGTGATGCCGTTAGGTTGTCAAGGGAGCGTTTTAACCCAATTTTGATTTCTTTGGGTTCAACATGTAGTCATTGAATATGTCATCCATTGAATATGTGTGAATGACCTATTATTGTTTTAAACATAATATTCACTTATATTTGGTGTATTTATATTTTTCACACATATTTTTGAGATTGATTTGCCCTTAATTTAAGGATACCTTCTTTATAAGGGATTTCATCACATTTGACATTTCTATTGAGGGTTCATTGTTGTTATGCACCAATTCACTCTTATATGGTGTATATACTGTCCTTTGGAGTATTATATCATGAATCCATTTATTCTCATGATATTATAAAGTTCTGACTAAATGTTATTCCTCAATTGTTGTATTCAAGTGTCTCTAATTTTGGTAAAACCACTTTAACCAAAATATCATTTTAAATGTTTTAATTATTTGTTCTTATTAATATCCATGTTTTCAAAATGGTTTTAAGGATTTATTTATATGGATATTAATGGTTTAATGTTTTAAGATTCAAGGTGGTATGGGACACTTTGATTCAAAAATCTCTTTATTAAATTATTTAAATGGTTTTGGAAATGGTTTCTTTTTGAATGGATTCATTATTTCAATATACTAAAATGTTATATTATGATTTAAATGTGGAAATGCTATGTTTCCTTTATGCATGTTTTATGTGATACGATTATGTTATGGTCCTTGGGAATTGTTATGAAGAATGGGTGGTACCGTGATAAACTAAGGGCAGGTGATCCCGTTATAGCTCTCCAATGCATTGGGTAACGCGAATGAGTGAAACGTTAAGGTTTCTCTGATGTGATTTAGGGAATATACTGTGATGGGTATTCCAAACGTAACCAAGAGGGTTACTCCCTACGTAAGAATGTTATGAATGCCTCAAGTTACCTTTATGTCTTATGTTTTCTATGATTTATTCATGATTTGATATGCCTATGCTTTATGGGTAAAGTATGATTTCATTCTTATGTATATATGAACTCATGTTTCCTTTCCATATTTTTATAACCCTTACTGAGCTTTTTATGCTCATCCCAAGTTTTTGAAATGCTTTTCACAGGTCAAGGGAAAGGTACATGATGTGACGATAGTGTCAAGGATGTGTCAAGAAAGAATCCGTGTTTTATTTTAAATAGGTTTCCATTGATGGGAAGAATGAATATTGTATTTTATGTAACCACCTTGTTTAAATTTGGAATGTAATGCAAGTTTCATGATCTAATTCTCTAAAAATCTAAACCTGAAAAGATCCTCAATGTGTAATCTTGTAATAAATCAAGTTTAAGAAAGGTTTAAGGCTGGGGCCTTATATAACATCATGATTTCTATTTTTTTAATATGATAACATTATTTGTGGATGTGTGGACTATATCCTCCCCAATGCACTTTGATTAATACATACATTACATGTATTGTATTAATAATGATTTTTATAAACATATGTGATATATATGATAATATTAGTCTACAATAATGATATTATATATATAAAATACTATTCTTTCTTTAAAGATATGGCATAAAAATAGATACATCGTTAATGGGTATGAATGGCCTACTGTCTCCATTAACAGTGTATTTCATTTCATATTTCTATAGTTTATAGATTATTATAATTAATTATATACTGAATATATAATATATTTATTTCATTTTTTATATTATTGATATAAATAAATGATGATCAATGTATGGATATTAATAATAAAAATTCAAAACATAATGGGAAAACAAAGTGGTTATTACCCAAAACGTAACTTTAAAATGAAATTTTTAACAAACTAGTATTATAATTAAATAGTTATATCATATATGTAATTAAATTTAATAATATTTTTATATGTATCATTTATAATAAACTTATATCTGTTATAAATTATCTTTTGTGTGTACGAATACATTAATGACTTATGGTATGGGGTTTCATCACAATTTAAATTATATTGATACTTTTTTGTTACTATGATTCTAATTAGAATTATATGGTATATATAATGACCTATAAAATTTAATATAATTAATATATATTATTTCATGATATTAAATTTTTCGATTTATGTTATTCTTTCACATGGATCATGATTCAATGTTTTTCAAATACTTAGGGGGTTTGGAATCTCACTTTAATTTTTTCGAGACTTATACATTATTCACCAATTTTTTTTATTTTATGTGGTGTATAAAAATTGAATAAATCTATTCTATGAATATTATAAACAATTGTTTTGTTATTTAAATATACATTGTTTTCCTCCCATTCATGTAGTTATGGTTCAAATGAAACCAAATCTATATGGTATATTTTGACTCAATTTTCCTTCACTGGTAGAAGTGTTATGTTATTCAATTAATTATTTCATTATATTTATGCACTACCATATGAAATTATTAATCAATAATATTAGTGTTTTCATGATATTTAATGCTTCATGATATTTTATTCTCTAAGGAGGATTATGATTCAATATTTCCAAATTATTGAGAGTTTATTGTTATGATATTATTGTTTATGAGGATTATTTAAAATTCTCCTTAAATTGTTGAAATCTAATGATATATATCTAATGAACTCCCATGAATTCTATTAACTTAAATTTATTCAGGATATATTCATGTAATTGTTCCATTATTCTCTCTTATATAGTTAATATAATTAATGGGTTATTTTATAAAAAAATACATCCTCACTTATTTCTTCTAATGGAAATCTATTTTGATCAACATCATGTTTTCTTAAAATGATTTATGAAATGTTCTACAATGCTTTTAGGACATTTCAAACATGTTTTACCAATTAATAATTTATTATAAAATGGAATTTTATTTCATCCTTTTATAAAGGCTTTTTACTCTTTAATAACAATATTAAATTATTCATCGTCTTAACTTGTGTGGCATGAATGAAAATAAATTCTTCCCTGACTGAACATTTTCTCAAGGAATCATCTATTTTTTTCAAGGATATTTTTATATGAAAATATTTTAAAAATTATTTTAAGCTTAATTTATATTTTTTTAATGTTTTAATCAAAAAAAATTATTTTTATTTTATTACATCTTAAAACTTATTTTAGAATGATTAAAGTATATTTTTATTATGAAATGATTCGAATGATATTTAAAATTTATTTCTCATTTTATAAGAACCCATTTGTATTACTCATGCCTTACTAGACATTTGATCCAAGGGTACCATTAATATTAATTTTATTCATTGTTTTTTATATGTTGGAATTATTTTTATGAAACTTATATCTCTTAGACATGTTATATCCTTATAAACCCCACTTTATTTTCATGAGTTATTCATGGATGACTGGATTCTAAAACCTATTTATTTTGTAGGAGATATGATATAATGGGTTTTTTTATTATTCCAATTTTATTTCATGGGTAATAAAATGATGTTTTGGATGTCCATATCATTTCCTGGGTCACGATATAGTGAATTTTTTATTATCATGTGGAACATAGATGTATGAGTTTATTATGTGATGTGTGGAACCCATATATCCCTCCAATTCCCTGAGTAATGATAAATTTTATATGATTTGTGTGGGTAAAAAGGTGGAACCCAAAGACTGTAAAGGAGGGTATTGTGGTGGACATCCAAATCAAATAATGTTTGGTACATGGGTGGAAAACCTATCCATTATTAGATGGTTCATGGTTGCTCAGCCTAATTCCAATGAAGGTACATGTATGGTCCTCAAAATCCTAATATTCTACGAAGGTCTTGGTGGGTATAAAATACAAAATATTTCCTATGATTATTATGTATATAAAAAACCATTTAATTAATTCTATATTATTCTCCCATGGATTATTCTCTTTGATTTCATTATTATTCTTTTCTCATGAACTACCAATCCTTATTCCATGATATAAGATAATTATCTTTGATATGCATGGTATGGTAATAAAATTTTATTCTCTTGTTCTCATACCCTTATATGCTTGTTATTCATACATATATCCTTTATTTTACATTACTGAGCATGTCATCAATTATTTTCATAAATTTCTTTTCCCTAAGATATGAAGAATGATTTTATGTAGGATTAATATAATGGATGACCTTTATGGGGGTTTTGAAAATAATTCCCAAAAATAGAATAATATGTTCAAATTTTTGAATGAAACTAAAGAATCATGGTCCTCAAGCATGTAATATTTTAATATGTGGAATATGCATCTATAATGATGAAATATCCATGCACGTTAACCATGGGTCCCAATAAAAATGGATGAATTGTAGAAGTTTATCCCTCCATTAGGATAGTGTATACTTACAAGTATACCATTTGGTTGCCTATTTTATATGACATTTTAATGGTATCTTGTTATGAGCTATGCCAGTCCCCAACCATATATATATATATATAGAAGATTAGTTCTATGAACCATCATGCACTAGATTTGATTTATCCGTGTGAGTAGAGTTAATATATCTATTTTTTGTCATATCATTGAAGTCCTAAATACGAATATAGTTTAATATTTTTGTGATGGATTACTTTTGTAGGCCATATGGTCAGGGATTTATGAATTTCAATGCATCAGATGTATTAGAGTTCTTATACTGATCATGTGAATAAACATGATTTCACGAGGCTAGGTGATTCAAATAATATAAATCATCTATAATTGTGTATAAATATAGTTAATTTATCATGGATTTCAGACTATATCCTGAGGTTTTTTATTTATATTTTTTTCTTTTAGAGACAAGATGATTTCAATTATTTGAGATGTTTTTTTGACTAGGTTTGGTATAAAACGTGCGACTGTATGGCCTTTTACAAAAAAAGAAATAAAATGTCTTGGGGGTTTCCAAATTATTTTTATTACTTACCCCAAGTACATGCATAATAGTTTTTATTCATAATCTGTTTTCCTTCTTTTAGGTATAATGACATGTTGTATAGTATTCAAGATCGATTCCATGTGTTATAGGATCTTTTAAGATGTATAGTGTAGAGGGAAAGTATATGGTATGGATAATATATGGTAGTAGGTTATATTATATAGTTATTAGATAATTTATATGTTTTTCATATTTTATTTGATAAGTGGTTGATTATAATTTTCCCATTTTTCATTCCCATGAGTCTATTTTCTAGATTTTTTTTATATCATGTTGTTGTTAAAATTTATTTATATTATATACCGTGACATTTATGTTATGGGTGCGTTTATATGTTTTCGCAAGTATCATAATTTCAATAGAGAAAATAATATCTCTAATTAATTTATATATATTATGCACTAACCAGTGGCTCCTACCATATGGGTTGGTGCATTTAAAGACTTTTTCTGAGATGAAATCGTGTGTCATGTCCAGTTGACCGGGGAATTATTGTAACATAATGGTATTAGAGAAATGTTGTTTTATGATCTGGGGAGTTGTTAGGCATGTGGTCTGGGAATATTTTGATACATTATATAAATATCAATATGGTCTATTTTGAATGAATTTTTTGATAGGAATTCCAATATTCAATGGCATCTGATTGGAATGTTTTGTTTTTATTTACTTTTATTTCATTTTTTCACCTAGTATGATACACATAGGATAATGGAATTATAGTTCATTTGAGAATATAAATTATGGACCATTGGAAAACTGCCTATATAAATTATCCACTATATGATCATAATATTCACTTGGGAAATTAATGTGTTTTTGTTCTTTCATAGATCATGAGAGTCATTGATTTATTATGTCTGTAGTGACATAGATGGCGTCTTCACATATTGCTCCATTGGGGAATTTTAATTCAATTAAACAATGTTATTTTATTTTTTATTATACACAATGTTTATCTAACGGATATACATTCACAATTGATATAAATGTTATACATTCCTCAGTAGATGTATTGTGAATATTTTGGGGCCCTCATGTGTGTTTGATTCCATTTTATTTTTAGGGTATGATGAGAGAATGTACTATTCAATTCTTTAGATCATACATGTTTTTCCCTATAGCCTATTATTCCCTAATACTCATATATTTAGTCAGTATGGAAGGGATACTAATATTTCCCCATATATTCGATAAGGTATTGAATTAGGTCATTCTATTAATTTTATGACTTGTGTATTTGTTTTGAATGGTTAATATTAATTTATTATGCCTCATTTCATAATTTTATCACTAGTCGATTGGTTATTATGTAATAATGATTCATATATGATGCATTGTGTTTGATAAGTGTAACATTGTGGTGGCTCTTGGTTTTAAATATAGATTGGGGGGATGTTTTTTAGTTTCCAGGACTGGTAATTTATTACAAATTAGGTGTGTTGTGATGGAACAATATTATTCTTTTAAATTTCAATATTCCCATGTTTAGAGAAGTATTTTGGTTTATCATGTAGTTATTGAAATGTCTCTATTATAATAAGGGTTTTCAAAAGTTATTTTATTATTAGAATTGAACAATATGAGGCTCTAGTTTGTGGATTTAGATTTATAACATGATGTTTTTTCTTTCAGGAAAAATAAATGCATGGAATACTATGAGAGTATCATTAAAAAATACTTGATCTTTTGGAGGAGATCAGTGGTAGGTGAGTATTTTAGGAAAATAACTTTATTGTGTGGATCCATGCAAAAGTATAATTTTTGTAGTGTTCTTCGGTTCACATTCCTGTTGAATGTTTTATCTGTGGGACCTTTGGTGGTTTTCATATCTTAATGAAACACAATAGGTGTTGTCATAGTGGAAGTGTTGATGCTAGTGGATAGAGAGTGGTGTGTAGAAATCCATATGGTGGGGAGTTCACCACATTTTTATTAGAGGATGTGATCTTCATTTTAAGTGGTTTTTGTTTCTAATTAGGATACATTCTGTTAGTGGATTTTAGATGTTTATTTGTTAAATATAATCATGGAATGAATGTGGGGAATTGATTTTTATGTTTTAGAAATATAAATATGATATGGATACACATACAGTGGGTAGTATCTGATCATTCATGGTTGTGTTCCTTTCCTATTGGGATAGTTTTTTGTGTAGTATGATTCTTCGATGTATGGTTGATATTATTTATCTTTTTATATAAATCAGTTGAAATAATTGAGACTACGTTACCAGTGATGAATCTGAAGGGAAATAAGCATGATGTGGTGGATATTGTAATGACTCTTGTTGTCATATGATATGAAAATAATGAGAAATAATTTTTTTCCTCAAGTGACTTTGAGAAGATAAATATTATTTTATAAAATTTTATTATATCATATATATTTTATACCAATATTATTAGTCCCAAAAATGTTTTATTACACATGGAAGTGAGAAAAGAATAAATTAGAGTAAGTTGAACTTTCACAAAATATTTATATTTTATTAGTTAAAAATTAATTTAATCATTTATGTTCATCAAGTTATCTCTTATAAATATACCATTATATTGAAATTATATCTATATATTTGACTCTATAATGGAGGTATTTATGTAATATTAGTTCAATCCTATCACAAGCATCAGGGTCATGGTTGGGAACCCTTTTCTTTTAATTTTTTCCATTTTCTTTATTTCCTTTTTAGTTTCCCCCCTTTTTTATCTTGAATAATGGGGCTTATTTTGTATACAACACAACTATTTATTATCATAACCATAGATAGAGGGGAAATGTATGTGATATAGGGTCACTGAAAACATCATTGGGGAGAATTTTTAGAATAATATACGGTTTTAGTGATTGCGAGTTTTGGATCATGGAGCAAATATTCATTATTTTATAGATAAAGGTATAATTTGTTTTTCAGTAAATAGGTAAATAACTATAATGTTTTTATATTAGGTATTTTAATCCTCATATTGATTTCCATGAACCTCATCAGGGTTTATCTATGGTTATTTTTGTTTGAAATATTGTTTTTAGGATGATTTGAATGGTTTTTATTTAAGAAAACCTATCTATATGGAAGGTAGTTTAGGGGGAATTCATTTAATATTTTTCCATTTGCACATGGTAACTAAGAAGTGGTTACAAAAAGTGTGTGTTGGGTATAATCCAATTGTAATGAATTTTGTTGTGTCTTGGGGATTGGACAAACACCATGTGATTTGGAATATGGCATGCTGGGACACACAACCTAACCTTATTATTAGGACACAGTAAATGTAGTTTCATATAGTGAGGCCATAAATGTTTGGTAAATCGATAAATCCCATATAGGATACATATCGTGGTAAATCAAGTGACATTCACACCGCATAAGGTTATATATCTCTATATACATTGGGATGTATAGACCATTTTTTAGATATACATAAACTATGTCGCATTTTGTGGGTACATGCCATATATTTGATATTCAAACCATGTTTTTCTCCATTGAAGACATTTTTACTATTTTTTCTTAATTAATTATTAATTAGACCCCTAGGAAGTCAATTGTATGTGTTTTTTCCTATATAGATCATTATGGGAATATCCTTTTAGTATATAAATTCCATCTAGATAGTTTAATGTATAAAATGAGTATTAGAATTACGATATATTTACGGTTTATTTTTAAATCCACTTATTGGTTGTTTTGAGTGGTGAAATCCGTGATAGGGGCCCATGACCTTAGTGATCAAACTTTATTTAGTATTCTAATTAAATATATTTTTTTTTGGATAGCGGTAAAATATGAGATCTAATGATGTATTTGATGATACCTTTTATCTTAAATTCTTATGGGTTGAGTGGTATTGATTCATGATTACTCACTTATGCTTTTGATCTGATGTTTAAGGATATTGTTCTCTTTAGGTAGATATGACTACGAGGGTTGTTCTGTATGAATTGGTGTTATTGTGATGCCATTGATATATGTTTGAGAGACAAATTTTGAATATTTATATAGATTTATAATACAAGAGGATGGGTTGTGTGCTATGATGTAATACTATGTATATTTAGTGAGGGGTTTTCACCATGGTTTAATTTATTCTAGATGTGATAATTATATGGTATAATTTTCTAGGTAAGATTAGGATGATCATTGATAATTTTAATGTGTCCATAGTAATTATTTTATAATCAGTGTGGTCTTTCCGTTTATCGGTGATTCATGGTTGGCTTGGACATTCACATGGATATTATTCTCAAATAAGGTATTTTTTATTATTTACATTCAATAAAGGATAACCTGAGAGGATTTCATTTTGTATCTTAATTGATTATATTATGAATTATTAGATGGTTTTTGATAGATTGGGTAGCCAATTTCTATTAGTGTTTTCATACATTGTATATAACCCCTTTTTAATGGACATGATTCAAGGGATTAATGGAACCCCATGTTTTGGTATAAATAGTGAGGGGTCATTACATAATCAGTGTTGAGAAATTCATGTTTCCACTAATAACACACCACCTCGTGGTGAGATTTTTTAGTGGGAGTCATGGTGTTTCAAGGGGTCATCGAATACCCATGATTTATTTTCCATGAGATGGTAAGTGCCAAATTTTTTTAGTTCTGATAATGGGTTTTAGAGTGGATCAACTATATCTTTGTGTCATATGGTTTATGATATTTATGGAAGATTCTACTTTTGAATTTATTGAAAATAATACCATTGGATTATCCTTTATTTTGGCATTGGACCTATGATTCATATTCTTGTATTTTATTTTTAATGAATGAAATTTGATGTTCAGTGATAGATTGTGGAAAATATGGTGGAGTGTAATCCTCCCCCAGGATAGTGGATATATAGTAAGAGAGGGTTTTCTATTAATCTTATCATATATTTTAATAGAATTGTGTTATTGATTATGATTTTTTTAATATTATATTTTATTTAGATGATTTTATTTTTACAGGTATTCCATGATTTTTATAGGTACACAGAATGTCAGTAGAGTTATTTTCACGAATTCAGATAATGTTTTTAGTTTCTTAGATCGTGGTAGAGTATCATGATATTGTTCTTTAATCCTATTTCTACAGCCCATGGAATGGAATTACACTATTTCCTCACAACAAAATTTATTAGATCCAATGGGATGACCTATATGATGTGGTTTATGTCATGTGGTTGGGTGATCCATGTGTAATCAATCATTTGGATTAGGCCTAAGTTTGGGTAGAATTAAAATTATTTTCACACTAGATCCCATTGTAGGTTGTTCTATGTTTTTACATCTATTTACCTCAACTTTATATTTATTTTAATATAACAATTATTTTATTTCAATTATTCTAGTCATATCATTTGTGCATGCACATACTATTAATACAGATTCCATTAATGGTATTATTTGTAGCATACTAATATTTTTTATCACCTCCAATATATAATCATTGGTTTCCATAAAGATACTTTATGTATTATTAGATTCTAGATCATAGGATTCATGGTGTATAGGGTATTTTTAAATGATTTTTGGTCGAGAAAGACAAAATTTTTGGATAGAGAGATTATGGGAGGGCTCAAAAATTCTAATTGAACCTGATATATTTATTTTCAATTTTATTATATTCCTATATGATATTTCCCCATTTGGAGACCATTTGTTTTATATCTTATCCTAAATTTTTTTTATTTTACATTTCAATTCTTATATCAAGTTATTGATTAATTAAATTTATTATTCTTATTTTTATTTTTACCGTAAAAGTTAGGAGAAAGGCAAACCCACTCCAATTAAAATATATTAAAATAATAAGGTGCACAGGTTAATAAATTCATAGAGAAACTCTATAATAGAGGGTTTAGACCTCACCAAAAAGATCAAACTAGACAAGATCATTATAGTAGAAATGTTCGAATTTTTCATTTAAATGAATTCATCCATCAACCCTTATAGATATCATCTTATTTTTTACTCCAATTGGACAGTGACCTCTACTTCACTCTAGTTGGACAGAGACATATACATGCCTTATCACATCCAATAAAATGGTATTGAATGTCTATTAATATATAATTTCTACACATACACCTAAATCAAAATAATATTTTCTAAACTCATAGAATCAAATACTGATATAATTTTGATAACTACCTATATATTGTCATTTTTTGGTAAAATTCTCAACAGATTCATTTAAAATTAACCTAAGAGTGTAATTGTGATATTCATGTCAAATATTCTTTTTTTTAAACCAACACATCCATACACTATTCATATAGGTTAATTATTTCAAAATAATCTATAGTTGGAATATTAATATGTAATTTATTAATAATTTCAGGAGGATTACTCATATTTTCTTCAATTAATCATTTATTCAGCCTTTTTGGTATTGAAAGGATTTCTAAAGGTTTGTTTTCATCTTTTCAATTTTTTTTCTAATTCAATCATATATCCTTACTCTATTAATCCTATTTAATCACATTCTTTCCATAATTAAATTTTTTCTTTCTAATTGGATCAAAAATTAGTCCATTTCTTTACCAATACTCAATGTTAAATAATTTAATTCAGTATGTTAATTATCTAAACTCTCACTTGGGGGAAATCCATTATGAAATGCTTATGTTGATTTTCTATTTAACTAAAAAAAATTCATTATTTTTCTGGGAAATATTATTGAATTTTAACCCCCCTTTGACTCATTTACATAATCTCCAATGGTGGTCAAGAATATAAAATGTGATTCCACCATAAAATGAACATTATTATTATATTATATAGTTTATGGGATTTTAGGTTTTTTAATATTAGTATTATTCAGAAGAATAATTAACAAGATAAATAATATTTTTTATTTTATAGGAATTTAATTTTATAACATAACTTTTATAATTTCAAGAATAAATAGACGTAACTAAATTATTAATTAAATATTTGAAGGAATGAATATATAATCATGTAGTTTAAGTCTTCTCTATGAAGCTAATTTTTAAATATTATAAATGATCTAGTATCACAAGGGTATTACTAAGAAATTCCCATGATGGTCATCAATATGTACATCTTGAGAGAAATAATATATGAGAGAAGACCATCCTATCTAAAAACACTATAAGGACTTGTTTAGTTAAAACACCGCCACTAACTAATAAATTTAATTATCTCTCCATCATGTCATATATTAAGATCATGGGATGGTTTAGGTTGTGTTATAAATTATACTGAAATATAATTATATCATTAATAAATGACATAGATTTTTCATTATTATTTGTATTCAATACATTGGCCACATTACGATATTAATATTTGAGGGAATAATTAAAATAATTGAGAAAGAAAATATATTGATCAGAAAATATAGATAAAATTAAATTTTATTATTCAATAAATATTCTATTTTAATAAGTTCAAAAGAAAATCCTATAATGTTGAAAAAATGGAATTTTTTAGGTAATGTTTTTATGTGTAATATATTTTTTAAAATAAAAATAAATATTATAATGATAATAATTGATTATACATATAATAAAATAAAATATTATTTAACAAATATTTATAAATTTTAATGGAAGAGTAAATAATTTTATTTATTCTAAAAAAATATTAAAAATTTTATTTTATATAAATCATTATTTTTAATTATAACTAATTAATATTATAATTGTAAAAAGAATATATTATGTAAAAATAGAAATTATTATTTTTAAAAATTTTATAATGAATGTAGTTATTAGTAGTTTATATTTAATATGAAAAATAATGAATAATTATTATAAAAGTATTTGTATATAAAAATTACCTTTTCTATGCAACAATTTTTTAGTTTATAATATTATTTTTCAATAAAAATAATTTGAATTATAATAAATTTCATCCATGTTTGGAATCATCATATTTAATATTTTTATATCTGTAATAATATATTTTTCAGATAATAATATTCACCATTGTATGTTAAAAAATATGATAAAAATTTTAAAATGTGGAAAAAAAATAAATATTAATTTTTTTTAATGAATAAAAAACTATAATGACAATATAATTTTTTTTTCAATATTAGTCAATAATAAAATTATGAATAATGTATTTTTACCTAATGTTTCCAAATTCTCTGTAATTCCATATGTACATTTCAACTTAATCATGATTCCCAATAAATGTCCCCCATTTTAACATTTAAAAACATTTTTCATCTACTTACACTAATGAAAACTATTTATACAATTAACTATTGAATCCCTTCCCAATTTATCTCTTATTGACCCTCAAAAAAATTTTGTACACTTTTGTGGAAATTAAGAGTCCCAAATCATTAATTTTAGGATGATATTTAATATAATATTCTAGTTTTCGGTGTTACTATAATCTTCTCCCTAATCAATTTTCTTCATTTATTCATCATGTTATTCATGAATATTATTTATTATTTTATAAATGTTTTTAAAAAAAATTAATCATTAGTAATGGCTATAATTTTTATATAAAATAACATTTTCTTACTCATTAATTTGTTATTACACATTCATGTATCTATAGGGAAATCCACATTCACGACAAGTGTTATAAAGGTTATACAAGGAATGATTTTAATGATTAAAAATAGATGTAAGATGGGTAGATAATGTTGATTTCTAGATGATGATATAATTATATAATGGTAATATATATTTCTATTCAATAAAAAATCAATTTATTTTGATTCATAATTAAAACAAACATTAACCACTGACAAATTACTATCACCATATCATCCACCTAATGAAAATTAAAATTCATTTCTCTATAAAATACACTTAAGTACCATATTTTTCCACTATTGGGATGATGAAAATATGATAAATCCTCATGGATAATAATTGATATACATAACCATGAATTAATCAAAACATATAATTAAAAGTATAATATTACTTAATTTTTTGTTTTCAAAAACATAATAAGAAGTAATAAATAAAATTTTTCAAATAAAATTTATATAAATATATTTATTATATCAATGAATAATAAAAATAAGTTTTTAATAAGAGATTAGGTCATGTAAAACGATGTTAGAATGCTATGTAATATAATTATATTTTATACCAATATTATTAGTACCAAAATAGTTTTATTACACATGGAAGTGAGAAAAAGAATAAATTTGAGTAAGTTGAACTTTCACAAAATATTTATATTTTATTAGTTAAATATTAATTTAATAATTTATGTTCATCAAGTTATCTCTTATAAATATACCATTATATTGAAATTATATCTATATAGTTGACTCTATAATGGAGGTATCTATGTAAGATTAGTTCAATACTATCACAAACATCAGGGTCATGGTTGGGAACCCTTTTCTTTTAATTTTTTCCATTATATTTATTTCCTTTTTAGTTTCCCCCCTTTTTATCTTTAATAATGGGGCTTATTTTGTATACAACACAACTATTTATTATCATAACCATAGATAGAGAGGAAATTTATGTGATATAGGGTCACTAAAAACATCGTTGGGGAGAGTTTTTAGAAGAATATACAGTTTTAGTGATTGCGAGTTGTGGATCATGGGGAAAATATTCATTGTTTTATAGATAACGGTATAATATGTTTTTCAATAAATAGGTAAATAACTATAATGTTTTTATATAAGGTATTTAAATCCTCATATTGATTTCCATGAACCTCATCGGGGTTTATCTATGGTTATTTTTGTTTGAAATATTTTTTTAGGATGATTTGAATGGTTTCTATTTAGGAAAACCTTTCTATATGGAAGGTAGTTTAGGGAGAATTCATTTAATATTTTTCCATTTGCATAAGGTAACTAAGAAGGGGTTACAAAAAGTGTGTGTTGGGTATAATCCAATTGTGATTAATTTTGTTGTGTCTTGGGGCTTGAAAAAACACAATTTGATTTGGAATATGGCATGCTGGGATAAACAACCTAACCTTATTATTAGGACACAGTAAATGTAGTTTCATATAGTGAGGCCCTAAATGTTTGGTAAATGGATAAATCCAATATAGGATACACAGCATGGTAAATCAACTGAAATTCACACTGCATGAGGTTATATATATCTATATACATTGGGATTTATAGACCATTTTTTATATATACATAGGCTAGGTCGCGTTTTGTGGGTACATGCCATATATTTGATATTCATACCATGTTTTTCTCCATTGAAGACATTTTTACTATTTTTTCGTAATTAATTATTAATTCGACCCCTGGGAAGTCAATTGTATGTGTTTTTTCCTATATAGATCAAGATGGGAATATCCTTTTAGTATATAAAGTCCATCTAGATAGTTTAATGTATACAATTAGTATTATAATTACGATATATTTAAGGTTCATTTTTAAATCCACTTATTGGTTGTTTTGAGCGGTGAAAGCCATGATAGGGGCCCATGAACTTAGTGATGAAGCATTCTTTAGTATTCTAATTACTTATATTTTTTTTGGATAGTGGTAAAATATGAGATCTAATGATGTATTTGATGATGCCTTTTATCTTAGATTCTTATGGGTCGAGTGGTATTGATTCATGATTACTCACTTATGCTTTTGATATGATGTTTAAGGATATTGTTCTCTCTAGGTAGAGATGACTATGAGGGTTGTTCTGTATGAATTGGTGTTATTGTGATGCCATTGATATAGGTTTGAGAGACCTGTTTTGAATATTTATATAGATTTATAATACAAGAGGATGGGTTGTGTGCTATGATGTAATACTATGTATTTTTTTTGAGGTGTTTTCAACATGGTTTAATTTATTCTAGATGTGACAATTATATGGTATAATTTTCTAGGAAATATTAGGATGATCATTGATAATTTTAATGTGTCCATAGCAATTATTTTATAATCAATGTGGTCTTTCCGTTTATCCGCGATTCATGGTTGGCATGGACATTCAAATGGATACTATTCTCAAATAATGGATTTTTTAATATTTACATTCAATAAAGGATAACATGGGAGGATTTCATTTTGTATCTTAATTGATTATATTATGAATGATTAGATGGTTTTTGATAGATTGGGTGGTCAATTTCAATTAATGTTTTCATACATTGTATATAACCCCTTTTTGATGGACATGATTCAAGGGATTAATGGAACCCCATGTTTTGGTAGAAATAGTGAGGGTCATTACATAATAAATGTTGAGGAATTCGTGTTTCCACTAATATCACACCACCTCATGGTGAGATTTTGTAGTGGGAGTCATGGTATTTCAATGGGTCATCGAATACCCATGATTTATTTTCCATGAGATGGTAAGTACAAAATTTTTTAGTTCTAATAATGGGTTTTAGAGTGGATCAACTATATCTTGGTGTCATATGGTTTATGATATTTATGGAAGATTCTACTTTTTATTTTATTTAAAATAATACCATTGGATTATCCTTTATTTTGGCACTGGACCTATGATTAATATTGTTGTATTTTATTTTTAATGAAAGAAATTTGATGATCTGTGATAGATTGTGGAAAATATGGTGGAGTGTAATCCTCCCCCAGGATTGTGGATATATAACAAGAGAGGGTTTTCTATTAATTGTATCATATATTTTAATAGAATTTTGTTATTGATTATGATTTTTTGTAATATTATATTTTATTTAGATGATTTTATTTTTACAGGTATTCCATTATTTTTATAGGTACACTGAATGTCAGTAGAGTTATTTTAACTAATTCAAATAATGTTTTTAGTTTCTTAGATCTTGGTAGAGTATCATGATATTGTTCTTTAAGCCTATTTCTACAGCCCATGGCATGGAATTACACTATTTCCTCACAATAAAATTTATTGGATCCAATGGGATGATCTATATGATGCGGTTTATGTCATGTGGTTGGGTGAGCCACGTGTAATCAATCCTTTCGAGTAGGCCAAAGTGGGGGGTAGAATTACAATTATTTTCACACTAGAACCCATTGTCAGTTGTTTTAGGTTTTTACATCTATTTACCTGACCTTTATATTTATTTTAATCTAACAATTATTTTATTTCAATTATTCTATTCATATCATTTGTGCATGCACTTACTGTTAATACAGATTTCATTACTGGAATAATTTGTAGCATAATAATATTTTTTATCACCTCCAATATATAATCATTGGTTTCCATAAAGATACTTTATGTATTATTAGATTCTAGATCATAGGTTTCATGGTGTATAAGGTAGTTTTAAATGATTTTTGGTCGAGAAAGACAAAATTTTTGGATAGAGAGATTATGGGAGGGCTCAAAAATTCTACTTGAACCTGATATATTTATTTTTAAATTTATTATATCCCTATATGATATGTCCCCATTAGGAGACCATTTGTTTTATATCTTATCCTAAAATTTTATTTTTATTCTACATTTCAATTATTATATCAAGTTATTGATTCATTAAATTAATTATTCTTATTTTGATTTTTACCATAAAAGTTAGGAGAAAGGCAAACCCACTCCTATGAAAATATATTAAAATAATAAGGTGCACAGGTTAATAAATTCATAGAGAAACTATACAATGGAGGGTTTAGACCTCACCAAAAATATCAACCTAGACAAGATCATTATAGTAGAAAAGTAAGAATTTTTCACTTAAATTAATTCATCCATCAACCCTTATAGGTATCATATTATTTTTTACTCCAATTGGATGGTGAACTCTACTTCACTCTAGTTGGACAGAGACATATACATTCCTTATCACATCCAATAAAATGGTATTGAATGTCTATTAATATATAATTTCTACACATACACCTAAATCAAAATAATATTTTCTAAACTCATAGAATAAAATACTGATATAATTTTGAAAACTACCTATATATTGTCATTTTGTTGGTAAAATTCTCAACAGATTTATTTAACATTAAACTAAGAGTGTAATTGTGATATTATTTTCAAATATTCTTTTTTTAAACCAACACATCCATACACTATTCATATAGGTGAATTATTTCAAAATGATCTATAGTTGAAATATTAATATGTAATTTATTAATAATTTCACGAGGATTACTCATATTTTCTTCAATTAATCATTTATTCTTCCTTTTTTGGTATCTAAAGGATTTCTAGAGGTTTGTTTTCATATTTTCAATTTTTTTCTAATTCAATCGTATCTCCTTAATCTTTTAATCCTATTTAATCACATTCTTTCCATAATTAAATTTTATCTTTCTAATTGGCTCAAAAATTATTCAATTTCTTTACCAATAGTCAATGTTAAATAATTTAATTCAGCATGTTAATTCACTAAACTCTCACTTGGTGGAAATCCATTAAGAAAATGCTTACGTTGATTTTCTATTTAAGTAAATAAATATCATTATTTTTCTTGGAAATATTATTGAATTTTAACCCCCCTTTTACTCATTTACATAATCGCCAATGGTGGTCAAGAATATTAAAAGTGATTCCACCATAAGATGGACATTATGATTATATTATATAGTTTCTGGGATTTTAGGTTTTTTAATATTATTATTATTCATAAGAATAATTAAAAAGATAAATAATATTTTTTATTTTATAAGAATTTAATTTTATAACATAAATTCTATAATTTCAAGAATAAATAGACGTAACTAAATTATTAATTAAATATTGGAAGGGATGAATATATAATCATGTAGTATAAGTCTTCTCTATGAATCTAATTTTTAAATATTATAAATGATCTAGTATCACAAGGGTTTTACTAAGAAATTCCCATGATGGTCATCAATAAGTACATCTTGAGAGAAATAATATATGAGAGAAGACCATCCTATCTAAAAACACTATAAGGTCTTCTTGAGTTAAAACACCTCCAATAACTAATAATTTTAATTAACTCTCCATAATGTCATATATTAAGATCATGAGATGGTTTAGGTTGTGTTATAGATTATACAGAAATATAATTATATCAAATATTTATAAATTTTAATGGAAGAGTAAATAATTTTATTTATTCTAAAAAAAATATTAAAAATTTTATTTTATATAAATCATTATTTTTAATGATAACTAAATAATTGTATAATTGTAAAAGGAATATTTTATGTAAAAATTGAAATTAATATTTTAAAAAATTTTATAATGAATGTAGTTATTAGTATTTTATATTTAATATGAATAATAATGAATAATTATTATAAAAGTATTTGTATATAAAAATTACTTTTTCTATGCAACAATTTTTTAATTTATAATATTATTTTTCGATAAAAATAAATTGAATTATAATAAATTTATTCCATATTTGGAATCGTCATATTTAATATTTTTATATCTGTAATAATATATTTTTCAGATAAAAATATTCACCATCGTATGTTAAAAAATATGTTAAAAAATGTAAAATGTGGAAAAATAATAAAGATTTATTTTTTTTAATTAATAAAAATCAATAATGACAATATATATTTTTTTCAATATTAGTTAATAATAAAATTATGAATAATTACTTTTTACCTAATGTTTCCAAATTCTATGTAATTCCATATGTACATTTCAGCTTAATCATGATTCCCAATAAATTTCCCCCATTTTAACATTTAAAAAGATTTTTTATCTACTGACACTAATGAAAACTATTTATACAATTACCTGTTGAATCCCTTCCCAAGTTATCTCTTATTGACCCTCACAAAAATTATGTACACTTTTGTGGCAATTAAGAGTCCCAAATAATTAATTTTAGGATGATATTTAATACAAGATTCTAGTTTTTGGTGTTACTATAATCTTCTCCCTAATCGCTTTTCTTCATTTTTTCATCATGTTATTCATGAATATTATTTATTATTTTATAAATATTTTTTTACAAAATTATTCATTAGTAATGGTTATAATTTTTATATAAAATAACATGTTCTTACTCATTAAATTGTTATTACACATTCATGTATCTATAGAGAAGACCACATTCAAGGCTAGTGTTATAAAGGTTATACAAGGAATGATTTAAAAAATTAAAAATAGATGTAATATGGGGAGATAATTTTGATTTCTAGATGATGATATAATTATATAATGATAATATATATTTCTATTCAATATAAAATCAATTTATTTTGATTCATAATTAAAAAAAACCTTAACCACTGACAAATTACTATCACCATATCATCCACCTAATGAAAATTTGAATTCATTTCTCTATAAAATACACTTAAGTAACTTATTTTTTCCATTATTGGGATGATGAAAATATGATAAATCCTCATGGATAAGAATTTTTATACTTAACCATGAATTAAAAAACATATAATTAAAAGTATAATATTAGTTAATTTTTTGTTTTCAAAAACATAATAAGAAGTAATAAATAAATA
The DNA here is from genome assembly GCA_963277665.1 of Viscum album. Lineage (NCBI taxonomy): Eukaryota > Viridiplantae > Streptophyta > Magnoliopsida > Santalales > Viscaceae > Viscum > Viscum album. The sequence continues at coordinate 297,014,155 of OY728165.1, forward strand.
TTTTCAAATAATATTTATATAAATATATTTATTATATCAATTAATAATAAAAATAATTTTTTAATAAGAGATTAGGTCATGTAAAACGGTGTTAGAATGCAATGTAATACAATTATTGACATGATTTCCATTTCATTGGGTTATAATAATTCTTCAGTAACATAGTTTTTATAGGAAATTGATATTATTATATATCGTAATTTGATATTAAAATTTTTATTTTTTATGTGAATTTAAATTATTAGGCCAAGAACTTATTCATTGATCAATCTATTTCATCATAAATTTTATAACACTGTCATGACACATTTTCATCCTCAACATTGGGTATTTCACTCTCATGTTTGTACTAATTAGGTGGAAAAAAATTATTTTTTAATATTTTAAATTGTAAAAATGTAATATCTAATTTTTAGTTAATGTTTATATATATATTTATTCAATAATAAATTACATTAAATTTTTATCAATGCTAGTTTATTAATACTAAATAAAATTAATAAATTTTTTATCTATTATCATTCATATGTATGTAACTCTCTACAGTTCTTCATCTTTAGATATATTTTTCTTCAATTTTATATTACATTAACTTAATTTAAATTTTTAAATGTGTTCGTGATACCTGTTTTTTGGGGAAATTTACATTGAATATGAGTTATTATTTTTTACAATAGTATTAAAAAAACAATAAGGAATTTATTATGATTTTTCTTATATTTTAATATATATATATATATATATAAATGATATATTTCTTACTAATTAATATATCATGTATCACGCTTTTAATAATCTTGTGATATATAGCATTCTCAGTGATTGAGTTGTTTTTATCAACAATTATTAGTCATGATTTCACTATATGATTTTTCATTTAAAACTAATATGTAACACATTTTCTATAAATGGACTTTTATGATTAGATATATGATTTATTTAATATAGAATGCACATGTATGGATTATAATTATGTGGTTGGTGGGTAAAATAAATCCCTTTAATTAGTTGGGTAGCACTTTATATCTCATTATATAGTTTTTTATAGGATTATTATTAGTTATATCCATAACATTATCCATTAATAATATTATAGTTACCTTTAATCAGAACCTTATTCATGGGAATGATTATGGATAGTGATACAAAAAAATTATATGTCCAAATAATTATGATTTATTATATTCTCATTGTTATAATTTTCTATGGTTATTTTTTAGGAAAAACTAATGAAATCACCTATGCCTATGGATTATTGTCCCGTGATTCAAAAATACTGTACATTTAAATTTGATATTCTTTAATGGTGAATCATTTTTTGTAATATGAAATTTAATCAATTTTTTTGTATTATTATTATGATTGTAGGTTTATTATAATTTGTTATTTATTCGATGATCTTGATTTTTAAAATTCTTACTATATAATCATCTATGAATCATGATATATTTTCCCTTACTATGAATTTGTGTTCATTCCATCATATGTTTTCCATTTTTATAAAGAATTTATATGTATGAATATATTCAAGGTGATGTTTTGTTTATATATGATGTTATAGGTGATGAAGAACGAATCATCAATATTAAAATTATATAGATAATTCACACCAAAATTAAACATTTTATTCAAGGAATGATTTTTTATTTACAAGATGTAATGCTCAAAGAATGTGAAATATATAAAATATAATCTTGTTAAACATATTTAATCTTATTTAGTGTCATATAATGGAATAACTTTTTTATTAGTTTATGGAATAACAATTTAAATAATTTTTTCTCTTCCTAATATACAATTACATAAAAGGACATTGACTTAGACTTTACATAATATCAAAAATTTCATTAGAATTCATGTATTAAATTCCAAAATTAATTTTTAGTTTTTATTGTTATAATTTGATGACATATTTCATACATATCTACCCCATAAAAAGTGGATAATAAAAATATAAATTTCATTTTTTCCTAATGAAATGTTTTTTTAATAAAACATGAAATCTATTCATGAAACGTATTCACCGAATTAATATTGGATTGTCCTTTTACATTTTCCATCATTAACCCATGTGAAAAATGTTTTTAATGACGGGATGAGTGCAAAATATTATATATGTATATAAAAATATGGATAAAAACTATTAGTATATGAATACTTAAAACAAATGAAATTATTTTCACGAAGAAATATGTATAACCTAATAAGTATCACATACATACATTGGAAAAAAATAAGAATTCCATAAAACATAGAATAACATAAATATAATAAATAGGTGTCATCATGAATCACATACATAATATTGTTACCATAATGGATTCATTATGATTTTTAACCCTCATGTATACCATAAAATGTAACCCTTACATCTACCTTATAGTCTAACCATCACAGATTCACATGAAATAAACATACATCCAACCTCCAACATAAACATAACCAATGAATTTTAGGGAGATATCAGTCTAAAAAATCATTATAAACAATTTCATAGAACTATAACATAATCATAAAACAATAATACCTATATCTTATAAATCAGTCATTTCAAAAAAGAAAATAAACTAAAAGAGATTTTTTTTCAGAATAACCCTTTAAGAAAATCATATATTTGAAGTGAGAGATGACAAAAAATAGAATATATTAATAAAATGTATATAAACATCTTAAAACATAATATAGTGAAAATTAACTTCACAAACAATTTTAGTGCCACTTTATTAATGATTTACAAGGTTAACCTATAGAATGAAAATTGGGCTATGATTATTTTGTATCGGGTCCATGTCACATAAAATATGTTTAACGATCCTATATATTTGTTATAATTGTGTTATTAATATTTTAAAAACACAAATTTATTTTTATAACACTTTATCTTCATTCCACACATTATTAATTATGTAATGTTTTTTCCAATATTTCAGGTGCGATCTATACATAGTTTCAGTGGTCTCTTTATAATGGATTTTATTTTCTAATCGAAGTTAAAGTAAAAATGTAGAATGAAATTGAAATAATATGTTTCAAAAATATTTAATTTTACTATATAACATTTTTTCAGATATGATGAAGAATCATTATATAAAACATTGATGATATTCATTTTGAATTTTTTAAAGATTTTTTAAAAATCACATACTAGATTTTTCATATAACATAATTTTATACTATTATGTAAATTTAATATGAAGTTATATAATTAAATTTAATATATGTTTCAATCATTAAAATTGTTGTATAACCATAATAGATATTGGTAATTGAAATTTAAAACACATCATCCACAATGTCGGTAAAACAAAACATCACATATGGTGTATTTATTTTTCAAATAAGAAAGAGAGGAGAAGATGTATGGTGATGATATTTTAAATGAACATGATAAAGGTATAGTATATTTAAGATAATTTAGTTTTTATCTTTTTTAGAAATGGGTTTCTGAAGAGTGTATAAGAAAATAAAAATATTTCAAAAGAAATAAAAATAAAAATAAAGAGGACTTTTACATCTTGAAATATACTCCTTGAGAAACAACATAAGGAATTTGGTTTTGGAATTTTGGTGAGACCATATGGTATTGGGTGTGATGAAAATGCTTGATATGATTATTGGGAAAAATGGGGAAATCACCAATGATTTTTAGTTGTGATAAGTATAGGTAGCGAGGGTGGTATTTATAGTAGAAGAGATGGGGGAGGGTTTCCATTATTTTAATCATTATTTTTTTTTATTGCCCAAGTTGAGAAACAATTTTTGTTATTACAATTAAATCAAATAATTAGTACATTTGTGTTTGGAAAAAGAGTTCTTGAATTATCATAACATCATCGATGACATAACAATTCTTGTATTTAGCTTAGTTCAGAAATTATTGTTTTTCACTATTAACAATATATTTTTGTATTTCTCAAAAATCCCAAAAATTAACTTGGACCATTTTTGACATTAAGAATTCTAAAAATGAACAAAAATATTTTGAAAATATTTTTATAAATACGATAAATTGAATTTTAAAATAAGATCATAATTTATTTGAAAAATACCAATTTTAAAATTATAAATATTTTTAAAACACATTGAAAAATTAATTAAAGTCTCAATAAATTAAAATATAAACATGAAAAAAAATCAATTTATCAATTATAAGAAAAAAAATCATTTAGATCAATAAATTATTTATAAATATGTACTTAAATATTTATGAATTAAAAAAATACAAATAGTTAATTTATCATTTTAAAATAATTGATTTAATTATTCCACGATATAAATGTATAATGATTACATTTTAAGTTAAAAAATATGTATATATACTCTCATAGGTGATGTTACTATAATATTGGTCAAATTACTCTTCTTAATGACCACGTTACTATTCATAACGTTGGGATACTATTCTAGTAGAATGAATTTCTTAATTTCTATAAATACCACTTATTTTATTTTAAATTTATATGGAATTTGAATAAATAATTCTATAATTATAATGAATTATATTATATGTACTCGGTTTGTGGTATTCTTCTCACCTTTTGAAAATTGTGTTCTAATAATAATTATTTACTTATTAAAAAGGTATCGATACCTTTCCCTCATAGAACTTTTAGATTCTCATGTCGCTTATTCATCCATGTTATTTCTCCACAAAACCATAACCTAGTGTATTAAATTATTTCTCAATAAATAATTTATATGATCAATAATCTGAATATATATTTATTCATAATAAAGGAACTCATCTGACCGAAGTACTATTGTGGTCAAAACATGAGATGAATCTGGAAAAAATATTTCAACATCAAACATGAAAATTTTTTCATACATTAGAAAATCTCAGAGGCGATGCTGCTCAGTATGTGACTGTTCCAACATTCTCTAGGGTTTCATAAGTTTTAATGAACAATGGATTTAGCTTTAATTTCATAGAAAAATGAATAACACTTATTTATGTTAGAATACTATGAAAAACATGATCACCTACCTCAAATGTAAATTATTTCATAATATTATTTACATAACTTTTCATGTTTTTCTCAGCTTCCATCATGTATTTATTAATCACCATCACAATCTCAGCCATGTCATCTTCTAATTAAGGATTCATCAACTTCCATCCATGAAATCAGCAGAAAAAATATGGGTTTTGACATAGATTTCAATATAATTCCGAAAATGTGTCTCTGTATTCTAGAATGAAAAAATTTATTGTATGAAATCACAACTTGAGAATGATGTTGAGAACAATTTCCATGGTAATCTATTAAAAAATATCGATGCATATCCACCTATATAAGAATATTTTTATTAGTTGATACATTATATTGAGATTGAAAATAAGTGTTGAAATTTTATTATACGTTCAAAAACTTGTGAAGGCCTCTCTGAAAGTTAGAACTGATCATGGGACGAAAATAAGATACATTGTAAGAGGAAATCCATGTAACCTAAAAATCTCTTTGAGGTACAGTCAAAAAATATGATCTACTGAGATAATATCATTAATTGGAAGGAAATATTCAAACATTATCAGTTGGTCAAACATAAACAAAATAGCATTGTTACATTGATATGTATTTGGTTTTCCCACCATTAATATTGGGGATATATTTTTCCCATTACCACACATGAACTGTAAAAGGATGAAGCACCCCTACGGTAATTGTCTAACTTCTTGAACCTATTTTCAATTGAAACATTTCATGGAAAACCCAGTAAAATCTCATTCCATTTAATGCCAATAGTAATTGTCTCCAAGGTCTCTATAAATATTAGAACTATTATGATGAAATCAAAATTGATAACTATGAGATTCATAAAACAATTAATCTTTATGTGGGAAACACAAGGCACACATAATCTGTTTCTAAAACATAATACAAAATCTTTATCAATGTCAATTCCTAGAATCTTATCACTTTTAAAAAATTATACTCTTTTAACTAGCAACATTCTTTTCACTTGTTAAATTCTCTCTGATAAAGATGAATGCACAATAACTAAAAACAAAACAGAGGAATCTCATAGCCCGAAAGTTTCTTTGACAAATTTAATCAAATCATTAATCAATTTGTCTTGTTCCTAATGTAATACAGCTAACGATGCATAATTTTTTAAACTAAAGCCATCAATGATATTGTATTAATTTATAGAAGTGTAGGTTATCTTGAAATAATAATAATTTATCAATTGAATCTATATTCTATTCCTCATTTTTATTCATTCTATGTGAATATAATTCTTAAACTTTTATAATTATTTAATATTTCTCATTTTTATCCATATAATTGATGACTCAAAATTTTAATAGAAAACCCTACAGATTTCAATTTAAAATCATGATATGTATAATTTAACTCACGAGGTTTTAATTTTCATCAATTGGAGGAAATTATCTAAAATTGTTTTCATAAGAAAAAAACCATTTCTCTTTAATGAAGCATCACTGAAGATGGAAAACTCACCATTTTACAAAGGCATGTCCAAAATTGAAGAATTCCCCAAAAACTGAATATATTCATAAAAAATTAACAATTATTCTATCTAAATAAATTAAAATACTTTTAATTTTAACATAGATAGTGGGATAGATGACCATGAACATATTTTAACAAACCATTGATATTAACAATCAAATACAATATAACTATGAATCTCTTTAGCATTGATACTGATTTTATATTCATCCAAAAATTTTGTTTTTTTGGAACAAATTGTTATTCCATCTTTATTTACAATGTTCCGATGAGATGAAATTTATTTCAACAATAAATTAGTTTTTATAAATTTTCAATATAAGTTCTTTTAATTAACAGTTTTAATTAAATCCATAAATGTTTTTTTGATCCACAAAATTTTTTAAACAGACAAAAATATAATCAATAATAACCAATAAAACATATTGAAATATTCACAGAATATAATATTCATTAGATTCATGAAGATATTAGTGGGATTTTTCACACAAGAGGGAATAAAATAACTCATAATTCTTATAAATAGTATGAAAGGTTGTTTTTTGAATTTCATCCTCCACAACCATCTCCTCGTGGTAGCTAGATCTCAAGTCAATCATGGAGAAATATTGAGCTCCATGAAGCTGATCAAACATGTCATCTATATGAGGAAAATGATACTTATTTTAAATAGTAATGTTATTCAAAACACTATAATCAATAAAATGTATCATATAACCATCATTCATTTTAATGAAAAATCTAGGAGCACCAATGTTGAAGTACATAGTAGAGTGAAGCCTTTATCAAGAAACTCATACAACTGATTTTTTATTTCTTGATTTTTTTCTTAAGCTATTAGATAAGAGGTATTTTAATTGGACTATAATTAGAGACCAAGTTAATAGTATATTCAACATTATGATATTTAATAATACTGTAAAACTTATTAATAAAAAAATATTGGTATTCATTTACCACATGGACTTCATTAATGTGAACAGTTACCTTGTATTCAAAAAATATTTGGAATATATCATTGATTTCAAAATTTTAATAGTTTTTAAATTCGTAATATGTTATAAATTTTATGGGTATATTCTTGTGAAAAAACTAATATTCATCATTAAAAACTACTTTATTTTCTCTACAACGAATCTTAGTATGAAAAAAAGAAATTCAATTCATACCTAGGGTGACATCAAGCTCTACTAAGTGAGAAACAAAAAGTTTTTTCATGTAACTTATTTCTGCATAAAACAACATGAAGATTCCTATAATTCCTTATTATTGTAATATTTTCCCCTTTTATTTTAACCATAAGTGGTAGTATCATTTCTTGAGGTGAAATTTATAATTTACCAAAATCATTATCATAAGAAATTTAATGTGTAGTTTGGGAATAAAAGAAGAAATTAGATAAATCTCAATAAACAAACAAATTACAATATACAACTTCATTGGATATGAAAAAATGTACTAAGGTAGTAATAAAGGATCTCACTACACACTTCATCTTATGATCTAGCTATTTTTTATGATTAATATCATACATTGGTAACATTTTTTTACAATGACCAATATCACCATAATTAAGACACTTTATTTTTTGTTTATCAAAATTAATTTTATGATAAGTTAAATTACAATATAAAGATATATGTCTATAATTACCACATTGAAACCACATCCTAGATTTATTAAGTTATTCCCTGAAGTTCTTTTTACCAAACATATAACAAAATCAAAAGTGGACATTCTTACCATTAAATTTCATGGATTAATTATTACCAATTACATTACATATAAACCTTTTCTTATTATTATTTTCAAACTAAATATAATCATGAGAAAATTCCATTTCTAATATCCATCAAATCAGAGAAGTTTCTCAAAACATTGGAATTCACAGGATGCTAATTTCATTAGATAAATTTTCATCAGTCCTGAGTAAAAAATATTGATTTTTCTACCAGGTTCTTGAAAAATATATTGAGTGTAGATTTCCAATTAGGTGATTTTTTCTTCATAAATAGTCATTAAATCCTATTTCTATTGTTTTAGTTCAAGGAACTTCTTTCCCAGCTAATGTTGAACTAACATTGTAAATATTTTTCAAGGAAATGATTTTGAAATTCATCCCATTCCAAAGATTCAATCACATCACTATCCAAAATGTTTTGGACTTTTGACCACCCTTGGTAACCATCAGTATCAAAATGATAATTGGAAAGACTAACATTTTTACTATTTGAACACCCCATAACATAAAATATATTTTCAAGGTATTTAGTTCATTCTCCAACTCCACTAGGTCAGAATACTCAGTATAATTAGGTTGGTTTTACCTCATAAAATGTTCCATTTTCAACTTACAATTTTTTGGGTTATCTGTTCATTATCATTAATATATTGTACAATTTTTTATATTGTTTAAATTTATCCATTATTATTAAATTTTATTTGTTTTAATTCCCATCATTCCTGATTGTGGATTTGGAATGATTTCATCCTCCTGGCACCTTCCAACTCTAGAATCACTATTTTTTCTACAAAAAACCATTGTGAACTAAAATATCATATATATTGGAATATGGTAATATTAAAATGCTATATCATTTCAACATAACTATATTGTAAAACTATATTATATTATTCTATCAACTTCATCCTAACCGGTAATTGTATCTAAACAGTTCTCTGCCACCAACTATATGGACTCAACCTTAAACATAAAAAATCAAGTAAATTCCATTAGAATCACATTATTATATTCCTTAATATATTTTGAGTTTATATACTTATAATGTTAAGTCATATTTTAAACATATTATCCCATAAGCATACAATTTGGATAATACTAATGCAAATTCATTTTTTTCATAATACAACTATATTCAACAAAATAGGAAATATATTCATTAAAATTATTAAAAAAAATAATCATGGATTATCCTTTTCATTTACAAATGCCTAAAATCTCTGAGAAACATTTAAAATCATTATATGAGACCAAAATTCTCTCTAATGGAAATATAAAAGGATATAAATTGTTAGTATATGAATACAAAAATTATATTAAAATATTTTCAAAAAGACATACTTCTCAATAGTAAGTTCCACAAAGTTATATTATAAAAACATGATATTTCCCTAAAACATAGAAGAAACACAAATTTACTATATAGGTATCTTATGTAATTAATTACTTAATATTAAAACCACTATATCTATATTATGAGATTTAAACCTAATGGAAGGATTACAATGTAACCCTCAGGACATCCATATGGTGTATCCCTCACAGTTAAACTTGGAATAACCATACGGGAAACCAACAACATAATAATACCCTATGAATTAGAGGGTGATAAAAGTACCACCATTTATAATAATAAATTCCCAATAAACATAACAAAATCATAAGTCAATAATACAAAATATAGTATAAATCATTTCTTTTAAATATAAAAATATATAAAAATAATTTTTTTAATAAAAGTTCCCCTTCAAAAATCATATATTTAAAGTGAAAATTGATAAAAAGAATGCAATTTTTCAAAAATGTATATCAATATAATAAAACATATTGTTTTCAAAATTAATTTCAAAACTAATAATATTACCTCATACAAAATTAAGAATATGGTCAACCCAAATAACGGAAATTTTATTAATAATTACGAACCTCATGATCATCTTACATAAAATTTGTTTAAACCTCCTATATAATGTTTAAAATATTGTAATTAATATATTAATGAATCATATATATTGTTATAAATGATTATAAAAACATTTTATAACATAATCCCTCACATTTATTATTAATATATTGTTATTTCAATTATTTTGGGTGCCTTCATTTTATGGTTTCCATAATCGATACGTAATGGATTTTATTGTAAAATTGAAGAGAAAATCCATAAGTATTGTGAAATGGAATTAATATGTTTCCATAAAATTATGTTATACCATAAATAATTTTTTTGAGATATTATTATGATTCATTAGATAAAACATTATTGATATTCATTTAGATCATTTTGGTGGTTCTTAAAAAATGGAAAACTACATTCATTATATAATATAATATTATGTATATATGTTTATAAAAGAACATAAAATATTTTATATCATAAAATTTAAAATATATTTCAACCATTAGAATGGATTCATGGTTTTCCAGGAATTCATTAATGGAAATTGAAGACATATTATCCATGTTGTTGGTAAGTCGACACATCATATATATTGTTTCTATTTTAAGAATATGAGGTATTGGAGAATATGTACGCTGATGTATATTTAAATATAAATGTTTATTATAGTATATATAAGATACTATAGTTTTCATGAATCTTGGATAAGGAATGTTGATGAATGAATGATATATGAAAAATAATTTAAAAGGAAATAAAAGAAAAGGAATGATGATTTTTACCTCTTGAATTATCTTCAATGAGAATATTCTTAATGCCTTTGTTTGTGTACTTCTAGGGAAGTCAAATGGTCTTAGCTGTGGGGAAGGTGCTTTGGAATAGTTTTGAAATGAAATTGAACATGTCTCAATGTTTGAAAGGTGTGAGGAGAAGAGGGGTGAGGGTTGGTATTTATAGTGGATGAGGGGGAGGATTCCCATTATTTTAATTATTATTATATTATATTTCTATAGAAAAGAACTATTGTTGGTTATTGAGACTAAATGTAGTAATTAGTGAATATGAGTTCAAACAATGGTTTATTTTTTATTTAAAACATCATCCATGACTCAATAATTTTTGTTTTCAGCATATTTCATAAATTTTCGTATTGCACTAGTCACCAAATAAACTTGTATCTCTTAAATCATCCAAAAATTCACCCATCAAATTTTCAACGTGTAGAATTCAAAAATGAATTTTTTTAAACATAATTTTCTATATGTGGGAAAAAATTACTTTTAATTTAAGTAATAATTTATTCAACAATACCAATTTTAAAATTATAACTCATATATAAAACATTGATAAATAAATTAAAATATCATAAAATTATATTATAATCACAAGAAAACAATATTAACTATTTCTTCTTCTATTTTATGAGAAAAAATTGTCATTCAAATGATTACACATAATTATTTTCCAATTATAATTTAATTTATTACTAATGTGAGAAATATTTTCTTAGAAAATGATTAAAACATAGAGAAAACATGTTTACCCTATGTGTGATGGAAATTAAACTAATTTTTCAAATGAGACACCAAATTTTTAGTTTGACATTGTTTTGAACTTCCTGGAAATGTTGTATCTGGTTATGAAAAAAAATATTTCTGACCCCCATAATTATTATATAATGAGTGTAATTATATCATATTACTTATATGAAAATTAAAACTATCCAATCATGTGTATTATGATCCAATAATTTGTAACCATTTGGTCAAAATAGGAAAAAATATTTTCTATTCTTTAGTGAGTGAAATGTAACAATTAAATATTTGTTGATAACAAATAAGAAGGTGAAAAAGACCAATTTTGGAATTTGATAATGAAAACAAGACTAATGGATGAAATTTAAACGTTGGAATCAGAGGATTCTAAAAAATATTCTACATTATAAAATCCCAAGACCTCTTAATAATAAAATAGTTGGAAAATTTCATTAGTTAAAGGGAATTTTGTTTGAATCTATATGTTTATATAAAAAACATAGAATTATTAAGGTACACTTATTATTTTTTTATTGAACCTAAATGCAAAATTTATCATTTCATTAGTTTCCTATTTCAATGTGATAGAAAGGAAATGGTGATAATTAAATTGTTAGTTATGATTAAATTGTTCATTGTGATCCTATGGTTGGAATGGACACATGAGATGATAAAAATTTTAAATTATTTATTCATAGAAAATGGATTTTGAAGGAAATGAAATCATTAATGATTATCGAGGGAACAAATGTAATTTATATATATGTAAAACAATTATATGTATATATGGGGAGATTGAATAAATAGAATAAGTAAATGATTCAACTGTGTATGTATTGGAGATCAATAACATTATTATCTAAGATATATAAATTGTTCACTCAATAAAATTTCGGATAATAATGTGTAAACTAAATAACCATATATACATCAACTTGTCAGATGAATGGAGTCTGTGAATTAGGAATATCAATTCCCAAATAAAGTAGCTGATGTTGATAATAGTATTTATTAACCTAAATGTGTAAGGTAATAAGGAAGAGGATATGTAGAAAAAATTTATAAAGATGGTCATGTTAGTCATGTTATAAAATTTAAAAATACTCTCTAATCTAGATCAATTAATATATTATATTATTCATGTTCATCCCATTATATCATGACATGAATTTATTATAAGAATTTTAATTCATCTCTTTAAATAGATAAAAAATGAATTATGGATGACAATACCTATAGGAGTGACAATATCATCTAAATAATCCCACTGATCAAGTATTAACACATGTACTAATATTTTTCATGGAGTAAATCTATAAACATTATGATCATTAAAATTATTCAAATAAGGATATCTAATTTCATATATCAAATCGTCCTGTGATAAAATACCATTACATGGATTATTATGAAATCTCATTGGAAATGAATTTCATAACAAGGTTCTAGATAACCAATAATTAAGAGTAAATGGATTCAATTCTATGAGACGAACTCAAAATATATGGAATAAAATTTATATGGGAATAAATTGATGTATTTATCAATGAATGAAATTTTATTCCCCACGAACATGTTTTTGAGTTGTCAATTAATATAATACATAGTTTTATGGAAATATCAAAGAGCCTTTATAGAATAGCTCCAATTGAAGTGGAATAGTTATTGAATAAGGTACATTAGAATCTAAATAGTGGTTTTATATACCTATGTTCTTCAATATGTGGAGAACAATTTATCATTATTATGAAGAAGGATGGTTCAATGAATCTTTCCAAAATTTATTATGAAATTAATATGATTGGGATTAATAACTAGAATCCTTTATCATATTATAATATTTTTTTTCTAGAAATAGACTACTAATAAATCCATTATACGAATCTTTAATGCTGATACCATGAAATATTATTAATGATAGAATATATAATGAAAACAACCACTATTTGACAAGATGATTTCATCATAATATTATGCATACATAATTATTTCCCTACTATCATCATGTATTAGATGAGTAAAATATTTAAAGATTAACATTATAATTTTTTTATAATATTGAATGATTATTCCAAATGTATTATAATTGTATATAAAAAATATTGGATAATTTGAAGATAGTTCTAAAGTACTAATGTGATTCCCTTGACAAGAAACTACACATTAGTGTCATGGCTAGTGTGTCCAATATCCATGATCACACCTCCATATATGTTTAATGCTTCTGACAATCACTTAGTGAATAAGGTGATACCTTGGTTCTACTATACCATAATATTAGAGTAAAAAAATGTTATAAATATAAAATACATCTCCATAAAAATAAACATAATTTTGACGAATGAAATAAAAATATTTCCTCTATTGAATTAATATTTGATCACAATATCATACATCAATTTATATCTCATTATTCTAATAACATTTGAAAAAAACAAAAAAAAAACTCATATGGGATCTACTACTATCTTCAAACTACATATATTAAATATACACAATCTATCCAGTGGAACTACCTAACAATGATCCTCACACAAACCTGTACCCATTATTATGAGGTATTCCTTGGTTTGAAAGTGATAGAGCTTATTAATAACGGTGTCAAAAAATCACAATAGGCCTCTATTTTTAGTGTCTCTAACATAACAAAAAAATAAGTCTTTTTATAATGGGATACACTCAAAATACCTTATATAGTTCAGAAATAATAATAAACAGTCATTTTTGATACTCCTATACTGATGTGAAATTTAGGATCAACCATACATGCAATAGAAACAAACAGTATTCATAAGAATGTCATATAATAATATATCATTGGGAGGGGAAATTGAACCCCACACAAAATTACCATTATATATCAAATTTTTGTTAACATCTTTCCACTCATACATCTCATATATAACACTTGTGTGGAATGCCTCACACCCCTACAACTCATTTACATTACTATATAAAGGATGCATCCCACACCATATATATAATATATCATACTTGGCTGGTAATATATTGCACACCATATATCACATATATCATAATATGGGTAATTGAATAATCATTGATTAAATAATACATCATACACATGCGGAATGATTTTATACCCATAAAAAACTTAGGGGAATGTCACCCTTTGAAGGAATAATTTTTCATTTCAGTTATTTAGTTCCCCACATTAGAATCATAATATATATTTGTGGTAATGGAACTGAACCCATGATACATTCATGGGTAATGGGACACCACAGTACAATAAAATATGACATCGAGGAATTGAATCCCCAAGGTGAAATTATAAATTTTTTTACAGGTAACTATACCCAACCCGTAATACCATATAAGGGAATGGATCCCCACAGTATATTCATATAACACATCGGGTAATAGGTGTCTCATTCTAACGTCATATTAAATATCATGGGGAATTGTCCACCACCCATAATATTATCATAGGTGTAAGAAACACCACCCTATAATCATAATCTAGTATAGCGAATTTAAAACCCGCGTGATGATAACAACCGAGTGGAATGCCACCCCACCTGGAAATCATATATCACATCATTAAATTTAATTCCTATACAAGAAACACTATAAAAAAATTAGGTAAAAAATCCCCATCTATAATACCATAATATATAAATATCACGTGGAATATCACCCAAATCTTCTTTATATCATATATACATATCCAGGAGAATGACAATGGAATATAATTCCATCATAAGGAATTTTCCCCACCAATGAATAATATAAAATAATATATTAAATGGAACACCACATATTATACCCTTATATATATCACAAGGAAGGGAACCATTTCACTTTTATAATTAGTGGAACAGTTCACCACCATTGAATTTAGTATCATATTGGGGAGATAATATCCTACCCTTGAATATTATCACATGATGTGTTGTACTCATAAAGGTTGGAAACTCACATAAACTAATCAATAATCATTTAGGTTTTCATATTATGTGTATCAACCATCCAAGTCAACATTCTTAAGAAATTTAATCACCTTACTGAACTCCCATTACTAAGTCTATTTTTTGTCAATATCATATTGGGGAATCCACCATGATCCCCTTCATGATATCTTTCATGTTCACCCTATGGGGGATTCTATCTCATATCCCCAACTCATTAAATAATAAATTCATTTAATTTGAAAAATTTCCCTCTACCTATCGATGTTCAAATCATAGAATCAATATCTTAATATTTAATTTCCAAAACTCGCACTAGGGAGATGAAAAAATCCCATAAATCATTTCAATGTAAAAAATCAATTTTGGCTACAACCCGATAGTCCCATAATCCATTAAATGTAATAGAAACTCATGTATTCTCATACAACTAATGATGAAAAATTAACCCACTATCAAGACATATATAATAAAGTATCTATGTTGTTTCATGTTTCAACTTATTTAATGTCTACATTTTTATTTTTCAATCAATCCCCCCTACATGTAGGTCTCAATATTCATCTCATGATGTGAACTATAATCATCGATTTTATTTATATCTTATTATGGTTCATATATCATATAATGTACATTATATAAAGAAATAATCCATCAGATATAGTGGAATAAATAAAGTTTTCATGTGTTTATTTCAAACTTCTAATCCAATATTCTACCAAAAATAATTAATGAATAATTCCATTAATTAATGGTTCATCCTTCACACATGTCTACAATGAATATCATTGGAACATAATCATGATGCATAAATGTTAATGATTTTTTATGGAATTTTATCATGTACGTTGAATTATTCTTCTATAATTCAATCAATGCCTATTCAAAACTCTACCAAATATTAGTATTTTATCTCCAAACATTAAACAAAAGATAATAATTACAATCAATAGAAAAAAAATTTCAGTTAATAAGTAAAAATATTCTAAAATATAATTGACTTTTTTAACATTGAAATAAACTAAGGATTCATCAGTTCACCATTCAAGGAAATCAGCCTAAACAATTAATAAATAACATTCGTATCAAATAAATACATAGTTAATCACTAATTTTGTTTAGCTAAATTGAAACCCCATGAATTATTCATAGGGTAGAATAACCCCTAAAAACTATGGGAAATGATTTTTTATCATCCTAAAAGGAAACTAACAATATGATACATGAAAATTCCCCATAATATCAGCTTAATTACATAGTATGGTAGTTTAATTGACATCATTTACTTTTCTAAATCATCGAAAATTTAGGACTGGTTGAGTGTAAGAGAAACAAGAAGAACTGCTATGAAATCATATCATTAATAATTCATGTGAAAATCCAATGAAAACCACTCATAATTTCGGGGGGTCAATAGTGGGAGGGGAATGGGAGGACCATGATGAATGTCTCACCCAAAAACCTCACATGACATAAATCACTATGGGATAGAACCTATAAATGATGGGTAAACTAAATCTAAAAATCTATCATACAAACTCTTCATGTATTGTTCATGAGAATCCCACTACAATAACTCTATTACATATTATAAGAAGTCATTTTCTATAAATAAATTGCGTATCAACCAATAAAATTGTAAATGGGTTAATTACACTAGAGGTCGTCATCATGGAATTTCATATTTGGAGAGTGGAAAAGACCTCACTTTATATAGACATGTTGTGGTGTGGCCCAATGGTTTCAAAATAACTTTATAAAAATAAATAAGATGGATCAATCCTAACAACCTCATTTACATGCAGAACCACTACTATTCATTCTATGAAGAAACAACCCAATGAAAGATCTATGTAATAACCTTGCACATTTATTCCAAATTCTCCACATCATTAGTACACCACACATAAAAACTACATACATTCCATGAAAACCCAACATATAGGTTATATATTAATTTAATCTCCAAAAAAATACCACCATATCATGATGCCCGAGGTTAGGTTTTTGTTCATCATCCAAACCCACAATATAGTGAACAACTGACATATGTTATACGAACACTATGATTATAGTTTTTTACTTAATCAATAATATTCTAAAATAGGATATGTTCTAGGAAAATCACAATTAATTTAATAAATTCCCAATATATAATAATTTCATAAATTAGTCACATTTACCATTATCTATCATTAACCCATGAACTTGAATTGTCTCTCATGACTATAATAACATAAAAAAGAGCTTATAGGGATATATAACCCTTATATGCCTGATTAGTGTCTCGATTCCAAAAACCTTCCGAACAATATAAAATTGAATTACAATTCCAATTCCAATCCATAAGCTATAAAGGTGTTGATTATTACCCCTTATAAAAGGGAGAGACTATATTCTATGTTTAAAAAGTTTTATTTTTTCAAGAATATTTTTCAATATTTTTTAATTCAATAACATGTGATGGTATATACGTGGATTCATTAATGGTATAGGTAATTCAAGAATGAACTAGTTCAACCAATGTGATAATTATCCATTTTTTTGTGTTAACTGGATATTATTATTGTTTATCGATAATTTAATCCTAAATATCAAGTCCATTGTCCATGTAAATTTGGATGTTTGTGATGTTTCTCTAGGATGAATGATGTAATGATATATTAACATGTATTTATTGGTCACTGGTCTAGTTATTCTAATACCATATAGTGATGAAGCTTCTTTGATAGACAACAATTGATTAACGAAATTATTTTTATATTTCTTTTTCAGAAAAGATAATGTGATTTATTTTAAATCCATTCAATTAATAAAACATCTCAATAATTACACATTTAATGATCATGATCTCAAGGTAGGATTTTTAATAAAATATTTATAGAGGGATTATAATTATTTTAAATGTTGATATATATATATATATATAATATCATAAAACTAAAATGTATATACTAATATAAATGGAGTTGATAATTTTCGAATGGAGATCATTAGAAGAAGTCACTGCCTATTACAAGTCAATACATTTCCATCCTACAAAATAAAACATGGTGACAAATGGTCATATATAATTGAATCGTACTATACAATCATTGATGATGTTTTAGAATGTCTTTATCATTATAGATGTTCATATTATGGATATTTAAATCATATATTAAAGGATGAAAAACTATGTTTCCGAAATTATTTATCCACCATCAATCTATCTGATGATCATCGATGTCTAGAAATATTATATAGTTCTATAATAGATGGGGGAAAATATTTTGGATCATAGATTCAATATTGAGGGATCCATATAAATCATTATTTGTGAATACATGTTGAACTCCATCTTGATGGGTCAATGTCAGATATAAGGATCTATTGGGTCATCATATTATTGAATAAAATATGGATAACATTCAAAACATTCATCAATATACCAATGCTGAATAAATTTTAAAAATCTATAATGATGTTAACATTTGATGTCGTTTAGATTTTGAGGCTGTTGAAAAATTATTTTATTAAATATCTCCTTGGAGGTGGAAAATGATATTTAGAGGAAATGGAAGATGATTCTTTGAAATATAGATGACAAAATGATTCTTGTGTATGTTGGATAATTTATCATATCTCTTTGAAATTTTATTAATCCTCTCAAAGGCTGTTATTGAGTACCATATATATATATTTTGAAAATAATCTCCCAAAATATATCACATTTTATAAACACAAATGATATTAAATTCTAACATAATCTCTCTAAAGAAGAAGAACCGATAGTGATATAACAAAATAGAAATAATTTATTTTGAATCCAAAATACCATACATGGAAAAGTTTTTTTTTAAAATTCATAACATTAAATAATAAATATCGGATTATATATGTGAAATGACGAAAATACAATGATTATTTCATTTGAATAATGAAAATTCATTGGAAAATTCCTCGAAGTGTGGTTGAATATGACAAAAAAAATATATTTTTGTATTTATCATGAAATATATGACATTTTTTCTTACATGAAACATCAGAATAAAGCTAAAATTTCTTATTTCAAATATGAATAACATTAAAATAAAAAATTATATATATTACCTAATATAAAAATGAAACATAATGAAAAACATTAAAGATAGAATAATGAACAAGAACATAAAAATGAAATAATATTGAAATATTCATAATCAAAATATACATTGAGGATAACACAAGAGATAAATTATTTTTAAAATAAAACTCATTTTGAATATAATTTTTTTTAGAAATTAAATTAGATAATAACATGAGGGATGAATGGTGTGACTATATATATATATATAATATATCTATTATATATATTATCATATGGATTATATTCTTGTTAATATTATATATCGATTATTATTATATTTATGTGGACACCATCATTGAAATAAATACTAATGGGATAAATTATATGCATTGTTTTAAACATATTTGAACATTATATAATATTTGATGAATATATGTGTGTGGGACCATATTTCCCAAAAACCCATACTTTTCTACATATGATTATTTGATGATTCTAGTCAATTATTATAATGAATTTGTATTTTGGTGGTGTTTTGAGTTGATTTTCATTGAATACTATTATAATTATTTATATTTGATATTTTCATAATATTTTTATCTAACTCTACGGTTGTAATTACTGAAGAATTTTTATGTACTTCCCTTTAAAAAAATTCATTTGGTTCAATACATGTTGTTCCTAAAAAACTAATATAATTTGAAAAAATTAGATAGACACATAAAATATAAAATAAATTTCAAGATAAATATTTATAACATAATTTTTAGATATATATGAAATTTTATTATTTAATTAAACTTATTTAATACCATTGATTTATGTAAAACTGTTCTTGTGAATTTCATATTCTTATTAAAATTATTACTTAAGATAAATGATATCAAAATAATAATTTCATAAAATTATATTATTAATGGTAAATAATTACCAATATATATAAAATAATTAAATATCTATAATGAATTTTAATTTAATTATTCGTGGTTAAAAATAATTTCAGGTTTTAAATTTTTTTAGTATTCAATATTAATATATTTATTTTTAAAATTTTAATTTCACATTTTGGGAGTATAACTTTTCATCAAATATATTTTTAACATAAAGTAGCAATACATAAATAAACATTATATGTACTATAATGCATATAAATTCAAATTTTTTCTTATGAATACATTTTATGAAAAACAAATTGTTGCATTTTGTTTACTTATAATAAATCACTTTTTACGAACACTAGAAATGTTATTGTAATAATTTTATTGGAATAAAATTATCAATATATGTAAAAATTTTAAAATATTTTTTACTAACAAAAATATGTTACTATTGTAATTGTTAGCAACCATTATGATTAATAAATGGATTTAAAGGCATTTTTTGTATGGGACGTGGAATTTTTCATATGGAAAATTAATTTAAGGAATAAAATAAAGATACAAATTTGAATGTAATGATTATTTCAAAAATATAATTTAAATATTGAAATAATATCTTCATAAATCATTATATTTGATAATATTAATAACACTTATACAATTTAATCAATTCCATCTATTAGAAAATTGGTTTTATGATTTGTGTGGATAATACTATTGTTAATGAATGTCATAATTTCAATTAACTTAATCCATATAGTATTGTGACTCCACGAAAATTGAAAAGGTCCCTTTACAATAGCTTTCAAAATAGTGGTATAATCACATTACAAAAAACAATTGCAACATGATATTTATTTCTTCATTTAAACTACATTGATCCTACATATAATTTAAAAATCATGATATATGGTGGTTTGAAACTAAAAATAAATAAATTAAATGTGGTTATAACTATGGCTATTAATAGAAACTCCAAAGTAAAATTTTCTTTCATTCCCACATGCGCTCACATCCGTATTGAATTTTATCTATCCAATTATAGTTTGAATAGGCTAATCCTCAATGGTTCTAAAAGTGTCTATTAATTGCCTAAAATTATAAAATTATTAATAAAAATTATGTCCTGAAAGTAGTTATAACAATAAAAATTGTGGATTGGAATCATATTATTCAATACAACTATAATCTTAACAATAATTCATTAAAGAATAAATTAAGGGTACTCATGAATCCTATTGTTATATCCTTAAATAATGACATGAAACACATACAAAAAATGTATAAGGATAAGGTTATAAAACATTAGATAAATATAGATCTTGAAGATGTATTTAAAATGATCATGGATACCTGACATCCTAAGAATCATCACTTGAAAAACATCATTAGTGGAATGACATAGCGCTACATAAATATTATAACTCGAAAATAGATGATTAATAATTTCATAAATTATTATTGAAAATCACACATTTATTGAATGTGGTGATTCCATGAGGTTTAAATATTATATATTATGGGAGTTTGTAATACAAAAATTCATATATGATAATGAATCCTGATTGAAGAAGTTATAAACTATTCAGAACTATAGTCCATGTTCTCGACGGTCCTACTGAAGCTATAACATAGTGAGGCTTAGAGTTACACTACATTATAAAATATGGTTCCAATATGGGTATACCATGACCAATAATAATTTAATTTTTAGATAACAGTAAACTGATTTCTATAGGATGGGAAACGAGGGAGTTCTCCATTTTCTACTTAATCATCCCATTCATGTCTTGTAAATAATTAGGATAATTTATGAGAGAAAAGAGAGGTGTACCTATCAACTTTAATACCCAATTGTTCAAGGATTTTATTATAATATCTATGAAAAGTGAGTGTGATGAGATATTAGAAAATGAGGCCTTGTGAGAAATATATAATGAGGAATCTCTATATCTAAACATAATAAATTTAATCATATAAGTAAATATATATCTTTGAAATATATGAGTTCTTGATTTATCAATGATAATCATATGCATAAAATATTCCACAAAAAGATTATTAAGGCTTCAAATAATTTAATTCAATGATCCGTATGATCTATATGTAGGATGTATTTATTACATCAGACATTAATTGTTTTCAATTTAAATATAATATTACTGCATATAATGAAATTATATGTACATGTTCATATTTTTAAGTAGGGTAGCATAAATTTTTAAACCATAAAATAATGAAACATTTTATACACAATGATTACTTTAACAAGGTAGAGTCTTTCATATATTCATAAAGCATTCACCTTCCCATATTCCAATATATTATGATATTACATGAAATGCAAGTGGTGTGAATTGAATAAAGTCTTCAAAAATTTATAGACTCACAATGTTAGTATAATTGGAGAACACTTTCACTAATTACAATCTCATTTATTATTAACAATTTCCAAGAAATGATAATTCCCATTTAAATAATTAAAATTATTTTCCCAATATTTCGCCTAGGTGCAATTTCATAGTGATATTTGTTCTTTAAAGATGGTATCCACCATGTTTTTATTGATGTGTTTCGAATTTGTTTTTATTTTTTTCTTTAAACACATTATGTTATCATTAGTGAGTAAATATATAATAATATTATGTAAATTTTTTTCTAATTCTTTTACTTGTATTTATTATTTATTATTTTATGATGGGTGGGTTTTATATAAATCTCCAATTCATTGGGAATAGTATTATGTCACAAGTGATAATGGGGTTGTTCATGAATATGACTGCATGTATATATATTCACTATATAAGGAGTGAACGTCATTGTTGGGTGAAATCATTACAAGACATTGTAAACATGTTTGGTGGTAGTTATGATATTAGGTATGTGAATAAAAAAAATTTGGATTTATTATTTTTAGTTTTGTGAATGGACATGATTTTGGTAACATTGTTTACGATGTTATGATTTCACATGTCTATGATTATTCATCATTTTTAATTTAATGGGTCATTCAGATTTTTTATAATAATTACTCATAATTATTAAAAGATATTGTCTTACACATATGACCCATGTTTTACATTATAACAAAATATTTATGATTTTATTAATGATTTATTATTTATGTTATATTATGTTATGATGCACTTATTATTATTGTTTATGTTTACTATTACTAATATTTTTTTCTCACAATTTTTTTTGTTTCCATTCTACATGTGTTCAAAAATTTATCTACTAATTAATTCAATATGATTATCTTGAAACTATATTATTTTTTGACGATTATTAAGAAATAATGTAGAATAAAAAATATATGGGACTAATTTTCAATAAAAATAAATAATTAGGCTTTGATATTCTAGAAAATATATAAAATATATATGGAAATATTATAATATTCATTCGTATTATGCTCTAGAAATTATATTTATAGATAAATATTGTTTGTAATAAATGAGTTTTGTTAAATGATTTGGGAGAAGGGGTATGAGGATTTTTTTGTTTAAATATATATCTGATATGAGTTTAAATTATTTTTTGAGGTTAAATTATGAAATAAAATTTTATTGAAACAAATAAAACATATAATAAAAAAAATGTGATATTTTTTAGAATAAAAATGTTATATCTTGGAATGAAGGATTACTAATCATTTCAAATTTTAAAATTATTTTACTTATCATATTTTTACACACTATGATCATATGAGGATAATCACTAAAAAATATATATATTAACAAAATTTTTAGAAATATGAGGAACTAGCTTAGAAATAATTGTAATGGAAAATAATAATTATTCTAATGAATGATGAAATATGAGAATGGATGGATTTTACACAATATTGGATGGTAAATATCATTTTATGATTAATTAACAAAACATAATGATCTCTTAAACACGCCAGATAAAGAGGAATATGTTATTGAGTCATTCATACCTCGAAATTGGACATCCTTTAGGGGTTATATAAGACCATTAATTTTAGGTATATAAATATACACAATAGAGAATATATTTTATATTTTAAAATGCAAGGATCACAATTATTTTGTTTTGAATATTTATTATTTGGATGGTGTAACTAATGAATTATGGAAATTAATAATGTACATAATGAAAGAATAAGTAAATAATATAATTAAAAGGCTATAGTTTAAGAAAATATCTTTTAATATATTTTTTCATAAACACTTCACACTAAAATATAGATTCAATTTGAAGAGATAAATGAAAAAGATGATGAATAGATTAGTTTAAATGAAGAAAACGTTATAATAAATTTAATATAATCCTACAGTTTTACAATTTTCATAGAATGAATTATATATAGTTTATTGAATGTCCAAAATTAAATTTTTGGAATGAATATGACTTCTAGGGACTTGATAGTTTCCACGACATTATTTTATGTGGAATAAATGAGTATAATAAAATTTCATAATTTAATTGTACTCATGGATTTAATGACAATAAAATGAATATAGTGTTTCATAGAAACACAAATGATAATACATATGGAAAAATATACACAACCCACCTTCATGGAAATAAAATTTGGAAGAATCACTTGAGATATTACAAAAAAGGATTGGTGAACTGATTATTGTGTTGAATAGCTAGCCATTAAGTTGATGGTTTTGGATGGTGGATTATGAATCTGGTCAATATAATGATAAATAATATATTCTCCTCTAATTTATCAATGAATTAATTTTAACAAAATTAATTGCTATGAAAATTGATTCCCCCTTTTAAGGGAAGAAGAGGATAACCAACCATAGTGACCTTCTAAATGAAGGTAAAAAAAGAAGTATTATAAAACCAAAAATATTAATTTTGGAATGAATATGTAGTGTTAATGATATGAAAATATTAAAAAGAATAAATTATATTTTCTTATTTTATTGTGGGTCTACCCACACATTCATGTTTGTGATATTAACTCTGACAATCATATCCAAACTTTAATGACTATATATTAAATTATCAGTGAAACAACCATATTGTGTTATGATTTCACCACAATTATACAACCCACCCATATAAATTATCTATACAATATATTTGTGATAAAACCTATTTTTATTCATTTTGTTTATGTTAATGTGATTTTGAGAATTTATTAGATCACTTTATATAGATCTCATATCAATATATTTGATATATAAATAATAAATTATATTTGTAATGAAAAAAAAATTATATATAAAAAAATTACTATGAAGAACACCATAGGGAAATAATATCAATTTTATTATTTATAATGCACAACTAAGAATTTAATTCATATAGAATGGCTGGGTAAAAACTCAATGTTATGAATATTCCAATTATTAGTGAAACTAATATTTTCCTATATTTTAATACAATGAGGATAATATCACTTATGAAATTATTTATCTACTCATGAATTTATTGTTGACACAAATAAATTAATTAACTTTTGAGTGAAAATTGATACTTTAATGTATTAATCTATTTATTAAGGGTAGAATGTAACACATCATGATTTCATTTTGTGATTACATTTATATAAATAAAATGTTCTAAATAGATTATTATTTTGAGACAAAAAATAATGTGAATAATATTATTGGATAAAAATATGAAATACATTACATGTTTTTGAAAAAAATATTACTATTAAAATTTATTATTTTTCAAGACAATAATTGCATTAAGACATTATTTTAATTATAGAGAAACTATTTTTAATGAATTATCTATTTTTATAAAATATATTTATTTTCATAAAAGATAAAAATACTATTTATTTTTAAAATTAATTTATTTTTTATTAAATAACAACATGTACTCTAATAAATTGATAATAAATGAAAGATAAAAGAAATTTTAATTTTTAATTTCATGAAAAGGTTTTTTGATGTAAAACTAATTCTTATATTATATAATAAGGGTTTTTAAATAGAAATAAAATTATTTATAGTTGATGATTGGTATTTTTGATATGTATTTTTGATATATAAACAAAAAATAAACAATCATTTAATTAATACTATGTGGAATCTAAAACATATATATATATTTATTTTTAAGATTGCGGTTACATTTTTTTAAAAAATAATTAATAATGTGTTACTCTTACTTGAACTAAAATTCATATTTAAAACCATTAATAAATATATCTAGTAATATTTTTCCATATTTTGAATTCTAATTTTCAAACTATGTTAAAAACTAGATATCAATTTATTCAGAAAAAAGATTACCAGGGTAATATCTATTCTACACAGTAAGGAATAAAATGATTTAAAATGGTTATATTAATGGATAAGATCATAAAATATCACATAAAATTATTTATAAATTGGAGTTGTTGGGATTATTAAACCATATCATTATTTTATCCACTCTAAGGAAAAATTCTAGAACCACTTTTTTAGATTACAAAATTAATTTTATCATAACAAATGCATATATTAAAATAATCCCATATATATGATTTAAATGGCCCCAACACCAAAATTTCTTGGAAAAATTATATATTTTTTTTATTAAATAACAATATAATATGCATACTTCCAAAATAATCCACTTCCATATTGGTTATCATTTGGTATCATTTTAATTCTACAATTCTACCAAATCCAATAAGGAAACTAAATATATAGTTGATTTTTTCATCTTATCTAATAATTTATTATTATTATTTTTCTATTAACTATCTTCATCCACTTATTCCCGATTTTGAATTTGATATTTAATAACAAATAAATAATATAATAATACTTCTAGAATGATGATATAATATTTTTGTGAAATCCTAACCCTATTAATTTGTTAATTGTAGCTTGTTTTAGTTTCAATCAGTTCCTCAAGAAACCGAAATGATGCAATATATATTCCTTTTTAATGAAATATCGAAATTGCATCTATGGTTTTTAAGATATATTCACACATTATTCCATAAACCATTTTTGGATGGATTTTGATATTATATAGTGGTTTTTTAGGAAACTAGTGTATTCCCATGGGTTAAAAAATCTATGATGGGAATATGATGACCTTCTTCTTCGTGTCTCACAAATATGTATAGTGTATTATTATGTGATGAATTAAACTATTATATATCTATTTTTTAATGTTTTGTGTATCACATTATAATGTTAATTTCACCCAAAATTATTTTTATGGTAATTTTCATATGATTTTAGGTGAACTTGATTATAGGTAGATACATTCAAAAGATGGTGTGTGAACATGAATGTGGGTATAAATTATCATATATCATTGTCTGGAAATGATTCGTGGTAGTATCAACATGTTTGAAAATATACTTGATCATATTTTTATAATTTAAAAAATTTATATTTATACCATTTGTTTTGATTTTAGGTGATGTACCCATGTTCTCGTCTCATGACTCGTGATAATTTAGTCATATTCTAACAATTATTTTATTCATGTTATATTTTTTCCAAAATAATTATGTTATGATTAATGGTTTATGATATATCATTAATTAGGTATGATTTCAATATATTTATATATATCTTGAAAATGTTATAATTCTTATGTATACATTTTATTCTCACTTATGATTCTTAATATTTGTCATTTATGTTTACTCTTAATGGGTATTTATGATTATGTATTCTTATGATTCCACACCACATGTGCGGAATATTTGTATGAAGTATTATTTTATGAATTACATTATTTTATAAGATTATTCATTCAATATATACATGAAATAATGTGGATTTAGATATTGATGTCTCATATCTATAATGATTCTAAACCAGAGGGTTTTAGGATTATGTGGATTGTGTAATGTAATTATGAAAACATTTTAATATATATATGTGTGTGTTTTGATCAAGAAATATCATTTAGAATAAATCATTTGTGTAATGTATCTGATTTTATCACTTGATCTAGTAGTATATGTTTTGGGAGATTTAAGGATACCCCGTGTATTTTATCCAAGACATAAAGGTGACCTATTAGAAGTTCCTTTACATCCGAAAGTATACTAATTATTTTCCCCAATACAAGAAATAAACCATATTAAATAACATGTTAATTTTATATTTAGTGAAAAAAATAAATTTTAATATATTTTCCTCTATTATAGTAGTCAGGTGTGTAATCAAAAAAATAATTTTATGGATTCTGTAAGAATATTTTGGTTTTAGAGAATCATTGCATTTAATAAGAGTTATTAAATTTTTGTGAGACTCTTATTAATTTATTAAGAGTATTTTCTATTTTTTAATCCTCAATATATTTTTTAATATTATTTTAGATTTTCCTAATATAAATTTATATTTTAGTAAAGTTTTTTTTATTTTATGAGGCTTCAATAAAATTTGTACGAGTATTTAGATTTTGTAATAATAATTATATTGTATTATGGCATACAATATCCCCAACAATAGAGAATTTACCTTTTTTTAATGTTCAGACATCATAGTATTTTCAAATAAAGAAAAACATAAATATTGTAACTTTAGAGTATTTTCTAGAATCATAAAATTCATCCAATAGTGAAAAAATATTTTTTTACTTGAACTATAAAAAAATTATTTTTACAAATAGAATGATGAATATTAATATTAAACCCATGGAATATTTATATCTATATCAAAATGTAAATAACACCTTTTCTATATAATATATTCCATGATTTCATGAAATTTCAAATAAAATTATATTTGAATTTATTTACATAATTTTTAATGATAATTGAATTTAAATGAAAGGTTTTAAAAGAATAAAAACATAGAAAAATCACAACACAGTTTTGGTTAAATGTTTTAAAATTTCCTATTAGTAGTCCTTCAAAAAATTATTTTTCTTTAGATACTATGAAACCTAATAATTTATAATATAATCTATCATGATACCCAAGATAATATTTTATTTCCATTAAATGTTAGTCATTATATTCTATTATTATTTCACCTAATCTCATGAATTGAACCATTATAATACCTTATTGAGGTAGGGGATTTAATTACATTTTCCCCTCAAAATATTATTTGTGAAAATTATTGAAATGTAATGAAACAATTTTCATGTGAATAAATTATGTTAAATAACTATGAGAAGACAAAAAATTAATACTGATTTGAATGAGGAATGAGTATCTCAAGAATTTTGTCACGTATGGATGTTTATTATGAATAATTAATCTCAATATTTGTATATATGATTTTAATTTTATGTTGTGATTTATATAACAATTTTATTGTTTTATTGTATAAATAAACACTCATAATATTTTATAGATAAGGTTTTTTAGATAATGCATTATATTTATAATCTAAAAACTATGATTATGATCATTCGTGTCTTAAATTACTTTCGAGATATAATTAAAATGCAACTGATATTATTATACGTTTGGTTATTATTTTAATAAATTATTATATAGAGTTATGATACATTTTAAAAAATTAAACTATTTCTATTTATTGACTTTATAATTGTTATTTTGATGATGATAAGGATGGTTTTCCATAAGAAGATTTATTTTTTTATGATTTTTGTTTGTTGTTGATAATTATTTCATATTGTTGGTTGCAAGGTAGGTTTTTTTGACAAGGTTTATTATTTTAAATTTCTCATCATTTAAAATATAATATAATATAACCAAATAAAAATTTGAGGTGGACTATAATTATATTATAGTGATCTATTATAGTGTGTTTAATAGATTAAATAGATGTGTAATGTATTTGATAAATGTGATGTATATCTAATGATTGTGTTGTTATAAAATATGGTAAATGATTTTAGTAATTTAAATAATATTGAATATAAATATTGAATCTATAAATATATGGGTACATGAATAAAATTAGATATATATTTGTTTCCATTTCTATTTTATGTAGAATAGTCTGAATGGGTACTACTATAAATGTGGAATAATTTTTCTTCGGGATGATTGTAGAGATGTGGTGATAATAAAAGGTTATCACAATGTTTTTGTTATAAATATTTTTTTAATGAGTTTCACAGAAATATAGTTATAATTTATTTCATTACTACTTTATAATCCTTATAACGATGTATGATAATAGGTTTTTTTATTAAATATTTTGGGTTTTGGGTGTATTCCAAAATAATCTTATCAAGTGAAGGAATATAATTTGGACAACTTATTGTCAAATAATTATAATTATATTTAATGGTTGTGATTTCATATGGATTATATACATGAATGGTGATGTCGTGAAGTTAAAAATGCGACAATGACTTTATTATGGGATAATTATATGTTATATATTAGGGGGTCATGATTTGTTTCATGGGGGAACAATGTTTATATTATTAATTCTTATGGAATTGAATATTATCATAAATTTTATTTTTGGTTTAAAAATAGTTATGTAGTTGGTTTATAGGGTTAAATAGTCTCGGGATTATGATATGGATATGTGATATATAATCATGTGGATGTGGTTATAAGAATTTTTATTGATAGAGTGACCAATGATTTTCATTATTGGAGTGATAATTCACCAACCTTTTGATAAATGGGGTATGATTACATCTTTATAAATTATTGGATAGTATTTTATTATACATGTATTTGATATTTCATTTATTTTAATTCTTGAGGATTGGTTTATTTAACCATAATAATTATGTACTTTTCCATTTTTTAAGTCATGGATGAATCTGTATTATTTATCCTTATTTGTACGAGGGGTCAAGAGTAT
The DNA here is from genome assembly GCA_963277665.1 of Viscum album. NCBI lineage: Eukaryota > Viridiplantae > Streptophyta > Magnoliopsida > Santalales > Viscaceae > Viscum > Viscum album. Next base: position 297,045,365 of record OY728165.1, read on the forward strand.
TATCAAATTAGTTTTATTATATGATAACTCCTAAAAATATATAAATCCATTTTGTTTATTTCCATGATGGTCTTGGAAATGTTTTTGAACATTACTACCACAGATCTATGAGTAGTGGACACAGTTTCATTCTATGATATACATTTTATTATTTTATATTAGATAGTTAAACTAATGTGTTAGTTTCATACAATATATATACTATGGGATAGTTATCTTATTTATCTAATAGTTTTTATTAGTAGTTACATATTGATAATAGTCTCTGACTATTGAGTGTAATTACACCCCTTATATGACTCTTTTCTTACTTTATACTCATTAACCACTAACCTATTAACTCTGTGCATTTAAGAACACAATCTATTTCCTTGAAGGCCTGATATGGTTTCCCTATTGGATATGGTTAGGAAAATGAGTCATCAAATCTATGAATAAATGTTAAGATGGTGATCAGCATTAAGACATTAGGATGATTCTATGCGAATCATTGGGATATAGGTCTAGTAAAAATTATTGTTTGATGAAATAAGGGAGATTCTCTTAGAGATATAAAATCATAAACCCATTATATGATGCATGATCCTTAGGAATACAAGACACAATAATAATGATAATGTAGATTATGGGATGATATCCTAAGGGTTGTACAATAGGGTTCCATAGACCCACACTCCATGTTTCATAACCAATGATTTATTTATTTGCAAATATAATATTATTTGACATTATTTGATTCATTATGTGATTTGAGGAATTTTGATCTCGGAATATCCAAATTATGGAAGTCTTAATATGGTTTATATTTTTTCAATACAACTTTACAAATTATAGGAATACTATAAGACATGTTCTATATATGTACAATGTAATTTGGAATGGCTATCATATGTTTCATTAAATCATTTTTTTGATAGTATTATCCTTTAGTGGTGTTTTCCAGTACCTCATATTGGTGTAATTAGTTCTAATCATTTTTTTAATATCTATGGGAATACCCTGCGTCTAATATTATTATCTTTTAAAAAATCACCATTTATTATTTATTTACTCTCTTTTATTATCTATCTTATATAATATTTCTTTATACCCAACACTCATCTCAAATTGGAATGAACACGCATCCCATTAGAGTTCCAACAATCCATCATGTGGCCTCCCCCCATGAGATTCTCTCCTTATCGAAGGCCACCGTCATCTAGTGACCCATTTATTGAGCCCTCATCCAATGAACTATATCACTAATGTAAGGTAAACCACAAGTATAAAAAACATTCTGATTACATCCATTCGTCCATCCTCCTCCTCCTCCATAAATTTTTCCACCCTTCAAGGAATTGGTTTGTCTAATCCTATTGGGACAAACTCCTCTTATATCTTTCATTATAATTAATGTGATTTTCCATTTCCCAATCATAGTCTTAGTTTACTCAAACCCAAGGGGTTATGATTTGTAAAATATTGGATTATATCAATTATTAAAGGGTTTATGTTGGTCTATAATTCCCTTATCACAAATCCTTTATTAAAGGAAGAATGTTATGGCTCACCGTAGCTTGGTTCCAATTAAGATGAGGTTGGTTTCCCAAATACAAGTCATTGAATTTATGGGCCCATTTTTATCCGGTTTTATTATATTATATTTATTTAATTTTTCACATGAATAATAGATATATTATATATTTTGATGATTTTGATATATTCATCAGTACTCATAATTCCATTACATTAGAAATTATGTGAAACTAGAAATTCCATGAATATAATTTTTTTAATTAATATATTTCAAATAAATTGAGATATTTTAATATTGTTTGAACCCATTGTATCCAAAAATAATTGAAATTAATTATTGGAAAAATTTATGAATTATGTAAAAACCAAAATGAGTCTTTAAAATGGTTTTCTTTTAATTTTTGCATCATCATTTTTTCTTGAAATTTATTTCAAATTGATTATAGATTAGATCTTAGAAATTTAATGTAAAGGAAATGTATTTGAATATTTATTTTTGACGAAAAATGAATATATTATAAAATTTATCTTTAAATATATATATGTTTATATATATATATTCATATATATATATATATAACAGTTCTATATTTAAATATGTATTCGTATGTTTATATTTATCTTTGGGTCAAAATTCATTCAAGAATTATTTTTTATTTATAAAATGGGATAAATAAATAGTTATAAATTAATATGTTTATATGAGTAAAACTAGAATAATTAGATTTGTATCATTTCTATTTTTTACATGTAATGATTTGATATATATTATTTATTATATTTTGAATTAGAAGTATAGACGGTATGAGATTCTCAGGACCGGTGATTCCAAAACAATTCTTTAAAAATTATTAAACATATTAATATTACATTTGTGGAGTATTCCTAAAATATAGTAATAAATTAATATAGAAATATAAGATTAGAAATATGATGCATCAACTCAATCGTGAATTTGGGTATAGCCTAAAAACACCATAATCTATTTAGGCATCTGGAATTTGTGAAAATGTTTATGCTAGTGCAGATAATAAATAAATAAATTTATATACATATATTATTAGGGTCTTACACTATGACCAAGTCACCCTCTATTAATTTATATTTAAAAAAAATATAAGGTTTGTGCCCATAACCCTAGGATATTGGGTGGACCTATTGGATGAGTTCTTAAAAAATGATAATGGTTTGAAATCATAATCGATTATTGTTTCCCCAATAGAAGTTGTGGATCGGAACAAAATGACTACATGAGACCATTATTCAATGGAGATGGATCCATCCTAAGGTAGTATTTAATTTTATCTGAATTAAATCCCAATTTATTATCCCATTATGAACATGAATCATCTTCATCAACAAAGTGATTCACGAGATGATCATTCTTTCAATTTTGTGATTACATCTCCTTGGGATATGGGTAATTGATTTGGTTAATTATAATTACTATTCAATTATTTTAATAGTGTAAAAAATCATGTAAATACTTACATGTTTTTGGTTCATTCCTATTTTTTTAATTTCTCCTCAATTTATTTTCATATTCATCACAGGAAGTTCATTTCACTTACAGTTAAGTGGATTTCCATTTTATAGTAATTTCACTAATATTCATTAGTGAAACTGATCAATACGATGTGTGGAGTACATGAACAAGGGTATAATATAGGTTTATGAAATTATGGAAGATTAATGGAGGTATGTCAAACTGGTTAAGAGGATTATTGTCATTCATAGGTGACGCACCGTAATGGCATGAGTAAAGATGGGGATTCCTAATCGGTCTCGATTGTTGGATTCTGGTGAGTGGTGAATACATGGTTAATTAACCACATATCAATGATACCAGTGTGTGATTTTAAATGATGGTAGAATACAGAAAAATTGTAGGGAAAGAATTGTGGGTTTTTACAAATTCTGAATTACATATCATGTAATCTGGGAATACTTATATCATGGGACAACATGCTTATGATGTTATGGAGTATGTGGAGAAGAAATGATAATATGCCATGTTACATGGTTCACATGACATTTAAACTGAATTTATGACATTACATTTATTTTTTTGTTCACAAGAATGACTTGTGTAAGTATGTATGTTGTGTACTTAGTCTCAACCAAAGAAGAATTTTTGAGTCATATACTCATACATAGCCACATGTACATTTTCATGACATGAGGTACATGGGAAATGGTATATGGAATGGGCTAGGTGACAAATAAACACTATATTATTTGTTCACCTAAGGGAATCCCCCTATATGTGTAGTTTTACATTCCATTTTTGGCAGTGATACACACATAGAACATATGGTTGGAAGCCATATTTTGTAACCCTAGTACACATAATGGACCCCCTTTATGGATTTTTTTCTCCATTCATTTCCACATTTCAGACCAATATATGTTGAATATGATTCTAGGGTTCCTTCACACCGAGGTTGAAGTGTGAATTTATATAATTATAATAATATTTTTATCCCCTAAATGTTTCCATTTTTTATAGTGTTTGGCACATCCACCATTCCGGTCAGGGTGGGATCCTCTATAATTACAATGTTTGGATCATATTATAGATGTAACCACCATCTATGTGGTGACATCCCTTTATCATTTAGGATTATTTCGTATGGTTCAAATATTCTCTCAATGGATATAAGTGTGATACCGTACCATTGATTTGATATCTTCAACAATCATGTAATTTCTTCTAAGACGAGACTTGATGATCATGGCCTCTTAGATGAGAACCATCAATGATAGAATGTCTTATTTATGATTGACTCTTGAAATTATCATTACCATGAGTCCACAAGTTGAATATAGTTACTAGAAATTGGTAGAATCACCTTGATACATATTGTCTATAATGATCTTATCCTAATTTCTATTATTGTTTTATTTCTAATGTTGTTTACAAATATTTTATTGAGATGACTTCTTGTGATTCTTTATGATTTGTGATATTGTGGTGTCCTACTCAGTATTTTTATACACACCCCTATATATTATTTTCCAACACATGTCATGTATTATGAAGATGAAAGACCATTGCATAATTTCCTAGGTGGAGAAGGATATATTTGAGAATATTTATAGGCCAGACATACTAATGTGTATACTAGTGTTTAATTTGATTGTATTCCATTATTTTGAGATGGATGGACTACATTTTAGTATTTATATGATTTTATTTTATACTACTATCTATTATTTTCTTATTTTTATGATCTGATGTTGGGTAGTAGATATTACAACATTCATGGTATCAATTTTTTTTGTTACTATAGTAATATGTTCTTGGAGATGTGTGCGTATAGGTACATTTGAAAAATTCCTCTAATATGTGGAATATTAATACTTTATACTAGTACCAAGAACTCGACCTCTTGGTTATATGGTTGTGGTTGTAATTCTAAGCTTAGTATCACCTAGGTAGTCCATGCTATATTGGGTCATGATGGAGTTCTATCAGAGTATTTAGTTCTACCATAGGACCAACACAATGTTCTTTTCAAAGCTATAAGATTTTATTTTGTGATTTATGGAAGTAGTGTTAAGTGTTTCAGGTTTGGAATTCAATAAAATGACTATAGTATTTGTGCAACTAGGAATTAATACATTCACTAGGACTCTAATTTCCAACATTATGACTTGAAATAAATATAGTGGTTTCATGGAATATCATTGGTACATGAATAATAATGTAATAGGTTTTGGTTTCAATTTTTTTCATGAGCTGTTTATCTAGATATACTCATTGACTATGCTGTGTCTTTTTTATTTAATGATTCACTAGCAATGAAAACTATCTTTGATTCCAAAACATGATCATGAATATGATCCACCATGTGATAAGGCTTCAATACAAGGGGTTATAAAAAAGATATTACCTCTATAGGGATTTCCATTCATTCCAACACTAATTGAGTAGTATATAACATTGAATGTACCGGTTTAGGATGTACAGAGACTGATTTCACTAATTATGTTATCCGGGTAGTGCACTCTCATTTTTTGTGTCATGTAATATCCTTAGGTAGCTGAAAAATGGATTGAGGTTTTCCCTTGTTTTCCACTTCATGATGCTACCTATAAGTCAATTGTATTCCTCAATGCGAGTCATCATCAAGGATTCATTGGGATATGGTGGAGTCTAATAAATTATTCATTAAATGATATAACCCCCTCCAAAGTATATAATGAGCTTCCCTTTAAGGAAGTATTCTACCCAGAAACATTTTGATATGTTTGTACCTAGGTCCATTTTCATTTACAATAGTGTAGTATGATTGAAATGATCTATTCAGTGATGTTTATTTATTCTCACGACACTCCATGTATATGGTAGGGTATCCATTCATCATGGACCGATCATTCATGTAGGGATTATGAACAGAGATTATTTAGTCACTGATATGTCTTGTAATTACCACTAATTTTTGTGTATAGAGATTGAAATAATAGAAGATATATTCTTAGAAAAGTTGAAACTAATAATAGATGATTGTAGTATGAATGTAAGAGTTGAGACCTCATCACCTAGTAGATGATAGAAGTCAAAATTATTCATGAATAAAAAATTATTCAAGATACATTCTCCGGATAAGGGGTTGTAAATTAATCGTTCTTTGGATATCTTGAGTCAATTCAAGAATATGTTGTTCTTTTATTTTGATGATCAGGGAAATAATTCTCATGATTATTTTACCATCATCATATATTATATAGAGATAATTGTAAAACATCAAATATAGATACATAGTCTAGAGAAATGATGTTTCAAGGTGGTGGACCAAGTTGAGGAGTATGTATAGTAGAAGTAGGTTGAAGGTGGTTTGACTTATTTCCACCACTACCCATAAGTGTTCCACACTAGTCTTAGGTCGATGGTTGTCAAGGGAGGCGATAACTACTAGTGGTAGAGGCATGTATCCTAGTGAATTATGTGATGATTAGAGGTATGATATTTGTAATATATAAATTATTTGTTAAAGGAGCATACATAGTTTCAAGCCAGTATTTCCTTGCCATTATTCTTTATTTATAGTTGTAGATACTAGTTAGACCTTGAGTCATCCCATCTTCTTAGAGGCTCTGAATAGAGGTGATTTAGTATTCACACACTTCTTCTGAAAGTGTGACATAACTCTTATAGGTGATATATTTGTTTTAAATATCTATGTAGATGTTGTTATTCCTTAGTAAATCATATAATAAATATATTTGGTTATCCATAGTTAATGAAGAGACTGTATATTTCATGAGATTGATGTGGTGTATCTACATCGATGGATTGATATTTTCTTTTGTGGATAAAAAGGATACCCAGGATAATCATGATGATCTCATAACTTGGAGGATATTTGACTTTACAAATTAGTTAGATAGTGTTTCCCTTGGTGTAGTAGATTCTAGGGGAAGTCATTTTCCCTCTATGGTGTAAGAGTTTTAAAGAATATTTGTAGAGGACATTCTATATTTACCTCCTAATCGAGAGATAGACTTCCACATTAACTCACCGACATGATACGTCCCATGTATTAGTCAAAGAACTTCATATGGATCTCAATGATAATATATAGATTATTTTTTATTTTTTTCTAAATCCATAAGAATTTATTTTTTAGACATCACTTTCCCCCTTCGTATCCCCAATCATGTTCACCAAGAAGGTAGATGGGGGCATGAGGTTGTTTATAGATTATTATCACCTGAACTTGATAACCCAAAAGAAAAACTATCCAATAATGAAGATATATGGACTATATTATTAATTTATAGTGTAATTATGGATAATAATGGTTGAAAATTTATTAGTAAATAACTATCTATTATTATAGAATAATGACATAGTACAGATGTAATCTAAAATTTTTGTTTGCTCACTGTGAGTACATAGTGATGCCTTTTTTGTGATGATCTCATAGAAGGATTTATGAGAATAAAGAGATTAACCATTTATCATTTCTTATACTATTTAACTGTTGTCTTCATTGATGATATCATAGTTTATTATGTGTTTGTGGACATACATGTAGGACACTTTAGGATGGACCTAGACATTCTCTGTTGAAACCAGCTTTATCAGAAGCTCTTTAAATTTTAGTTCTTGATCCATGATGTCCACATTCTGGGTCATGTCATAACATATTATATTTTATAAGTGGAACCAACGATGATCAATTAATTTTGTTATTGGGATCCACAATAGGAAAAAGAAAAATTCATGGATCTTCTTTAGGTTGGTTGGATACAACAATATATTCATGTCACATTTCTCTAGGATATCACATCCTTTAACTTCATTTACCTGGATGGCATAGCCATTCTACTTTACTGAGAGGTTCTGTAAATATCTTCTATAGATAAAGAATATATTGAAGAGATCCCCCCATCTTGAGACTACTAGAGGTGGGTGTACAATAGGTAGTCTTCTGCGATGTCTCTAGGACTAGACATGGATGTGCTCTGATTGGGTGGTAGGTTGTGACCTCCTATGGGTCATAGATGATGAAACTGTATAATAAGAACAAAAAATCATTGGTCCATTATTTTGAGGGGATAGTTTCCACCCTGACGATGTGGTGATAGTACCCTATGTTTTATGTGTATATCTTATACTCTAACTACAACCATATCATATATATATTACCTCAAATTAATCCTCAAATGAGATATGTAATGATTGGATTTAGTATAGGATTATGTATTTGAGATACTATATACACCTACGATGTGTAATGTGGTAGTAGATAGTCATAAGGAGAGAAATTTCTCATCTTTTTCACTAGTCTTTCATAGAATTTATCCTCATTGTAGGCATAACTTGTATAAAGGAACTAGATTTATATATATATATATACAATGGTTGTTACCCCCACCACTTCTAAAGTGTGTCAGGGAGTCTTAACATTGAAATACTGAATTTCAGGCCTTACATAATCAGATATACATTATATGTTATTCTAATGGATTTTATGATGGTAAGGATCAGAACATAAATTTTAGAGGACAAACTACTGCACCGAGGATGTCGTGGGAGGATATGTTGAGGGGGTATCATATATCACATTTTTGGTACATAATAGTTTATAAAATATACACCAGGTCTTAAGACTTCAATTTTAGTGGCCATGTATAATTTATTTTTACTAGTGTTTCTATCTCGATGACACACTTGTGAGGAAGTCTGATAGCTGGGTTTTTATTGGTTTAGTTTTAATTATTGAGGTTACCATGTATGTGTTTATATATTATGTCTAGAATACATGATACAACATACATGATAATAGATCAAATCACCATGTAGAATCACTTCAATGATAACTGATTGTATATTTTAGTAGATATATTGGGATCATATAATGGAATGGGATGTTGTTACTCCATAGAGTACCCACACAAATCATTATAGACTGTGATTCTATCTTTACAAAAATATTATAGAGAGGTTCGCTGTAAGCCTTTGTGATATTGTAGCATTTGAGATTAAAATATCAGCCATGGAATAATTGATAGACATATCACACCATTCTGGTTTTTGAGGAAATTTAATTAGTGTGCATGATAGTTTTTTCATAGTTAGAAGGATCATCTATCCTTGGTGGAGAATCTATATAACAGGAACTACCATTTCACCATTGGTATGAAACTATTTGATGCCTTTTATGACTGACATTGTGGGTACGTACTATGTTGGACTGACCCATGAGAGTTAGAACTCATGTCACTAGAGTTTTTCTACGTTATGATAGAGAAAGACTGTGTCAGCCATTGCTGGATGAGGACTACCCATAACATTAGATTTCCTTTGTAGTCCAACAATTGATGTCATTGGATTTCAAATAGGGAGACAACTTATTCATTAAGGCTTCTCCACAATGTGTATTACATATATTTTTTATAGATGGAATGTTATATATATATGTTGTTTTTACCTTTATAGATACTAAATAGCATCAGAAAGGTGTTATACCTCTTTTATTTGCGGTCGTTGTTATACTAGGTATGTGACATCTTCTATGTGTCATAGTTGTGGAGAAATGTATATGAACATTCACACAATATCAACTGAAGATAACTAGACATTGAGGATTTAGATACCATTTTAGATTACCTAATATAGATGCAATATCAGCGTGATCATATCCTTGTTTTGTGAGTGATTGAATTAATGAGTGTCTAAGGACATCAAAGGATTCTTTTTAATAGAACACGGGACCTAGGGGCCTCGAAGTGAGCTCAATACTAACATCTTTTAAAGTATACATTTTTTTACATTTTAAGAATAAAATACCTATGGTGGGGAGAATATAATGTCTATATATTATCATTTTGATTAAATGAAATATATCTAGTAATATTTCCAGTGTTGTGCACTGAGACGACATGTGTTAATGAAGACGAGAGACCCAAAAGTTAATATATTCATGAAAATGTGTAATAAATATACGCTAGATTATTTGATCATGAATATGAGACCATTATATATTTTAGAGTTTTTAACCCTAGGAATGACATAATCATTATCAACGTTATGTGTTTGTAAAAATCTTAGAATGGGATCATATATTATATAAATAAATAATTTTTTTTGGGTGTTGATGAATTGAATAGGGATACCTCTATAAATATATTGTTATAACATAACAACATGGGTATCCACATAACAATGTGATAGTGCTATAATCCATTAGATGATCGATGGGTAAATGAAAATAGATTAAGATCGTGATTGATATTATTTTTAACCAATGAAGGTTGTGGATCTTTCAAGTGATGTTAATTTATTACCATTCTGCATTATTGACAAATAAAAATTTGATATGATGTAGTTTTAGGTGGATACAATCTATTTTTATTTTACAATAAAGAGAATCAGTCAACTCCACCAACATGGTGATTTACATTTCAATAATTCTACCATGTTTTGGATAATTACTCCTTGGGATTTGGGGAATTATTTTAATTGTTTATTATTACACATAATTATAAAATTTAATGGAAATAAATTGATACATACCTAGAAATAGATGTGGTTTGTTCATATTATGTGTTTTTATGGATTTTAATCCAATTTATTCACATTATAATCATGGGAAATTTATGTAATCTCGAAATTTTATGGATACCCATTATTTTGTCATTCCATGACCACTATTCCTTAAAATAGATCAATGACATGGGTGCATTTTTCAATCAAGGGTGAAATTTTGGCTGAAACAATTTAAGATGATAAAAAAGGTAGACCAGACCAGTTCATAGGTTTTTCATTCTTCCTAGTTCAACAATAGGGATTTTGTTATCATCATTAGGGTTTTCCTATAATTTTTTATGGTTGTATTCAAATGAGAAGTGAAAACAACACTGCTAAAATCAATATCATAGATACTGGGTTTTTATTAATGGTTATAACATCCAAAATTTAATATGTGGATAATTACACTAGGTTTTCTATAAATCCAATGAAATGTGGTGTGTAATTTCATAATACATTTTTTATGGGAACCCTGACTATTGGGATGAGGCTATTGTTGACATGAAAATATCACATTCCAGGTGAACGATTTTACATGAAATGTTACCTAACCAAATGAATCACCATATAGACTCATTTAAACAAGAAATATAAATGTAGATGGGATATTCCATCTACTCATACTCAAATAGAGTGCACATGCCCAACAATGTACTCATACATGGTTATGTTTACACATAAATGGATGAGTTTATGGTGGAAAGGGTAGACAACATGATATGATTCTTGACCAACCTCTATACACCATGTACCCCTTAGGGAAATGCAGTGTATGTGGAAGTTTTTATCTTGTCTGAGGTGATGATATATCTATAGACCCATGGTAGGAAATAAATATTTTATACCCTTAGTAAACATCATGTACTTCCTCAAAGGTTGTTTAGAAAACATTATTTCATCATTTTAGACCATGATCTATTTAGTGTGATTCACCAGTCCCTTCTCATGAAGGTATATTTTAGAATTATTTTCTCTATATACTAGTTTAATCCAAACATCATGTTTGGTTTTGGATATATTACATTAAATACCACTCCAGACCAAGGTGGGATCCACTATCATTCCTATGTAGGGATTGAGGTATCAGTAAAACCACCATGCATATAATTTTGGTTCCCAATATAGACGACCAATATATTAAGTTTTATTGTGTCACCCATGGGCCACAGGTGTTATCACCTTCTTGAATGATGAATCATTAATAGTTCATGTGGTTACTTCTCAGGTGGGCTTCACGATCTTGGCTTCTTGGATTAGAATAATCGTTAACATAGTGGATCATAGAGTGAGTACTATCAAAATTAGTGTAACGTATATTCCTACGGAACAATCCAATATCTAGAAGATGGTTAACACCCCTTGAGACTCACTATTTATCATGATTATATTCAAATTTATATCATCACAGTTTATATTATTATTTTTGGATCTCGTTTGTAGATATGACTACTTTTTATACTTTATTCATAGTGATTTAAGGGTTCCCTAAAATGTATTCTTATAGTCACCCCATAATTGGTGTTTTCAACACATTTAATTTCTTATTATGAAGACAAACAATTTGATATTATCGTAGGATTACTATGTGACGGTGGTTCATAGTATTTGGATGGAAAAACTATTATGTAAAAAAAATATTTGATTATAGTTCCTTACAACAATGTTGGTATAAGTCCTTTTTTGTTTTGGATGGGTTAATAGTTGGCCCCTTCACCACATTCTTGAAATTATTATCAAACTTTGATGTGGTATATATTTTATTCAAACATTTATGGTAAATTTTTTTACATTCTCATCATGTTATCAACTTGGATATGACTACTTGTATAAGGTACTCTATTATAATTCCACTCATATAAAACCCCAAAATTTTAAAATAAGAATAGTGTATTAAATTTTGTATATGAAACAAAACACCAATCCTAGAAGAAATTATAATACCTTGAGACCATACAATATTTTTATTTCTAAATAAATAAAATTTGTTTTATTTTATTCCATACATGGAACACTTATTTTATCTTACATTCCTAAAAAAATGACTATCCTTGATATCATTCATTATACACTAGACCATGTGTTACCGAACCACAATATACTATTAATATTATTAATTAATATAAGAGTTATCTTCAAATCATTTTAATCATCAGTTCCAATAAGAATACAAAAATTATGGAAACATAATAATCATATCTTGTTTACAGAATATCTTAGTCATGGTAATAAAATAATTATCATTTAAAAGAAAAATAATTTTGTTTTTCAGAAAAACATTATTCTGTCTAAAATACTGTTTAGTAAGGCTATGTGCTTCTAATTAAAAATTAATTTTTACCACTTGTATAAATTTTATTTGAAAAAATATAAATATATTTTAAAATTTGAATATTTGAATTATATTAGGATGAATATCTATTAATTTTCTAGGGGTTTCATTTTTATTCAAATAGTGAAAAATAATATATTTTAATTGAAAATTTCCTTTTAGTTTAAATTATTGATAATTATAAACTATATATTTAATTTTTTAATGTAAAAATATATAAATATTAAATCAATTAATCTAATCTAATTTATTCAAATATTATTAATATGACTTTAACTATAAAAAATTTAATTTTTTTAAAATTTTCAATTCATAACACTTCATTCTCTTTTTATCAAGGATATTAATATTAAATTAAAAATTTCATCATATGAGAATAAAATTTTGAAAAATTGTGTCCATATTTGGAATTATAATAATTTATAACACTTAATTATATAATCATAATAATCGAATAAAATGAACAATGAAGGTAGAAAAAATTAATTACTGTGGTTAAGCTTAAAATGAGTATTCTAGAGGATATACTAAAATGATATGGGTAAGATGACCAATACCATTGTGAGAAATATATTTTATTGAAATATTGAGACCATTATACCTTTATGGTTTGATAATGGTAATTTTTTTAACCTTTTGATGGATTAAAATTGTCTGATCATTCAATTCATTTAAAAAAATCATGTGTGTTCCCTCTTCTAGTTATAATTGGCCACCCCCGATTATATCTTCTTCAAACATTTAGACAACATGGTTTTATCCAAAAAATTCCAAAAAAATAAATAATTATTTCCCATCATCATAGAATGCATATTTTGGTATGAAATACAACATTTTAAGTATATAGGGAAATCCTCTATACGATACCTAAAGAATTTGTAATTTTATTCAACAACTGACTTTATTTTTACATATTTACCCAAATCATTAAGTATTTCATTTAACATGTTTATATAGTATCATACCTTTCATAAAAATAAATGTACGTTATAATAATAATTGACTGAAAAATTTGATCTCTACTTCCACTAAATGGGTTGTCATATCATCTTTCATGTGTATGGAGGAATACAACCTTGGGAAGCTTTGTCACTCATTTCTTCATTTCCTCCACTCAATGTTGGGAATAATGATGGATCAAATATATATATATATATATATATATGATATTTATAAAAAAAATAAATATAGATTATCTATATAATATATTTCATTTTTTCTTCAATTATATTTTAGTGAGGATAACGTTTTTCATGGGTATTGTGGACTACTTCCTCACATAGTGTTGTTGTATGTCTTTAAATAAAGCTTATCATGGTAGGTGGTAAATATAATTTGAATTATTATATATGATATAAATGAAATAATTATTATATTAATGACATATTTACCGTATTTTAAATATGATACAAATCATTTTTTTCATTCATTTTCACACATGTAATGTTGATAACATTGTTCATGTTTGTATGGATTACCACCTTCACAAAGCAATGTGACCGTTATTTCATCACCACACCACAATGATGATATAAAACAGTTTATAATATGATAAATATGATATTATGATATTTTTTTAAATATAAAATATTTTTCACCTCACTTCCAAAATGGTCAATGAAACCTAGAAATGTTACCCATGTGTATGTATGACATACCATCTCTATGATTATCTGATACATAATTTTTCATAATAATAATTCATGATTTGTAAAAAAAGTAATAATTATGTAAAAATGTAATAACTTTTTCATGATTATTATTCTAAAGATGGTGTATCAATATAATAATCCCAAGGATCAAATATTTTTGGACAAAACATGAAAGATAAAACAAGGAAATTAACACTGAAAATAAAAATAATAATAAAAAATAATTAATTAATAGATAATAATATATTATCAATTTCTATATTAATATAATATAGATATATATAAATATAAATCTAGAATAAGTTATATAAATTTTCAGAACCAATATATAATTGGTTAAATCATGTTCAACAAAAAAGTGTTGTAAGGTAAGGGATTTCTTCACAATTTCATTTCATTAAGGCATATTGTACTTTCATGGACCAACTACCTTTTATATGATATATATAATATCTCATTAATTTTTAATATCTTTTATAGAGAATTATATATTTTATTTCAAAATTTATTTTCAATTATTTTATTTAAGGGGATTTGGAAAAGGATTAATTGTTTTTATAGAAATTCATAACCCAATTTATTTTCATTAGGCTATATTACTTCTTCATTATATATTTTATTATATGACAATGTGTGTGAATAATTTTGATTATATAATTTTTTAATTTCAATTTTTATATATGTATTTATAGTTGATACACATAATCTATTCATTGAATAACTCTCACCTCATCGATATGATCATTGTAAGGTTTTTGTAACAATCTCATTAAATAAATATTATTTAATCAGGAATTTACATTTAAGAAAATAATTTGAAAATAGTTTAATAAAATTTTAAATTTTAGTATCCCCTTGTTATTGAAGATATTTCATATACTTGTACCATTTTTAAACTCTTTCATACTTAAAAATATTATAAAAATAGGACTTCATTTCACTGTTAGGACAAAAATATGTTTTCATCCAAAAACATGTTTTCTAAATAACATTTGAAACTAGTTTTTATCTTTTAAAAATGATTAATTAAATAATAATTTATATATTTATTTTTCTATTTTAAAAATAATCTTCTGAATCGTATGTGTTTTCAAAAAGAATTTCCATATTGTGTTTATCAAATATGTGAACATAATCATGTTGGTTATTTCTGAACATAAGACAATACTAACATTTTTACAGTGAAAAAGTAATGTAATATTTTCTTTTTCTATTATTTACATATTTACCAACATTCATGTCCATAATTTATTTGAATCATCCATTGTAGGTTTAATATGGTATTTTTAAAGAAAATATTTTTATAATTTATTTTTTAGAAAATGGACTTTCAATATTTTTAGAAAAATGAAAAAGATACTTTTTTCAAGAATATGACCAAAAATATTTTAATGTTATTTATATTAATAAATGAAAAAACACATTAATCTTATTATAATGGATATATTTTAATATAATCATTATTATTACTCATGATAGTTTATGATTATTTCGACCAAGAATGTGTTGAAATTCCATTCATTATTTTATTTTTTATCATTAACATCCCATTGAAATAAAAAATTTCTTTTTATTAATTGACAATATATTTACAGTAATGATATTTATTATTTATCATGTAAATAAATATTTCATAAAATTTCTATCATTTTGGCTTATGGTGTTTACATTGAATTTCATTTGTTAATCTGGGGAAATATTGATAAATTTGTATTCCTTAAATAATACATATTATTTTCAATAATTCAATTTTCTTATGAATGAAATAAATTAATCAATATATGAGAAATTATTTGGACATGCATGAAATATGTTGGGGGCCATTTTTAAATTTCCCATTAATGCATTGATAGTCTCATGGGATAAATAAGTTTACTTGCCATAGTTTAAGGGGTTTACACACAACATGTTCTAAACTGTTTTATGAGTACTCTTGGATTAAATGATATCTATGTGTATGAGGAACATATAGTATAATATTTAACAATTTACATTATTCAATGTTTTATTATTATTAACCTTGATATTTTCACAAATATATTATCTCTGGATTAATTTCTTCCTTAGTTATGGATCAACTACATGCGTTTTGAGTTATTTACCTTTCCAAATTGATTATTAAATATCCAGATAATATATTATGTTTATGGAGTAAATTTTATTCATCAAAAAAAATAAGCTGGACATTTATTATTCATGTCAATTATTTAGGTGACAATTTTATTTATATATTTAACTTGACATATTTACCTTGATATATTATTGATGCATCACTTATTAATGTTTCCCTCCCATTTACGAGAAACTTATAGTACATTTAAGTCACCGATATTTTGTTTCCTTTCCCTTAGATTCCGTGAAGTTTACTTTGACTGATATATAAGGATATAGTAGATGGAATAATGATATTTTAAAAAATGATTTAGTTTAGGTATTCCAATGTAATATGGCTATCATGTACTAATCTATTTTACAAATTCGAAAAAACTCTTGCATACTTCAGTATATGATTAATTATATCTTATGTTAATTTAATAATGTAGATGCCACATTTGGGATACTAGCATAGAAGGTCACTACAATTAGTATGAAAGAACTTTTATTAGAAATATCAGGAACATTCTTTAGTAAAATAATGATTACGTAATATGTCCTTAAGACAGACATTGATGATATGTGTGAAAGAACATCATAATGGTTTGGTATGGTCGAGATTATGTTTTTTTCTATAAATACATAAATATATAGATACTATATGTGGATATGGTTTTTCGAACATAGGTACCTTGGCATAATAACAATGAAAAATGATAATCAGGCATAACTCAAATGTTACATGCTACACCAAAATTGGCCATACTATGGACCGAGTTTAACATAGCTGAGGGATTTTCTTAGTTTAATTCAAATCATCATTATAAACCATTATAAATGATTTAAATTAATGATGTCAATTAATGAACTAGGATAATTCTAAGGTGAAATATATTGAATATAAGTGATATATAGAACCTATAAATTATTATATGATTTTCTCACTAATATTATCAATTCTCATATTATATTTTTCATTGTACAAAATGAATTCAAACTAAATTAATCATGAAATACATTAACATGAATGAAAATGGGGTGATTATGAAAACGGAAAAGGAATTGTTATTGGATTTAAAAATAACATAATTATTTCAAATTAGTTATCCTAAATATAACTAACAATATAAACCTCAGCCAACTCTTGGACATAGTGATGATGTAAAATATAGTGTTCTATAATAACTCATGTGATGGATACAATGGAGTTATGAGGGATTGATTTCATTCTTATATGAAATGTGGAAGGGGAAACCCAATGAAGTGTCACAATTGAATGGGAAATTTATATACTCATGGAATTGAAGGGAATAATGTAATGAATTTCTATTCAAAAATGATGACTACAATTGAAAGAAATATACCTCACCTTATCGATCCATTTATTGTTTTTTATTATTATGGTTAACATAGGAAATATCTAAGTAAATTCCCAATTATAAATGTTAACCCCTAGACGATGGAAGGAACTAGGTTGAAATAAAACTAATGAGGTATTGGGGAATTAAAATTCAAAATTTATGTTGTATAATTATAATTTACTTTTCCATTTTGGTATACGAATCATGAAATATCAAAATATTTTCTTAAATTTATATACATATATGTCTATATTATCATAATATTTATGGATACCATTATGAGTAAATGAGTTTAAAAGTGATCATATGTTCAATTTATTAAATATTACATTTAAAAAAATATGTTAGGAATGTCACAGTAATAAAGATATTTTTAGAAATAATTTATAGGAAAAAAACCCATCAGTTGAATTTTTATGAAAATATATTTGAGGAATGAATATTTTACAATTTATATAAATATGATTAATGGTAATTGAATTTTTTAGGCTTAATATGATAATTAATGATATTATGATAATAATTAAATAATAATATTATAAGTTGTAAAAAAATATTTTTGTTTGAAATCCTTAGCAATAAAATGATTTAAATATTAATTTTATTTATGGTATGTCCATAATATATTTTTGGGAAAATAATTGGAATTTAGATTATATAGTTTATGAAAAGGAAAACCCAAATGTTGGGTGACAACCTGTCACACCCAGCTGGGTTACATGGCTTGAACCTGTGATAAAAGGAAGATACAGTTTTTTCTTCTACCAGAGGCCCACATGTTGTTTTGTGAATATTTCATTTGTTAAATAATTTATAAAATTATTATTAATGATTAACTATAGGTGTAAAATTTTATTTTTTATATATTACTTTATTATATTATATAACTTGTTCTACCCACATTTTTTTCAAAAATAGTTAGAGACATACATAAAGACATACCCTCTTTTACTGATCATACAATCAATAAATTTGATTTTTTTGCAATAAGATTATAATTTTCATTTATTGAAATTCATTTTTATGAGTAAGGGATAAATTGGAAACTAATTGAAGCACATAAAAATGGTAAAATTATTCTTATGAAATATAAATGCATCATCTATGCACATATGTTGATATTCATATATAGTAAAAAAATTACCCATCTCTAGTAAAGGGATATTAAAATAAAAATATTATTTATTAAATGCAAAACTTATAAATCACATTATCTTTAAAATAATAAAACATTTATGGTTTTGTGGCCCTTAAAATTCCACTGATAATTATGATGAAAATGATAAATGGCCTTAATAACTCTATATAATTATTTATTCTTTTCTTATATATCCAAATCATCACTATCCATTGATGATCTCCTTTATTGAATCCTCGTCATAGGTTATTCCAATTTACCTAGGTACTTCCCTTTCTCTCTTATTAAGTGGATTTTATATGAATTCTTTTACAATGCAGGATTATGAGTAAAAGAATTTTAAAATTTCAAACCCTAGATTTCAATGATTAGCATTAAATTGTGATAATTCAATTTATTTGATGTTTAAAAAGTGTAATACACTGTAATTCAAAAAAAATATTATGTAGTGTATTTGGTCAAAAGTTCAATGAATTAAAGATACTTTTCAACCTCGATAATTTGTAATATATTTATTTTTAAAATAATTCTATATCATTAGTAGCAAAAATTATACGAAAAACAATGTTTGTATTGTGTTATATGTAATAATGATTTTCTTTTATAGAACGTGTTACACTAACAACCGAGTTTTATCAGTGAATTGTATACTATTAATATGATTTTTTAATATGATTTCTATTTATAATCATATGGAATTGAAAATATGAATAATATTTACTATATTATGAAAATATATTTTTTACACACATTTATTCATTATCTGTTGATTATTAATAAAATATGTATCATTTAAATGGAAAAAACATTTTATGAAATAATTTATTTCTTTCAAATAGATGATTTAGTCACCCTTCATGAAAATATATTAATTATATTATAACCAATTATATAATTTTTATGTAGAAAAATGATTCTATTTTATGATTTTAGAATATGTAAAAAATTATATGATGAATGTTTGGGATTTTTGGTGAAGTTTTATTATTGGTTAAATAGTGAAAAAACCAAATTTTAATACAATAATGTATTCTTTTTTATAATATTTGTTATAATAAAATTCATGATTAATTAGTTTTATAGTACAATTAGTCCAGTTTTATATAAATGAATCCAATTTAGTTTATTTTAATCAATTTAATATGAATGCATTATAATTGTTTTATTATTTTTTCATTAAAACCCTGTTTTCTCATCGCATCATGAAATTAATTTTAAAATAAAATTTTCCAATTATGTTAATTGAATTTTAAAAAATGGTTTAAATATTAGAAATAATCATATTTTAATTTTTTTATATGTTCAGATTAATTTTTTTCCACAATTAATAGTGAATATAGTGAAAAATAATTTTTGTAGTTAAGGAAATATTTGGTTTCAGTGGGAAAAAATAAAATAGTCAAGGGTAAAATGACTAATTCACATTAACAAAAAATATTTTTTGAATAAATTTCCACCAGTAAATATATATGTTTCTATAATAGTCTATTTGAGACCATATTAAATTAAGAATAATGTTGTATCAATCAATTCTTTTCAACAATACATTGTCTATCCTCTCTTCCACGTATAAAAGGTCACCCCTATCCACTCTTCTTGAAAACTTCAATACACATTAGTTCAAACAATAATTAACTAAATAACTTCAAAAACATCCATCCCATCATAATATAATACTTTTATTATTATTAATCCATAATTTTAGGTCTGTAGTGAAAACCTATGCAGGATACATGAAGAAGAGGCATTGTTCCTCAATGACCGTCGTTATTTCTAATTCTTACAAAAAACAATTAAATTTGTAGTAAACCATAATGATATAATATACTCAATATATTCTATATAGTAGGTTTTTTATAATATATATTATTCTAAATAATCTCCACATCCATAAAATGTGTTATGAAATCATCATTTGAGTGTACGACGGACTGTGGTCTCACAAACATATGAAATTCATTTTTTCATTTCCACCTTTCATTGATGGTTTTGATGATGGATATAAAATATTTATATCATATTTATAACATATTTTTATATTTTATACATTTTTTTACTATATATTATATAAAATTTTCTTCCAATCCTTAAGTGATATGATAGAATCCTTATTGTGTATAGTGGACTACCCCCTCACGAAGCAATGTGATACGTCATTCTCTAACAATTCACATGGAATATTATAAATAAAAATTTATTGATTATATTAGATAAAAATGAAATTCTTTTAGTATGAATTAAATATTTATTATTATGGGAATATGTTATATTTCATTTTCATTCTTTATTTTTCACAAGCTTAAGGATGAGAACATTATTCATATATGTGTGCATTACCAACTTAAAAAAGATGTGACTCACTTTTCATTACCAAACTACATGGATAATATATATATATATATATATATATATATAATATGTAAGATATTATATTACAAAAAAATTGAAATGGTAAACTATTATACACCTCATTTTCATAATGATCATTTAAAATGGAAACATTACACATGTTTATGTATGACCTACTGTATCACTATCATAATGTAATTCAATTTTCAATAATTTCATTCTTTATTAATATTAGAAGTAAAATTGATGTAAAAAATATGATAATTATTTAATGATTATTATATAAGATATTATATACCTATAAATTATATATAAGAACCTAATCAAAATTGATGAATAATGAATGTGGAATAAGTCAATTAAGACAATAAACAACGAAAATAATGTAAGATTATTAATGAAAAAGTAATAAGAAATTATAAAAGGATAATAAATGATATTATAAATATTAATGTTTTTCTTTAATAAGATAAAATGATTTTTAAAACCACTATATATGAGGTTTAATAATGTTATACCCAATGTAAGATAATGGAATGGGATGTCATCACAATTTCAATTAATTGAGGTATATTGTAATGCCAGGATCATAGTCTCTTTTATATGGTTAATATACTACCTTTTTGATATGTATAATCATGACTCAATAATTAAAAATGGTATTTTATGATTCTATTTGAATTATTTAATCTAGTTTTATATGAAATTATGTTACCATGTTGTTAATAATTTCATAAGTTGGTTTCGTTTCATGGGGTTATGTTATTTATTTTTCATCATTGATATTCTTGGACTATGTGTGTAATGACTTATGATTATATTATATTGTTTATTAAAATTTTTTATGGGTATTTTCATATGATACATTAAAAATATTCAATGAATAATTTTCATATAAATATTATGATGACTGTTATCTTTTACGTCACTCTCTCATTTTAATCAAATATTTTATTCTTGAATTTCAATTAAATGAATCTTGTTATTTATTTTTTAGTAATATAATTTATTTTATTATCCACATGTTATTTATTATATTTTCATGTAATAGTACATTTTTTCCCTTTTTGTATATAATGTGTTCTAATAGAATTGACTTCATTTAAATATACAGTATAAAATCAATTCTCTTCCATAAAAATGTTTTAAAAAATGTTTTAAAAAATTATATTAATCCCTTCAAAAAAATTTATTAAATAATTATCTATTTTTTTAATATTTAAAAAAAAATAAAAGTACTATCATTTTATTTTTAATACAATTCTCATTTGGACATTAAAAAAATTGTCAATGAAATCTACATATCATTATCTGAATAAAGAACATTACCGTCATTTTTTACAGTGAAAATAGAATGTTAATAGTTTGTTTAATGGGATATATAGAATTAAATGTCATCATGACCACCATTTTTTTATGTTTCCTATTGAATTTTATTAAGATATTTATATGAAATTTTCTAAAAATGATATTATCTAGAAGAATGATTTAATAGATGTTTTTTTGTACTTATATACACAAATTATAGGAATGATATTTTTACTCCAATGGATATTTGTTAATACCATCCTTATTTTTCATTAGGATGGTCTATTATTATATTGAACATTTATAGTATTGACATTCAATTCCTTGTTTATTTTTATATTTACTAACGTGCACTTTAAATATTTACTTTCCCACGATCATTAGACATTATGATTTCACAAAAATCCATATTATTTATCATGTATTTTATTATTTTATAAACCAAAAATAATTTTAAGAAATTTTCTTTATATTGAATTTTATTTGTTTATCTGATATAATATTTATAATTGTATATTATATACTTAATACAAATAATTATATCTATTACCCAATATATAATTAAATATTTAGAGTTTCATGACTTGGTTTGGATTCATTTTATAGAATCCCCCTCGATTCATCCGTAGTCATTGGAAAAATCAGATTCGTAGCCATGGTTTAATTGGTTTTCAACAAGTATGTTAAAAAATGTCATGTCGAATGTCTTGATGGTAAATGTATCATGTTTATAAGAAACATGAATTCCAATTTTTTTTAATATTCTTCAATCATTATTCTTTTTTTATTATCTATAATATTTTAAATTCATATTATCTCTATATTAATTTATCCATATTTAAAAGTGAATGGATTATTTTTTGGTTTTTTACCATTACATAATGAAATTATTTTTCCAGTTATGATAGTCAAGTTATTCATTAAATGGATTTTTTTCAATTATATACATATCCATAGATTATGCAATATTGTTACTTAAATGGAATGTGTGTTCATATATTTTGTACACCATATTGTTCATAAATTATATATGATATTTCATTTATTCATTATTGCATCCACTGTACAAAACCATTACTGATCATTTGAGCTCACCCTTATTTATTTCCATTACCATGATTTATATTATGTTTACTAATAATAGGATATTAGGATATTCTATATGAAATAAATATATTTTGTGAAGAAATTATATATAATTTTTTTTATTATAGTGAATTATATGTATCATGAATTAATCTATATTACCAAGACTCCTAATCTATTCAGTCCATTAAGATTTTATTCATTTTATCATATGCCTATGTAATAATGTAAACACTGGATTTGATTTATTCATAAAGGGTTTTCTACATCTTAAATATGGGATATTCCTAGTCTGTACTAGTCACCATCCTCTCGCCTATTAGAGATTAGTTTGTATAGGTCACACATGCCTTATTTCCTACAATGTATTCCCCATTCTGTCAGTTCATGACAGGTATTTTAGTTTTTGTCTCCAAAATATATTTGATATGACTTTTTTCGAACCATTAAAAGATTATCAAAAAAATTGTTCCTTTGTTAAAGATCATATCCATCAATGATTTTTTTATATTTCCATGTTTTTTTGGAACTTTATGTGTGATATTATTTCTTATTATGTTATATTTATTTAATTGGGGTTGTTTCGTGAGAATGAGTTTGAGGGGAAGGATGTGTTATTTGATATACTCAATTTTGTTTTTATTCCACAATTATTATTGTATGTGATTATCGTTAGGTGTTCTCAATTATTTTTAATCAACCTTACTTTAGTTTGGCCATGAGAACCAATTTACTATTTTGGATTCTATAATTATGCTACACATCGTATTCACACATATCTAATTTCACTTCTTGTTATTGATATGGTAAGATGGGATTCACCATTATCATGAAACATTGGTGTAGCCTAGTATAACGACATGTGTTATGATGAAATCTATATTATTAGGTTAGTAAATTTATGGTAAACACTATAATTTTATGAAATAAGGACCAATAGAAAAGGCCATGAAATTTATTCCATTGTTTTTTGGATTCATTTATGTGGTCTCTCTTATATTAATTGGTATTCCCACACTACTAGATATGTGTATAAATTGATATTTTCCTTTTATACTTTTATTGTCTTACCAATTAAATATTTAAATATCTTAATTATATTTTATTCATTTTGGTTTTGTTTTCTATTTCTAAATCCATCTTAAAAGAAATTTGCGGTGAATTTAAGTACTCATTAAAATGTGAACTAAAAATTTTCTTCATACCTTTAATAGTGAATTATGTGATTATTTTCATTTAAATTTATAAAATAAAAATTTTATGAAATATTTTTAAGGTATTTTGTTCTAAAATAAAATTATATAAGAAAACCTATTTTTATTTGTATACACGAAACTATAAATAAATGGATATTTTTTATACGTTTATACAATGTGTATTATTTAACATTGTCATGCCTAAAGAACTCTATCCCCCACGTATCAATTTCATTATTTTCATGTTTTTATCAATATTTTCAAAGATTATGAGATTCATCGATTTATAATTGGTAATTTTTTTATTTTATTTCATTCAACATATATGGACTGTTAGTTAATTTCATATGATATGAGTTCACATTATTATAATATATAAAA
This sequence comes from Viscum album, assembly GCA_963277665.1. Lineage (NCBI taxonomy): Eukaryota > Viridiplantae > Streptophyta > Magnoliopsida > Santalales > Viscaceae > Viscum > Viscum album. The sequence goes on from OY728165.1 coordinate 297,070,817, forward strand.
TGTAGGAAATTAATTACTTAATTTTTTAAAAATTTCCAACTACGTTATCTAGATTGAGAGATTCTATAATTACATGATTTCAGGAGGTGAATAATGCAATGTTAATTTTTAATTTATCGGTAGATTGAATGGGCTAAGCAGGGGGATTATTAAAATACATTTGTTTATAAATTTTTTATTTATTTAGTCGTATAACATTGATAACATATATCTATTGTATGGATGATTTGTTCCTGATATTGATGAGTTTTCTATTTATTTATTTATTCACGATTATGGGATAAAAACTTATAATTGTATATATCTGAATAAGTAGATAATGGTACATGAATTTGGGGATCAGAAAACTCAATTGGGACCAATTATTCACAATATTGTGAATCGTTTGAATGGATAGCTCATTCTAGATCTTGATTTTTTTTAGATTAGATGAGTTCATTTCAAAAATGGGTCTTTTTTTTCTTGAGTGAAACTAATGTCATTCTAAGTGTAATTGTAGGATCAATATATAATTGTTCATCAATACTCAAGAGGTTGGTTAGTAAATAGGATCATAATCACCACCTACCATCATGATTCCGGACTCACCGTGTGATATTGTGATTTTAGTTTTTTTATAATATTTTTATTTGTTATTTTTTATTATTTATTAATCCTCATTGATATAATTTTGTTACATTGTGAGGTAAAATGAATTTTTTTGAAAAAATTGGTGACATAACCTAGAAATGATGATGGCCTACTTAGAATTATGAACCAAGAAGCAATTTAGCACTGGATTATTTACCATATTGAGGAAATACTAGATGATTGGCCCTTTCTCTATTAGTAATGTGTCCATCTCAATCATGGTTCTAAATCAATTTTTTTTCTTCTTAAAATAAATTGTATTATCACTAATGATGGGAGTATAATCTTGGATGTCTAGTTATAGGTTCACATTATGTTTAATAATTATATGAGAATTTGGATTGTGTATAGGTTAGGATGAATTTTTAATAACTTCATGATTTTTTTAATTGTTGAAATAGTGTTAATTTTGAAATTTTATTTATATATGTTTTAATAATTTTCTTTTTTAAAGAATTGGGATTATTTCATTTTTATTGCTTATGAAATTTTTGGTTTTATAATAGTTTATTATAAAATGTGTTGAATATTTATATACGTTTTTTCAATTTATAAATTAGTCTCTGGTATTTTTAAAAATAAAATTTTAAATTAATTTAGTGTTTTTAAATGGTTCATTTCTAAGCATCATGTTGAATTGTTATTTATAATTTGACATCCCCTTTATTGATGGGACTTTTTAGTTGAGTGTTTGGGGAATTACTGGTTGAGTTCATTCAAATTATTATTTACTTCTATCATAATAGTTAAATCCCAAAAAAGGTGAATTTATTCATTCCTCTTAAAAAGGTGATGGTGATCCACTACCTTAGTATGTGAAGTTTTAGAAGGCTTGTTTCCCAACCTCAACATAGAATCATGTGGTGACGCAATATTTATTCATAATAATAGCTTCATGTTCCTGGTTTTAAGAATCATAACCTCCCCATTTCTATAATATCCCATGTTTATTAAATAGCATTGTAAGAACCATGTTGATAGTTGTGTTCATTTTTGGATTTTGTGTCTTGATGGTGAATTTTGGATTTTTTATTTCGTTTTAAATTTTTTTGAACTCGGGGGAACATCTTTCATTCTATTATATATATGAACCTTTTGTGGTTATATGTGGCTATTAATGTGACGTTAGTTATTCTAAAGGTGTATATCCCTTATAGTAAATAAATTGCTTCCATATATTTTTGATATTATTCCTTGTGGATTTTATTTTTGTGTTATTTGACCGAGGATGTGGTTTTTATGTATTGGTAATGATATGTTTTTAGTTATTACTTATGTTACTAGGATATAATGACCTTTAAAAGGTGGTAATATGAGATTTTTTGGCCATCCATAAAACGGGTTTCTCAACATGATATTTCAGTTTATCCATTTGAGTATAGTTGCATGGGAATAATGTCTATATTTTTACTTATGTCATGAATTTTTTGATCGTTTTATTCATTAGGTTAGTGTGTTTGATATTTTTATTTCATAATTCATTGTTTGATGAAAATTTTCATTTTATGTGTACAGTATTTCATGGATAGTTGGTTTTTTCTTTTTAGATGAATTATAAATGGTGTTGAGAACATGATAGGACATAATGCGTTTTAGAACTTATATCCATTGTTGGTCTTCAAATTTTACTAAGAGATGTCTGGGGTGGCGTGAGGGTGTCATCCATTGATTTTGTGTAATCATTATAGGTAGTGTTTTTTGGTGATATTCTATACTTAGTCAATGTATTCATAGGGGAATAAAGACATATGTTTCAAAGAATTATCACATCTAATGTTTTATTTTTATTTTTATTTAATGTAATTCAATATAATTTGTGATAACCAGAGTTATTGGTAATATTATTCCAAAATTTTTTAAATATCTATTATTTTATTGCGGAGAATATTTAGCCTCAAAGGTTTTAAAAACAATTCAAATAGTAGGGGTATAGTTCTTTCTCAACCTGGGGTCACCTTTCATAGTCAAAACAAATTTTATTTAACACTATGACTCCCTAAGAGTCTCTATGTAAGGTGTTTTTGAGTGATCAATATTGGTCGAATGGCTATTAGATGGTTTTTCAAACAACATGAGAAAACTGTGTTTAGAAACCGATATTTAATATATTGTATCTATTATTTAATTTTGTTTTTCTATCACCATAATTTAATATCTAGTATTAATATCCTCTAAAGAACCCCCCCCCCCTCATGAACCCCCTCTCAATTGCTTGAAAATAATTTTAATCATCTCTCATATCATCTAGAAGCCTCAATCATCCAAAACCCCAAATGTTTATCCATCCTCATTCTTCCAATACATCCCTTACAAGTGAGACCAACGACCCAAACCCCCATAACATTTGAAAACCTTCGTTTAGGATCACCCTCTTCCTTTTATTTCTCCCCCATTTATTGAAATTCTTTTCCAAATTATCTAGGAACTGACTCCTCTCTTCACCAAATTCATTTTTAATGAAATTATTAAATTCACTTTTAGGAGTGTGGTATTTTCGAACCTTATTGATTCTGAATTGAATTGGTTTTTATTTTATTCAGTAATTATGGATATAGTTTCATCCATTCAACCTCATTTGTGTTTCAACAATTAATGGTGTTATGTTTCATCTACGGGGGCTTTTTTATTCTCAATATAACATTCATTTCCAATGAATTTGGATTTAAACATAAGATAACTATATTTTATGGTATTATTTCTCTTTAATTTTATTAACGAATCCTTTTAATAATTGGGAAAATATATTTTCTACTGTTTTTATATTATTCCTAATTATGAAAAATGCCTTTAAATTGAACTTCTCGTGAAACACACATTTTCAAGACATATAATATTGATTAATTGATTGATTTTAAATAAATTTATTTATTTTAATATGGTTTAAATCCATTTTGTTTTGAAATTTATTAAAAATAGTTTTCTGATTATTTTTTATGTCTTACAGGACACCTGTGTTTCATTTTTTAAAATAGTGTGTGAAATATTTATTTTACAATTTTTCTGTAATATATTTTAAATATAATTTTTAATTCACTTTAAAATTTAAATTATTAGTGTGGAATTTGAAATTTGTGATTTGATGAAATATGTGAATTTTATAAAATTAATATAAAAATATGTAATTATTTAATGGTTATTCATATATATAAGGCTATATATATATATAAATATATATATATATCCTTTGGTATAAATTAACATGATATTATATGAGTTTCGGAAATGGGATATATATATATATATATATATTTGTGTGTGTTAGTGTATATGTGGAAAATGGGAAAGTTTGGTGTTTTACCTATGGATTTTTGAAATATAATTAAATGAAATGCTTGGAACTTTTAATTGATTTTAAATATGTGTGTATATAGATAATACTATTAGTACATGTTTGTTATTTATTTAAATGTTTGGCATACATCAATTTATACATGAGTTTCTTATTATGTGGGGTTTCTAAAATTAAGGGGGTTTTTTCAATAGAGATCTAATAAAGACCCTGTTTTTTTATACCTTAACATTAACTATGTTATTTTAAAAACATATAACATAACAAAAATACATGACGAAAGATCATATTAGATTATTTCAAATAGAAACATTGAAGAAAAATCTTATAATTGAGGGAATTATCATTAATAATTCCAACAATGATCTCCCACAGTAGTAATTGAAATTAAAAACCATTCGTCATAACATGGGGAAATGATCCATAAGAAAGGGGTGAGATTGAAAGCTTACTAATGGTAAATAAAAGGAAATCAAAAATGAAATTAATTAAAAAAAGTCATGGGAACATGATCGCATCATTAGAAAATCATACAATTCGTATCTAATATCATTAATGTGAATCATAGAATAAATATTAGTAGTTCCTAAGATATGAATCATAAGATAAATAATAAAATACATTGAATAATATCATAAGAATAAGACGTGGAATTGAGGCATTCACATCAATATATAACATCACGAATTTGTGTAATTTTATATAGGTTCATGCATTACATTATGTATATGAAATCAAGCCTTCAAATAGACAAATGTAAACCAAAATAGGTATATTTATACGTTTGCTAACATGAAATCATGTTCATGGATAACATTGTAAACAAGAAACCGGGTCAACACATAATCTTACTATCATGAAATTAGGTCCATCCATAACATTATGAACAAGTAATCAGGGTCATGAATAACAATATGCACAAATTACAGAGTTCAATCATAACATTGTTAATATAAAACCATGTTTACTAATAATAATATAGACATATATCATGGTATCTACATAACATTTTGAACATGTAATCAGGATCAATAATATCATTCATACTCATGATTAATTCATCATTACCAAATTCATCGGAGGGAGATATAGGTCACACCCGTCACATAAAAAATCATACATACATGTTCTTAATGATGATAAAAATTTAATCATATCATGACATATAATAAAATAAGGGTTACATAAACAACAATCATGATCCATGAAATAAAATTTTTATCAGTAACATTTCATCACATCATAACCTATGGAAATTCGATAGGTTTCCAAATAAGTTCATTAAATCATAACCCATGAATAATAGTGGTATTCAAAGAATAAAACAAGTGGATGATAAACAGACTTCATAAATATATAACCTATTAATGAGAAATGGGTTTCAAAAGCATATAACCCAATAAATAGAAACATGATTCATAAATGCCATCACATCAATAATATCCCATTTGGAGAAAAAATATGAATGAAACCATATTAAAATTTCTAAAAATTCATGTGTAACATAAAAATATTTCATCTTAAGATGGAAAATAATTTTTAAATATATTGGAAAAATGAGACTTGAGTAAAATATCCATTATTCTTTGAAAATATCTTTTTGATGCCTAAATCCATTTGAAAATCATTTTCATATAAAAACATTTTAATCATTTAGAGAATACATTAAATAATTTTGAAAAATAGTTTTTTTGAGACATATATGATAATCTTTAGAAAATTTAAAAAAATTCAAATGGAAAGACTTTGAAATAAATAAAATAAATTTCTGAAATGATTGTGAAAACAATTTCTTTGAAATTATGTTAAAAGATTATAGAAAATTGCTATTTTTTTTTGAAATCCTTTCCACTAGAATTTTTTTAAAAAAATATTGATAAAATTTTGATAAAAAAAATCGATGAAAATTAATTTTAAAAACAAATTCTAAAAAATAATCATTTTAGATATATAAAGGAAGCTTCAAAGAAATTAACTTGGTTAGATTCATACAGGTTTTACGAGGAAAAAATAATTTTCCTTTTTCATAGTTAAAGGTAAAAAAATTCCACATCTATATAGTGACAAGAATATTTCTATTAAAACATTGGTAAATGAAAAACGGTAAAAATTAATTTCAATGATTAAAGGATAATAGTTGATTATTCTTTGAAACCCTTTTTAGAGAAAATGTATTTGAAGGAACTAAGATTTCCTACTAAAGATATAGGTAAAATAAGACCTCCTCCAAAACAAATTTTTACTATATTTGGTACAAAAGAGTGGAAAATGGTACCAATATATGAAGATATCAAGAATAAACAATGGAGAAAAACATTCTTGTGTGTTCTTGAGAGATGGATCATAACATTCCATCGCTGAAACACAATCATAAAAAATCTAGAAAAGCAAGGAGATTGTTTCAATAAACTCTTATCACTCATTAAACATGAAACATACTCCCCATTCAATAAAATGGTATTATATTATTCATAAAATATAATTAATTGAAATAGATTCATGATATAACATGTTGAAAGAATTATATACATCTCATGGAAAAATATTTGTTCATAACATGGAATGTGTCTCACATTATGAAAATCGAGGCAACGTCTTTTTACTAATTGTGTAACATTTAAAAAATACTCCCAATGAATTAAAAATAATCAAATTTATATGTAAATATTCATATATTTTTTTATAGAATACATTTATGGGAAATATAAACACCAACCGAATGTAATGGATGTCGAATAAAGCATGTATCTCACAAAAATAAAAAATGAGATCAAATTCCCTTACTTTGTGGTCATCCCCTATTCGTACATGTACAAGGAAATGGTATAATTAATGAAAATTTATAATAAAACATTTAAATAAAAATTTTATTATATCTAATACCATACATTTTTTATTATAACCTTATATCACCCTCTTGTTAACAATCTTATATTCATATTTTATATCTAGTAATATTTGTTTTATTCAGTTTATGTGTATTAATTTGTAATATCACTTGTCCATATAATTATATTATGACTTCAATAATGTTAAACATGATATAAATATCATGTATATTCAATATATTATTATTATAACAATTAATAGAATATATAAGTATGAAATTAAATACACAGTTAATTGAGACAGTATGCAATTCATATGTAAGAATTCTATTTCAATTCTATTTTTGTATTAAAAGAAAGTTAAAATATGAAATATATGTATATATATATATTTTAGTTCCAGTATAATTTTAATTTCCTATATATATTATACTTTCACTAAACACATCCTTAATACATTCTATGTGGTGTGTGAATGGATCAGATTGCTTTGAGGGGCAATACTTCTCACTCCCTGAAAAAAAAATTATCATATTTAAAAAATTTAGAAAGTATAAATATATTTTTTGCTAAATTATTTGATAAGATTTATGTAATAGAAAAATTATATAAAATACTTATATAATAATATTTTCCATAATAATATCCACCATGATAGGTGGTAATGTAAAAATGAAAAATCATCATTTTCTGATGCGGTAGTTCGTTATACATATAAAAAATATGTTCGTTATCCATTAGATATAGGTGTGTGTATCTGTGGCATGAAAACCTATAATAGAAACATCCTATGATATTTTTATACATGTTTTTTATAGAATAATTTAATAATATGTGGGTATTGGTGTAGAAATTAAATAAAAGAAAATTGCAGGAGACAAGGTGTTCCCTCTTAATTGGGTAACTAATTCTGTTTGACGTCGAAAGGATTCAGTATACTGACTTATTCCAAATGTGAAGATATAATGAGTAAGGGATAGATTTTGGGAAGTGTATTGTTTATAGAATGGTAGAACCTATGTTTTTTGAGAGGTATAAATTAGAGGGAGTGGTGATTTCCTTTTATTGGGAATGGAAAGAAAAGGCTAGGAAATTTTTGAAACAAGTTTGTTGTATGTACGTTTTCACCCAGAAAAGTTATACCAAACCAACCAATGATAATAATGGAAGACTATGGAATAAAAATTCATAGAAAATGGGTGTTTAAAAAAGGTCTAGGATATTTTTTGTCTTAAATTTAATGTATAATACTTTATAAACCTATTTTTTCTCTTCACTATTATAAATAATTTTAATCACTTTCACTAATATATTATGTGAAAAACGATGTTGACGTTATTATATATTATAAATTATTATTATTACAAATATTGGTTCCATTTTTCAATATTCTATTCATTTAGGTGTCATAAACCGATTAAAATTTAATCCCATAGAAGGGATGACAATGCAGTTTTAATGTAAACATGTCTGAAATTTGTTATGTTTTTAATCAATTTCAATGTTAAATTGATTCTTGTGAAATGAATTGTATTAATGTATAAAAATATTAGTAAATTAAACTTAATAACCAAATACAATTTTAATTTCATCTTATAAATAAATTTGATGAAAAATATGTTTTGAACTAGAATTGAATATTTTTATCAATTCATTAAAAAATGAAATGTTTCAGAAAAATATCCAAAATTTACACTAACATAATTATTATATTTCATTTTTAAGTTATTTTAATTTTTACATATGAAATAAATTAATGTGTCAAATTTGATATTTAATATGGGTTGTCAATTATAAGGCATTAAAACTTCCATTATAATAATACAGGTTTTTATGTTTAAAATAGTGTTTATTATAATAATATCCCTATTAAACCTAATATCATACTATAAAAAACATTTAATATAATATATAACAATATTATATCATTACATTTATTCAATAATTTTAACTAACCATTTTTATTAAGATATAACTAATACAAAAGAATAAAAATTATAATATTTTTTTTATAACCAATTTGTTCTTATTCGTATTTCTCATTAAGTGGTACCTTGGGAATATTTTTTAGAGATATATATAAAGCATAAATTTTAATAATTTAGATAATACTATTCCTAAATTCTAAAATTGTTGCTATGTTATATCATATTATACTAAATAATAATATTTTAATGATATACAATTGTTCAGTAAATCATAGTCTTGCATGTTACTCAAGCAATCAAGGAAAGGCGTTATTGTGTGTATTGTAACCTAACCTTAGTGATATATGATGAGAATGAAAAATTTTATGTTGGGTGTAATACATGATTATCATTTTTCAGTATATAAAAAAATCCAAATATTGTTATTTAATATAAAAGAATATATTTTCATTGTTGTGTGAAATTAAAAATATCAAAAAGATTAATTTAATTCGAAAATAATAATTCAAAAAATCTTGAGGTGTTAAATTTTTAGCCATGTACAATTAATTTTTCATGGATAGAAAAGGTTTAATACATTAATGTTTTAATCACAGCTATCCCACACCATAAAAATAAATTCTAAAACATACATTACCTGGGGAAATTTGGAACTATAATGGTTACCTAAAGTAACTCCTAATGTTATTCCCACATAGGATAACATAGGATGGCTTTGAAAACACGGACATAGAAGAAAAACACTACCATCATGTTATGATGTAGTGTGATATAGGACAAGTTGAGGAGATAGTTAACAATCACAAATCCATAAATCTGTGATGACTTAATGGATGTTCTGATTCATAAGAAATGAAGGTATTATAAATTATTGTTTTCTTAAATATCATTTTTCATAATGTTAAATAATATTCATGAAAATATATACATTCAAGATTTAGGATAACACCACCATTTTTTGTTCATTGATCTACATCACCTCTTTCTCTAAAAAGGAAGGTGAATTTTTTATTCCTAATTTACTAACAGATCATGATACCAATGACATTCCATAACCTTTTTAATTTGTTACCATGAATACAGTGTAGTTTGAATAGGCTATCAAATATGCAATAATATTATTTTAGAATGATAATAGTTTATTCTTACTAACTATATCTAATGATTATGTTAAGATTCTCATAAATGGTAAATCTTATAAAACTTAATAAAGCTGAAAATTTAATTATTTAGAAAGAAAGAACTAAAGTTTGGTTAAAAATGATATCAAATATATCACAATGTACCACTTGTTTGTCACATTACCGACACATGAATATCCTCATCCTATATTCACTTCATACTTTTTAAAAACAATAATTACCATAAAACATTTCAAAAATCATGCATGCTTCCTTATTCCAGTGATTACAAGATATATTATTTAAATCTATGATTTCTTAAACTTAATACATGGTGACATATATCATTTTCTTACTATTAGTTACATTGTATTCTTTACTATCCAATTTAGTTATTCACAACCATCATTTTTTTATCCAATGATCATTACCTCAAATTTTTTTCATTAATTAATGGTAACAATACATTAATCAAAATATCACATTTCCATGAAATCACTTTTCAAGGAATTCATCACCATAAAATAGTTCCTTTTATATCATTTATTTAAAATTATAATGAACATATTTATACATTTAATGATTTATATAACATAATCATCCATTTATGTTTCATAAATACTTCATCATTATAACATTATTATTAAACCATTACTCATTTTTTATCAACTTATTACATAATACCTCTTTCATATAACAAGAAATATAAATCATGTATTAAGGTTACCAAACCTAAATCTAATCATGAATTGTATTTTTAATGAAAATATTTCTAGAAGAACATCACATTCCTTTAACCTCTTATTTATTGTCTCATCATCATCATCATTAGAGAAACCAATAATTGTACCACTTTTTTGATTCTCATCATGACCTATCCACATAAGACATCAATTTTCACAATTTTTATAATTTATAAATTTAATGAAGTCGTCAATTTATAACACTGAAGGGAGTAAAATATTATTATCCATGGATTAAAGTAGAATTTTTATTTTCACATTACACTTACTTTCTTTCAAACATTATATTCAAATGATTAAACATATTTTTATTCCTCAATGGCATTAAATTTGGTGATTTTTTTTATATTCATGACACAAAGGAAACCAATTGTTTTTTCCTCCATGATCTCCATTACCTGAAGTCACAATGAACTACTTTATTTTCTTAGTGAGTCCACTATTTGGTTATAGTACACATTGTTAATCATATTTTATGAAAAAAATTTAGGATGATCACACCATCATTAATTCTAGTGATCATACTACTTGACTGCACATCAGAAAATCACCCATTACATTAAATGTTAATATGTTTCCTTTTAGTTCCTATAACTGACAATAACATGAAGCATAGAGTGAGTATTACTTATCATAGCATAAAACCGCATAGTCATGAAAAGAAATACTTACAATATTTCTATATCATGACACCACTCATTATCAATGACAACATAGGTTCATCCTATATTATTTATAGCAAACTAATATATAAATATTCCATGATGGATCAGTTAGATTATGTGATTTCCTAAATCATATTCCCAAATGATGATGAACCAAGCATGCAACAAGAATCGTTTTCATGTACATGATTACACTTAGTCAGGTCCACGAAATCTTTTCAGAGTAGTTACCCCAAGGTGTAGTTTCTTCAGAGCCACATTTACTTTTAGGATTGAAACATGGATTTATTTATACGAAACCACTTACTCTATAATTTAACAAAACTATAGGACATTTTCATAAAAAATAACGCATCCTTATAATTCTTTTAAGAGTAATCCCTAAACATAAGCTTAAAAATATACCTAGTGAAATCACTAAATATTTCTCATTCATTATTAACAATTTTAAATAAAACATTTCAAAAATACCAAGTATAATGACCCTTGTTGTTATTACATTAATATTACATATGATTTTAAGAATACATAAAATATTACATGAACGGACTCCCAAAGACCATATTAGTTTAGTGCCTCTAGAAAAGTGGAAGAAAAATATTATTACTAAGTTAAATATCATTGAGGATTCAAAATAGGATCTCCCTATTCATAATTATATTTAAAACCCATTCTTTATAACCTGAGGAAATAAACCATATGAAAGGATTGAAATTTAAGGATTAGTCTGGGTAACTAAAAGAATATCGTAAGTATATCATGAATAAAATGGAATGTGAACATGATCATATCATTAGATGAGCATAAAATTTATATAAAAGATCATATCAATGAATCAAATAATAAATATTATTAGTTTATATGTTATTAATAATAATATAATAAGAAACATACACCATTAAAGCATAACATCTAAATAAGACATTGAATTATGTCATACACATTAACTGATAACATAATGAACATTTATAGGTGTAAAAATGATAATATGTTATTTTAAGGACATTAAATCTGGCTCATTCCTAGATTTAGGGGCAAAAAACCAGGTCCACACATAATGTTGTGAACATGAAATTAAGTACATGAAAAATATTCTGAACCTATAAGTAGGTCCTCGTATAGTCTTACTAACATAAAACCACATCCATCCATGAAATTGTTAACATGTAATCAGATACACACATATTTTTTTACCACATAATTTGGTTCACACACAACATTGTCAACATGTAGTTAGTTCACAAATAATCTTATAGACATGATACTAGGTATAGGTATAGCATTCTGAACACATAATAAGATTTACACATAACATTTATACTCATGATTCATCCATCATTACACAATGAATTAGAGGGATCTATCTATCCCACCAATCAAATAAACAATTATACATTCATTTTTTATAAGAAAATAAATCATACTTCATAAAATGTCTCATAAAAATAAATTGGATTCATAAATAACAATCACAACCCATGAAATGAAATGGATATCATTAAAATTTCATCATATACATATGGAAATTTATATAGGTTTCCTAATCATTTCATTAAATAATACCTCATCAATATAAGTAACATTAAAAATCGTATAACATGTGGAAGATAAATGGACATCATAAACATATAACACATAAAAGAGAAATTTATTTCATAACAATATAACCCATGAATGAGAAACGATTTTCATAAACATGTAACCCATGAATGAGGGATGAGCTTCAAAAATACCATAACATTAAGAATAATATATTCAAAAAAAGAATATGAATGAAACCATTAGATAATTTCCTATAAGGGAATCAGTAAAATCAATATAGGTCCAGGTAAATGGAATTAAATTGTGAAATATATTTCAGAAAAATTTATTTAGGAAAACATTCTTTCTTCATTGAAATGGTATTTTTAGGGCATAAAAAATGTTTAAAATTATATTTATAAGATATAAGTTGAAATCACATAAAGAATACTTGATATAATTTTGAAGAAAAATTCAATGAAAATATATATGATAAAATTGAAAACATATTAAAGAGATTTTTCCTCAAAATCTTTGTAAGAACCCGAATCTTCTTTTCTAATATGTTTTTCCTTTTCTGGATGTTCTTAAGAAAAATGGGAAAATTTAGAAATTTTCAAAGTACACGTTGTGTACTTTATGAGTACACGCCATGTAAAGTGATGCTGCTGGAGGTCGTGTAATGGCCGTGTCCTGGCCACACACACGACCATGTAGTGGTGACATGGAGGCTACCTAAAGTGGAGTATAAAAAAGGAGAATACATGCCATGTACATCAAAATTACACACCATGTACTTTATTTTTTTCATTAAATGCATCGAGGTCACGTCTAATTTCCAAAACGCACTCCTTTTATGTCTCGTTTGACCGAGAACACCGTATAGCCACTGATCTTCGACGAGCCCACGAGCCTACGACTGTCCTCTGAATAAAACTCTGTCAGTTGCGTTGGAATTGCATCGTTGAGTTCTTCCTTCTACCAGAGCATCTTTTCCCAATAACTATTCTTTTTTATGTTACCATGGTTCTATGATTTTATAGGTTTTTGTAGATCTATGACGTTGTAAGGAAATTCAAGAATTTAGGTTCACGTATATCGATCAACTAAAGACAAGGTAGGTGGTTCGAGCCTTTCCGTTCAAAGTCTTTGAGTATTATGTGAAATTTCCACCAATACCGTTGAACGGGGTATTGCCTGTTACCATTTTACCCATGTTGTATTATTTCCATGATTATATTCCCATGTAGAGTTTGAATGGATATGAATAGGGTTGTTTTTATATGACATGGATATTTTTCCCATGCATGTTCTGTTTATGATTGTTTGTTCTTGTTAGCTAGTTTGGCTACTTTTCCTGTTTTCCATACCCGTTGTTGTAGGATGGAGAGTTTTAATCCTGACATGCTTGATATGCTATAGAATATTTATCCATGTAGTTATGTAGATTTTATTTGGATATATTTCATTTCTATTCCATTATCCTTCACAGGTCCGTGAGAACCATGTGTAGTAGACTATATGGGTAATTGACCGATTGAGCTTCCTCAGTGAGTCTATGAGCATTAAGCAATATGGTGATAGACTTTGTGTGCTTCCGAAAGGATCCTGGGATTACATTGGGCAATAAGGGGATTCACTGTGTGAGCTTATTCAGAGAGTCCATGAATTCTTATACTATAAGTGGATATACCATGTGAGCTTCCTCAGAGAGTCTTTGTTTTACTTTGAATTACGATGGTTACCATATACTATAAGAGTAATTGACTGTGTGATCTTCCTCAGAGAGTCATTGAATGACCTAGGCTATAAAGGGGAATTGACCATGTGACCTTCCTCATAGAATCTTTGACCTTGGGGATATTAGGGGAATTGACTGATTGAGCTTCCTCAGATAGTCCCAGACTGCCTTAGACTACAAGGGGAATTGACCGAGAGTGCTCCCTTAGAGAGTCTTAAATTTTTGTATGACAAATCTAGAGAGGTTTGGCTGAGTGTACTGCCCAGAGGGTTGTCTGTACTTTTTAGGTAGGACCAGATGGGATGGATGTGAGTACTTACTATAGGGTTACCTGTTTATTCATAGGTTCTTGTTAGATGTTTATTGACATTAGAACTATTGATTTCTAATAGTTCATCATGTTCCTATTTATTTCTTTCTGTACATTTACCCACAATATATTCAATGATAGTTAGGAACCGATCTTCATGTGGTTGTCTAATGGGATCTAGTCTTACACCCTCTTTGGGCCATGATTTTCGGCCCAAAAAAATATATTGTTGCATATATAGATAGGTGAAAGTGCCCTTCCACTTCATGTATTTGACTTTCTATAGAGTTAGAGAGCATGGGACCAAGCCTAGGCTTGCGATGCTGAGGAGCTGTTATCTTTTTATTCTGTACTTGGTTCAGTACATTTTGTATTCAGCATTATGACTTATTTGGCTGTTTTACCTAGACAAATGTATCATGCATCATTTATTACACATTGCTCCAGTTTTTTATTATCAAATTCTTCCGGTGATTAATGTTGTTAGATATTTACTACTTCTGCTATTGCATTTTTGTTTACATTAGTTGTATACTCTTCCAATGAGGGCATAGTTTCCCCACTATCACACCCAAGGCCCTCACTACTAACGGGATGCCTCTGTCATTTGGGGAAATTCACTTGAGTCCATGTGAACAACTGGTTACAGGGCACCTCTGGGTGGTTTCCAGAACCGAGATGTTACAATTAGTATCATTTTTAAATTTGTTTTTAAATAAATTCATAATATCCAAAATTATATATTATTATTTCTTTTTTAAATCCCTAATTTTTTTTAAAGTTTCTACGTTTCTCCCAAATTAGACTGAAATATAGAATGGATCCTCAAAATATTTGTTTATGTAGGTACTATTTACATAAACCAATTAATTCAAATATGAATATAACAATAACCAATTTTTTATTTTTTAAATTTTAATATTGTTCTAAATATAATATGACTTTATTAATCTCTTAATTAAAACAATCCGTGAATATTTATTTTATTATATTAAATTCACCATTTTTTGAGGTCATAGTGTGAAAATGCACACAATTAACATTAACATTTAACAAATAAATGGAATGAAAAATTATTATAGAAAATTATCATTTGAGAATCATACCTGGGTAACAGGAAACATAATAATTCCTTAAATCTATCAACATTTTTATCCCTAAGAGGGGGTTATGAAAATTAAATCATATCACTTATCAGAGGTGGTAGTTACCAAATTTTCACGATCATTGTTGTTTTATTAACCATTTTGGATAGAA
The DNA here is from genome assembly GCA_963277665.1 of Viscum album. Lineage (NCBI taxonomy): Eukaryota > Viridiplantae > Streptophyta > Magnoliopsida > Santalales > Viscaceae > Viscum > Viscum album. The sequence goes on from OY728165.1 coordinate 297,086,850, forward strand.
TGGATTGAATAACGACATCTCTAGAACTTTTATGAAATTTCAGTATATTCATAAAACAAAGAAAAATATATTTTTGGGGGTATAATACATAAATATTGTATATATATATTGAGAAAATAATAATTGATAAGAAATACTCTCATTATGAACATGACATTTCTATTAAAAATATCCTTGAAAATTGAGGACATAGGTTGCCTAATTGAGACATTATGATTATAAAAAATATAATGAACTATAGGAGGGATTAAATATTATATTTTTCTTTGATAAATTAAAATTCATACTTTAACATGAAGTGTTAGAATTGACCCACTTTAATTAGTGAATAAAATAGAAATATTTTAGGTAAACATTTTATTTTAATAAATATATGTAAATATTAATGGTTAAAGGGATCTAAAAGTTTAAAATAATGGAGTTCATGGTGATCCTGAGTCTAAAAATCATCATATAACAATTTTCACACATGTTTTCTTCATTTACCATTCTATTTTAACCCCATACCATTTATGTTTTATTTTATGAAACTAGCTTCGATGTATATTATTTTGGTTTCAATAAAAATCAATGGAATCCATTTTTATTATTATTATGTGTTATGAAAAAACGTAGTCCCCATAATATCCTATTAACCCAAAAAAATAAAATATAATTAACATTTCAAAGACAATTTTCCATATATACGATTGTTTTTGAGAAAAATAAAAATTTCAACATTATTTTTTCTTAATATTTCATAATATTTATTACAATTAAAACTATTGATAATATATCGATAGTTTTAAAAAATAAATTAAATTCAATTTTTAGAATATATTAATTTATCAATTAGATACAAAATTCCAAAACTATAAAAAAATAATTCTTTACAAAAAATTATTTTTTAATTATCGTAGTAATTCGGCCTACTCATAATATTTTATTTTATGAATGAAAAATTTATTTAACTTATTACACAAAAATTCTTTTGATTGAAAATAATAAATTGATTTTATTTATATATTTAATATATTATATGAAAACTATTTTTTAAATAATATTGAATAAAATATTTTTTCTACAATAAAAAATACTTAGGATTCTTGAATGTTTAACATGGGTTTTATAAATTCAACGTTGTTTTTAGTAAATGAATAAATTTTCTCCATTTGAAATTTTTTTCTAAGAAAAATGTTCAATTGTTTTAAAGTAAAATTTATATTGGTATATTGTTATAATAATTAGAGTATTAGTAAAAACAATTTTTTTACTAATGACCTAAATATAAATTATTTCAAAAAATAAAAAAAATTCATCTTAATAAATTTTTGAAATGTGAAATATTAAATAAGAATAATTTTAATAAATTTAATTTCAAAATTTCATGAATTGATCACTGAATTAGAAATATAATATATAATAAAAAACTATATTTAAAAAATAAAATATTATTTTTCTTATATAGATTATTAATCATTTAGATTTTATTGAAATCTTATTATATAAATATTATTCAATTAGTCTTATAATTTTAAATATTATTGTATATCTAATATTTCATGTATTATTTTATTTATGTCTTTCATGATAATCAATCTATTTAACATGAAGATAACATAGAGAAAAAAATATTTCCTAAAATATAGAGTCATTACTCCCCCCACCGCACTTATTAAATTACTTCCTTACAATTTTAATTATTACGCAAATAATAATTTATGAGTTTTCATATCACAAGATTTAATTTACAATGTGGTTTCATCCTCATTACAGTCGGATTTATATTTAAATTCACTATTTTTACTCATTATTGGTATATAACTATTTTTTAGTTTTCCATTAACCATCTATACAAATGGACACAATATAATGGTATATAACTTTTCTAGGGAGGTTATAGATAGCCAATTACCGATATTTGATCATTTTTTGTTTTTTAAATTTGATTTTCCTTTTATGGAAATTTCCATGGCCTCTTTTGCAATAGAGCCAATAGATTCCTAAAATCAAACCAAATATTTTTAAATGTAGTTTAATATGATTGTATAAGAAAAAGAATCCTATTATCACATATTATTGATTATTTATATACATTGGTTAAATAATAAAAAACCCATATGTTTTTATTAAAAAATTAGAATTTTGTTAATGGGGTGGTGTTTTTATTTTTTCTTGTTGAAATTAGTTGGTTGAACAAGATATGAATGAAAAATCACATTTCAGGAGATGGTGATCATAGTTCCCCACTCAACATTATTTTAAGAACAAAATTTTTTTGTTATGATTGTATTGTCATTCTATAGAGACCCAGCCTTTTCAAACATTACTATTACATCATTTTAAAGATAAAAACATAATATTACTACACATATAGGATTGAAAGGATTAGAGTCTTGGAAAAACTAGGACCATACATAACATTTACAACATCATACACAAACATTTATCTAATTTCTTCTTCTCTGGCTTCTTACTAAAACTTGACCTTTACATAGTACATGTAGTCACATATGGATATACATAAAAAGCACTGAGATAAAAGCCCAGTAAGTGGACACCTGAGAACAATATAGAATGGGGTGAGCATAATCTAACATAAAAAAGATCATGAACATGAGAGGAATCATTAAAAAATGCTTCAAATGTGAAATGCATAAAAAATGAAACATCTGGTCGTAGTGTTTAACTAGAAAACATACATGTGAAAAAAATATTTAATAACTTTCACACATCATTTCACTTAAACTAATTAGATTTATCACATTACCCAATGCATTGGAGCGCTGTATAATTCTGGGCGCACCTGTCACATTGAAACATTCATATTATGCTATATAATTTTGTGTGCACCCATCACATAATAAAAATATCATTATCATGCATTCAACATAGAAAATATATCATAAATTAACATAAATAATACATGGAAAGGAATGGGTTTCATCTCATAATAACACATTTATGAACTTTGGTTTCCCAAAAGAAAGTGGGAATAACATTTTTGATAGAATAACCATCAACCATTACTGTGAAATAAAAGGTGTGTTTTTGAATGAAGAGTTCATTTGGAATGAATTTGTTTGATATAAACTCTTGGGGATAAAATTTATATCCTAGACAAAGTATGATAATGAAGAAAAAAAATTTCTAAGGTGTAACCATACAAAAAATGGACTGAAAGAGGGAGAACCCGAAGAAAGAAAGTTAGGTTCGAGAATTTCCCCGTACCTTGTATTTGAATGATTTATTCACTTTAATGTCCTATATAAGAACATTATATTCATTAATTATCAATTACATAACCGTTTTAACATTAATATGGTTCATTATGGGTTCATTAAGTTATTTTAGGGGATTTTTTATGTGTTATAGGGTTTAAATCCATTGTTTTGGAATGTTTATTTTCATGTTTTTATTGAGAGATTCACATGTATTCATAAATGGATGTTCGTGTTGAACATGGGAAAACATAAAAAACTAATATTTCATGTTATTAATCTTATTCCATAATTTTAACTTATTTTATATTGAATTATAACATATACCCTGTGGATGAATCATTATATAAGAATTAAATGATGATTGTTTGGGTTAATTTGGGCGGTTTTTTGACAACATCAATCTTGGTTTGTTAAATCCTTTTTTAATATGTACCTATGTTAGTTCCAGAACATGGAATAGTATATAATAAAAATTATATAATCTGGTTCAACCATAAAAATTGTTTCATGAATAGATCTGAAATTTGTAATACAAAAATGATAACATTTTGTTCATGAATGTCATAAATTAACCCCTCACGAACAACGTCCTATTGTATAAAATAAAAAGAAGAGGAGAAGGGGGTTTGATGATATAAAATACTATTAGTAGCATAAAATTTTAGTAATGTATAATACTAGTGTTAATATACCATGTGTATGAATATAAGTGGGGATATATTTTGAAATGAACATGAAATTGGAAAGAATTTAAAGGTAAAAGAGAGGGAGAGGAATTACCTCATGAATCATCCTCTTTAGATTCTCATTAAGAAATCTAGACACCGTATTTTGATGAGAAAAAAATCTCTGAGATATGAGGGAGGGTATAGGTAAGATTATTGGTCATAGTATAGTCAAAGGATGAAGTTTGAGAGGTGAGAGAAATTGAGGGTCTGAAGGGAGGTATTTATAGTGGAGGGGGAGGGGATTTCTCAATATAAAAATCATTAATTTATTATTTCCCCAAAAGAAAAATATAGTTAGTCCTCCTTGACCATGAATAGTAATATTATCATTTCAACTCGAAAAAATTTGTTTTACATTGCTAGAACATCTTACAGGACTCTATAATTAGCTTATTTATCTTATTTTGTAAATTATGGTATTTCACTATTCATAAAAAAATTCAAGTATTTCAGAAAAATACCAAAAATTTAACCAAATTATTTTTAAAATTTTGAATATAAAAATTAATCCCATTTTATAAAATTAATTTTCTATATATTATAAATTTATTTTTAAAGAAAATCATATTTTACATGAAAAATACAGATTTTAAAATTAAATCTTAATTTATAATGTTTTAAAAAATTACATAGTGTCTTATAAAATTATAATAAAACTATAGTACATATATTTTTTTATTTATTAATACATCTTAAGAAAACAAACATTAATTTATATTAATTAATTAATTGTAACTAATTATTTATGGCTTAAAAAATAACAACAATTTTACAATGGTCAAAATGGCACTTATAAGATACCTAAAGTTTATTTAATCATTCATGTGTAAGGTTACAATTGTTTTGGATGATTTACTATTTATAAGTGTCATATTAATATTCATAAGGACATGTTACTATTCATAAGGGTATGTTACAATTCAAAAAAAATTATGCTTTCACTATCAGACTCCGAACATCTTACTGATCACAACCGTGCATGTCAGATTTTTGAAATTTAAAACATAAAAGTGGAAAAAATATTTTTAATGTCACATTATATGTAGCATCATTATATCTCATTGGGGTTCGTAATGTTAATATTTTATTTGGAATATTTATACGAATAGAATTTCATTGATAAAACATTAGGGCGTTACATTCTTCCCTGCTTAAAAAATTTCACCCTTGAAATTTAACTTTACACAAATAGTCAAGGGTACTTTTCCTCCATTGCCTCCTCTGATTCCCAAATATCATACTCAAACTAATGGGTTTTCCACAACACATTGACAAGGTGGTTTTCATTATTACATAGAACCTTATCTCTCTGAAGAAAAATCTCTACTGGTTGCTTCTCATAGGAGAGATCATCTTCCAATTATACCACCTCTAAGTTCAGTACATGTGTGGGATCTAGTATGTGCTTCTTCAAGTGTGATATGTGAAACACATAATGAACATGAGCCTTATTTGGTGTAAGTGCATGTTGATATTCCATAGATCCTATGTGGTCAAGGATCTCAAAGGGGCCTATGTACATTGGGATTAACTTCTGTTTCGTTTCAAATGCATGACTCTCTTTCATAGTGATATTCGAATGAAGACATTAGCTCCAATGTCGAACTCGGAGTCCCTTCGACATTTGTCAGTATATATATTTTGCAAAAACTGAGTACATTTGATGTGTTTCTAGATTACATTAACCTTTTCTTCCATCTCTTGCATAATATCATGTCCATGTATCCATCTTTCTCCATCATTAGCACAATAGGTTAGATTTCTACATCTATTTCTATACAAATCTTTATGTGGAGCCATATGAATACTCGAGTGGAAGCTATTGTAATTTTAGAACTCAACCAATGGGAGATGCTGATCCCACCCCCTTTGAATTCCATAAAGCAAGCTCTTAACATATCTCCTAGAATTTGAATTGTCCTTTCAGATTAACCATATGTTTTAAGCTGATAGGTCGTACTAAAATTTAATTCTGTACTCAAAGCTTGTTGAAAAATCCTCTAGAATTCAGATGTGATCCTTGGATCTCGATCTTAAGCAATTGAGTGTGGAACATCATGAAGTCTCGCCACTTCCTTCAGATATATCTCTTTAATTTTTTCAAGTGAGTGTTCTTCCCAAATAGCGATTAAATGGGATGTCTTGGTGAGTTGGTCAACCTAAACCCATATCACATTACTTCCCTTTGACGTTTTCGAGAGACCTGTTACAAAGTCCATATTGAAATTCTCTAATTTACACATGGGTATAGGCAATGGATGCCACATCCCTTTGAAATATTTCCGTTCTTCATTAACTTGCTGACATTCCAAGCACATTGATATATATTCCGCAACATCCTTCTTCATGTTATCCGACCATAAGTGTTCTCAGAGATCATGATACATCTTTCTACTCCCAGGATGGATGGAGAATGTTGAGCTATGTGAATTTTTCAACATATCTTTATTTAACCTGGGAGATAAAGGCACACAAAGATTCATTCCAAATATAATCACACCATCATCATTGATATTGAACTCTAGTAGCTTCCCTTCTTTTACAACATTCACCCTCTTTTGTAACTCCAAATCAACTCTTTTTTCTTCCTTAATCTTCTCTTAGATAGATAATTAACCAATAATTTGGGCAAGGTATGATGTATCCCATGAACTTATGATTTATAAATCCTTCCTCTTCATATCCATGAAGATATGGTCTTTTTTATTCTATAACATGGATAGAGTAGCAGATTATTTTCTAGTTAGAGAATCATCTACCTTTTTCTCCCTTCTAGGATGATAGTTAATTGATAAATCAAAATTCTTGATTAGATCTAACCATATCCATTTAATCAATATGATCTCTTGTTGTGTGAATATATACATTAGGCTATTGTGGTCGGTGTATATGTAACACTTCTCACCATAAAGGCTATGCTGCAAGATTTTCTAGGAAAAAATCACGGTTTCTAGATCTAGATCATGTGTTAGGTAATTCTACTCATGGTCCTTCAACGATCGCGAGGAATAGGCTATTAAATTATAATTTTTCATGAGTTCACAACCCATTCCTTTCTTTTAAGTATCTCTTTATATCACAATACATTATCCACTTTTGGGTAGTGTGAGTACAAGTGTAGTGATCATCCTTCTATTTATCTTATTGAAACAACCCTCACATTCTTTCATCCAGACATAAATTACCCTATTCCCTATTAACATAGTTAGTGGGACTGAAAATTGTGAGAAGTTTCTAACAAAATATCAGTAGTACCTATCTAATTGATAAAAACTATAGATTTATGTGAAAAAGGGGGCTAAGAACATTCCTCAATCACCTTTGATTTTGAAGGGTCCACAAAGATTCCCTCACTTGTTATCACATGTCTCAATAACATGACTTCCTTCATCCAAAAGTCAAACTTGATGAACATGGTATACAACATCTCTTTTATAAATGTATCCAACATAATTTTTATATGTTCTTCATGTTCCTCCTTTTTCATGGAGTAGATGCGAATATCATTAATAAACACTACATCAAATTTTTTGGGGCAATGTCTAAAGACTATATTAATCAAATCCATGAATATTACAGGGGAATTAGTAAGTCCAAAGGGAATCTCCCAAAACTCATAGTGCCCATACCTTGTACGGAAGGTAGTCTTCTATATATCTTCTATTTTCACATTTAGTTGATGATATCTAGAACACATATCCTCTCTTGAGAAGTAATGGGCTAATCATAAATGATCAAACAAGTCATCAATCCTAGGAAGAGGATATGTTTTCATTATAGTGATCTAGTTGAGTTTCCGGTAATTGATAAAAAACCACATTTTTCTATCCCTCTTCTTTACAAAGAACATTGGCACAACCCAAGGTTATGCACTAGGGAATATGAACCCTTTTCCCATATTGCCTTGTAGCTGCTTCTTTAACTCCTCTAGTTCTATAGGAGCCATCCTATTGGGACACATTGAGATAGGAGTAGCTCCGGGTATGACTTCTATTGAGAACACTACCTCAGGATCTTGGGAATTCTGGGTAACTCATCTAGAAATGCATCATTGTATTCACTAATGATGGGAATTACTACAAGTTTGGTACTCTCATTTGACTCAACCTTTTGGGCGAGGTATGATTCCTCAAAAGGAATCAACACCAACACAATTGATGGATTTTTCTATAGAGTTTCATGATATCCCTTTCATTTATAGAAGATCATGGAATGGTTTAGAATATGAAAAGATATTTCTATTTCCTAACAGTTGATATGTTCTGTATATAATGAGAACCAATCCATTCCCATTATAACATCAAATCCCACAAAGGTAAGTATTATGAGATTTTGGGGAATATTCTTTCCACATACGCAAATAGGAGTCGAGTCAAACATGAGGGATGAAATGATTGCACCAATTGGTGTTTTTACAGATATCTCTACTTCATTATTTTAGGGATTCAATTCTATTGTTCTAAAAACAGTTAATATATAATGGAATGCATAGAAACTAAATCAAATAATACTTTTTCTATTATTGAGTTAATAAAAAGTGTACAGTGTGTGAATTCAATATCTTGCTCCATTTCCACAGAAGTGATGGCATACGACTTCCCTTGTTCCTTGGGATTTGGTGGCTACTGATGCTGATTATCCTCATGAATGTGAGGTTTAGTGCACTGGCTTGAATACTACCCTTGCTCCATATAGTGGTAGCATTGAACCACATGTGGTTCTCTTTTTTTCTTCCACCACATTCTCCTTCTATTTCATGCCTTTTTGACACTCTTGATCATGTTTACCTTCATTCCCACATTTTAGTCAATTATTTGTCTCTTTGAGGCAGTTCCCATGGTGAAACATCCAACATGTTTTTCATGTGGGTCGTTGAGATATCTTCCCACCATTTTCATTAGATACACCAGCTTGAAACCCCATCATTAATTTCTTATCACCAAATCCATGAGACCATTGTTCAAGCACCATATACACTTTCAGAGAACATCGAAGATAGTCTTCATAACTCCCATTCACATGAATTAAATGATACTTTTGAAGGTATGGTTTTAATCCACTAAATAATCTATCAATACTTATATCATTATTGATAACAAAACCTGATGCGTACATTGTAAGCCCTGTGAAATTCACTTCATAGGTTTTGACATATTCTATTTCATTTTTTTATGAGCCTTATGAATTATCTCCCCATCTTCATGAGAAGTGTTATTTAGAAATAATTTTTAAGAAACATTATCTTATAGTCGTCCTATTCCATCTCTTCAAGTTCTTCCTTTGGGTTCGTGTTCTTAATCAAATCCCACCATTGATCGACCTCTCAATATAGATGATAAATAGATAGTTTCACCTTATCTATCTCAGAACAGTGAAGAATAAAAAATATCTTCTCCATAGAGTAGTCCCACTACACCCCAACTAGTGGATCAGAATATCCAATAAACGTTGGTGGTCATTGAATCATAAAACACTAGATAGCTAGTTGCTCCCTCTTTGGTGAAGGAGTATGTTCTCCATTATTATGGTTATTGTTAAAAAACTGAGATAGTTGGGTCAAAATTTCAATGAAGTTTTGAGCATTACCTCCCAAATCATTGTGGATGTCATTCAGGAAAACATTTCATTGGCCCACACACAAGTTGTTGGCCTGGTTTCTCATGGTTCCCACCATTTTCTAAAATAAAAAATGTTTGAATAAAACCTAATTCAACAAGTCATGAATAACATATTAATTTGTACGATTTAAACTAAAATATTAACATATGGGATCCCTATGTTAAGATTATTGTGTGCATATCTGTACATAGTCTCATACTATAGGTTTTCTCTATGTTTCACTAATATCAATTCCCAAATTAACTATACCTTGCATATGATTACAACTATAATGACCTAGACTTTTCTTATATTAATATTAAATCATTTTAAATATAAAAAACATAATAGTATTACACATATGAAATCCAATAGTATAGTGTCTTCGGAAAACAGGGACCATACATAACATTTAAAATATCAAACATAAACATTTATTAGTTAATTATTCACAAGCTTCTTATTAGAACATGGACCTCTATTTAGTAAATGTAGTCACATAAGGATATAAATCAAAAGGGATGAGCTAAAATCCCATTAATACGATAGATAAAAACAATATAGCATGAGAAAATCATAATCCTGACATAGGCAAAAGATCATGAACATGAGAGGAATCATAAATAAAATACTTGAAATGTGTAAATGTATAAAAAATGAAACATCATGTCTTAGTGGTTAACTACCTCACATTTTAATGAAAAATGATAGCATCTTTTTCACAAATAATTTCTCTAAAACTCATGAGATTCATGACTTTAACCAATGCATTGGAGAACTATGTAATTTAGGGCACACCTACCACATTGAATCATTCATATTGCACTATATAATTCTGGGTGCACCCGTCACATCATAACATTATCATTATCATGAATTCCACATAGAACATATATGAAAAGTGAAAATAGCGAACCCATGTACAGGAATGGTTTTCATGTCATAAGAATGCATTCCAAAACATCGGTTTCCCAAAATAATGTGGGAATAACATAACAGATAAAATAACCATCAACCATGAGTGAGAAATAAAGGTGTATTTTTGGAAGAAGACTTCTTTTGGAAAAAGTTTATTTGGAATAAAATCATTGGGGAAACATTTATATCCCAGAAAATGTATGATAATGATGAAAAAATTATTGATAATGAGTAAACATACACAAAATGTAGTGAAAGAGGGAGAACCCAAAGAAAGATAGTTAGGTTTGGGAATTTACCCTTATAATATATCTGAACAATTTCTTTGCTTTAATATCATGTATAATAACATTAGATTCATTAATTATAAATTCAAGAACCTAGTGTAAATTAATATTGTTCATTATGGTTTAATTAAATTATTTTATGGTATTTTTGAAGAGCCATTACGTTTAAACCTATAGTTTGGGAATGTTTATTTTAATAGCTTTCATGAGCAGTTCACATGTATTCCTAAACAGATGTTCATGTAAAACAAGGATAAACATACAAAACTAAAACTTCATGTTATTACTGATATTATAAAAGATTAACTGAGCTTATAATTATTTATATTATATACTGCGTGGATGAATCATTAGATTATAATTAAATGATGATTGTTTTTGTTAATTTGTGTGGTATTTCAACCACAACGAACATGTATTTTTAATAATTTTTTAATATGTACCTTTGTTATTTATAGAACATAAAATTGGATATAATACATATAATATAATCCCGTTCAACCATAAAAATGGTTTGGTGACTAGAGCTGAAAGCTGTAATAGAAATTGAAAACATGTCATTCTTGAAGGTGATAAATTAACACCTCACGAATAACGTTCACCTTTATATAATAAAAAGACGAGGAGAAGGGTATTAGATGATATAAAATCCCATTAGTATAATAAAATTCATTTATAGGTATAATACTCGAGTTGCCATACCATGTAGATGATGATTTTGGGGGATAGATTATGAAATGAACATGAAATTGAAAAGATTTTAATGGAAAGAGAGAGAGAGAGAGAGAGAGGAATTACGTCTTGAATCCTCCTATTGAGATCCTATTTAAAGAAGCTAGTCTTGGAATTTTGATCTAACCAGAGGCACATGGACGTTGGGGAGCGTATTGGAAAGATGCTTTGGCAGTGTTTAGGTAGGGCTTGAATGTGGAGAAGTGTGAGGAAATGAAGGTGTGAATGGAGGTATTTATAGTTGACGAGAGATGTGAATTCTCAGTATAAAATTAATTATTTTATTATTTCACCACAAGATAAGGAAAATTTTGTCTTAAATGACCGTGAAGAGTAATTTTATCATTTTTACGTGAATCAATTGGTCTTTCATCAATAGAAAATTATGAATGACTTTATAATTTTCTTATTTAGCTTTTATTTTAAATTACGATATTTCAATATTCATCAATAATTCTAATATTTATGAAAAATTAAAAAAATTCACACCAACCATTTATCAATGTGTATAATAAAAAAAGATGTGTATTTTTTTAAAAAAAATTATATATGATTAATTTAATTTTGAAATAAATTCATAAGTTACATGAAAAAGTACAGTTTTTAAAATTAAAAATAATTTTATAATATTTTCAAAAATTACATAAGGTCATATAAAATTATCATAAATATAGAAGAAAAAGAATTGTTAATTTATGAATACATTTTATTAAAATAAATTTTATTTTATGTTTAATGGTCACATAATATTTAGTATCACAAATATGTTTGTCGGGTTTTCAAAATTTAAAACAAAGAAGTGTCAAAATTATTATCAATTGTCACATAATATTTGGTATCGTTATATATCACCGTGATTCCAAATGTTATTATATTATTGGAAATAATTATAATAAGTTCATTACATTAATAAAACATTGGGTCGTTACACATTTGATTTTTCCCACAACCTTGGATTTTGATGGTGCCCATTATCCCTATTTACAATAATATTAGAGGTTAGAATTTTTTGATCCCTAAGTTACAAATATTAATTAAAATGAACTATTAGTAGAACCTCAACATTAATTATATATATTTTTATTATGTCCCTTTATATAGAAACCTTTTATCAATAATTAGTTTTTATATGAATTTTTTTTACAAATAAATCATATATATGTTAATTTAATAAATCCCTCATAGTGATTCATAATTTGTTTTGAAAAAAAAATATTCATAGATACTTTAAACAAATTATCAAATAAATTATTCTGAGAAATATCATTCTTTTGAGTTTATTTTGTATAGAAATTCAATTATGTACATGTTATTAATTTTAATTTCTGATCATTGGTTTTGTATAAATATAATATTTTTAATCCAACTCGTATCCCAACATGTTTATCATTGGGATAATCTACAAATTTTCAAAGGAATCAATTGTTAACACGGTTCCTTATGGATTATAACATTACTAAAAAAATTAGATAATGTGAATAATGAACAATTAGCATCATAATAGAGAATTCATAAATGATCATATGATAAACTAAACCATTGTATTATGTAGTGTTTTAAACAATCACATTAACATTCAATTAAACATCAAATCACTCAAATTTATTTATAGGGTGTTATAAATTGGGTTTTCATAGACTCATTTACATAATTACTTATCATAAATAATACATGATATTTGATCTCAATGGGAATGTGATTTACCAATAAATATCTGTAATGATTATATTTCTAGTTGTGTAAACTAAATGCAACTCATCATGTGAAAGATTGGTGATTTTATTTAAACTCATATAAAATTTATCAGGGGATTACCACATATTAAATCAATTCCCTTGCCACATACAGATTTTGGTAACAAGAAAATAATATAATTTCTAGGACAATAAGATACTCAAAATGTTTTGGAATTTTTGATGATGATCTCTAGTAGTAAGACTTATTTTTATAATTATCCCACATTTAAAAAAAAATTATAATCATAATCCTCATATATAATAAAATTATTCCTAAAAATTATCTAAAACCTACTCTAATACCAACTGATTCATCCAAAATCCTCATCACTAGGTCCAGTTCTAATAATACATTCATTAAAAAATTGACATTGATAAAAAGTGAGATGATATAAGATAAAAATATATACTTTTTAAATCATTTTGATTATTTGAGGAATATATTTAATAATACATATATAATCATTTGAATTTAAGGTATAGTGTAATTGAGGATATACTACTTTAGAATATTATCTTATGATACTTCTATTAAAAAATAAAAATATATGATATAAACTATACTCATATCATGAAGTGCTGTAAATTATTGTAATCATTGAAAATATGAAAATAATACCTAATAACGGAGTTCTATCAAAAAAGTTGTATGGTTAAGGAAAAATAATAACCAGTAATGATCATAATTGATAATAAGAGGAACATATGGGTATAATCACTGTATATGGGATTAATAAATGAGAATCACAAAAAAAATTAATCAAACGTCATGAGTCATAAAATAATGCATCTTATAACATAATTCAAAAATCAAAAGATTGTAGAAATATAATTCAATAAACATGAGATGGGAATATGTATTATCATGAAACCTTATATATTTGGTTTAAATAAAATCATAGGAATTAAATATTTAGACATATTCACCCAATATTGTGAGAAAAATATCTTTTCTTCTGTATACATGTCTCTATAGAGATAAACCATAAAATAATTCAACATAGGGAGATATAGAGTCACATCCATAGTTTATCCATATATATGTGTTCTGATTAAAATAAATCATTCATCATATCCTAATGAGTTCTTTTTAAAAAATTTATTTCAGTATAAGCATTATAATGAACCCAAGAAATGAAAAAAATAAAGCCGAATTAAAATGGATCCAGATAAAAAATTCATTAATATTTTCCACATTAACTAGAATAGGATATTCCCATTGAATATAAATAGGTATCCAAAGATATTATATAACATTATTTTTAAATACCCATCAATCATGCCGTATGATAATATTGTATTCACACCATATATATAAAGGGTATAAAATTCAATCAATAATTTACCAAATCAATTCATGTGTTAAATCATTATGAACAATATTAAATCAATGAAATGAAACATTAAGTATTCATAGAGTGTATATAATTCATGTAAAATAATAAATAATAATTGACTAGCCATGAAATAAAAAATAATCAAATCTATGACTCGAAAACCACATATAAATTATTAGTATATTTATAAGGAAAAAAGGAAACCACATTTTGAAAAAATATTACTATTTTTGTATAAAGATAGAAATGGGATAGAATTAAAAAATATATTTATTAAACGTTTTTAACATTAACATAAATGAAATTTATTATAACATAAAATGGCATTTTTGCAATAGTAGATGGGAATTTTTTTAAAAAAACAAAACATTTCCGGTAATGAACTATTGAATGATACATAATGATTATCGTAATGAAATATGAAGTGGAAGATAAATAAAATAATAATTAAATTAAAATTATTTTTTATATTTTTTAAATATCACTCTTAAATTCCACATCATCTAACTGCATGATAAAATAACTATTTAAATAGTATTAAATTAAAATTGGAATTCCACATGATGAAAATCATAATTTGGATTCCACATATATGGGGTAATATTTTGCGGGAATGAAAACATGGACTAGAATGGTATGTAATCATTATAGTGGATGTGATTTATTCTCAATGATGATGTATTTGTTTTAGAAATACAAGTATCGATGGATTATTTTTTGAATATAAATATAATTTTTCAATATATAGGATGTGAAGGTGCCATGATATAATTTCATAGCATGGTGGAAATACTATTTAATAATTTAGTTCAATTAGAATAAATTTAACTCAATGAAGGGATTTTTGTTAATAATTTTTTAGATAATTGGAATGTGAAAATGAAATGAAAAAAATATGAATAAAAGGAAAAATATATTAAAATAAAATGAAATTAAAGTTATTAATTATAAAAAAATATTATATGATAATGAATTCTAAATATTAATTAAATAATGTTCTAAATTATCAAACATGGCTTATGGAATAAAAAATAGGGATGAATAACACTTTCAACATCATTATATTTCAGATTGAATGTCATGAATGGTAAAACATGGGATAAAATATTAAATTCCACACATTTCGTGGAAAATTATGATGATATAAATTCTTTATAAAATAACCACTATAATAAAATAATAATATGGTGAATACAAATCCTATCTTAGTGAAAGAATATATAGATCTAAAAACCATTACATGGGATCTTGATTCATTCTATGAGTGTCCCAAAAATCGTAAATAAAAATTTAATATTATTTACCACAGTATTAATAATTATATCCATCTATTTTGGATTTTATTATTTCTATTATTTATCATATGTAATCATATTTTCAAATTGTATTTTTTTTATGGTGGTTACATGATGTGTTGAAATATATTTCACTGAAACATCTTCATATTCTAGAAAATGGTAAAATATATTGACAAGTATAATTAAGATATCAATAAATGAATATATGTATTTGTATTTTATTCCATTGATGCAATTTTTGACATATTCATAGTTTTTTTCAACATGGACTCAATGTATTAATGGTTAATATATATTTTTGTTTAATGTTTTTATGTTTAATATATTTTATTAATATATTCTATAGAATGAAAAATATTATCTTTCCAGAATATTATTAGTTTCATAAATTTCATACAAAATCATTAATTTATCTCATAGATACAACTATTAATATTGGTGATGATAAATGAAACTTATTATTCATGGAGGTAGTAGTCTTCACGTATGTATGATTAATGTTTATAGACACTAAAAAATGAAATGTAATCAGGGTATATGTTTAATCATATTTTAATTTTCATAATTGTGATTTATAAAACATGATAAATTTTATAATATCATCTTGTTCCTCCCATTATTGGTGGTGGTAAAAAATAAATAAAATTCATGAGGTGTTGTAATTCCTAAAATTGGTTCTATATAGTTTTATTTTTAATTGAATATGGAAAGGATTGAATAATTACTGATAAAAAATATAAAAAAAATTTATGTTAAAAGTGTTGATATAGTTATAATATGGGGGTAAATTTTTTTGAATGACAATGATTAAGATGATGAGACTAATGATTTAGAAATAATCATGTTGAGAACTCAATATTTTACTTGGAAATATCATTATAAATAGGGGCCTTATGATAACTATTTGATTCAATAGGCAAAGAAACATGAGAGTAACTTCGAGAATGTAAAACATGGTACTGTTTTCGTAAGAAATAACAATTATATATTTGTATCATGAAGTCATAAAATTGACCCCCATTCATATTTGATGATAATGGTAATTTTTTATGTAATCATTACATTGAAATGATAGAATATAACTATTCCATGATCTAATCCATAAAAAGTGTGATATTTTGAGAGTGGTGAAATAATGGGTCAAGGAATACTTATTCATTAATTATTAAACATGTATTGAACACGGTTTTTACCATTTACAATTTGATTATTACATTTTATCACTTTGGTTTTATAATTTTGTTGCAAGTTTTAGCTATGCAGTTTTTTATATATTAATAATATAATATATCTCATTTTATATAATTTTTGTGTTTTTAAGAAATATTATCCTTGTATAATCTAATAATATTTATATATTTCAGATAATAATCATTTATATTAACGAAAATTATATATAAAAATAATGTTTTATAAAAAACAATTAAATTTTCACAATTATGTGTCTATAGAATTATTCAATACTTTGTAACATTTTATTGATGTAAAAAAATAAATTATTTTATTTTTCTATAATATTATATTATTTATTGCATAAAAATAACAGATTTTTAATTAATGAATTCTTTTAAAATAATAGTTTTACAATTAAAAAAGAGTAATCAACTTTAATAGCAGCAATTTAATTTATATTTCTAATAATAAAATAGATCTAATTAAATAATATAAACTCATTGATGCAAAATATAAAGTCTATTTTTTATCAATCCCCAAAAGTTGTGAAAATGAATTATTTTAATATTAGAAGAAAAAAATTATTTATAGATAAAATTATTACTTAAGTATCCAAAACCGGATACAAGAGTTTAATAAATTTAAAAAAAATTATTTTTAATGATTCTATTTACTGTTTACATGTAATTTTTATTTCAAGAATGTATTTATATTTTAATATAATATTCACATACGATTGTTTTATACACTACTGTTTTTATAAATATGGTATTTTTATGTTAATATAAAAATAAATTATTTTAGAGACACCAAAAAAATTAATCATGGATGTATTGTTACATGATAAATCGATGAAAGGTTAATATAATGACAAATAATTTAAGAAATAAAATATTTATAATTAAAATAATCATAAAATATACAATGAGATATGTTTTCTTTTCAATTTTAAAATTTAATTTCTTGTAATTATATTTTATATACATTTCTAATCGATTTAAATATAATTTGTTACATTAGGTTTTATTATTTTTAAAATTTCATTTAATAAGTTTCATATTTTATGGTGTTGTAATTGTATGTTTGAAATTTCATCTAATGAATGATATTGAAAATATTTGTTAATGTTGTTATTTTTTTCCAAAGTTTTCATATTTTTATATACATGACAAATTATTTTTATCTATTATAATTGGAATGGGGTGATTTTTGGATCTATAAAAGTAAATCTATATTAAATAATGATAAATGAATTTTACAAAAACAATATTACAAGTTTCCATTGATTCTTAATGGAATTTATTATTTTAGTCATCTACGTATTGTTCTATATTGAGTGGTTTTGTAATATAATACTGCTGACGGGCGATGAGAAAACCTTATGTAGGAGGGTGAGTCTAACTACTGTAATTTTCATCAGTTTCATAGTCATATCAAGGATATTTACATGTGAGGTGTCTCTTATTTTTATATTTTATTATATTTAAATGGGATTAAGAGAGATTTTAATTTGAATCGTGATTGGAATGATTATTCCATCCAATTTGTTATTAGACAATTGTGATGATCATTTAACCAGTGGTGGAATTTGTTCCTTGAATTGTGAATGTAGAAAGATATTTTATGGGAATATTTTTAGATGTAGTTTTTTATGGAGTTCTTATACTCAAAACATGATAATTTTTAAGAGGAACGAGTTTCCCTCCCTTCAATTTTAATTCATTAGTGTGTGATATATCATTATTATGCTAAAATACATTCATTGAATCACCCATTATCTGTTTCTAGTAGAGGAGACTATAGTGACCTGTCTTAATGAAACAATACATCCTTATATCCAGTATATGGTGAATTTTTTAGATTTCTAAAATCACTGGACACCGATACTAATTAAAAGGTCATTAAAATAATTCATGAAAATAAAAAAGCATCATGGGAGGAAGGTAGAACTATTGAAATTGTTATATATATAACCAAACATTCATAGATGTATATATATATATATTCCATGGAATGTTCTATATGTGAAAAATAATATTTGATCCAACATTTAGAATCACGAAAAATTCACCAGAACATGACTTAATACTCTTAATACATTTTATTGATCATATTCTTTTATAATACACATGGATGACTTGTTAGAGTCATTTTAATTTATAATACATCATTAGTGTAGTCCTTTTATAACAATAAATCAATATCATGTTAAATGTTCTTACAACCAAAAATCACTAAGTACTCACTAAATAATGACTTGTGTGACCTTATGAAAATATTATTTTTGTAATTTTTTATTTCATTCAGTATTTATAACACCAGAAATATTTTATTGATGATAATGTTACCCAATATAATATTAAAATCATGATGATTTCTGAAATATTGATTTATTCATTGAACAACCCCATTCTCTTACTAGGACATTAACATTTCATTCACAGGGAACATGGTGGTCCCCTTGACCTCTACACTAATATCTAGTTCTCAGAGATACATACCCTACATTTTTCATTTTTATCATCTATAAAATCATTGATATAAATATCCTAAAAAAATAAACAACATTTATTGAAATCTCACATGTGAAAGTTAATTTCATGTTTATAGATTTTTATAATTAAGACACTAAATAATCTAATAAATATAAATTTAATTGTATTATATAGAAAAATATCCATTTATATATTAAACTATGTCATCTAGTAAATGTAATTATGTTTTCCAAAAAATTATATCACATGTGGTATCCATAAAAACATGCCACATATACTACCTTTCTCAAACATGGGAAACGATAAACATAAGAATGATTGATGAAATTATATTGTACCAGAAATATATAACTGAAACAATTAGGGCCTGAACATGGAACATATATTTTTATTTTAATAGGATTAAAACATGATTCCAGAATCAACATGAAACCAGGGGAATGATATATATAATAATAAATAAAAACATGTTCATAAAAAATAATAATCTCATAAGAATAAAATGAATAATTTATGGAATAAGTAACTTTATAACAAGACATGGTTCTATGAAATTTACATTTATTTTATATTTTTGTCATCCTATAATACTTTCAAGGTGTTTTTATAAAACACTATCATCTCTGTGAATAGAGATATACAAAATACCAGTATTTTATTTTCTTATGAGGTATATCAATTCTCCAGGGATCTATATAATGTCGGATCCAAACTGTGACTTATTAAAGTCTAATAAATTAACCATAAGATAAAATGGATATAAAATATGAAACCATCCATGATAATATTCATTCATATTGAAATAATAATTTATTGATTTCCAATAATTTTATCCACGATGATAAATTGATAAACTGAACATATCCAATAGAGGGAATGAATTTGGATTGTTAATAAATTCATTTTCAACATTTAAATAATAATATCTGTTATAATTAATCAAATATACAAATGAAAATTAAATATCATAATATCTTAGTGAACATACTCAAATATAAGTCATGGAAGACATGATATTCAAATCATATAGAAAATTTAGTACATTAGTAAGAAAATATTAGAATAACCATATCATAATTTATCCCTGTAATAAATGTGGATCGTTTAAATCAAATATATCCTAATTAGTTAGAAATATATTTCAAGGGAATTATGTCATCTGAATATAAATAACTATAAAATAATTATATAATTCCATACAATATAATCAAATGAACGATTATACTAAACATATTAGAAATAAATTCAATGAACAATCTTAAATCATCTAATGAAAATTGAATTACCAAAAATACTAAATATTGAGGAAAAATTACAAGACTCATGAATAAGAGAACTTGATATGGATTTTATGTCCCATATAAAAAAATTAAATGAACATAAATGTTATATTAGATACATAGGACACCCTAATAAGTGATATAGGTGTGTAAAGTTTATTAGGTCTAAAATAATGATTACTATGAAAATTTAATGCCTAAAAAATAGACGAACTTGAATCAAAATGAAATAGAATCATGGAAATTAAATTTATCATAAAATATATTTATTAAAATATACTTCATGATATCATATTTCATGTTGTAAATATATATAATAAATCAATGAATGTAGCTGCATAAATATAATATTGGTCTTTATGAAGGGAAATTGTGATGAAATCTCTTACCTATTTTCCTCGATTCCATGAATTTAGAATAAATTCATGTATCAAAATAATATATATCATTATCATGTTTTTTAATAATTAAGAATAGTTTTTTTATAAATTCTCTTCATAATTATTTTTAATCAACATGAATAATATAGATATTCTAGTATGGTGTTTATAGTTATTAGAGTTTGTATTGGTTTTTTCATATCATAATATCTATTAATTATCTATTCATCGTTATAAATTTTAATATCATTAAAATAATATCTAGATGTGAATTTAAATTATTTATGATGAATAAAATTCATTCTATTAGTGTTTGATGTTTATTTTTAAGAAAAAAATGATAATAACGATGTTTATTTATTTTTGTTGGACAAATGATGGTTTCATAGTTGAAAAAGTATATATTGATATAAAATATCCAAATAAAATAATAACTATTTATATACTATTTTATAACATCTCAAAAAAGTTAATAATAACACATATATATCGATGAAATTGACATATATTATTGGTCAAGTAGTATTCCAAATCGAAGCAAACATGAACCCAATATTATTTTTGGATAATTAAGATATATTTTATTGGTAATATACATATATAATATGTATAATGATCTAGTTTTCAGTTTAATTGTTTTATATATAAAAAATTTAATAAATTTAAATGATAATATAATTTATGTAAAATAATCAAATACAATACAGATATCATTTTGTACATAGTTCACTCTTAAAAAAAATTACAGATAATAATTTGTTGATTATGTATTTAATATGAAATTAAATTAGATATAACAAAGACTTAATGATAACATTAACACCATATTTTTTCGTTAATACAATCCTTATATCATTACATCAATGGTGATGATATAAAATGAAGCATTTTACATAATAAAGATGGAATCCCACAAAAATACCATGAAACCATTTATTTTAAAAATGTATTTGGTATATAAATAAATAAATATAAAAATATTATTTGAACATTAATGTATATAAATGGAGAAAATCATTTTATTAATGTAAACATAGAAATTTTGTTTTTTATAAGGAATAATAAAACTATGTAGTTGATCAGACTAATGTTGGGGACATAAATTTCTTTAGATATCTCAATGAATCTTAATGGTATTTGGTTAACTTTGAGTCTTGATGATATTATTTCACATGGAATTTTTTTATGAATATGTAAATTAAATAGATTTGAGCAAAAAATCGAATAATTGTGGCTTCAGGAAGTCATGGAGAATAAGCCTATTTATAAGTAGAGGAATGGTTATTTTCAGAGAAAACCTTATATTATAAATAATGAATGGATTTGATTAAATTAAAAAAGTCCTTGAAATGGAATAAATATGAATATATAATATGATCTAATTGAATTTTAGCTCAACAACTCGTTTTTGAGTGATCATTGTATGTTTTAAGAATTTTTTATTTCACATTATACCTTCTAAACCAATTTATTTTTAAACTGGTAATTAATTTCAAACCACATTAATTAAATTTAAATAAATTGATTATTATTGAATTTTTTTTATTTTTATAATCATAATTTCATAACAAAAAGTTATTTTTTAATATAAAATTGCTAACGGTGTGAGAATTTTCTTTTATGATACTCACACTTAACCGTGTGACAATAGTTTTCAGAATAAAAATTATTCATTAAATAAATATAAATATATATATATATATATAATAGATAAAATTAACTTTTTTATTTTTTTAATTATATATATTGATATATTAGAAATAAATAAATGGTATACAACTTTCATGAAAAATAAGAATCCAAATATCTCTTGAAAACATTATTTTATCAAAAATACGAAAGATAAATTATATATTAAAGTAACATTTTAATTAGTTATAAAAATATTAAGAATAAGTTTTATATCTATAATTAATAATTGGAAATGTATTGTTTCATTCCTTATCTTTAAGTCATAATACATTATTGGTTTTTAAATATTCTAGATTATGTGTACATACTGTTAAAATATTTGGTATCCTAGTTTAATTAAATCCAACAATTTTCAGCTAAAATCAACCCTTTTTGAAAAAGAATTTTTTTAATAAAAGTAAATTTTATATAAATAACTGAATATTTATCCCATTTTTTTAATTTCACAATAAAAAATTATTCAGCATAATGTTGAATAAAAACATAAATATAGAGAAAAACGATTTCTTACAGATCATAAAATTTTAAAATATTAACTGATATAATTCATATTTCATATCATCTAGAAACTAAATTATATTTAACCAATTATTAATATAAAAAAATATAATTAATAATTTTTTTTGAAATATAAATGCATATCAAATAAAATAAAATTATTTAAAATAATACTTTTTAAAGAAATAAATAATTGTATAATTAATAAACTAATCTAATGACATTCGTTATAAAATTATTCATTATTTTCCTTATATTTTTGTATATTACAATTGGGTTACTCCTATTCAATCCATCTAATAGATCGACATAGATTTAAAGGTAATATGTATTCATTTATATTATATTTAAATTTATCAATGTTTTATTTTTTTATGGTTGTACATGAAGACAATGATATCAAAAAAATTATATTCCATAAATATAATTATATGTTAAAATTCATAGGTGTTTCAAACATCAAAATAATCCTTTGATATTTAGCCTAGTTAATTACTACGGTTTTTAATACATGTTTATCAATACGTGCTATTGAGTAATTTTATTTATTTTATTTTTATATTTTATATCATATATATTTATCAACCATTACAAAAAGAATCATATTTAAAAATTATAAAAATAATAAGTAAATTTAATTTTTTTCAATAAAGAATTAAATTAAATGTATAGTGATCTATACATAAGAATTATTAAAATATGATTATTTGGTTTATTAATATAAAATGTACAAAATATATTAGTTTTAATCATCGAAGAAATATTTGGAGTGCATGACATGAAATTGACACATGACTTATAATTAAATTAATGTATAATTAATATAATAAATTAAGAATTATAGTGCTTTTATATTACATCAAGATATAATCTGAATGAGAACACAATCATTTTTAATTGGACATGTAAATGTTAGATATAGGTATATTACATTAAATATGGAAATAAATTATGAATAACAATAAAAATTAAGTAAATTTATCACATTGAAAGAAATGGGTTTCACTTCATAGGGAAATACTAAATTTCATCTAACATAAGGAATCAAATTATAAAAACCATAAAATGGATTATGAATTTAACTGTTTAATTATGATTTCATCAAATTAAATACAAATTTTTATTAGACTAAAAATTCAATTTTTCCTTTTATATTTAATTATATCATAATAAATATTTTTTTAGTTAATAGTTTCATGTATAATTTTAAAATTCATTTAATTAATTTTTATATATCTAAATACAAATGAATAAATGAAAATATAATTTGTTTATAAATAGACGAATAATCATGTATATATATATTACAGTTTTTTATTTATATTATGTTTTCATAATTTTTGAAAATTATGTATTAATAATAATAATAATTTAAGAAATTATTATTAGTATTATGAATTTTAATTTATTTAATTATATAAAAATAATAAATAAATAAATTAAATTAAAATGGGGTGCGTGATTATAAGATGAGGGTGTAAAATATTTTGGGGTTTGTTTAATTCATTAGAAACAAGTAAAAAATGAATGAAAAATTTTAGTAGTGGTTTGTAGAAAAGAAAATAAATAAATGACAAAAATATCATGAAATTGGGAATGAGAATAAATTTCATTGAAGTGGAAAACAAATGGAAATTTCCCATCACACCACTATCATGATCCCTTATTATGTCCCATTCTCTTTAAATTTTATTAAACTTTTTCATAAATATATCAATATATTATGATTATAAAATCCAAATTTGTGGGGTGGGATTTATCTGAACCTATTAAATGGAAGTGATGTGTTTTTCTATATAGCTATTATGTTCTTTTGTTAAGATTTAATTAAATTTTAATTTCATTTCATATATTTCTGAGAATAAGTTCTTATGAATGAGGATTCGATTAACAGTGACTATAAGTTATAGTTAATATAGGGGTATCTGGATTGTAATTTTTGCGTTGGTGAGTACATGCAGAAATATTAAATTTGAAAAC
Source organism: Viscum album (assembly GCA_963277665.1). Taxonomy (NCBI): domain Eukaryota; kingdom Viridiplantae; phylum Streptophyta; class Magnoliopsida; order Santalales; family Viscaceae; genus Viscum; species Viscum album. The sequence continues at coordinate 297,112,185 of OY728165.1, forward strand.
GTCGATTGCATACATACTATACCTTAATTCATTAAAATAAACAAAAATTATATATGGTGTGCTTAATTTTTATGATTCAATGTATATATTTATATAAGGTATAGTTGTCAATTATATTGTTAAAATTCTACAATGACATTTTCTAAGTGATCTTCCTTATGAATAATTTTCATCAGTCCCTAATGAATTTAATAAAATAGATATATTTTTTGTGAATAATTGTTTTATGAATTATTTTCAGGAATGATAATTATTTATTTTCAATTATTTTATATATAATATAATGTGTTTCATTATTATTTTTAATTAAATGTGGTTGCATGATCAGTTCAAGAAAAATGGAAAAATTAATAAACATATAGCCATACTTAGCTAGGTTCATGGGTATAACATGAGATATATACATTGATAATTACAGAATATAGTTATATAATCTATATATATTTGGGTAATCATGTTCCCATATATATATATATGAAAAATTAAATAAATCGAGGAGATTAAAATATCTTTGATGTATATAAATCATAAAACACAAGCCTTTTCATTTCTCATTCAGTTCAGCCATCCCTTACCCACAAATATTCCCACCACCACCCAACATAGTAATACTTGATTAGATCTCTATATTGGGATCCCTATAAAAATTGGATGAAATATTCCATTTGTGATCACTCTTCCATCCCCTTAAATTAGTATTTTATTCCATTATGGTCCATCAACAATCATGTTAGTCACCCATTCCTCATTAATTCACGAATCGATCAATACATTCTCCTCCTATGAGAAGAATACATATTTGTTCTCTAGCCAAACCAAAAACATCTTATATTGGGAAAACTATCCAACAACTTCTATTAAAAATAACCCCAATCCCCATGCTCTAAAATTTGTGTTTCATTCATTCATTTATGTGCATTTGTTGCTTCTATTTCTTCATTTTTAATGAATGCTCCTATGATATTCATATATCTCTATGAATTTCTATTCCATAACAATTATCAAAATTATTATTTAATAGTTTATTTTAATACTATATTCCTTATTAAATTATATATTTTTTTCTAATATGTTTTTTTCTATGTATATTTTAGAGTTTTATAGTCCACTCATATTGATTTTATATCACATATACAGCATAAATTTTTAATTAAAATATTAATTTTCAAGATAATAGGCTAAATTTTGAGATCACCCAAAAAATAAATCACCGATTAAATCATATTATTTATTAACATATAATATATTAATATACTATTTTTTATTCCCAATGTATATAAATTACATCCTATTATATTCAAAATTTAAAAAATAATATTCATAGATTTCTCTACTATTTTTGAAACAAATGTTAACTATGTTAAATATTTATTTTCATAGATAACGTATTGATATAGTATGAAGTGCGTAATTCATTTAAAACATATTTTTAATGGAAATGTTATAATATTTAGATAATAAAATTAACATCTCATGGGTAATAATGGGATAAATAACATTTCCATTTGTTTTCACCTATAAATATAAAACATGTTTTGATATATTAGTCAAGGATCTCATAAATTAATCATTGCATTATAATGTTCTTTACAATTATTTTATTATGTTCTTTTTCCAATCTGAGAAAATTAAATATGGCTTTAAAATTCTACAGTACTATACAATTTTTTAATTATTGGGAAAATACTATTTTTTTTGTTTTAAATTCATGATTGGATATATACAAAATCAAAATTATTCATGGTTAAGATAAATACTACTTTCTTATAGAAGAAATTATTTTATTACATTAAATATAATTTTATTACTTCTATTTGTTGTTTAGATTTAAAAAATTAACTAAATTTAAATATATATCACTTTGAACGTGATAATTTCACATCTACATTTTTTTCATAGATAACAGTCTGTGTCCTAGGAATAATTCAATGAATAGAAAAATAAATTGAGGGTAAACACAAATTTGAACACTAGGTGTTAATTTTAAAAAATAATAAATAATTATATTATTCAATGATAGTTGTATCATTTCATTTATGGTTATAAATTTTTTTCAATTTAATATATATGTATATTTATGGATTATCATATGTTAGGGAGAATAATCAATCATGTATCCCATCATTTGGTAAATTATGATACAATGATACTATTTTAAAATGTATGAATTTATTTCAATGTGTAAGAGGATAAATATGATTTAATGGGATTTAAAATATCTATATGAATGAAAAATGAGTCAATTATAAAATAATTACAATTGATCATAAGTTTATCAAAGAAGTAATATTTTTTTCTAGTGATCTTGAAATATTGTAAAACATAATTCATGGATTATCATGATATGTGTAAGAATGTATTCTACAAATAAATAGAATGAGAATAATGGGGGAATCATCCTAAGGATATTTGATAAATTATAGTGTTTTGCATTAATATATACGGTCTTTATGAACATAGGATCATTAAATTATCATTATAGATCACATAAATTGATGAATAAATAATTTTATATTGTCAAACAAAAATAACAAAAAAAGGAGGGAAATTTTGTAATTAAATATTTTTTAAAAAATAATTTATTTAGAAAATAATATTTCTAAAGGGTGTAGTAAGTGCATGAGTTTAGGAGGAATATAGATTTATTCACAATCATTGAGTAAAAAATAAAAACATCTCAATTTGAAAAAACATATATATTTCAACCATGAACAATGAAAAAAACATTTCATATATTATTTTCATATTTATATTATGGGAATGGTTATATATAGTGAATATTTATATGTTAATTTTATTATTAATCAAAATGTATGGATTAAATTGAAAAAATAAGATTGAACAATACACTTTATAACATGACACTGTTTGTTCTATAAATCCAAATACATTTACATTATTGTTAAACTATCATTTATCTGAATATTTTTCTCACCCATGCTATATAAAATTTATTATAATACTTATCCATATATATATATACATATAATAAATTATATTATTATAATAATTTATTTCATGTCGATTACTAATGATGGAGATTTAAATCATTCAATAATTAATATATTTTTTTATATTATAAATGTATGGGATGTCATTTCCTATATATTATGATGATTAATGGATTATAAAATAAAAACCCATAGAAATTTAAATTTTATAATTTGATGTTATATTGAATTCGTCATTTAAATACACATTTAAATGACCAACAACCAAATGAGTACATTCATTTACGTTAATACAATAATTTTTTCATAGTTTCACCTATAAATTAAATATTTATACATTTCGAAACTGTATAATTGTCATTTTAGGGGTATTAGATTGAACATTAAAAAACTATTATAATATATAAATCATCATTTAAATTTTTATAATAAAATCACTACAAATTATATATCTACCAATAATAACATGTCAAGAACCCCTCCCCACAATGTGTACCCCTCCTCGGATGGAAATGTTAGAAGAGAGATAATGACCCCTATGTCCCGCCTCTAGTAGGCCACGAGTTGGCGACTAGCACCGAGGGTATAATAAACACACAGATGGGAGGCATTACCCTCTAAGAGAACACATGAGAAATAGATAGATAAGATAGACCCCAACCAATCCCATATCAGACTGAAATATAAAATAAAACCCATGTTCACATATGTAATTTCATGCAACGCTACTACAATTGAAAGGGTAAAACTACTAGTACCCAAAAGAAACTAAAGACATCGGCTACCACAAGCCCAAACAACTCGTGCAACCCCAAGCTAGTTGAAACCAGATCGTTCTTCAATATGCTCCAAGTGACCTAAAAATTCGTTTATATAAACATAGGGTGAGTATAATAGTATACTCAATAGGATCCTTTACGAAGCCTCTCGTGAGAAAGTAATGAAAACATGCTAAATCACATTGAAAAAAAAGTGAATCTAACCCATGACCTAAACAGGTATACTATGTACCCAACGTCACCATGGATACTCTCCCCAAGTAATGCTTAAAAGAGTATATAATATAATAAGGAATATCAAGGGTACCCCGCTACTACTTCCCCACTAGATTGACAATTTTCTCCAGTGCCACACATCCTAACAATCTCTCTCCAAAAAGGATTTCATGCAAACACATGGGAAAACCACCACAACATGTACCTCGTGCAATAAAACCACAATTTCCACACTAGAAAGTAACATGGTAGTTTCTTGGGGCCATCACAGCTTGTACAGCGTGTATCATACGTCAGGTATTATAAATCATTCCATTACTGTCCAAACACCAAGTAAGGTTCCTCAAGCCATCACATCCTATACGTGTTACACCTATAGTAGTCCATAGGATACTATATCTAGAATATATGTGTTTGAATAACCACAAGACATTACATCTCTGTACACAGATATATGGGGAAAACTAACCACTCTGCCTACCAGCACAAGTAACTTCTAAGAGAAGAGAGTGGGGCCAGAGGGGGTAGTCAACCATCCATCCTCCCATAAAAATGTTGGGGAAAACACCCCTTAGGGATTAGAATCCCCCGGGGTGTCAATTTCCCTAACTGACGGGGAAGACTAGCGTGTTGAAACACAAAAATTACAAAATATACTATATCTCACAACCACAATATGGGAATAACATAGTTATAGACTAAACTGCAGCTTACTTATCTCATACTCCTAGCTTCCACTTCGAAGACTAGGTATCATATAAGTACAAAACCATTTAAAGAGATTTATTGCCTCGATTCATTACTTTTTTATTAGTTCCACATTACATTAATTAATTCATTAAATATTAATTAATAGTTAACATTTCTACATTGAATTTCATTGGAATCACTCACAAAATCTATTGTCCATTTGAAATTGTAACCTCAACATTTCATTCTAGAAAGCTCCAAACCCATGGGTTAACATCATTTAGTCAATAATTCATTGACGTCATAACTTTACCATATTTCCAGGCCTTCTAGAAAATCAATCTATCCTACTAAACACAAGGGGGATCAACATGATTACTAGATAACAACCCATCGAGTTTTTCACCTATAAAAAGAGTGTAGACCCATCTTCCCTTGAGAATCTAAACATAGAAAGCACATGGAATACCCCGTGCATCTTCACCGATTTTTGAAGAATTGTATGCAGGACCAGATTCCTTGAGGAGTAGGGAATGTAAAACATACAAACAATAAAAGAAATAGTAAGCATCAAAACATTCACATCAAACCTCCTCCATCATCCTTGGTGTCCTATCTGCCACCCACATGCATAAACTAATGCATCTCAACACTATAGGCGTCATTTGATACCACAACCAATTGGCCTCCCTACCCCCACATATCAAAATAGCCATCCAGGCTCACATCACAACACACGTAGCAGCAAAAAAATTAATCTTATCAAATGTGCTCTTGGTCCTTAAAAAACAAGAGGGTAACTGAGAACCATACAATGAATTATATTTTATCAAACATCCAGTTAGTTATTCCATCTTGTACTAACCGATTTATTACTCATAGTTTCCAAAATCTAGAAACCTAATCAGTATTATATCAAAAATAATGAAACATGCTGAGAACCCCAATTTGAGTAACATTAAATTACATCAAGATGAACCAGATTCATTTACATGCCTCTTTATATTTAGCCAAACAATTATCAAGTAATTCTAGTTTTATGTTATTTATCAATTTCCATCAACAATGAAATGACGAAGAAAGAAAGTATTGATATAACACTATATAGAAAAACAAGAGGAAATAACATACGATCGATCTCTATTTATTTATCCAGTTGAAATATTTTTTATGCCAATTTCATTGTGATCCATTGGGATAAAACATGCAAACTCTACAGTTTCACATAATAGAAAAGACAAGATATGAATTCATTACCTCAAATTGTTCTTGACGTTCTTTATAAGAAAACGAGCCACACAACGGTTTATGATATCCTCCCATGTGACAATTGTATCCACCTAAAGATGCAGAGAGACCACCACATCGACCAACACCCATGAAAATCCCACTAGGAATATGGGGGTAAGCATCCATATTAACGTCCAGGTGAAACAATGATATGAACCCAAATAATGATGATAGATCATAACTTATATCGAAGAATGATCAATATTTCTTGGTTGCATCAAAATAGAGCGGATCAAATCCTAGGAGGAACATTTTATTGCACAACTTCTATGGGAAGGAATGGGATGTTCGAGTATCTCACAAATGAGAACAAGGAGGAATTACTATAGAGGAAGATATACCATCCCTTTAGAAGATTTAATGGAGCAGCGGTTTAAGATACCCTGGGTTTTCCATTAAAAGAAGATCGCATTAAACCATGTGGTTTGACCAATTAAATACATCCTCGAGCCTTAGGATAAATTAATATAGGAGTTTCAACCTTTGAATCATCCATTGAGTCCTTAAAAAAGAATTTAAATGAATTTTATGTCAAATGAAACGTTAAAGGGGAGACCGTAGGAAGCATGAAACACCGTTCACGAAATCAAAATATGGAAAAAGAAAAATACACTGTTTATGAACCTCACCATTCAAGATACAATATTCATGAACTCAGAATTTGGAAAAGGAAAAAGGTCAATATTGGAACCTCACAATTCTAGAGACAGTGTTCATGAACAAAAAATTTGGAAAATGAAAAATGTCACCATTGGAACCACACCATTCTGGAAACATAGTTTGTGAAATCAAAATTTTGAAAAGGAAAATGTCACCATTGGAACCTCACCATTTTGGAAACACTGTTCATGAACTCAAAATTTAGAAATGGAAAAAAGGTGACCATTGGAACCTCACCATTCTAGAAACACTATTCATGAACTCAAAATTTGGCAAAGGAAAAAGGACACCATTGCATGACTCACATAAGGTCACCAATGACACTATTCACATAAGGTCACCGTTGCACTATTTTGAATGGTCTACCGTTGGAACTATTCACCGATTGAACTTTTCACAGAAATGTAAATTTTTCAATGTGTTGGGGATAAGTCCCCTTGACCTCCTAAAACACCTCATACAAATTATATTCTTAAAGGAATGGACCAGATAGGTCCGAGCCTTTAATTCAGATACCTCTCTAAACATTCTCTTCCTTGAGAATTCAATACCCACCTAAAGGGAAAATGAAATGGGGTCCAAACAACCACCATCGAGATAATTTTCAAAAGCGAACAAGCCAAACGTTGCAACAAAAGAAATTCATATTATAAACTTGAAATGTCTATAACCACAAAGGATACCTCAATACATGAAAAGAGTTAAACATCAAACAACTATGGGTAATGAGCATGTATATACGACCCACATTCCAAAGTACTCTTTTCTATTACATTGTGTCACCAGAAGACATGAACCAAAGAGATATAGATCATGTGAAACAACTTTTCATTGTGGACATGGATCTGTACAGGTCACTCCTCAAAGGTCTCATCGTCATCTACATCAATCTCCCCCCAATATAAGACATTAGGTTCATCGTAAAGATAATGATGGAGCTGGGAAACATAGAAAAAATCATGTATCTAACTAATCTGTGGGGGAGGGCTACTCTATATTACACTGCTACAACTAGAGATAACACCACTAAAGACAGAACAAATTTGGGAGAAATCTTAATCCCATGGCCAAACCTTCACTTCCCATGATGGGGATTCACCAAAAAAACATGTGATCCCAGACATCAAACTCTAAGGGTCTCATCCTTTGATCGACATCTGATTTCTGGTGATCTTGTGCTATCGTCATTATCTGACAAATAACCTGAACTATCTCTATTGTATTCTGTACTAGTTTTGTTCCAAAAATTTCTGACTCTCCGACCCCATTCCAACATAATGGATAATGACAAGGTCGGCCATACAAGGCTTAAAATGGAACCATACCGATGGTGGCGTGAAAACGATTGTTGTAAAAAAACTCTAGCAATGGTAAGTGCCTTATCCACGAGCCTCCAAAATCCTAGACACTAGAGTATAACATGTCTTCAAGAGTTTGGATGGTTCGCTATGTCTGACCATGCGTTTGAGGATGAAGAGAAGTTCTAAGACATATCTAAGAAACAAAATCATTATGGAGACCTTTCCACACCCTAGAGGTAAAATGTTTATCTCGATCTGAAAGGATCATCATCAGGACTCCATGATGTCTCACCACCTCCCCAGATACTTCCTCATCAAAACATCCCCTGAGCATGACACCTTGATTGCTATGATGTCGGAAAATTTTTTTTAATGATCCACTACCACCCAAATAGCGTCTTGTCATACATGATCTCGAGGTAAAATAGTAATAATGTCAATTGAGATGTCCTTCCACTTCAACTGATGAATATCTAATGGCTAGAGAGGACCACCAAGAACACAGTGTTCGACCTTCACCTTCTGGCTGACCAAACATCGAGGCCCAATCTCCGCAACCGCACACTTCATCCCTGGCCACCAAAACTGGCACCTCAAGTCTCGATACATATTTTTCATGCTAAGATGCACCACTAAATGAAAACTATGTAACTCTCTTAGAACCATCTCATTCATCCTCATAGGAAAAAAATACTTCCATGATACAATTATCAATGATTTTCATCCTCAGACCAGCCATTAGGGGACTCACTATAAACAACATAGTCTATTCATACCTCTACCCCAAGATACCCCAACTGGGACTCCACCACCATTTACAGTAGAGATGACTACACCGTCATCTGAAAAAGAAAACCTCGACCACCAGCTTCTCCCATATCATTATATAATGTTGATAGTTCTTCCATTACTCTCCAGGAGTCACTAGATTCACGTACTACATCACTACATGTCTTCCAACTCAGCGGATCTACTACAACATTCCCCTTACCAGGTGTATATGATATTTCGAAGTCGTATTCCTATAAGAACTCAATCCATCGACACTATAGTAAGTTATAGTCATGCTAGGAGAAAACATACATCAGGCTCTTATGAATGGTGAAAACCTCAAAGCACTCACCAATTTGGTAATGTCCCCACAAATTCAGAGCAATCACCATGACTGCCAACTCCAGATCTTGGGTGGCATAGTAACATTCTTGAGGACATAACTGACGAGACCCAAAAGAAACAACCAATTGTTGCTGCATCAGAACAAAACCCAACCCTAGATGTGTAGCATCATAGAAAACATCAAACTAAACTCCCTCAGCTGAAAGGCAAAAAATTAGGGCACTTACTAACTTCTCTTTTGGATGCTCTAAAGCATCCAGACATTGATCAGTGCATATTAATGCTTGATCCTTCTTAGTAAAAGATGTTAGAGGAGTTGAAACTCATGAGAAATTGGCTACACACATCTTGTAGTCACGTACGAAAAAAAGGAATCTTCACACCTCTAACACTGTCTTGGGGGATGCTGAAGACACAACTACTTCTATCTTCGAGGGATCCACAACTACTCCCTGTTGGGAGACCACGTGCCCCATGAAATGGACTTCTTGAGCCCTTTATTCACACTTCAACATATTCCCAAATAGTTAGTGTTGATGAAGAACTCCCAAAATGGCGTGTAGATTCTCTACATGCTCTTCTTCAGACGTGGAGTACAAAAGTATGTCATCGAAGAAAACTACAATGAACTTATCTAGGAACTCATGGAACACAGTGTTAATTAATCCCATGAACATAGAGGGAGAATTTTTCATGCCGAATGACATTAAAATAAACTCATAATTTCCATCACGTTAATGAAAGTAATTCTTTGGGATATCCTCATCCTTCACATGCATATGATGATATCTTGAATGAAAGAGAAATTATGAGAACTAACTTTAATCCTTCAGATGATTGAATAAATCATCAATCCATGGAAGAGAATAGAAATTATTTATTGTCACTTTATTCAAGCGACGATAATCAACACACAACCACAATATTTTGTCAGCCTCTTTCACGGAGAAAACTGGTGCACCCCATAGTGACACACTTGGCCTAAAAACAACACTGTAACAGACCATGAAGCTGTATACATAGATCTTGAACCTCATAATGGTCCATCCTATATGAAGACATAGAGATACGAGATTCTCCTGGTTGTAGCTCAATCCCAAAATCGATCTCTCGTCGAGGGGGTAATGCTAAAACCTATACTGAAAAGACATGAGGGTACTCTTATAAGACCCTAGTAAACACCAACTGATGAACCTTTGAATAACTCAACATCATCTCTACCATCATGGATGATTATGAAGGAACACACCTATGACCTATCTGAGGATCTATCTCACCAACAAACACAACCAGATCTCCAACCGCAACAAAGCAAATGACCTTCTTACTGATGCAATCCATGATAGCCTGAAATGAATAAAAATAATACATACCGAGGATAACATCATATTGTTGTATTTTTAAACATAATAAATCTCCCACAGAGTGGTGATGCCCCAACATTAGCTCACAATCTCTACATACTTCAAACAAGTTACTTTGACATCTTACTAGCGTAGTCAATGCTAAGGGAGCTAGAAGCCTCTCGACCTCAAGTTCCAAAGCATGGAGATGGGTAGGTGATATGAAGGAGTGTGTCACTCCTAAATTAAAAAAGGAAAAACCAAGGTAGAAAACAAGAAATGTGTTCCTTGAATGATTTCTGGATCACCTGGCGATATAAATGATAAAGCATGAAGGTTACCACGACCTCCTCCACAACCTCTCTAACCCTAACGACAACCAGCACCATGGATGCGCTCTGCTCTCGGAGGACATTGAGCATCACATGGATTTCTTATTCCTTCCCCATCTACCCAATGTTGATATAAAGCTGGTGCAACCTACTACTGCTGCCTCTATTAGAACTGCCTCAACAGAGGAACCGGGAGCGGATCACCTGGTGCACGATGACTGCTCTGAAAGATCGAGCACTCTCACTACTGATGACCTCAAATACAACAAGAAAAACAAGTGAATGATCCCTTAGTATAGGTATGAGAGCAAATTCCCCCATGAAAACAAGATTTTAAGGGCTGGGACCTACCCCCAGCCGAACGAAATCTCTTCCACCCAGAAAACCTATAACCCCATACCACCGCTCAGCTTTGTGAGGAATCACGATGACTCCCCTCTCGTAGTGATCTATTTCTGGCCAATGTCCTCTTGATGACCTCTGCCCTTACCAGCACCTCAAGATAAGTTTTCAGAATAAATGGGGTGACTGGGAACTGAATCACTGGATGCAAAGCCTCCTCGAAATGCCTCACCCTGGAATCCTCATATGGCTATAGGTCTGAAGCATATCATAAAAGGGTTTGAAAACATATTCCAAACTATCACCCACTAGAGCTCCCTTATTTAAGGGTATGAACCACCTAGGGACTGGAATCCTTTACTGTCAATGAATGAAACTCGACTCTAAACTCATCTCAGAACTCCACCCAGGATATAGTTGACTCCTAAAGATTCCTGAGGAATAATAACCACCATTTCCTCGCCACTCCCCACAACATCATCACAAACAAGGTCAACCAATGCTCCTTCCGATAATGGATCGATCTGAATCCAATCTCGACCTCCTCCAACAAGACTTTTGAGAGTGCATCTGAATGAGATCCCTCGTACTTCTGTAGATTCTGGTGATGAACCATACTGAGTTTCCTCCTATATGTATTGTCATCATCATCATCTACCCTATGACGATCTACTGACACAACATGCTGGACATATTCTATGAAATCATGATGAGGAGGTTGACCTAGATTCATACCTTAAAAATAACCAATAGTAAGAGTTCCTAAAACTCGAATATGGAATAGTATGTGTTAATTAATTAGTTTTTTATTTTATTCATTTTAGGTTAAACTATCCCAATGTCTACCCATTCAAACATAGGTTTCAAGAAGAATAATGCATGATCCTTTCCTAGGTCTCAACCCTGCAACATGTATCACCTCATTTAATAGACATTGTAAACTTAAATGTCCATACATTAGATAATATGGGCCCCTAAACTCTTAGGTCTTAGTCGGTCTCCAATGATTACATCACATTCTGAACATGACTGAAACTTCTCCCTACAAACCCATAAAACCTCACTTATGCCTAACACTATACTCCATCCTATCACTCAACCAGTCCTTTGATACCACTCTGTCATGACACCCTCCCCACAAAGTGTACCCCTCCTAGGCTGGAAATGTTTTAAGGGTGATAATGACCCCCGAGTCCCACCTTCATTAGGCCCCGGGATGGGGACTAGGCCCGTGGGTATAGTAATCACACAAATGGGAGGCATTACCCTCTAAGAGAACACATGTAAAAGATAGAGATAAGATAGACACCAACCAACTCCATGTAAGACTGAAATATAATAGAAAACCCATGTGCACATATGTAATATCATGAAATGCTACTATAACTAAATGGGGAAAACTAAAACAACCCAAAGAACATAAAAACAGTTGCAACCACAAGCTCGAGTAGCTCCTACAACCCCAAGCTAGTAGAAACCATATTGATCTACAACCTTCTTCAAGTGACTTGAAATCAATTTATATATACATAGGGTGAGTACAATAGTATACTCAGTAGGATCCTCCATGAAGCCTCTCGGGTGAAAGTAAAGAAAGCATGCTAAAGCACATTTAACAACAAGTGAAACTAACTCATAACCTAAAAAGGTATACTAAGTTCCCAACCGTACTATGGCTAAACTAACCAAGTAATGCATACAAGAGTATATAATATAAAAAATAATATCATGGGTACCCTGCTACTACTTCCCCAATTGTTTTCCGCTTTTTCCCAACGTCGCACTTTCTAAGAATATCTCTCAAAAATCCTTGCTCATAGACACATGGGTGAAGCACCATAACATGCACCTCGTGCAACAAAACCACAACATAAACAAAAGAATGTAACTAGGTAGTTTCTGGGATCCACCACTCATATAATGTGTATCATAACTTGGGTATAATACCTCAAGCCATTACACCCAATACACAGAGTAAGGATCCTCAAGCCATCACAGTCTATACATGTTACACCTATAGTAGTCAATATGATACTATATCCAGAATATATGTGTGTGAATAACCACAAGCCATTAAATCCCTCAACACACATATATGGGGAAACTAACAACTATTCCTACCAGCACAAGTAACTATCCAGAGAATAGGGTGGGGACAAAGGGGGTAGTCCACCAACCATCCTCCCACCAGAATGTTGGGGAAAACACCCCACTAGGCTTAGAATCCATGGGATGTCAGTTTCCCTAACTGATGGGGTGGTGTAGCAAATATAAACACAAAAATTACAGAATATAATATATCTCACAACCACACTATGGGAAGAACATTGTCTTAGACTCAACTGCAGCTAACAACTCTCGGACTCCCGACTGCCACATCTAAGTCTAGGTATCCTATTAGCAAACAACCATTTAAAGTGCTTTATTTCCATACTTCATTCAATTTTTATCAATTACACTTTATTTTAATTAAATTTTTAAACCTTAATTAACCATTAGAAATTATACATTATATTTCATTAGTATCACACCCAAAGTCCCATGTCCCATTAAAATTTTAACCACAACATTTCATTTAAGAAACATCCAACCCCATGGGTTAATATCATTTATTCAATTATTCATTTACTGATGGACTTTACAATATCCACATGCATTCTAGAAACAAATTATATGCTAATAAACACAATAGGGCTCAAAACATTGAGTAGATAACAACCCTTCGAGTCTTTGCAGCCTATAGGAAGATCGAAGACCTATCCTCTCTTGAGAATCTAGGCACATAAAGCAAATGGTATACCCCACACATCTTCACCCCATTCAGAATATGGTCATTCCAAACCAGATGCCTCTATTAGTATGTAATGTAAAGTAGACAACCAATCAAAGAAACAATAAGAATCCAAACATTCACATACAACTTGTTCTATCATCCCTTGTTCCCGCTTCGACACACACATGCATATACTGATGCATCTTGCCACTCTAGGCATCATCTTCTACCACAAAAAATCAGCCACCTTGCCCCCACATATCACATCAGCCGTACAGGCTCACATCACAACACAAGCAGCAAGATAAACAAACATCTTATTTAATGGGCTATTGAACCTTAATCAAGAAAAAGGGTAACTCAGAATCCTATATTGAATTATCTTTTATCAAACAACCAGTTCTTCAATCCATCATTGATTATCCTATTTATTATTTGTAGGTTCCAAACATGGGAAAACTAATCAGAAAGATATCACAAATAAGTAAACATGTTGGCTTCACCAATTTGATTGACATTAAATTACAACAAGAGGAACCAGATTCATTTACATGCCTCTTTATCTTTAGCCACACAATTATCAATTAATTTCAACTTTATGTTATTTAAAAATTTCCATCAAGAATGAAATATCTATGAAATCGAGCATTAATATCTTGGTATCTAAAAAAGCAAGAGGTAATAACATACACTCAATCTCAATTTATTTATCCATTTCAAATATTTATTTTCCCAATTTCATTTGGATCCAATGGGATAGAACATGATAACTCAAAATCTGTACATAACAGGAATGAGAAGCAATGAATCATCTACCACTAACAGTTCTTGACATTATTTATACAAGAATGATCCACACAACAGGTTACGATCTCCTCCCACGTGACAACTATATCCACATAAGGATGACTAGAAACCACCACATCGACCAACAACGATGATAAACCCATTTGGAACATGGGGGTAAACCTCCATTAAAATGGCATGAAGAATGAAGGACATGACCCAAAAATAGCGATGATAGATAATAAGTTATACATAAGACTGATCAATATTTCATGGTTTCATCAAAACAAAGCGGAACAAAGCCTAGAAAGAATGTTTGATTGTACAAATCCAATGGGATGGAATTGGATGTTCGAGCATCTCACACCTGATAACAATGAGGAAAAACTACGGAGAAAGATACCTCATCCCTTAGAATATTTAATGGAGTCGTGGTTTAAGATACACTGGGATTTCCATTCAAAGTGGATCTCATTAAAAGATGTGATTTTACCAAGTAAAAACATCTTGATCCTTAGGAGAAATTAATATAGGAGTTAATGTTTTTGATTCATCCGTAGAGTCCTTAAAACAAGGCTTTAAATTCATTTTACGTCAAAAAAAACATTAAAGGGGAGAACTATAGGATGCTGGAAACACTCTTCAAGAACTCCAGATTTGGAAAGGAAAAAAACACTATACATGAACCTCAATGTTCAGGAATCACTGGTCATGAACCTTACCATTGGAAACTCACCATTTTGGAAACACTGTTCATGAACTCAATATATAGTAAAGGAAAAAGGTCACCATTAGAACCTCATTGTTTTGGAAACACAGTTCATGAACTCAAAATTTGGAAAAGGAAAAAGGTCACCATTAAAACCTCACTATTCGGGAATCATTGTTCATGAACTCAAAATTTTGAAACAAAAACATCACCATTAAAACCTCACTATTCTAGAAACACTGATCATGAAATCACAATTTGGAAAAAGAAAAAGGTCACCCTGGCAGTGTTCATATAATGTTACCGATGACACTATTCACAGAAGGTAATAGTTGGACTGTTCATAATGGTCTACTACTGGAACTGTTCAACAATGGAAATGTTCCCAAAAATGGAAATTTGGAAAAGTGTTGGGGATAATTCATTATGACCTCCCAAAACAATTCATACACCTGATATTTCAGAGGAATGGACTAGAGAGGTCCATGCCATTACAATACTAATCAATCATTGATAAAATAATCAAGTATATAATTGATTGTTTGACTAACTAAATCATTAATTTAGTATTAATAATGAATTTAATATCTATATCATTAAATAATGGTAATTATTTTTTCATGAACTATTCTAGAAAATTATCAATCCCCATAACTCGGAATAAATAAATTCAAATATATTCTATTCAATATCAATAATTAGTGACTTAAATCAAGGGTTTAAAAAAAATATTGGATATTTTTTCAGAAAACATAGAGTTTACATATATGATATATAAAAATTAATAATAGAATTATTAATAAATATTTTTAATAATCACAAAAAAATTATATTGAAAATTCTAACACACTAATAAATTAAAATGTTTTATTTTAATAATAAAAATAATTTTTTAATATATGTCATTATACTTAACACCATGTTAAGATTATACTATATAAAACACATGATTATCATGTACACAAGACCGAGTCTTAATGCCTTTTAATAAATAACCTATTTTAAAATTAAATTCTAAAAATTTATTAAATATTTTTCAAAATAAAAATTATTCTTTAATTTGGAATATAAAAAAATAATTGAGTGTAAATTTTTCATAATTTTCTAAGAAGATCAATTTTACGAGTAATAGTGAAATAACAACATTTTAATTTATGTAGGTATTTTTGTTTATATAATTCATAGAGTTAATTATATTTAAAATTGGGTTTTATAGTCACAATAGTACAATTATACATATATAAATATAATTTAGGTCATTTTAATCATTTTAATATTACAAATTTGTATTAAAACTTATTGAACATTTTAATTATTATAAATAATAAAACTCATGTGCAAGATAGGTTTTAATATTAATATTCCCACTTGTGTATTTTTATATTTTAATAAAAAAAATACACATATGTAATCATTATAATTTTTTTTTCTAATAATATCAACATAACATTTGACCGAAAAGATTTTTGAAAGTGAATATAATTAACTACACCAATTAATGTTAAATTATACTTTATATGGTACTTAAACTGAATCTTTAGAAGAAAAATGTCTTGGAAACATGTCCAAAAAAACATTGGATAACAATTATTCGACCACATCCCAAAATTTATCTATTTCTATTGTTTATTGGGATATTATTTCCTGGAATTTCCCTATATAAAAGATTACCTATAGAAAAAGGGAAAAAGGGAACATTCCTTACCATTAACATTTATAAAAAATTCAGATGTGTAAATAACATCATATTTTAGATTATACATAACCTATTGAAATATTAATGGTTTTTATTTATAATAATAATTAATAATTTATTTATAGGTGGATTAATAAATCAAAATATGTCTGAAACACTAACATAGTGATTATTTAGTAAATAATTAACTAATATAAATTACACTAGAAATATTAAATGTGAATTGAATTGATTTAATTATTTTAATTAGTAATTATTTATGATGAATATATCTTGTTACAAAACTGTAAATAGAATAAATTTTAATCCCAATTTTTTTTGATATCTTAATATAAAAATTAAATAAATAATGTCATAAATGACATTATTGTTAATTTACAATAAATTATATTTTATTAAATTATATAATATTTATAAAAATATTATATTATTCTATGTTATTTATTAATTTTAATTAATATTATATATGGTCAATAATGAACCAATTTATATTGTATAATTAATATATTACCCAAAATATATTATAAACATTTTTTACATAGTTCATGTTTAAGTAGTGTTTTAGCACATCACAATGCTTGTTTTAATGTTATTTTACGAAACAAATGGTATATTTATTTTGAAATTACATATATTAATAATATTTTAGTGGATATAAAATTTCTAATTAATCTAACTTTATTTTATTTTTAATGGTTATATTACATAGGTTGGAAAACATGATGCTTTAATATAATCCAAAATTATAAAATTACATAATCGTAAAACCTAAAGAACAAAATTAGTTAAATGAACATATTTTTGTGTGGTAGAGTATTTCAAAAACCAATATTAACCTATAATCCAATATTTTTACATTATGGATTTATTTTATGTAAGGTATACATAACATTAATGAATACATTTTGGTATTTACAGTAGTTCCACTTTTACACCCACAAAATTCCTCATATCTTTTGAATTCATCAAAATTATAAAGCCACATTAGATGGATCACGCTTGGCCCAAATAGCCCTCGGACATCCCACCCCTTTTCCTAGAATCCTTGTAATGTTCTATACCTATCCGTTCCATTTTTTTTGTGAGAATATAGTGTTTGAGGTTTCTTGGGATGTCCTGGTGGATCATTTCAATAATTTTCAATATTTCCATGTTTTAGGGGTTTTCAGACCTTCACCCATGGGTAGTTACCCATGGGTGGTCCCTCACTGGAAGTGAATTGCTAGGGGTGAATCAGTAGTGGTCTCTCGATGGTGGTGATAGTGACTCACTAGCATTTGATCGCTATCAGTGACTTGTTAGTGGTGGTTCACTACTGGTTGATTTCTGGATGTGCCTCAATGGTGATCATTTATCCATCGATACCTCATCCAATGGTGACCTTCCTCATATAGACTCACTGACAGTTGTAGAAATTTCATTTTGTGGTCACATTATATGAGTTGCCTCATATAATAGTGTCTCATGAGTAGTGCCTCATCAATAAGTGCTTCATCTAATGGTGGAATAAGAGAAGTTCCTCATCGAGTTGTCAGTCATATAATTTTAGCTTGTGTACTGTTTATCCATCTCCTTATTGTTTTTCCCTTTGGAAAAATTCTTTGACAAAAAAGAAAATTATAAGTTTATTATAAATACTTTAACACTAATTTGATGTCGGAAAATAATATCAAAAATATCCTATGTGTGTGGGGGAATTTAAATGGATAAATCAAGTTATTTTGATCAGATTGGAATTTATTAAAAATAAAAAAAAAATATCTAAACCAGTTACTCAATTTAAATATTTTCCAAATATGAGATAACCTTATCCCCTGTTCTCCATTCATGGTTTCTCTTGATAAGGGACA
The DNA here is from genome assembly GCA_963277665.1 of Viscum album. Lineage (NCBI taxonomy): Eukaryota > Viridiplantae > Streptophyta > Magnoliopsida > Santalales > Viscaceae > Viscum > Viscum album. The sequence continues at coordinate 297,131,019 of OY728165.1, forward strand.
AAAAAATTTCTTCTTCTAATTGGAGTCGTGCATTCTAGGTGTAACCGTTTGAATGTGTTTTACAAGAGGTTTTCCTCGTGCATGAACACCCCAATTTTTGTTAAATAAGGAATTGTATATCATCTCGTCATTCAAGTAGGTTTCCATAAACTCTCTAATTTTAAAATAATCGAGGCTGTGTATATGTATTTATCCATTTCATGTATAATTATATTCAGATTAATAATGATAATTGAAATGATAATAAATCAACAAATTAGTGTCTAGGAAAAGTGATACATGTTTCAATTGTGTTATTATTTTATTTATATTGACATCTTTATGGCCCACCACCCATCGAAAATCATGTTTTTATGTGTTCTTTGTTTAAAATGGGGTTTTTGATGTATTAAATGGTGTTTTTTATCATTGAAAACATTTATATAAAAAAATTACCCACATACAGTCGGCTAATAAATTGATGCAATGGGATCATACTTGTTAGTGATAAACCCTGTGTTTAAAAGTGGAATTAAGGAATGGATATCTTATAAACACAAAAATATGATTTTATATTATTGTTATGGTGATGTAGTTTTGGGAATGGATCTGCAGCATGGTTGGGGGACTTGGTGTTGTTTAATGTTAAGTTGTATGTGGTGGTTCATTGGGGTTTTCTTTTGTTCAGTACAGTGATTTGGGATTGATGATTTGAAGAAGGGTGATAGTGGTTGATATTGGTTCTTCATTTTTGATAACAAGCACAAATCTTCTCCCCATACCTAGATATTAAAATATGATATATTATTAATGGATGTAAGATTTAGAGGTCAGGGGGAGACGAGTCATTAATATGATGTGGGTTAATTTACCATGAATGATACGATTTTTCTTATATGATAGGGATTGATAGAATGAATAACTAAATGTTCAATATAGTTTCAAACAACATGTTTTAGTTTGGTTAACTTAATGAAAATGGTTAAATAATTTGTTTTGCTAGTGATTTACATTTTTTGACTTGTTGTGTGGTGTCGTGCATGTAGTCATAGGAGAGAGGGGGTCATGAAATAGTGGAATTAGAAAAGATTTATGAGGGATTGAATTGAGTTAGGAGTTATGAATAATGATTATTTCAGGGGATGGTATGTAAATAGATCCATTTGACCATGGTGCATGACATAGGTCATAGAGACCGACTTGGAAATGGTGTTTTAGGGACCCCATGATCCAGTCCATGGAATTTGATCTATATAATGGGAAATTAATGTAATGACCCAATGTTTTCAATGGAAATTTACCTTCATAAAAATATGTCATAAAATGACATGAAAATACAACATAATGAACTTTGGTCTTCTATGTTTCATTTAGACATATGTTTTTCACTTTTGTGTTTGGAATTTCGAAAATATGACATACACAGTTCCAATCAGTAAGTTATATGGAGTCCAATAATAAAGACATATTTTTTTGTGAATATTAACCTACCCTTATAAATAGTAACATACCATTATGAATAGTGAAATAGCCTAATTATTATTAACCTTACCTATGATAATATATAAATAATATTCATGTTGAATGTATGATATACCTATATTTTAGAATATGTAAATGAATGTTTTAAAACTGGTTTTTGATAATAGATTTTGATTTTAATTAAATATTATTATAATAATATTTATAAAATTATTTTTAAAAAATGGACATCATTTGTGTATTATACACATCGATAAATGGATGGGGTAAATTTTTGAGAATTTTCTAAAATACTTGAATTTTTTATGAATAGTGAAATACAAAAATTTACAAAATAAGCTAAATAAGATAGTTATAGAGTCATGCATGATGTTCTATAGATGTATGCGGAATTTTTTATTTTTTTCACATGATAAAATTACTATTATTGGATATTTAAGACTAAATATTCATTGTCCTGTAATGAAATAATAAATTAATTATTTTTATATTGAGATATCACATATCCCCTCCACTATAAATACCACCTTTCACACCCACAATTCCTCACACCTATCAAGATTCAGGACATATCAAAACTCCTCCCAATAATCTTCTCTATCCCCTCCCCCAAGCCCATTATCTTCTGGTCTCATAAAAAATCCAAGCCTTGGTCATTTCAGGAAGATCTCAATAGGTAATTTCTCTTCCTCTTTCCTTTAATTTCCATTCAATTTCAAGTTCTTTTATTATTATCTCCCCACCTATCTTCATCCACATGGAACATAAACTCATGTATCATACATATAATGGAAATTTGTGATACTAATGAGATATTATACCATCCAACCCCCCTCATCTCTTCCTTTTATTTTATAAAAGAAAACATTGTTTGTAAGGTGTAAATCTGTCAGCTTCAAGAACAACATATTTTATTTTTACATTTATACATTCAGATCTGGTCAGGAAACCATTTTTAGGGTTGAAACAGAATATTTTATATGTATTATGAATTATTTAATGTTCTATAACTAACTTATATGCAAATTACTAGATGATTAATCAAAACGAGTTTTTTGTAGTCGAAAACCAGCCCAAATTAACCAAAACCATCATCATTAAATTATTATCTAATGATTCATTTACACTATATATAAAAAAATTCATTATAATATCATTTTCAATCCTATAATATCATCTATAACCTGTAATATTAGTTCTGGATGTTTACCCATGTTCAACCCGAACATCAATATATGAATACATGTGAACTCCTCAAGAAAAACCATTAAAACAAACATGTCTGAACAATGTTTTGAAACTCTATAACTCATCCAAAGGCACATAAAATAACTAAATTAAACCATAATGAACCATATTCATTTACACAAGGTTCAATAATTTTTAATTAATTAATCTAATTTGGTTATACTAGAAATTAAAGTCCTGGAAGCGTTCAGATATAAGGTAAGGGGAAATTCTCGAACCCAACTTTCATCCTTCATGTTCTCCCTATTTCACTGCTTTTTTGATATGATTACTACATAAAAATAATTTTTTCATCATTTTATTTTCTTTTATAGGATATAAATGTTTTTCACCTGTGTTTATGTCATTAAAAATGTTTTCCAAAAGAACTCGTCTTTTAAGAACACACCTTTTACTACTCATTCAAGGGTGACAGTTCTTATAACATGTATGCTATTCCCTCTTTCTTTTGAGAACTCAATGTTTATGAATGTGTTCCTATGAGATCAAACCCATTATTTTTCATGGATTATTTATGTTAATTTTTTGATATATGTTCATTGTTTCATGTATGATAAATGTAAATTTTTTGATGTGACGTGTGCACCTGGAATTATATAGCGAAATATGAATGTTTCATTGTGATGGGTGTGCCCTGAATAATACAGTGCTCTAATGCATTGGGTAATGTGATTAATCTCATGAGTAAATGTGAAATTATGTCTAAAAATATTCTGTCTTTTTCCACAAGTATGTGTGGTAGTTAACCACTATGAAATGATGTTTCTTTTTTATGCATTGATACATACCAAGTCTCTTAATAATGATTCATATTATATTCATGATCCTTTGACTATGTTTTTGTTATAATCACCAATTGTGATATTATTATTATATATCCTCTTACTGGGATTTTAGCTCACCCTTTTTATGTATATCCAAATGTGACTACATGTACTATGGAGGGGTCATGTGCCAATAAAAAGCTATAAAAAAGGAGTTAAATAAATGTTTATTCTTGATGATGTAATTGTTATGTATGGTCCTAGTTTTCCCAATACACAAAACCTTTTGATCCTCTATTGGTAAAAATATTATGTTTTTCATCATTCTCTTAGTAATGTATGAAAATGATGGGTTGCTATAGTTGGTATTAGAGGAAAGGGTTATTTAATTTGGGAATTAGGATTAGTGAACCCTAGAGAAATCCTCTAATATGATACTACATAAAAATATGCATACAAAAAAATTTACATATTGATTCATTATGTTATAATTTTTGTATAAATTAATCAAATGAATAATTTATTCATGACTTGTTGACTTAAGTTTTTTTCTATCCTTTTCTATTTTATAAAATGGTGGGAACCAAGGGAAACCAGTCTAACAACTCGTGTGGGGGCTAATGTGACGATTGCCAAAACGACATCGCAAATGATTTGGGAGGTGGAGTTAAAAACATCATAGAGATTCTTACCCATCTATTTATGGTTAATAACAATAACCATAATAATGGATAACGTCCTACTTCACTAAAGATGTAGAAATTTTCTATCGAATGTTTTATAAGGCAACATCCATTGACGTTTAGTGGATCTTCTGATCCACTTGTTATGGAATAGTGGGATAAATCTATGGAAATGATATTTTCTTTTCTCCACTATTCTAAGATAGATAATGTGACTCAAACCATTTATCTTCTAGATGGGGATGCCTAACAATGGTATAATTTGATTAAGAACACCAAGACAAGGGAAGAAATTGAATATATGGAATAAGAAGACTTTATGATAATGCTTATTAATAAGTATTTCCCATGAAATATTCACACGAATATGGATAGATAATTCATAGAACTCATTCAAAAATATTAATAATTTTTCACAACCTATTCAGAGAATTTCATAAGGCTTTAAAGGTATTCTTTGGGTTTTGTTATAAAAAATGATTGAAAAATTGATAGATTATTTAGTGGATTAAAACCACACCTTCTAATGGATCTTTCAATTTGAGACATTGAGAGTTATTATGAAGTTGTTTGGAGTTTTCTGAATGTGGAGATGGAGTTTGGAGAATGGTTCCATGGCTATGGTGATAAGAAACAAAAGACCGTGTTTCATGACAGAGAATTTAATGACAATGGTGGGAAGAAAAATCAATGACCTGCATGCGTAAAATATGGGATGTTGCACCATGGTAACTGCCTCAAAGGGAAGGGGAAGTGATTCATGTTTGTTAAAGAAGGATACCATGATCAATATTGTCGAAAAGACATGAAAATGATGAAGAATGTAGCCGATGAAAGGAGAGAACCACCCATGGTTCAATTCTACATCTATAGGGAGCTAGGGAAATATGAAAGCCATTGCAGTAAACCTCGAGTTATAGATGGTAATCAGCGTCAGGAGCCACCAAAGCAAATGGAAAAAAAGGTTTAGGCTATCACTACTGGAGAAGTAGATAAATATAATGATGTTGTACAAGGTACACTTCTTATTCACTAAATAATGGAAAAAGAATTATTTTATTCTAGTTCTACGCATTCTTTTATATTGTAAAAGATTTCTAGAACCAAAGAATCGAAGCCCCAAATCCTTGAAGTAGAGATATCTATTAAAAAACCATGTGTTGAAGTCATTACAACCTTTTTTTGACTCTTATCCTATTAGTGTATGTTGGGAAATTATTTCAGAGAATCCTGTAATACTTCCCTTGGGGGAATTCAACGCTATATTGGGAATGTATTACCTCTAATTATATAGATCATCTGTCAACTGTTTGGAAAAGGAAATATATTTTCATATTTTGAACAATATCATACTCCTATAAAAATACAAGGAAGATGATGAAAATCCTTTGAAAAATTATTCATCTATGTGGGTGTTGATTCTTCATGAATAAGCATACCTCTCCCAAATGGTTGGGTTAAAGGAAACTTCCAACCTTGTTGAAATGACCATCGTGAGGGAAGAAAGTGATTTATTTCTAGACCAAGTGTTCTTATGCCCTAGTGCATCACCTTAGGGTGTTCCAGTGCACATTGTGAAGAAGAATGATGGAAAAACGTGGTTTTGTATCGATTATCAGTAACCCAACAAGATCACTATAAAGAAAATGTAACCACTTCCATGGATTGACGACCTGTTCGATCAGTTATGAGGAGCTCAATATTCCCCAATGGTGGATCATCATTGTGGATATCATCAGTTAATGGTGAAGAAAGGAGATATTCAGTATATTTCATTCTGTACTAGGTATGGGAACCTTTTGTTTTGGTGATTCCATTCGAAGATCCTATTTCCCCTGAAAAATTCATAGATTTGATGAATATATTCATTGAGCAATACATAAAAACATTTGTGGTAGGGTTTATTGATGATATTCTCATCTACTCCAAGAGCAAGGAGGAACCTAAAAAACCACGAGGACTTTTGTTGGTGACATTGGAAAGGAGATGTTGAATGCCATGTTCAGCTACTGTGACTTTTGGCTGAATCAAGTCACGTTATTGGGACATGTGATCACAAGTGAGTGATGTTTTCTGGACCCTTTAGGAATGGAGATTGAGAAACAACCAAATCCCTATAGTGTCACAAAAACCTGTAGTTTATTGGGATCAACATGGTACTTACAATGTTTTGTGAGAAATTTTTCAAGATTATCAAGACCGCTAACTAAGTTAACAAGGAAAGGGGTAAAGGATGTCTAGATGGAAGAATGTGATGGATTCTTCAAGGAACAAATGAGAAGGCTGATCACTACACTAGTACTCACACTACAAAAAATTAAAGAATGTTTTTTGATATACAATAATGCTTCAAAGAAATTATTGGGTTGCGTACTCCTGCAAAATGATAATGTGATAGCCTAACCCTCACGACAATTAAAGATCTATGAGAAGAGCTACCCGACACATGATCTAGAATTGGAAACGGTGAATTTTTCCTTGAAAATATGGTGGTACTACCATCATGGCATGAAGTATGACATATACAATGAACAAAAGATCCTAATGTACATATTCACACAAAAGGAGCTCAACAAGAATCAAAGGAGTTGGTAAGAGCTAATCAAGAACTATAATTTCTCGATTCACTACCATCCTAGAAAGGGAAAAAATGTAGTTGTTGCTCTAAACAGAAAAGAACCTACTACTCTATCCATGTTATGGATTGAGAAAGACCCTATCTTCTTGGATATGAAAAGGATGAATTTAAAAATCATATGGGCAGGGGATAAATCCTACCTTTCCCAAATTATTGCACAACCATCCATCCAAGAGAAGATTATAGAAGCATAAAAGGTTGATGTGGAAATACAAAAGAGGGTGAATGCCATAATGGAAGGTAAGCTTCAATAGTTCCATATCAATGGTGATGGTGTGATTTGGTTTGGAATGATGCTTTTTTTCCTTTATCATCTGGGATAAAGAAGGAACTATTGGACAATTCACATAGCTCAACATTCTCTATCCATTCTTGGATTACCAAGATTTACCATAATTTCCCAAAACCCTTCTAGTGGGTTAACATGAAAAAGGATATTGTAGAATATATCTTAAGGTGATTGGTATGTCATAAATTTAAAATATAGTGAAAAAATTACAAAGGGATGATGAAACCATTTCATATACACATGTGGAAATGGGAGAATGTTACAATTGACATTGTCACTGGTATCCCGAATACATCTATTGGCAATAATGCGATATGGGATGTGGTTTACCAACTCACCAAGACTACCCATTTTATCACTATTCAGGAAGATATATCTCTTAAAAAAAAGCAATGATTTATGTAAAGGATGTGCTGAGACCGCATGGTGTTCCACAATCAATTTTTTCTGATCTTGATCAAAGGATTACATCTAAATTATAGTGGAGCCTTCATCTTTCTTTGAGTACTGAATTACATTTTAGCATGTCCTTTCACCCCCAAACTAATGGTCAATCTTAAACGACTATTCAGATGCTTAAATATATGCTAATATCCTCATCTCTAGAATTTAATGGTGGATGGTATCAGCATCTCCCATTGGATGAGTTCTCATACAATAATAGCTTCCACTCGAGTATTTAGATGGCTCCTTATGTTCCTCTGTATGGAAAGCGATGTAGAACTCCAACCTGTTGAGATAAAGAGGCATAAACAAAGATACATGGCTGCGATATTGTGCAACAGATGACATAAATGGTTTAAGTTATCTAGAAAAACATCAAAGCTACTTGATGATGAAAAAGAGCTCTGCTGGAAACAATCGAAGGGACATGGAGTTTGACGTTGGGGATAATTTATTCCTTCTAATATCACCATGGAGGAGTGTCATGTGATTTGGAATTAAAGGGAAGTTAATCCCAAGGTACATTGTACCTTTTGAGATCCTTGACCAAACATGAGCTTTGGAATATTATCTTGATCTTCCACCAAATATGGCTCATGTTCATGCTGTGTTTCACATATCACTCCTCTGGAAGTACATTCCTGATCCCTCACATGTACTGAACTAATAGGTAGTAGAGATGGAAGATGATATCACCTATGAGGAGCAGTCAGTAGATATTCTGGACTGGAGAGATAATTTTCTACACAAAAAGACATCCCACAATGCCAATGTGTTGTGGAGGAACCATATTTTTGAAGATGCTAATTAGGAACTAGAATAGGTGATGAAGGAGTAGTACCCTCAACTGTTTTTAAAATGTGAAATTTCGAGGATGAAAATGTATAAGGAGGGAAGAAAGTAAAAAACCAATGTTTTTATATTGAAATATAATTTCTTTTATATATGTCATAAAATTAGATGAAAAAAAACAGAATGAACATCTTATTTATAAGAGTTCTTTAGACGTATGTTTGTAACTTCTGTGTTTGGAATTTTGAAAAACTGACATACACATTTGCAATCAGTAAGATATTTGGATTCCAATAATAAAAACATAATTTCTATTGAATAGTAACCCACCCTTATGAATAGTAACATACATTTATAAAAAGTGATATACCATAATGAATAATATCCATACCTATTACAATATATAAATAATATTTATGTTGAACGTATGATATTCCTATATTTTAGAATTAGTAAATGATTTTCTTAAAATAGTTTTTTGGAAATAAATTATTATTTTACTTAAATATTAAATAAATAGTATTTATAAAATTATTTTTGAAAAATTGACATCATTTTGGGATTTTACATGTCAAAAAATGGATGGGGTGAATTATTGGGATTTTTCTAAAATAGTTGAATTTTTTTTGAATAGTGAAATACCAAAATTTACAAAATAAGATAAATAAGCTAATTATAGTCATTCATAATGTTCTGATCTTGTAAGCCCAAATGGTTTGGGTTCACATGATAATATTACTATTCTTGGTCATGGAAGACTCACTATTCCTTGTCTTTGGGGAAATAATAAATTAATGGATTTTATATTGAGAAATACCCTCTCCCCTCCACTATAAATATCACCTTTCACACCCTCATATTTTCATGCATCCCAAGATTTAATCACTGTCTAAACACTACCCAATAATCTTCCCTATCCCCTACCAATTTCCATGAACATCTGGTCTCATTGAAAGGCCAAGACTAGGTGCCTTAAGAAGGATCTCAAGAGGAGTATTCAAGATGTAATTTCTCTTCCTCTTTCATTTAATTTCATTTCAATTTCAATTTCATGTTCTTTTCTTATTATCTCCCAAAAAATATTCATCCACATGGTAACGTAACACTAGCATCTTTCATATAATAAAATTTTATGATACTAATGGAATATTATACCATACAACCCCCTTATTCTCTTCCTTTTATTTTACAAAAGAAAACAATGTTTGTAAGGTGTTACTGTATCACCTTCAAGAACTACATGTATTTTTTTTCATTTCTACTTTCAGATATGGTCATGAAACCATTTTATGGTCGAACTGAAATATGTTATATCTATTATATTTTATTTAATGTTCTGGAAAATATTATGCACATATTACTAAATGATTAATCAAGAGAAGTTAGTTGTGTTCAAAAAACAGCCCAGATTAACCCAAACGATCACCATTAAATTCCAATATAATGACTCATACACATGGTATATAAAATAATTAATTATAAGTTGATTTAAAATCATGGAATATATTTAATAAAATTTCATATTAGTTCTAGTTGTTTACCAATGTTCTACCCGAACATCAATTTTTGATTACAAGGGAACCGCTCAAGAAAAACCATAAAAACAAACCTTTTCAAACAATGTTTTTAAACTCTATAACTCATCCAATGGATGATAAAATAACTTAATGAAACCATAATGAACCATATTCAGTTACACAGAGTTATTTAATTTTTAATTAATGAATCTAATGTGGTTATATATGAAATTAATTTGAAGGAAGCATTCAGATATAAGGTTAGGGTAAATTCTCGAACCCAACATTCATCCTTTGGGTTCTCCCTATTTCACTCATTTTTTGATAGAACTACTCTTTAAAAATAATTTTTTCATCATTTTATTTCCTTCTCTAGGATACATGTTTGTCACTGGTGTTTATGTCAAATAATTTTTTTTCCAAAATAACACTTCTTTTAAGAACACACCATTTACTTATCATTCGGGGTTGGCAGTGATTGTTAAATGTATGTTATTCCCACTTTCTTTTGAGAACCCAATGTTTATGAATGTTTCTTTCTGATATGAAACCCATTCCTTTTCAGGGGTTATTTATGATCATTTTTTAACATATGTTTATTGTGTATTTCATGATAAATGATAATGTTATGATGTGACGGGGGAGCGAGAAATTATACATCACAATATGAATTTTTCAATGTGACGGGTGCACACAGAATTATAAATCATTCCAATGAATTGGTTAAAGTGATAAATATCATGAGTTAATGTGAAAATTATGTTTGAAAAACATGATATATTTTTTCACAAGTATGTGTGGTAGTTAACCACTAAGTCATTCTGTCTCATTTTTATGCATTGCCACATTTCAAGTCTCTTAATAACGCTTCCTATCATGTTCATGATCCATTTCATAGGTTATTCTTATGCTCACTCATTATGATATTGTTCTTATATATAATCATAATGTTTTATTATATCACCCCATTTTAAGTATACCCTCATGTTACTACATGTACAAAGGAGGGGTCAAGTGCCAATAAGAAGCGTCAAAAGAAGGAATTAAATAAACTTTTATTCATGATGTTGTAATTGTTATATATGGTCCTTGCATTCCCAAGACACTAATCCATTGGATACATTATGTGTAAAACTATTATTTTTATTATATTTAAAATTACGTAATAATAATGTAATAAAAGGTTGGGTCGTTGTAATTAATATGGAGCTTCATTCAGGGTAGAGACCTATGAAATGTAGTTGCATCATAATGACTTCTATTCTAATTTTAATTTGTTTTTTTTATGTTAAAATGAATAAGTGAGATAAATTTAAATTGAACCCTAATAAAATTAAATAGTATTGGGCTAAATAAATCATTTTTTTTAATTTTTCAATAGATTATGGTTTTCGTCTGCATGTGGATCAAGTAGTGGAGGCTCAATAGTCTAGATTGGTTGATCATCATAAGGTTGATCCAGCTAAAAAAGTTGATCAGTGGCATAGGATGTTACATTCTTTCAAGAGGTAGGGTATGGTAATGTACAAAGATCATGATTTAGATGAGGAGACAAAGGCAAGGTTGGTATATCATGATATCACCTTCAGTTTGATCTGGGACTCGGTAGGGAATAAGATCCCATTAGTAGTGATTTAGATGTGGAGAGATGTGTGTATGTGGTGGATGACGTATATGGGTGAGCTGAATGAGAAAAATTCCTAATGGGTTGAATTCTAGAAGGATATTTGAGCAGAGTTACTCTCGTCGACCATGATAGTAGAGAAGATGAAAGATCTAATCTCCCTCAGTTTGGAAGAATGTCAATGTGGGAGCATCGGATCTTGTTCAGGGATTATATTTATTTTTCCTTAGATCCATTATTATATGAGTAGTGTATTGTGATATGACATGAACATGTACATATTAATTTTATTCAGAATGTTTTCACACCATTTAAATTCCCATAATACCTGGAGGTTATGAAGAAGGTGGAGGTGATCAATAATATTTACTCATGGGGAGGAATATCATAAGAGGGTATCCAACAGAGTTTTTCTTTCATGGAATTTTCAGTGGAAGGTCACATGTCGAAGGACATTAGAGGATTCAATATATAGGGTTTCCACCTGAACAATTTCATTTCTGGCTTCCTAGTGTTGGCATTTTTTGATTTTCCATGGAGATTCATGCCAGTTTTTTTGGTCATGGGTGGTGGGGTTCATATCCATCACAATAGGAATTTCTCAGTGCTTCCCCAAGCTCTATTTGACAGAGGTTGATATGTTTTGTTCCAACCACAAGATCATTTACCAGAATGGAAGTTTTAATAGAAGGTGAAGAAATTTTTTTCTCCATTGATGGTACAGAGAAGGTATAGGGTGACCTCAGTACGTTCATCATTATCAAAGTTCGTGGCCCAATTCCAGCCATGGAGGTGGTCATTTGGTGAATGGAATAGGTACTATGTGTGGTTAGTTACACACAACATAGTTAGTCGTTCTTTCAAGGATAGAGGTCATTATATGTATGTTCATCTAGATTAATACCCTTTCTTGTTCATTGTTTAACTAAAGAGCTTTGTACTCTATTTTTTCACCCAGTCTATACCATTCTCTAGGACAAGATTTAGAGTGGATACCCATGCCCCTAGTGTTGAGTAATCTAGTTGGAAGTCAAACCATTTTGTTTGACGTGTTCAGGTGTTTTAGACTAATTATGGGACCACACTCGTCCAATGAGCATCTCTTATTACTAGATATGTGTACATTATATATAATTATCATCATAGACAGTTTATATTCTTTTTATCTTGTTCTATTTGAGGAGGGTTGTGTTATTTGATGTGGGTGGACAATATGCTCTTTTCATTGGAATGGGCGGTTTTCAAGTGGTTAGTCATAATGTAGATCCTCTCATTTAATGTTTGGATAATCTTTTATTAGAGTCAGTTGATGATAAGTTGAAAATAGTTTCCATGATTTTTGGGGTTTTCCTATATATTTTCCCTAAGGTGTTTTTTTTGATACACCTAAACGCAATGTTGAGTGAATGAAATAATTAAAAACTATTTATTCTCTGATTTTTATGTCTTTCTATCAGATGAAACCCACTGTAATTTGGGATTTGAGGATTTATATAGATGATCTAAAGAAGAATGAATTTATATGGCTTAGTGGGTTGGTGTGGGGTGCTCCAGTGTTGTTCTCTAAGAAGAAGGATGGTACGTTGAGGACGTGCATACAGTACTAGAGGTTACATTTGGTGAAGGCTAATAACCATTACCATATACTAAATATAGATGATTTTTTGACCAGAAAAAATGAAAGAGATGTTCTTCTATGATTGATCGGTGGTCTGGATTTCACATATTCAGTGTGGATTAGAGGCATATCTTGAATACTACCTTCAGATGCATGTATGGGAACTACGAGTTTGTATTCATGCCTTTAAATGTTATATCCTCACAATATGTGTTCACTGAACTTATAACCCCCCATTATTTATGACATTCTAGACCGGTTAATTTTTGTATTAATCGATAACATCATGGTCTACACGAATTAGAGGAGAAGCACGACAATCATCTAAGAACTGTCTTTCAGGTTCATCGATGCAACTGACTCAATAAAGGGTTGTCCTAGTGTATGTTCAAGACACGATAGGTTTGTTTATTTTTGAATCCATTTTATTATAGGGGATTAATTATAGACTTGTGTAATGATAGAAAAGTTGTATCTTGGGTATTTCCCAATAACATTGTATATGTTCACAATATCATTAAACATTCAAGCTATTATCAGAGGTTAATAACCAATTTCACTATAGTTGATGCTCCATTGATGGCCATGAAACAGAAGGATCTAAATTTTATGTGGCCTAAAAAGTTACTGGTACCATTTAGTTACATTAATAGGATGTTGGACCATGCTCCATCATTCTATTTTCTAATGTAAGGGTAAATGTTTGAGGAGTTGTATGATGCTTTATGTCTGGGTGTGGGATGTGTGCTGATGCTCCAATGGGTTGTGATATCTTATGGGTCTATGAACTTATATCTCCATTAAAAAAACTATGCCACCCTGATGTAGAGTTATAAACGGTTGATTTTGATTGGAAAGTTTTGTTGCATTACCTCATTGGGGAGTTCATTGTGGTCTTAATATATCACAAGATCATGTGGTATATCTTTTCGATGTGTGACCTGAATGTTTAAAATAGGCGGTCGATGGAGTTTCTTTAGGATGATGATGTTGAGATCTTTTAAAAATTCATAATGGTAATTTTGTGGATTATTATTTTATAATAATGTCAAAAATATATTTTTTAGGAATCTTCATATGCTTGGAGTGGGATAGAGGAGTTGGAGACCTTGCACATAGATCCTAGAGGGGAGGGTAGTAGATGGTTCTAGTTTCATAAGATTGTGAAATAATTTCAAAAGAAGAAGTTGAAAGGGACTTAGTGGGGAGACTAATATATATTTGTGGTGCATGATAATGTTGGCTATGTTTATTCTCCAAATGGATTGTTGGAGGATAATAAGAACCAGATATTGTTTGATGGGAATTTTTATTTCGGTGGTGATGTGTAGTGGAGTCATTCGTGATTTTCACATCTCAACTGGGGTGGAAAATATAAGAGTTTCCATGATTTTACTTAACTTTAGAATATAGTTTTGGTGACCCATGTTGAAATAGATTGTGGAATATTTTTTGGAAAAGTGTTTTGTTTTTTGAAAGGTAATGGTCAAGCATCATGTTTCTGGTTTTTTTTCATCCCGTGGATGTTGCCAAGTGAAAATTGGAAGATAACTAAATGGATTACTTTATACGGTTACCCAATTCCCATTGAGGATGAGATGTTATATGGGTGATAGTGGACCAATTGATGAAATTGGCCCACTTCTTGGTGACCAAGGAGTTAATAACATTTGACGCATTGTCCAAGAGGTATGTGTATAAAGCGGTGTGGATGAATGAAAATCATATGTCCATTGTCTCATATTAGGATGCACAATTTACCTCTTAATTTTGTAGTGGATTTCATCATTAAATTTTCACCCAGTTATCTCTCATCACTACATTCCACCCTCATACATATGGTAAGATAAATGAGAGAATTCATATGTTAGAGGATATGGTGTGGGCATGGATCTTGGGAATTTGTTGATATAGGTAATGAAAACTAAATTTTTAGTTTTTTCTAATAATAATAACAATAAATCTACACTTAACATGGATTTGTTTGAATATTTTTACCTAATAAATCATCATTCAATTTTTTGGTTAGCAGTTTGGGGAGACTCATGTTCTTGGTCTCAATGTGGTGCATAAAATAACAATGAAGGTCCAGCTTGTTTGTGGATGGAGGAACGTTGTGCAGTATCAGATGATGCCTTGTACTAGTTGTAGGAGGATTACCATTGAGTTCAAGGGGTGGATACCACATTTTCTTAATTTTTTCTCCATGATGTGTGAATCATAGGTTTTGAATAGGGTGTACGATTTATACTAGGTTCATTGGACCCCTTCGGGTGTTGGGGAGTGTTGGTGAGGTGGAATACCATTTGGAATTGACACAAAAATAGGAGAGGATCCAGGAATTAATCCACATATATTATATTCATCAGTTTCTTAACGATGACCCTCATGTCTATTTCTAAGGATAGATGGTTATCGAGGAGGAAGTGACATTTTTGGATAGGATAGTCGAGATCCAGGATCTTCATGATATGGTGATGCATGGATAGACCATTCACTTGTCATTTTGGAATGGAGAAGAATAATTGGTAGAAATCCACAATTTTGTGTTACTAATACCCATAGTTTCATTATTTATTCCTTTCCCTAATTTTTATGATGTAATGTTTGAACTGTGGTGTGATGTGCGATGATGTCTTGGCATGTGATAAGGGGAGGACCTGATTCCTAGTTGAGACACATTAATTGTGATGCAATTAAACTGTGTGTCTTAGTTAGTGCCCCCCACATAGGATAATATCTTGACATGGGTGATGTAATTCCCTAAATTTTTTTGTTTACGATAGCATTATTGTTAGGATTCAATGGTGTGATTTGTAGTTATTGGGGTTGACGTGATAATGTCATGGTTGCATATATTAGAAGAGGGATTAATTGATGTTGAGGTATCATTTTTAGATTATGAATAAAAAAAGGTGGATTAAAATTGATCATTTTTGTGTTTGGTTTATAAGTGGTGCCTTGATCATAGTCGGATACATGAGAGGTATCTCGACGGATGGTTTTTTGGACACTTCATCTATTTTCCTTACATGTTGTTAGGAGTTCTCGAGGGTGAAAATGTTTTAAATTTTTTTGATGTAATTTCACATACTGTCTTGTCCATTATTATGTGATAATATAGTGTTTAAGGTATATTTGGAGGTCATGGAGGATCATTTAGACACTTTTCATAAATTCCCAGTTTTCCACCGGTCTGTCACTAGCAATGACTTTCTGGTGGTCACTTTCTAGAAATGCCTCAGTGGGGTGACATTATAGTGGTGACTAACTTGTGATAAATTTCTAGTGGTCAATCTATGGAGGAGACTCAATGGTTTCAAATAACTATAGGTTTCTTGATGGTAGTGAATAACTAGTGGTTCCTTGTTCTCTGTTTCTCGTTGGTAGTGACTTGCAAGCTGTCACTCGACCGACGATGCTTCATCTTGTGGTGTCCCTCTATTCAATGACTCACTAATGGGGGAATTATTTTCATCTATAGGTATCTCAAAAAACTATTTCTCATAGAAAAGTATATCTTGAGTGGTGACTCGTTGAGCAGTTCTTAATCTAATGGTGGATTTCGAGCGGTGCCTCCTTGAGTGGCGTGTCTTCTAATGTTGGATCATGTAAATTGATTCCAACTCCTTATATTTAATTTCATTTTGATGTCATAAATGAAATCAGATTATTTTTATTCATTATTTTATAGGATTTGATAATTATTTAATATTTGAGAATCATACCTATTATTTACTATGGGTTTGAGGGATTTTAAATGGTCAATGTGCATTATCTTGACCCGATCCTCCTTTGATTTAAAATGAAAAGCATATATGAACCCCCGAATCAGATTATATATTTTCCAAATCCAAAATACCCTTACACATTTTTTTGTTCGTTGTTTTAACTTGATACAAGAAAGCCAAATTTATTCTTCCCATTGGATTCATGTGGCCGGGCTATAGTAGTTAGTTTGAGTTCTTCTGTAGGTTTTCCTAGTACATGAACACCCATTTTTGGTGCAACCATGAAGATTCAATCATAATTTTCACAAGTATTTTTTTCGTATGTTATCTCATTATAAAATATTTTCGGGAAGGGGTGTGGATGTTTTTATTGAGTGGATAATTGAATTCATATTTATACATCTAATTGATCATGTTTTAAATTAATAAACAGGGTGATGGAAAAAGTGCCATATATTTATGATGTGTTATTATTATGTTGATATTTTGAAAAAAATCATATTCTTACCCACTAAAAATCATCAATACGTGGGGTAAATTTCTTTAAAAGTGATATCTAATAGAATAAATTTTGTTTGTTCTCGTTGAACACTCTTATATAAAAATTATTAACTATGCACACTCGGATATTAAATTGATACGTTGAGAACATATTGTTTATGTCATAAACCCAGAATCAGAAAGTGTAATTAATAGATTGATTCATTATTAAAAACTATCTATTTTTTAATTGGTTGGTAAGGAAATTTGGTTTTAGAAACGGTTGTGTAGTAGGGATATGGGCCTGGATGTGAATTAATTTGGTGCTAGAGGCAGTGGTGTGTTTGGAGGTTTTTTGAAGAATATTATAATTTGGGAAAAAATTAATTTTATAAAGGATTTTATTGGTTTGTATTGGTGTATTTCCATTGATAACATTCCAAAATATTCAAACCAATCATAGAAATCAAAATATGATATATCGTGAACATGTGTCAAATGTAGACGTAACGGTGAGATGATTCTTTAATGTAATAAATGTTAATGTACCAATAAAATTAATATTTTTCTTAGTTACCCAAGGATTTATGGAATAAATAAATGATGGTTCAATCGTGTTTTTAAAAAATTTGGATTGTTTGTTAAATGGATTTAAAATTGTAAAATAATTAGTTTGGAAATGTGATAACGTTTTGTTGGATTGTAGCATGGTGTTGTTCATTTAGTTTGTGTAGCAATGATTGAAGTGTTATGGGTTAGTTATTTATTTCAAAACCCATAGGGTGGGAATCATTGTTTTTATCATATATTTATACATTTTAATTTTCCGTATGATTTCTATATTCACCCACGGTTGATCACTATGTTCTAAACACCCCCATATTCCTAAGAGATGGTTTATTTCCCATCATCTAGATTGAAGTATAGATTGTTGGGTACCATCTATTTTCCACTCCCCCATTCTGAAAAGGTAGGTATGAAATTGGATATTATTTCTAGGGGTCTCATTGTTTTCATAGAGGATGTAATGTGGTTATGTTTGGCCATGTGTCATTGGGTGAGATGTGACAAACTAGGTATTTGCATGCAAGGTGGATTGTGCTTTCCTAAGTGTCTTCAGGATGAGATGATACGTGCTTTACAAGGTTTCTTTTGAATGAGTTGTGATGTGTTGGGAGACCCATGTGTGGGTAGGAAGGTTTTTATGTGTTATGATGCTAAATTTTCTACTAGTTGGTTCTGATTAAAGAACAATCCATGGTGTTTGTGGGAGGGATTTGTTGTAGTATAGAGAATTAATGGATGCTCAAGATGTTAAACATTGTTCATGAGTGGCACACATGGTGGGAATCTGGGGTGGGGTAACCTGTAATCAATGTGATGTAAATTATATTACATTACATGAATTATTTAGTAACCAAGAATGGTGAGGTTGGGGTGGCTTGTATACCAATTTATATGTAGTTTGGTTCTATTGTTTTCTTAGTTGATCATTTTAATGTTTTAACAACTTGTTGATGAGAGGTATTTGTTTTAATATTGAGTATAGTTGTATTTTCAACCTAAATATTTATACTACATTCATGTTTCCAAATGGATTTCGTGTACCATTCTTGACCATACTAGCTCAGATCATGATAGTTGATGCGTCGCTACATAGATTTACCTTTTGTATTTTTCCCTGCTGACTTTTGTATTTATATTAGTCCTATTTTATAGCTCCATGTGGGATGGTTCTGAATTCATTTTATATTATGTCTTGTATTTTTTATGATGATTAGTCTCCTCTCCCAATCATTTTATCATAAAAATGGTATTTCCTCCCATATTTATTAGATTTATATGTCCATGGTGGTAATCACAGTCTTGGGCCAACAGGAGAAAGGAATCAAGGGTCATTGTCTCCCATTATTCATTTAAATCCTAGGAGGGGTTTCTTTTCTAGGGAGGGGGAATTAATATCCTTCTATGTCGAAAAATAAATCCATATAATTCTCCAATTCAATACAAATGGAGTTACCATATTAATATGTAACATCTAACCATTATATTTTTTTTATATTCATTATCCATAGGCTGAACTCTTCTTATTACACTATTGTATAAATAAAATAGCATCCACAATTTACTATGATGTTTTTATGATAACGATTTGACTTACACCTACACAAATATACATCTAATGGGTAATGAAAATACTCATTCTATGAATTGAGAACTACTACCTAATGAAAAAATGATTATTTGTCTTCCATTTACGACCTCTCATAGGGGAAATTATAATGAAACAACTATTTATATTTGATACATATTATATTTATAATTACTTTATGTTTATGTAATTTTTTTAGAAAAAACCATAAAGTTTTCCATCTTGTGTAAATTCTATACTTCTGTTGGAGGATGTGTGGACTACTACCCCCTTAGAGAAATATGACATGGTCATTCGATACAAAGAATATAAAATGGATGGTTTTAATAAACTTATATATCATATATGACATTAATATTAAACTATAAATATAATATAGAAATTTATCAATTATAATTATTAAATTAAAATCTAAAATTAAATTGAAGTAGTGTTAATGATTATGTACGGCCTACCCTCTCCATGACCAATGAACTTCAATTCTTATCTGGAAATAATTTTTATTGTTATAAAAATATATTAAAATTTTATATATGATAATTATGTCATGGTATTAATTATGTATTTGATTTAATCATGATCTAATTAATAGGAACAATGAATGACATGTCAAAACATTCATGACAAAACAATACATTTAACCGATGAAATGGGTAAAATAATGAAATAGTGTTAAAAAATGAGAAATAAAATATTATAAAAAATTAATATATTATATTAAAACAATTATTGTTATCTGGTAAAATTAAGTAACTTATTTTAAACTACTAGAAATTATGATATATACCACAAAAAGGAAGGATAATGAAAGGGATATTCATCTCAATATACATTTCATGGAGACATAACTTTCCTTATGAAGATAGTATATTTTATATGGTGTGTTTACATCTTTATTAATTTTATATTGTGAATATATTTATTACCATAATAATATATGTTTCGTTCAATTCAGGTGGAATTATTTTTTAAATGTTTCAAAATAATATGGGAGAGTTTTCAATTTTTAAATATTACATTTCATCAAGCATGTTTTAATGTATAAAACCCATGTTGTTAATTATATACATCTGAGGTATTATAGATAAATAATAATTATTTATTGAATATGGATATATGATAAAGAAATTAGTTTATAAAATAAAACAATTAATTTATTTGGAAAATGATTTGGACAGGCAAGACAAGGGTTAGGACCATTTTAGGTAAGTCATATGGTTGGGGTACTTGTTAATGAAATCCCCATGATTCCTTTTTAGTATCATATTAACACTATTTCTTGAAAAATACATCCTGTTTTTAATGAGTATGATGTAAAAAATCTTCTGAATGGTATTAATTGTATATTTATGGATTCAGAACCCAAATTGGTTTGTAACCAGTATTCTTTAAACCGTCTTATCTATGTTCTTAATGTTAATGGTTCTATGTACCTATGAACCATGAAATCCAATAAATAAGAATTTATATTATTGAGAATTTTATTATTATAAATATTTTTTGATTCTTATTTTCATCAATATATATATGGATTCTTTTCATTCAAATATTTTTGATTAGGGGCATGTGTTTAAATCCCATAACATGCCGAATTTATATTTCCTTATGTATTTATTTCATTGAAACGTGTTATCAATTATTTAACTTTCCATGGGAATTTAGTCTCATTGATTTTAAATTTCTTCTTCTTTACAAACCCTTACATACCATTAGATATTACTATTATGTTGTTTCCATTACCTAGTATATTATAAAGAAAAAATTTATCATACTTTCCGGGATAAGTTTTAATACATTTTATTTTCAATAATGTTTTATAATATAATTTTTAATATAATATGAGAATCATGTATGAAATTTGGCGTTACATAACTATTAAATAGATCATTCCATTGGAATTTTATTCCTTATAATCAGTCTAATGTATGAAAATAATGCACCGGTAAAGGAATCCTTGGGGTCATTGCATTATAGTTGGCATTAAAGGAATTTTAGTATCTACCATGGGAACTACATATAAAAAACATATATTATAGAACATGAAACTAATATAGACTCTGAGGAAATGTATATAATATCAACCTTGAATTATGTTATGGAATAGAATATATGGGTATTCTTATTAATATATCCCTATTTAGACACTATAAGTAGATGTGGTTCCAGAACCAATGTAACTGGGAGAAATAACTCTAACATGGTGTTCAGGGCCTAACTCAGGGTAACCTAGTACATGAAAAAGGACTTTACTGTACACCTGGTTTGACACTTCTAGAGAATATGATTATGATTGTTATTATTTTCTTTACCTACCCTTATAAAGTATTTTAATGTCATGATATCCCCAAAAAACCATGTTTACAATTATGAAATTAATTGTGCATAATTATTTCAATTTATGTAAATTGATGAACTAGTTAATTATAGGATTATAAATTATGTTATTATTTAATCAAATATATTATATTTTTTGAAATGGATTCTTGAATATGTAAGGTGAACTCCGCTAATGCACATTATCTAAATAGTAATAAGAATATCATCTTTCATGGTATTAAGAAAATATTTCGATGGGAAATAGTCATCCATGTATTCTCTTCATATGAGAAAATAGATTCATGTTCTAATGAAATAAGTGTTGACTTATCCTATGGCGTTTAAGGGAAGATAAGAAAAGTATGGTAGAGAAATTGAATGTTAAATGTAATAAGGGAATGAAGTATTTTTACACATGTTATAAATGTGGAATGAATCACACATGAAAATTCTTAAAGGGAATGCTACTTTTTATATGTTTGGAGGTAAGGGTCGCGATGTTGAGAATGAAATGGGTCAAATAAAAGGGATAATATTAAATGTTACAGCTGCATGGATATGGGAAACTATGAAAATAAATTCCTCTATTATTAAAGTAATTAATCCCCCAAGATGTTATGGGATAATGATCATGTTATCCTACTACAACATATGAAGAGGAATGATTAATATGTCTTATAAAAAACTATGATATTTAAATAATTTATCATCTATGTACTAGTTATATGAATTTTGGAATATATGATGAATGAACTAGATTTTTTGTTGGTTACGTATTTGAGATCATATTATGAATGGTATGAGTATAAGTTTTACGTTAAAAAGTTAAAATTTTTATAAATCACATGATTGAAGGAATTAAACCCTTAATATGTTCGTGATGTTGAGATAATGATAATGAAATGATTTACTTGGAAAATTGTTGAATAACTTTTTATTTAATAATAACTATTAATAAAGTTGTATATTATACCACTAATGAAGTTTAAAACACTTTTGGATTTGGGAAATATATCCAATAACAACTGTCTTATATAATTAATAAGGAATAATTCATTTTCCAATATTTTTTTGGTGATTTGATTTATTATCATATTTTATAAGGGGAAATGATGATGTTATTCACATGTTTGGAATGTGAAATTTTAACGATGCCTCATGTTGATTAATATCTAAGGATTTAATAATTTTGGAAATGATGTGATCTAATTTCTAATGTATGACATTATAATCTTTTAGAAGTGACAACCATATATGAAATCATTTAATTATAAATTTGTATCTATTCCTAGAGATTGATATATGACAACAATATATGATGGATCTTGTTCAAATATATGAATTCGAAATAGTTCAAGGATTAGAAAAATGATAATTGTGTGCTTATAGAATCTTACAAAGTATGTATATTAAATTATATTCAGAGAGTTTGAAAGAACACCTCAAATTATTGATAAATGAAATTAAAAATAATGTTTTCCTCGTGCCATAATTTCCAATGAAACAAATGGCCGCTTGGATCATCACCAATTTATGGCCTTGTTATTTATAGATTTATCCTAACCACGTTCTAAAGAACTCTATATAAGAAATTTATTATTAGAATTTCATCCATATCAATTTTTTTATTTTCCCACCTATTTTATCCTAATATGTAATATTGTTTTGTGAATATTTTACAATTAATTTTATCTTATTAATAGAATTATTTTATTAACCCTATTTATGGTGTGGTATTTTTAACATTAGTTTATTTTCATGTATTATTCACTTGATTACTAGGATCATTTTTAAATTGGGAGGATGTAATTTAAGGAAGAAGTGTAAAAATGTATCCCCAAAGTAGATTATAATGTTTTAGTTTTAGAAATAAATTTATTTTTTTACAATCATTATTTTCATGCAACGCCATGTTAATCTTATTCTATATAAAACAAGGTATTAGTTTTCATAGATGACCATGTTTTACCAGATTTTAATAGAGATTTTATTATAAAATTAAATTTTAGAATGTTTTTAAGTTTTATAAGTCAAAATAAACTAAATTTTTAAATTTTATTGTCAAAATTAACATATGGTGATTTTTTTTGTATTTTTATGAGAAATTTATTATTTTGATGAATAGTGAAATGTACTACAGTTTAATGAAAACCCGCCTTATCTTTTTAATAATTATTACTGTTAAATTAAATTATAAATTGATTTTTAATGTAACTATAGATAAATTATACATATATAGATAAAATTTATTTCTAATTAATAATTTTTATATTAAAATTATTTTTAAAAACTTATTAAACATTTTAACATTTGTACTTTAAAAACCCCCTTTCTCACCACGTGTTACAGATTTTCCTTATTCTGAATTTTACAACACTTTTGATTAAAATTTTGAAAAATAAAAATACATAGTTTTAATCCTTAAAATATATTTTTTCTAATAAGATAAAATTTATTTTTGAAATTTTTTTAATGAAAGTGAATTAAATTAATTATAGTGAATAAGGTAAACTAAATCTTATTAAGGGACTAAATCATAATATTACGAACCAAATTTACCTAGAAATATATCCATAATTCATTGGATAAAATTAATTGGACCATATACCTAATTTGTATAAATTGTATTGTGTATGGGTATATTATTAATTGGATGTTCATAATATAAATGGTTATGTAAGGGAAAAAAGAAAAAAATTGGAACATTCCTTAATATAAACATGTATAAAATAATGATATATTTAAAAAGAATCATATCATTTATTAAAATCACCCATGTGAAATATAAATGGGTTATTTTTTTTGATAATATTGTACAAATAATTTTTAGAGTTGATTTTGTAACATAAGACTCTTATTAAACAGAAATGTAGATATTTTATATTTTATAATTATCTAAATGAAATGATACTTTAATGATTTAAAGTGAAAGGAAATGATTGATTTATTGACTTTAACGTCATTTACAGTCGAACATATCATGTTACACAACATTAAAATTAATACATAAGTATTACAATATTTTATAAATATTTTAAAACAAAAATTAAATAAATAATGTCAAAATTGAAATTATTGTTATTTTACAATAAATGATATTTTACTAAAAGATTTATAATTAATTGAACTTTTATTTTCTAACAAGTAATTATAATGTCTTATTATATATAAAATATGAACTATAAACTGGCCAATTGATCCTTTATTGTTAACTTATTGGCCCATATATTGTAAACTCATTACTAAGACAATTGAGTTTTAAGCCGTGTTTTAGCACCTCACATGCACTTGTTTAAAAATTAATTTCCATAAAAGAAGTCATATTTTTTTAGATTAGATATAATATTAATAATTATTATGATATATATTTTCTAATAAATATTACATTATTTTAATCTTATAGGTTAAATTAAATAGTTTGGAAAACTAGATGCCTTAATAAAAACCAAAAAACTAAAATTGGGTAGTCATAAAAGTCATGGAACTGAATTATTAAAATTAATATATTTTTGTGTCTTAGAGAATCATATAGACTATAATACTTATTTAATATATTAATTTTCCATTTTGGATGAACATTAGGTAAGTTATTCCTCCCATTAATGAATATATTATGGAATTTATAGGAGTTCCACTTATCCTTTGTAAAAAACCCTACTCTCCTCCCACTACTTCACAACACTAAATACACATTTAATCAACTGATATCTACAAAAATAGGTCCTGAAATACCTTCAATGATCCTTAAATACTTCACTTTGGTAGAAATTAATACATGAATCTTTTGGTTAATACTAAAAGGAGTTACCTGATTAAGAGGTAACATGTTTACTTAATCTCTTATGTTACATTTTCTAACTCTACCCCCAAAATATTTTTATTCCATTATTTTAAAAAAAGTATCTTATACATTATATGAATTTTATAATAATCTTTTTAACCTATTCTTACACACTTTTTCCTCTAATTGGTAACAAAATGTTACTTATGTGCATAGAGAACTATTACCTCGTGAATCAAAGATTGTTCATTTTCCCATCACCTACTCTCATTGCTGACATTGAGATGAAAAAATTGTGTAAATATGACATATATGATATTTATATTGTATTGAAATTTAATTATCTGTTATTCATATTATTAAATTATGTTTTTTTCTTGTGTAATTATGAAAATTTTGTTTGAGGATGTTTGGACTACCACCCCCTCAAACTGTTATGACTCATTCATTACATACATCAAATGGTCAAATATTTGATTAAAAAACTATGAAATTTATATGAAATTTATGTGATAATAGAAATTTAATTTTAATATTTATCAATTACATTTCTTTTGTTTAATATTAAAAATAAAAAGATGTAGTTTTCATGCGTACGTTTGTCCTACTATCCCCATTAATAGAGCACATAATTTAATATCTCCAAACTTTATGGATTAAAAAAAATGTATGTACTAAATATATATGATAATTATATCATGGTTTAAATTTGTGAGATGATGAAATAATTATATATTAATAGGAACATCAAATAACATTTCAAAATAAACTTGATAAAAATAGGCAATTAACACCAGAAATAGTTAAAATAATGAAAGAGTGTCAAAATGGTTAATAATAAAATACAGAATTAATATATGATATTATAAACCTGATTATTGTTTTGGTATATGTTAGTAACATAATTTGAACCACAATACAATAAGATAAATCAAGATCAAAAATAATAATGTTTATTGTATTGGATTTTCAACTCAATTTATATTCCACTAGGACAAAATTATTGTTACACACCTAGCTTATTTTATGTCGTGTATATACATGAATTGAAATGTTATATAATGAATTTAATTATAATAATAATATTTTATGATTCATTTTATTCATGTAAAAATATGATTTAAATGTTTCAATGTGTTGTGGGATAGGTTGGATAGTTTTAATATTATTTTCCCTCTAGAATTTTATATTTTCAAGAACCATTATTGTTACTTATCATCCTATGAGATATTAATTATAAATCCATATTAATTTTTAAACATGGATATATTATTGGGAATTTTATTAATTAAATAAATTGATTATTCCATTTATACAATTATTTGGACAGGTAATACAAATGTTCTTGATATATTAATGAATGTTTTATGGGTTGGGGACTGGTTAATGATATCCCCTCGATGCATCAGTAGTCTCATGGGATGAAGATAGGTTTGAAAAAACCATCTAATTATTATAAAATATGATATCAATTTATTAATTATCTTTAATGTATATTTGAGGAAGGTCAAATCATATTAGTTTGTAACCATTATGTCCAAAACCATATTTTGAAACATCTCGAAATTAATGGTTCCATGTACATATGAAACAAGGTATCCAAAAATAATAGGATATATTATCTATATTTTTTATGATAATTTATCCTTTATATTGTTTTTTATCATATCTATGGATGAATTTATTTCTCATATTATTGATTAATTTAATGGGTTTTAGTTTCTTACATTTCCATATTGATATTTCCTTTTCTAGAAATTTGAATGATATGTGTTATAATTTATTTAGCATGCCATGATAATTTATTGTCATATATTATTTATTAATTATTCATTACATACCCTTACTATGTGTTGGATCTCACTATAATTATTCTTCCTTTCCCCAGGTTATGAAGAATAAAACATTGAATAATCATTAATGGATCTCGTTTATTTCCATTTATTATATATTTTGTTATAAAATCTATTTCCCACTATATTATGGGCATGGTTTATGTTATATAGAATTACAATTCTTCCAATATAATCATCCATTTGGGATTTTATTCATTATATTCATTCCAATAATATAAAATAATGCACCGGTTCGGGTATTTTGTGATTGGGGCATTACAACTATAACATCCCATTACTGATAAGGAAGGTATGTCTTAAAAAATTTCATGGTTTTTCCTTTTTATTTTTTGGGCAAGGGTTGTATTTTGATTTGGAAGAAACCTATAATAGTTAATTCTATGAATTGTTGGATTCTCAAATATAATTTTCATTTTCATTATGCTAGCAGAGGAATACATTTCGTGAAACCATGTTACACATCATTTAATGACTCTAAAAAATGTCATGAATGGATTCACGTAGTGATGGGTTCATGTTGTGATTAGTCATTAAATGTCATTAAGGATTTATGGATCAGTTTTTAATTTTAAGCATCAGGATTTATATCAAGGCTACATGTTTTCCAGTAGATATAAAATTTATTTTTTTCACAAGGCATATTGTGATTACATGTTGTGTAATACCTCAAATGTGTTTTTAAAACCAGATGTATGGCTGGTAATTCTTTTTTATCCTCTCAAGTTTATTTTTTCTCAACCCATGATACTTCCAAGTGATCTTGTAACCTTTTAGTCCTTATGAATAAATTCATTTAGCTTTCAATCATCACTATGAAAGTAGTGTAATTTAGGGGTAAGCGTTCTCCATCACTGTTCACATTTTTCAAATTATCCAATCTGGGGTTTTCAAAAGAATTTTTTTGAATTGATGGATCAGTCCCAAGTGGCATTGTATATTTCTTCTTGGCTATGTTTTTAGTTATTCTCCACAATCATTCCCATTGAAGACTGTCATTATGAGAGTTGACATTCCGAAATAGGTAGGCAGTTCCACTCGGATTAACCAAATTGATTATTCATAAATTGATTGAGTTTTTTTAAATTAATAATTTCAATTCAATTTATAACATTTTTTCAATTAAATTTATACAACCTAATTCAATTGAATCGAGAGATTTGAAGAGGTTTTGGAAGGGAAATTTAGAAAACCCACTATTCCACTGAATTCTTGTGTGTTTATGGAAATGGGATGATTATGTTGTTGAATTTAATATTTTCAATTGGTAGGAAATAATTTCAATTATGATTTTGAATTTATTTTTGGAAATGTGTTGTGAAGAGAATGGAATTGGATTCGATTTAATTTCAATCATGTGAAAATGTATCTATGTGATTTCATTGAAACCTAGTGGTAATTTCTTATGAAAAAAATGATTTTTATTAAAAAATATATTGACTATAAAAGGAAAAAATTGAAATTTTGAAAATGATGAAAATGATATAATTATATTTTACGATGTCATAAAATAAATTTACCAGAATGTAAGAGAGCATGAATTCCATAGGTAGTTGGTAAGTTATTTTGACTCACCTTAAACTATTATAACATTTAAAAACATACTTCTGGCATGTCAAATATTTAATGAAAGGTTTATAAGCCTCCTCTAGACAATTTTCATGGGATGTGTGTATAATTACTTTTACATGATCACATAGAGAGTATATAGTCCTATAAAAGGATAATATATTTGCACCTACATGTAAGATGAAGATATTTCATGATTTTTTAGTTATATTTTTTATATAAATATAAGAAAAGTTTGTAAAACTGCTTTATATGCCTTTTTTACATTTACATAAAATGATTTATGTAACTATTTTATTTAATCAATTGTTTTAAATATTCCATCTCTTGTAATGTAAAATCTAATTCATTAAATGTATTTTCTATCATTAAGAAAATGTATATCAGGTTTTAATTAAATATTCATTGGAATTTACAAACATGTATATTTTTAAGATTGTTACTTTTATTTGGATAATATATATTTGGAATCTCTACTGGAATATTTGGTGGTATCCAAAAAAGCATAAGCTCAGGCCCTAATTTTTCCTTCAGGTGTTTATAGAATTTCTTCTTCAAGTATCAAGAAAGGGAAGGGATATATTGTTGGTGGATCCATCATTGGAGAATGGAACATGGTGAGTTCTGTCTCCTGATACCTTGGGGTTGTTTTCACTATTTTAGTACATGGGTTAGGGGGATTTGGGATCATTATGTCATTTTGTATTTTGGTACATTAATCACAATAGATATTCTTTGATATGCATACTATCTTGTTTTATTTTTTGTTCTACATTGTTAATGGAAATCTTGTTCCCACATTCATGTTTTATGATTAATGTTAATTGTCGACAACCCATACAGATTGAGAATTCTATTTGGTCTATGTTAGGGTCATATTGGTTATCATTTTAGTAGTGTAGTTAAGATGGTTCATTACAAATTGATATCATGATCATATTATTATGATTTTTTATTAAATTCAGTATGAATTTTTGAAATATTGTGGGGAAATAATAGGTAGTTTTGATTGAGTTCCTACACATATCTCACCATAATTAAACAAAAGCCATCGGGGGTGGTTTTTGAATAATGTCTTATTGAATAGTTCTAGTCAATTCACTATTCTGATTTGGATATAGTAGAATCCAAATATTATTGTTCCATATTTTGGGAATAATATATCATTTTTCATATTATGAGTGTGAATTTGGTGTGTTCAATTTCGATTACAATTTTTTTGTATCATCATGTCTCTAAAATGACATGAAAACTATATCCACGATAAAGATACTACTAAACTACTGTGAGAAAACCCCCCACTAGACACAAATCTAGTTTAGGTGAGTGTGCACACTATCTAGGCACTAATATAGAGACCACCTCTAGTCCCCATTCATGATATAGATATGAATACATAGGGGTGATGTTCATCAAAATTATTCTCAAGAGTTCCTTCACCAGAAGCAACCAATTTTCAAAGGCTCCATTGACCTCCAACATGCTGATTAATAATTGGGTATGATAGAACATATGTATGATTTCATAGAGACCCTAGATGTGATCATGGTGAAGTGTTCCACCTTCTTGTTGGATGGTCCAAGAATATGTTGGTGGGACATAATGGTGACAAAAATGAAACATGAGGTACTTGAGTGAAAAAACATCATGTTTTTTTAACGGACTATTTCTATACAAAGTCAATGGTATTAGCAATTGTTGTAGAGTTTTTCAAGCTAGAGATGGCCAACAGAACCATGACAGAGTATTAAAATTGATTTTCAATGTTGTCAAATATTTCTCAAGAGAATTTATATAATAATACATAAAGACTCTACTATTATTGTTGGAAACTTTATCTAATATCTATTATTAGACTCTCTTGATGATGCTTCCAAAATATAATGATGTTCTGGATGGTGAAATAATGGTTGTGATGGGCCTGGATGGAATGCTAGGGTTTTTAGAAATTTATTCTCCTCTAAGAAGAATAATTAGTTCCATAAATTTAAAATATAATCATGATTATTTCTTTGGTTGTTCTCAATTGTAGGTCTAATATAGACCTCCTAATGCACCAGGAGAAATCTCATTGACTTGATAGTAGTGTGGAATCCCATGAAATTATAAGAGATATTTCGCTATAGAACCCAATAATTGTAGTTTATGTTTAGGGTAATTAATGATATTCTTCCATCACATCTCTATTCGGCACAGAGTAACATGATCATAAAATCCCATTAAAAGTACAGGGAAATAAAATTCTTCATGTAAAAAATGGGTCAAGACACAAAAATCCGATTTAAAGGTTCTTCATGTAGTGGATGAATCTTTATAAAAAGCAGACATGGGCCCAGTGATTTTTATAGGTACCATCAATATAACATCATCAACAACGAATTCTCAATTTGACACAAGTGCATCTCAATAATTTATTTCTTCCTACATTATTAATATTATTTCAATTTTTATGGATATTTTATCTTGTGAAAATGATATTTCTACCACTCTTGGTACGATGATAGAGTTGGGTCTTTGTAGTCCCATTTGTGACTTCTCTCTATCACACATCAAGATATATTGATGATTTATAGTTCTATAAATGAAATCAAATTGTGTCATACTCAGTATGGATTGGATAATTTCTAATAAATAACGATTTTATAGTTATCTTCAAGGGGTATAAAATAAAACACACAGTGGTGTGCATCTTGTCTTTCAAAGAGAATGATATCCACGACCAATTTTATTTAGAGCCTCTTATCCATAGTCATGACATGTTATGTTTGTATTTTATTTTCATCTATAGTTGGATTTATTGGGTAGGTATATTCCTCCATTCATCATTGAGATTCATGAAATGTTTCATTCTAATTTCTCTACGATTCCACCAGTGAGGGAGGCCAATTTTTTCATTGACTTAATGCCTAATACTCAACATATTTTAATTCTCTATTACCCCATGGCTCTAGGTGAATTGAAATTTTAGATGTCCCAGTTGTATTCTCATATTGATAATGACATTATATGCAAAAATTCAACAACTTGGGCGATGGTAATTCTCTATTCTAAAAAGGATGATGATTCGCTTTCCTTATGTGTAGATTTCAGAAATATCATTTGAGTTACAGTAAAGAAAATGTATATGTTTTATTGTACTATTGATGTGTTAGATCAGTTAAAATGTACTATGTTGTTTTCAAATAATTTTATTAATTTAGGTTACCATCCGTTAAAGCTAAATAAATATTTTGTTGATAATAATTCTTTTTAAAACTGGTACAAAAATATGGAATACCTTGTTATAAAATTTGGACTGAGAAATGATCCTATAGTTTTCTTGGCTTTGATGAAAATGAATTTCCACAAGAATCTTGATAAAATTGATGTAGTAATTGTGGAAGACATGATCTTTTAGTCTAAATCCAAAGAGGATCATGGTCAACATCTGAGAACTGTTCTTGGATTGGTGGAAAATCCCAGAAATTATGTCAGAAATTTGAAGGGTGATATCTGAATTCGAGGATTGAAATTCACGGGACATGTGGTTTCTAAATAGGAAATATCAGTTGATCCTAATAAGGTAAAAAATTATTAGTTAGTAGAAAAAAATAAAATTTCTTCAAAATTTGGCACTTATTGGGAATAGATGGGTACTACTACAGGATCCTGAAGGACGTCTTGTTGTGGACTTATTCGATGACTAATCTAAATTGGAAGGGGGTGAATTTATCATGGGATGATAAATTTCAAAATACTATTGGTGTGATGAAACATTTATTGACTACTAAGATAATACTTCCTATTCCCAAGGAAGAGAAGAGATGTTTGTTATTTATCATCTAGTTTATTTTTGGGTTGTGTTATTATGAAGGGTGACCATATAGTTGTTTATAATCATCATCACTTTAGGAGACAAGAGTATAATTATTCTACCCATGATCTTGAACAAGATTTTGTGATGCAAACGGTTGTATTTTCGAGGAATTACCATTATATTAAATGTTTTACCATGAATTCAGACCACAAATTATTGATTTATATCTTCTTTGATAATAACTGAACCATCAATAGAGGTTTTGGATGGAGTATATATTGTCATTAAAAATATAAATCTCCATTACCCCAGGGAAAGTTAATGACATTGCATATTTGTTGAGAATATTAATTCTAAATCATATACTTAATGAATCTTTAGAGTAGTGGATTTAGATGGATCTCTTTAGAAAATTTCATATTAATGATCTAATGAATGGGGTTAAATATTATCTATCAAACATTTAGTTGGAATCTTCTCATATAAATATGATTCTTTAAGAGCAATATCATGATTATGCATTTTGTGTCATTAGATAATATAATTATGGTGGGGGGGGGGATTATTAGGGGTCATTCTCCAAGGGGAGTGTTTTGTGTTATTAGAATCATTACGTTAGGTCTTTAACAACAATGAAGGAAGTAATAGGGGATTTTTAATCTTCCTATTAGGATGTGCACCCATGATAAAATAAGATGTTCTGTGACATGAGATGGATGTTTTTGTTGCCAAGTATGAGTTGGGGAATTATAGGGTTTTTTTCTCGTTGTTATACATTATAATTGGTGAAAGTTGGGCACCATAAACCTTCAATATTTTTTAACAAATCTGAGTCCCTACAATGAAGTGGGATGAAATCTTCATGGGAATTGTGTTTGGGTTTCAACATAGCTAGTGGAATAATAATGATATCTGGGTTGAGATTGATCACCTAACCAAGGAACCTAAATTTATTCTCATTTGAGATACATCCAAAGCTGAGGAGATCAGAAATATATATGTTAAAGAGATTGATCATCAAAATATATTTCTATATTATGTAGTCTATGGAAGTGATCCTCAATTCAATTATAATAATTGGAAATGTTTTCAAAATGCACTAGGATCTTAGGTCCATTTGACCTTGTCCAGCTATCCATAGTCAGATATCCAGATATAGAGTGCAATATAGATTATTTGGAATATGATTAGTGCTTTTTTTCTCGACATTGGTGGGTCTCAGGGTGATCAAATGGGACTTCTGTATTTTTCTGTTTACTATAGTTATTATTATATGATAAAAAGGTATATTTTTATTCATTGTATGGTTGTCGTTTTAAATTTCAATTGTGTTCATCATAGATTGGTGAATGTTCATTAGTCGGACCACGTTTGTTGTAAGAGATGATAACATAGATTCAACTGATTTATTAAATAATTTTGATATCACATAGCTAATATAAGTCATAAAATTATATCACTATATGACATTATATTTTTAATTTAGTGACATGTTATTGTAAAAGGTATCACCTCAGTTGGGTTATAGACAACATAGGAGGAAATAAAAAATCACATATCAGTTTGTTGTGAATTTAAAGGATGTTGATAATAGGGGGAAATCTCCTTACTATTTATCACTGCCATAGTAGTTGACATTGATACATAATGTGTTCTGTGTATTTTGACTGATAATGTATCTTTCATATACGTCTCATGTTTTCAGTTGGAGTGATATTGTGATTGTGCTTGATTTATCTTTAACTAAGTGGAAAGTCATTATAGTTGATTCCAAGACACTTGTACATCATGGGAGGATGATAAAAATGGTTCATGTTTTATGGAATATTGTTCTTATAATAACGAGACATGAGAATATGAGGTATTTATGAAAGATTGGTGGTCTAATATCTTTGTCATCGAAGAATCTTCGTAGGATTTCTAGTGAAAAAATGATTTTTCTATGGGGAGGTGGTAACATTACTTTACTGATATGAGAGGTACATATTAATCCTTGGCATGGGAATTCAATTTTATTTTTTTATAAGGGTTGAGTTTGGTTTAAGAGGATACCTATTATGGAGAAGTCCATGATTTTGTAGAATTCCACTTTTAACTGTCCTTTTTGTAGGCTTCCGGAGGATTACATGTCATGTAATAGGGTTACAAGTCATGTAATGGCACTCCAAAAAGTCATTAATTGATTCCAACTATTATGGGTACATTTCTATATTAATCAACTCCCATAGTAAAGGATTTGATGACAGGTTTTTAATTTAGTGTGTTGGGATTTATATTAATCCGACACAATATTAAGTGGTTATTAAATTCAAGTATTTCATGAAATGTATGGCAATTAAACTATGTGTAATACACCAAATACATTTTCAAAATTTACAATGTGGTGGGTATTTCCTTTTTTCTTCCCTCCAGTTTTATCTCCCTGGACAAAACTATTTTCTTAGTTAAACTTATATCCTTCAAAACCTTTTAAATCCATTTATTCAACACTCAATCATCCCTACAGTTTCAGTGTAATTCCAGTTTAAGAGTTCTCCCTCAGTAGCTAAGTTTAACTATTTATTATCTCTTGGTTTTTCAATGGATCATCTTGGAATTTATCTTTCAATTTCTCGTGTTGTGGGATCTTTCATCTAGGTTGGGATTCAAGGTATTCTCCACTATCTTTCTGGTTGAAAGGTGTCATTGTGAGAGTTTAATATCAGGAAGATGTATGTAGTTCTGCCTTAATTAGCCAAATTAGAAATTATTGAATTTCTTGATTTATTTAAATTATTTATATAAATTTATTTAATAAAATTTGCATTTGATTAAATTGATAAAACATGAATCTAGTGAATTAGGAGATTTGAAATGGTTTTATAATGGATATTTGGAAATCCCCCAATTTCGGGGAATTAGGAAGTGTTTATGGGAATTGTATGATATAAATATTTGAATTTAATATATGGATTTGATGGTAATTTTTTCAATTAAATGGATTAATTTAATTTTTAAATTAATTGTGGAAATGATGGACTTGGTTTTGAATGGATTTTGAACTTATGAAAATTCCTTAAATTGATTTGATAGAATCCTAGTGTTTTTATCATCGGAAAAGGGAATGTTTTTTTATTCAAACCTATTATGGTTTTAAATAGAAAAATTGGTATTTTTAAATATATGATTTTGATTTAATTTTATTTTATGTAGTGTTAAAATAAGATTCCCATTATTTAATAGTTCATGAAAGCGTTAGGTAGTTGGAGAGTTTTCTGGACAAACTCTACAATATTACAATATTCGGAAACATTCCTTTGGTGTGTCACATCCCCATTGGGAGGGTGACAATTCTCCTCTATCCATTATTTGGGATACACAAGTATAATATTTTTTCTATGATCACATAGAGAGTGAGTAGTCAAAAAGATAGATAACATTGTATTACCTATATGTAATATTACTATATTTCTCATTTTTTATTTATATTTTAGATATAAATATATGCCATTGTTTTAAGACATTAATAAATGGATTTAAAAGATTTACATATTTTGAATTATGTATCGATTTTATTTAATACATTAATATAAATATTCCATATATTTTAATGTAATATAATGTTCATGAAGAGTATTTTATGTCATTTTGAAAATTATTAGCATGTTTTGTTTGAACGTGACCTTGAATTAAGAAACCTATTTATTTTGAAAATTTAAATATTTTTTTGGATAATGATAATTTTGAATCTATTATGGAATATATGATGGTATCATTCTAGGCATAGGCTCACCCCCTACATTTTCCATAGAGTGTTTTTCAAATTTATTCATACAGTTCAAGCTATGGGAAGGGATCTCTTGTAGGTGCATCCAACTATTGATCTTGGGACTTTGTGAGTTGTGTCCTTAGGGCCCTTGTGGATATCACCCTTATTTTTTGTACATGGGTTGTGGTTCTTTGGGCTCTTTATGCATTATTTTATATTTTTACATTACTAATAGTGTAGTTTATTAGATATACATTCGATTTATTTTTTTTCAAAATTTTAATGGAAAAATGATTCCCAATTTCATTTTTTACGTTTCTCGGTTCTAGTCACTGACATACAAGGATCGAGAACACACATTGAGTGATGTCAAGGTTAGATCAGTTATTAGGATACCAAGCTACCTGGGCTAGTTTTTGAATCATCAAATAAAATAAAACCCAAATGTATCACATAGTTTAATAACTATAACAATATTATTTGAAAATCATATAACATATGTAATAAATATAGACAAAAATTTAAACACAATAAAATATTCTATTTCTAGTGATGTAAAATATTCACCCTAATGGTTCTAATTTTATAGGTGACAAGACCATCAAAATATCCCTATACATATATTTCACAGAGTAAACAATATTCCATCATCTACAAAGATAATATTCATCTATGACCTCCTCAATAAATTATAAGAATCAATTTTCATACATATATTATGATCTAGTGATGTATACATATATGATTATGTATAATAACCATCTTGGATATTATAGAACCTTGTACTTATATTGAATACCCTTAAAAATTGTTTATTAAAAAACTATATTCAATATAATTATTATTAATCCTTATGTGCATTAATATAATTTGACATAGCTAATTAATAAATACTATAGTTTAACCTTAAAATGTTTCAGATTGTTGTTTTCATTTTTTACAAACATGTTATTGGTTTTTTTATCTCACAATAAATTTACATGAAATGATAATTCTTTTACTGATTACTTTTTAAAATTCATTTATTTAAATAAGAAAGTATATAAATTTTATGTACATCCTTCATTATATTAGTAATGTGTTTTAGATAAAGTTTATATATTTTTTAGAATTCATATTCAATAATGATTTAGATTATGGAATGATATAATGCCCATATTTTCATTATGTTCGATGACCATGGTCAGTCGGTGATTAAGTGAGTTAAAATATCACTAAAAAAAGATTCCTTAAAAATATCATCATTGGTATCATAATCGATACAAATATCAATTGGATAATGACATTGGCAAGCTTGATAAGACCAATATGATAATTGCTATTTATAATTAGTTTCTTTTTCAATCTCAAGACAACTCCAATTATAGATCATTGATATAGAGAATAAATAGTGTAACAATGATTTCAGCTGTCAATAATAGTGATGATGATTGATCGGATAGAATATTTCATGAATATGTGAATACTATAGTGTTTTAGTCATATGAATACTGGTAAAGCATTAATATCAATTCTAATATATTATGGGAATTAAATTTATGAATATAGTAATAATTTTGTGCACTATAACCATACAATTATTATGTACAATGTATCTAATGATGCATGTCTTGGTGAACATGAGTACATAGATGAAATATTAGAGGAAAACATAGTATTTTCATATAATTTGACGCATAATTTATGCAACTATTTAGGTTTTTTAAAAATACAATAAATAGATGAATATGTTAAATAATTTTTGTACACCAATGTGGAAGTCTAAAAAGTATGGAAGTCAATGTCTCATACCATATAATATGATGAGGTACTTTCCATTTTCTCCAAAAATTATGATTCATTTTATTTCAAAATAATTGAATGAAACATGTGATGAAGTAAAGATGAAATAAATATATATAATGATTACAAGTTTATCCTATAAATGATATTTAATAAAATAAATTTTATTAGATTCATTCTGATTTTTTGGATGACCAATTAATTTTTATACACGGTTTATCATGTTATGGTTTCAATCAATTTTTCAGATCCATATGATGCATTGTAACAATATTATTTTCATTCACATTTACAACATTTGATCATAGATGAGTATGAAAAATCCTTTTAGTATCATGATCATATTGATATATAGACATAATAATCCTTGAAATTATATTTTCATATACTTGAAATCCTTAATCGATTAGTTAAAATATCATTACACAATCATGATACTAGCATATAATTAACTTAAGAAGGGGTACATTGTGTTTCGAGTATCACTATTATAGAATAAAAATGATTTCCATAAAAGAAAAAATATTTCTGATTGGTGTACAAAGGTGAAATTATCATGGTGTATTTATAATAAAAAACCACATCCCAAAGTCATTATTTCATTAAATTTTAATAATCATAAGGAATTAATTATTTCCACTAATGGATAATCCAAAAAATTAGAAATTGGAGATTGTTTATATATATATATTGATAGATGAAGAACCTTAATGAATATCGCCAATTGATATTTTTATCAAAAAGGATGGTTTGATTTATGTTATTGTAAAGACTAAGTCTAATTTCATAAAGAAAAGGAATATTACTTTGATTTTTAATTGTACTTCAAAAATGGAATTTATATTCATTTTGCTATTATATTATACAAACAACTATTTCATAATTTATTTATCCAAAAATGTTTTAAGATAATAATTTATAATATTTTAGTTAATATTATTATAAATGTCAAGGGAATAAAAAAGATAACTTTTTTCCACATCTTGAATTGATGAATTGGGATATAAGACCATGTCTACATCACATATTAATGAGATAAAATTAGTATAAATATTCAATTTATTTTTTTAGATAATACATTTGGATTTAAAACAATTCATTATGGTATTGTGACAATTGAATGTTCTAGATAGTTATTAGATTAGTATTTAAAAATGGTTGAATATAAATGATGTGAACAAATTATATTAAAACACCTGAATACCATGTACTAAAACATGAGATGATTTAGATTTCACATTGAATATTACTTTCACATAATTTTAAGGTTACTATGATTAGGTTTGATCATATTTTTTATAATTTTAGTACACAAATATCATGAAGATGTGTTTTTTCATAATATATATAGAAATGTACTGATAATTTATTCCGTGTAAACTACGAATTTCCTTCCATCATTTCTCATATATATGTTATATCTAATTTTGAATATTCTGAGAGTAGATTATTTGGCTGGTCCTGTTATGAATATTTGGTCGTATCTAATAGAAATAATGATATTTATATAGGAGACTAATGAGAGAAATAATAATAATCCAAAAATTTTTATCAGGAAACAATATTTATCATAATAAATTCTTGGTTTTGTATTAATTATACAAGGAAAATTTAATTATGATGTCTCTTAAAAATGATAACCAAATATTAGCAATATAATATCACAATGAAAACATATCATGTATCACCCAAACATTTTTTATATTTGGATCATACAAATTATATAAACTGAGTTTCCAATAGTGGGAAATGGACAATCATATTGTTTTATTCAACTATGGTGTGATTAATTATTATCTCAATAATGTAGAAAAAACTAATATGTTATTCCATTAATTAGTTTTCATCATAAAATTCAATAATTGCAGGCATTATTATTAATTTATAACTTTTACAAAATATAAAATTTATATTTAAATCTTAATCTATTAAATGAATGTATAATTTGGGTAACATTTAATTTCCTATATAGTTAATAACCAATGAAATAGATAAATTTTGGACATAACATATTAATAGGGGTCTACTTTTTAATCAACGTTTGAATATTTTATGTTCAGTGACTACCAATGAATGATATATCTACTAAAATAAAGTTATTTTCATCTGGTACAGACTATGTGGTATTTGGTCCGAGAATAGTTGTATTAAATGGGATTAAATTAATTAGAATGTTTTTGAAATAAACATTGTAACATTGCATGATGGTATCATGACAGGTGCCAAAATAGATTTTTAGGCAAGTGAATCAGATAATAATTTTAAATTAAAAAATATATCATATTATTGGGTTGTCAAAAGAACCATATTATTTTGTTAAAATTAACATGGTCATGTTATAATGATTAAACATAGGTGGTATCATTCAATGAAAATTTTTATACTCTAGAATTTCCATGTAAGTCATTTGATTTTTTGTATGAATATTTTCAAGGTCTAATGATGATATAACATGTTATTCTTGGCTAAATGAGCCAAAAATTAATTTTATAAAAAACTTTAATATATTTAATATTAAATGCACATGTATTTCATAAAAACAGTGATTTATCTCAAGAAAATATTATTTGATAAAAACTATTATATCATGTATTAATATAGTGTGTGGGGTTTATCATAGGTGTGACATAAGGTAGTTCAACATTAGGTGATGGTAATGAGCACCATCAGAAAACAATTAGTTAAATTAATTAACATTTATAGTCATTTTCTTAAATAAAATGACTTGTTTTTTATGATAAATATATTTGTAATGTCAAATCATAGGGTTAGCCACATATCCCAAAGATTTTAGTTGATCTGTTTGAGGAAAACACTTGGATGATTGATGACTAGATCATGTTTTGATGATTAGTGTGCAAAACTTTTGTGGATTTATCCAATGATTATATAAAATAACCATTCATCACTACTAATTTATCTAGACTCGAGGTATTTAGTTTTATTTATTTTTTATCCATCTTTAATGTTAGATACAAATAAGAATTAATTGTCTTAAAAATTAATCTACAGATCGTTCTCTATTTGTTGGTCAAATATCTATTTTATCATCCTCAATCATGGAATTATTGTTTAATTTTTATTAAATTTATTTAATTTTTAAATCATTACATTAAAAAATTAAATCAAAGATATCAAAAAGAACTAGACCATTGATCGGTACTTAATTGAATTTCATACATCTCTTTCTCCAATGTATATGTGTCAATTGATGGTATTTTGTTTGTTCAAATATTATTACAATATCTGGTGTAAAATCATGATATGATCAGTCCTTTGAGTAATATATTATCATCAGGGGTTAGGATTTGTGATATATACTGAATTCTTGGAGAAATAAGTTGTTATAGTTTATCATCAATGAATTGGAATACAAATTGAGTAATTCCACCCAAGGATTCACATAGGAAGCATGTGGTGGTCCAGCCGAGATGGAGTCGAGCAAGTCAACAACGACATGTGATGGAGTCACTATTAGTGGGATGGTCCTCGGTGGTCGGTCTTGTATCCAAAATGAATTTTGAGTTATGAAAATATTATATTTCATTAGTTTTTAATTGGAGTTATGCTTTACATAGATTGGGTTCCCTGGTGGACCTCTTGAATAGTATGGATAATAAAAAAAGAAAAAAAAGGAAAAAGGTAAAAGAGAGTTAGGTTGGGGATCATGTACTATAGTTTAGGTGTTAAAATTTTATGTGGGCCTTATGATTTATATTAATAATAAAATTACTTTTTTTAGATTTTAAAATTTTAATTTTTGGTCAATTAATTTTTTGATCAATTTATCTTCAGATGTCATTAAATTAATGATCGGTCACTACCATGATGACTCTAATATTAATGTGTTCATTTTAAGACTATTATTTGATACCTTTGGATTCAAGATAGTGTTCCATGATGATGATAATAATAATAATAATAATAATAATAACAATATAAATAATATTTATAAATCTAGTATTTGACAATGATTCTTTATATGCTGTTGGAATGATGAACCATCTATGACGTTGAGACCATGATTTTGAGAAGGATGCTTCAAGACCAATATTTGTTATATAATTTATACTCATGATTTGGGTCTATATAACATCATCTGTGAATGATGCAGTGTAATGTGTTTTCTTACTAGGTGTTTCATTTGGGTATGTGAATAGCATATCAATATAATTTTTTATTGATGGAAACAATGGTGTGAACTATTTTACCATTCATGGATTCTAGTGATTATATGTATATGGTTTGATGGTTTATCTCATCATATTGATGATGGCCCTGGTGAATTCTCTAGGCGATTAGATGAGAAAAATCATGTAGTAGTTTTACACACTATGTAATGCAACATTTACATTAAGTAATGGGATGGAGATGACACGTCTAAAAAGACGAGCATGACCACCCATCATCTAGACCACCATACACACCATGTAAATTTGGATAATCTTCTTACTATCATATCATCTTATTAATGCCTTATATTTTTTCATTTTATTAAATTATCTTGACTGTTTTCTCAGATAGAAAATGATTGGGGTCTTCATAGTGGATTCAGAGAAATGATGTGAGATGTTCCTAGTGAGATTCTTGTTTATGAAATTTATTCTAACATTATGGGTCAGTAATGATCTTCATTGTGTGGTACCACCCTGATGGACCAGGTCATGG
Organism: Viscum album; assembly: GCA_963277665.1. Lineage (NCBI taxonomy): Eukaryota > Viridiplantae > Streptophyta > Magnoliopsida > Santalales > Viscaceae > Viscum > Viscum album. The sequence continues at coordinate 297,173,973 of OY728165.1, forward strand.
GAATAATATCGATGGGAGAAATTATTCACTCTCTCACCAGGGAATGCCTCTTATGAATTCATTGTGTAGATAGAGATGATATTCCTCTATTACAACATTATTATATTACTGCATATATAGACATGGTACTCCCCTATCAAAAAAGGGAACAAGTCCTCTATATTCATTATGAAGATAGAGTGTGTACTCCCCAATCGCACTTAGGTGAGGGTCCTCAATCATTGGAGATGTTACTCCCCTTGGAACTAGTGTGAGGTTCTTCCATGCACTAAGTGTAATTATATTATCATGCTATTGTGTAGATCCTCTACGCACTTTATAGTACCCCAACCCAATAGAATAGTGTTTTATTCCTCTATTTATTGATTAGTACCCATAATAGTCATGTTTTGGGTACAATATATACTAAATGGTTCCACACTGACCCATTATGAAATGGTTCTCCTATTTCAATATTTTACCCCTTGATTGTGTGGAAAATTAGAGAGACATAGTTCCACCATAAGATTAATTATTAGGATAGACTTCCACGATATTTGGTATCAGATATTGCCCCTTTTTTGATATATAAGCAGACTCATTTGTTCTCAGCTAGGTTGTAGAGATGATGATCCACTTTTTCTCTTGTTTTTTATTCCTATTGACTATATCTGAGATTTTGGGGAGTCTAAATGGGTTTTTATTTACACTCTCCTATATAGACTATACCCACACATGATATTTCATTTCTCAATCACAAATAGCCATATTGATATTTTATAGGATCATAGAGATTTATAGAAGCATTTGACTATGTATAATTTTTAGGATGTGGAGATTGAATTTCAAGATTTCTAATAATTCATTATTTTCTTGTATGTTTTATGTTGGGACATCATTTATGAATAGGGATGTATTCTTCCACAAGAATCGTTAAATGAATCTATCATTCTCTTCTATACACTGTAGTGGTTATTACATGAATGGGTTTTTACTCTATATGTGTGAAAATTTTATTATTATTCCCCTATACATTTTAATGTAGATGGTTGGGTGTTTTTAAACATGTAAACATTGCCATGGAATCCAATTATAGTTATAACATTCAGATCTTATTTCATGGACATGACCTATGGGTGTAGGCTTGGGGTACCTTGGGCTTGACTTTCAATTGGACAGGTGGCCCGTATTGGGTTGGGTTATTGAAAATTGATATTTCAGTAAATTCATAGTCATATGTATTCTGAAATATCAAAGGTTTTAGGAATAGTTTCATCCATGGGCTAGTGTTTGTATTTATACACGTGATGAGGATTTTTTTGGGACTTGTGGAAAACATTTCAATGTGTCTTCAGTGTATATTTTAGGATTGAGAACCCAATGTTGGTGTAACAATTATCATAAACATTCATGGTGAATCTAAATACATTGTTTTCAACATATCATACTAAGAAACCAGATGTACGAAAAATGGTACATGCATTATATATGATTCAATCCATTGAATCGCTTTTGGAGTTCTCCCTAGAGATATGATCTTTTAATGTGATATGTATTAACAACATTCGAGATGAATCCATAGTGAAATCCCACAAGGACATCCACATAGTGTTGTTATTATGAGTGGTTGAGTGATAATAGATTATCTTTGGGACCCAACCATTAGTATTTTTCTCCAAGGGGGAACTGAGCATTCCATCCATATATTTTTTTATTTCATGGACCATCCTATGGATCACAGAGATATTCATCCATATATATATAATTTTATAGCAATAATTAAAGAGGGTGTTAATATTTTCATGCTTATCACACTACACGATTTCATTTTATAGTGTGAATAAATGTTCCATGATGAGATAGTACCTCAAGAAGTAGATGTTTAACTCAAGGTTTTTCTTTAATTTTTCGAATTTTAGTGGACCCCGACTAATCTGACGATTGTGTTGGTTACAAGTCTTTTATATAGAGAAGAATTAGAATTATTAGGTATCGAAAGATAATTAACATATGTTAAATTATCATAGTGGGTATCATATAGAGTTATATCTTAGTCTTCAGGTTGAGTTTGGCCACCCTTTTTAGTTAGTATATGATTTGTTCAATCATTTGGAAAGAATATCCCACATAGATATGACAAAATGTGATATTGGTACTGGTGGAAGGACATCTGTAGGGTGGTGTGGTTCATCAGTAAATCCCTTTATATTTAATGTTTTAAATGTCTTATTATATAAATGAATGATGTACACTTCCCCAAGAGTGACATGTTATACCTACATGATTCAAAACCATGATGTCTAGTGAGTTCCACCCAATATGGATAATGTTGAGGTGTGGAAAACTATTTCCTTGAATTGAATGATTGAGGTTGTTTTTATGGGATAGTGCATGTGAAACATTTTCTATGGGTAGGAGGTAGAAAAGGGAATAAAAAATACAATTATGAATAAGATTGTTTCACAAAAACGCCGAGTGTGGTTCATGGCACAACATGTGTCTCCATTACTGCATATGTAGTTATTGAATAAGGAAATGATTTATATTAACATGAACATATCATATATCTGATACCAAGTGTTTTTTTTTGGGATTTTATGTCATGACCTATCCCCCATGGCCCGTGCCGGGACTACCCCAAGTGCATCATCCATATGTTAGGGGGTGGCGACTAGAACTGGAAAGGCATATCCCAAAAAAGGGAAGGCATTTACTGAAAAACATGTACACATAGAGACAGGGAACACTATGCACAAGTAACAAAATGGAATAAAAACATAAAAACACAACTAAAAACCACCAATGAGTGTAAAAGTGAGTATAGAATGTAAAGGACCTAGAATACAAGACCAACTAAAATGGAAGTACATCAAAATGGGAAAAAACTCCTCAGGTCGTCCTCCAAGGGTTCTACTTGAAGGGTAGTTACAACAAGACATCGTAGCTCTCCCTGTCTAGCGGCCACATCCAAACATCATCTGTCAATCACCCAAGAGCATCGTCAATCCCTAAAACCTCAAGAATCAGTCTAGATATCTATCATTTGTACCAGAAAAAACAAGGTGTGGGAAAATCCCGTGATGGGGTGAGTATATCCATACTCAGTGGGGAGCTCGAGACCCCCTGATGGTCTCCCACAATTCCACATATAGAAAATAAAAAAAGCATGAAATCAATCACAAAGCATAAAGAAAAATATAACTCACACTAGGTATAACATAAGTATAAAAGTAATTAAAATTATCCATAAAGATATATCATCTTATTCTGCTGAGAGGATCTATTTCCAATCAACATAGGGTCGCTAGGTGCTGATCCACATATGATCATGTGGTGTTGATATACAAAAGATCACATAGTGGTGATACATACAAGATGTATTGGTACTGATCCACACATGATCACTAGGTGTTGTTCAACACAGGATCTCTCAGTGGAGAGCCACAAAAGATCGCTCAGTGTTGAAGCACAATGGAACGCTCGATGCTGATCCACACTCGATCCTTAGATGATGATCCATACAGGTTCACTCGGTGATGATCCACACATGATCGCTCAGTGCCGATCCACACGGGTTCGCTAGGTGTTGATCCACATTGGATCGCTTGGTGCTGATCCACAATGGATCACTTAGGTATTGATTCACATAGTATTTCAATACATTCATCATGTCACAACAAGCCATTGGATTCACATATATAGAACGCTTGAATCTAGTAATATCCTACCCTCAACCCATTGGACATACCTAAACTTCCACAAAAATAGACGATGATGTATCCTTATGATCTTCCTTTCTATAAGGGTTCCAAATTAGTAGCCAGTGTGTCAATCAGAAACAGGATCTGTATGATATTGGTGTTTTAGTGTTGAGGGCCTGGTTGGATTCAGGCACAATACTACCTGTAAAAACTCAAACTTTTTTTGAATATATCATAGAGTATTTCAAAATGACCGCATTGTCATAAGGGTTCCGGTGCTGTAGATGGTTTGTCATATGGACATCCAGTTTAAGAGATATGCCGATTTAAGTGTAAATGGGATAAAAAGGGGTCTTGGTCATGTTTGACCCAGTCAGACTGACCGAAACTATCCTTCTGGGGCTAACCTGAAGGGTTAGGTGTCGGTCAGTTTCGGCAAGGCCTAGTCTAGCCTGTTGGATCGTAGGCTCGGCCCGTTGGGCTGCGGGTTTGGCCAAGCCACCGGGCACGGCTTGGCGCACCTTTCCATGGAATTGCTCGGCTCACTGATCTGGCACGAGGGGTCCACTCCCATCCCAAAGGCCGAAGCCGTTCCGGTTTTTAGGGTAACAGATTCGGTTGGTGGCTCATCAACCGACTAGTCACGCATGGGACCCGCGACCCACAGGTCCACCCTCTGCCACAGCTAGAAGCCGTGACCTTCCTCTATGGCACGCCACCGTAGCATGAAACCTGGCTTAAAAGCAATGCTGGATAGCACTCTACTCGCATAGATAGTCTTCGTGGACCAACCTGGAATGGACCTGCATGTGAGGGTCTACCCTCCGCCACATCTGAACGCTGCGGCCTTTCACCGCGCACACTAGATTGCTTCAATGTGGTCAGATGAGGATAATTTCCTGCTTGTCTGTCATGGCGCCTTCGGGAACTTTCATTCTTTCGTGGCCTGTGGGTGTCGACCACTGCCTCCCTCTGTCATCAATGCCACAATGTCGGAGAAGCCTCTGTGGGCCACCCGTGAAGCACCAATGTTGTGCTTATATTATCATCATCAAATTTGGCCCTCCTAAGAGGACACATGTTCTACATGACCCTTGGTTCCACCATTCCACCAAATGTTTTGGTTTTCCACGAAGAACGCCACCACAACCGAGTTTGGTGGAGGGTACATCCCTTGTTCGTTTGGCCCCCACCCTCCACTTTAGCCTAACACCATGGGAAGGATATGTTAATTATATTAACTCCCATAAATAAAACCCTACAATATCACCCTCATATTAAAGAACGAAATAGGGATCAACCTGTTGGACAGTTGATCTATGTTCTTCATAATATTCAAGAATGAGGTAAAGGGAATAAATCAAGAATATGACCCCTACCTCGAGTTCATTGGAAGCATCTACAAACGAGGAAGGAGTGTCCATGTTTTAATGTGTTTGTCGGCGTTCTCTATCACACGTCGTGTCCCCCAATGACTATCACTCGATCACATTCTTTATTGGAGCATAATTTCACCAGCGCATCGTCAGAGCTTCCTCTTGTGATCTCACAATACCCAAGCTTGAGATCAGATTAAATAGACGGAATGTGGAGAAAAATTAATTACAAAATTATTGAGTTTCATTAGTTTTTTTAATTAATGGACCTCTTAATTCTATAAATGGTGCATTTACACATCCTTTTAATTCACCCAAAGGTGTATATATACATCTTATGAGTGATTCTATTAAATGGATTGAAGTTTCACTATGGTTCGACAACTGTTTTAACATAGATGAAAAAAATAAAAAATAATCTCTTGTTATTTTATTATTTTTTCCTAAATAACATGAACTTTAAATTTTTGTTCGGCCCTTGATAGTCTTAGATTATCTTCCCCTAAGAGAATTTAATTACATTATATTTAACGGTGCCCTGAAATTTTTAACATTAGGACGGGTTCAATGGATAGAAAAATTTTCCCACATGTTTACTAAATGTACCTTAAATATTTTCAATAAATTATTATCAGTGACCCTCAACCCACGTCAGTCGAGGTTAGGCTCTACCTAAGGTGAACATGCCATCATGAGCTCAACAGTACCCGAAAATTTTTAATCCTAGTAACAGTTCACGAGTTACAGGCATTTGAATAATAAAAAAATGTATTTAATTATTTAACATACCATTATTCCATTTTTGGTTTTTCTCCCTGGAGGCATGCACCAATATAATTTAAATCGGGCGTATGTTAATCTTGCCATTCTAAAAGCAACTATTCCCTTATATTTCTAATACGAGTACTAATTTAATAGTTATTTTACTTTTTCAGAAAAATTGTACACACATGATATTTAAAGCTTAATATTTTTCGACAGATCATTCTGGGTACTCCGGGCCTCAGAATCTCATGCCGTCAAATTTCACTATCACATAAAAATTCCATTTAATATAAAAATATAAGGAATTTCTGAGTCTTTACATTCTCCTCACCATAGGGATATACTTCATCGAAAGCCAAAACAAATGAAAATTAATAAAATTAAGGAACTGAGAAGGTATCTGGGCCTGTCTCTCCCATGTGCTCTCCTAGATATTCCCAATGCTACCAACGAACTTGCATTAGAGGAATTGACTACCCATGAAGGACCTACTCTTATCGATCCTATATCTCCACCAAGAACTCCACAATTGTCGCCTCATCATCGATGTCCAACTCTCACTTGTCAATAACATGCAATGGATCATGCATATAAATCCTCATCTACGACACATGGAAAACATTATGAACCCAGTGCATCTATGGGAGAAGAGCTAGATGGTACGCCACCTCTCCTATTCAACTGAGGATCTGTAAAGGTCTGATAAACATATGATATAGCATGATGTTGTAGCCAAACCTACGTAATCCTCAACAGGGTGAGACCTGAAGGAAGATGTGTTCTCCCTCCTCAAACTCTAAGGGTCTCCATATTTTGTCTTCATAAGATATCTTCCAACTCTATGTAGTCTTCATCAGCTCCACGATGATCTTCTCCTTCTCTATGGTTGCATGTAATAACTCTGGACCCATAAGTGATGACTCCCTTGAGTCTATCTAAAATAGAGGTGATACACATGGTCACCCATATAGTCCCTCAAATAGATCCATTCTGTTTGTGGAGTGATACTATTATGGTATTCGAACTCCACCATTGTAAGGTGATCCTCCCAACTATAGCAAAAATCAAGGACACAACCATGTATAATGTCCTCAAGTGTTTGAATGGTCTACTCCATATGATCAAATTTCTGAGGGTTAAAGGCATAACTCAAGCGTAGCTGGGTACCAAACGCCTCCTACAATGCATTCCTCAAGAGGGATGTAAAAAGAGCATCGCGATACGAGACTATTGTCATTGAAATCCCATGAAGTTTTAAAATCAATTGTATGTTGATATGTCTCAGTCCCTCTACTGATCTCGTCTCTCAGATAGGTAAGAAGTGGGCCGACATGGTGAGTCGGACATCTATCACCCATAATGAGGAGTGGCCCATGGATGCATGTGGAAGCCCCATCACGAAGTCTACAGATACACATTCCCACTTCCTTTATGGCATCTCTAGTGGCTGAGCTAAGCCTACTAGTACATGATTCTCAACCGTCACATTCTTACTAGTGAGGCATCGTGATACGAATCCTACCATGGATTTCTTCATCCCTGGACACCAGTACCGACGTTGGTGGTTCTGGTGCCTCTTCGCCACAGCGTATATACTACCAAAGGGGATGTTTGGAACTCCCTCAAAACCTCCTCTCGCTGTGTCACTAGTACCATGGTGAGTCCCTTACTGAGGAGGAGGTTCTCCCCAACAACAAAAAATCCTTCAGGCGACAGCCCTGAGAATATCTGGGAATATTGGGCCTCACAGTCAACGTCCTTAAGCTGTGTCTCCCAAAATAACTAATGGAGTGGGGGAGTGATAGTCATCTAAAAGAGGTAAGCTTCTCCATAACTATCCATGTAGGATAACTACCGCACGACTAGCTACACTGTCACCTCACTCAGCAACTACATCCCATACCTCTTGGTGAGTGCGTCTACCACCTCGTTCCCCTTCACATGATTGTAGACTATCTCAAAGCCATTGTTCTAGAGGAACGCCAGCCATCGCCACTATATTAGGATTAGTTCCTTCTCTGAGAATATATACCAAAGGATCTTGTGATTGGAGTAGATAGAAAACCATTCTCCCAACTATACTCTCATCTCTAAGAACTCCACTGAAACCATCTGATATGATGTTTTAGAAATTGGTGTTGTCCATGGGTTCAGGTCAATGTAGAAGTTCCTCACCCTATGGGGAGGTAATCTAGGAAACATCTTTTGAAAGGATTTCTGTGCACTCTAACAATACTGTTAGGACATGAAATATTAATGTAGATGCTGCCACAAGGGTAAGGTTGGCTGACTCAGGAGTGATATGTTGTAACCTCTTATACATCACTTTAACCCCTGTTTCATAGGTTTTCTATTTTTGTGACAAAGAGAAACCCCATTCCAACGCTGAAGATATTTCACAACTTTTCTCATAAAAATGAAAATCTGATCATGAACTATGGATGAATTGTCCATAACAAAACTAACGTCATAAAGCCCGGATGCTTCTCCCAAGAGGTTCTAACCAATATTATCACCCCAAGGGTCTAATCACACCATCATCATAAATGTGATAATAAATTATCCTACCAAAGGTATATCTAGATGTAACGGTCATGTCAACAGTTTAAACCAAAAATCTAGGGCTTGAAAATGATTTGTGACAATAAGGAATGATTAAAACCAATTTTAAATAATACAGTATCTAGTTGTAGACATATTACATACATAAAATCATTCCCGGATCACTTGGGTCACACTCCTTTACCGCATGTAGATACTCCATTTCCCTATCATATAGCTCTCTAAGTTGTGTGGGGACCATATTGGGGTGATGGTTGTAACATATCGAAATTTATACCACCTAAAACTACTCTATTATCTTATCTACCATGTATTATTCCTTATAGATTCATTTGTCCCTATCACTTACCCTTCAAAAAACATTTTACACATCCAAGTCTCCAAGACTAATGTCAGTTTACTCCTTTCCCATAGCTGGAATTCACTGGTTATATCTATTCAGCAAAAGAATTTTCATCCACAATGGATTCCTCTAGAACCCTAACATATTTAGGAATGAATAGAGGAATATTGGTGTCTTGAAAGTCCTTAAACACATATCTCTAAAAGGTTTTAGCCCTGAATCACTGGCCATATTGTACTCATCGAGTACCTGGAATTGTTTGTATGCCTTGATGAATACTAATTTACTGAAATGTTGACCTGTCAAAACTGTAGAAGATTTTGTGGACACAAACACGTTATCTTTTTTTTGAGAAAGAGACACCTTGTTTTAGGATGGTTATTAATTTTTTTCCATGAAAATGTCACCTCATTTTATGATAGGGGTAATCTAAACCTTACAATCACACTACTGAGCCAGGTAGAATGATCTCTGCTAGGTATTCCATCTGATCGTATGGTTACCTGGATATATGGATACTCGGTCCCCACCTCAATCTAGTCCTTATCCACCTATGATTCGTTCTCCCCTTGGAACCTAAGGAGCATTGTTCACTGAAACTCGTCTATGTCACTTATTCAATTTGTTTCATCCACCGGTAGTGCTGGTAGTAACTATTGACCAATGAGAGGTGTTATCACTGGGACACCAACAAAAGGTACCATATGAGGTAATGATCCCTATATTAAAGCCTCATCACTATGGAGACCATCCTCAGGGTCATTCACTAGAATCCTATATGGATGTCTGCATGGAGGTAACTGGATGGAGAATCAAGATGAACCATGGTCAAAGGGTAATACATGCTGATATTATTCAAAAGATATCAATATAAAAACATTTTCAAAAGACATGCAACTAGTTTTTTAGTGTACTGAGTCAAAAAACAGAATTCAATGTATTGTTGTATGGATACGCCGACCACCACACCAACACTCGACTCTCGAAACTGAAACCTGATCTCAGGACACATAAAACTATTCCACCATTGAATACACATCCTTTTAGTGCTTATGGTAGAACCAACCCCCTCTGATATGAATTTTTATTGTCTCGTCCCCCAGGGCCCGGGCTGTGATTAGCCCAAGTACGCCTTCTATAGGACAGGGGTTGGTGACTCGCACCAGAAAGGAATATCCCTAAAATGGGAAGGAATTTCATAAAAAAACAGCACACACATAGAAAGGGAACACTGCGAACAAGTAATAAAATGGATGAAGAAATGTACTACAACAATTATAAACCACCACTGAGTTTAAAAGTGTGAACTAAATGTATAGGGGCCAGAATACAAGCCCAACTAAAATAGAAGTACAATAAAAAGGAAAAAAACTCCTAAGGTCGTCCACCAAGGTTCCTACTAGAAGGGTTGGTACTGATCATCACCACATCTCTCCACATCGACTAATATTCTCCATACACCATATTTCAATCACCTCTAAGAACTGTCAAGTTGTGACTCCTCAAGACATAGTGTAGTTGTCCATCGTCTTCACCAGACACAACAAGGTGCGGGCGATGCCCGTGTAGGGTTGAGTATAACTATACTTAGTAGGGACCCAGAGATACTATTATGGCCTCCCATAATTCCACAATAAAAAACCATAAAGCTTGATCTTAATCACAAAGCAAAAAAGGAAACGATATCTCACACCAGGTATAACATAAGTACAAAGATATCAATGATTATTCGTAAGCTAGATCATCTTATTCTGTTGATAGGCCCTGCTACCGATCTACACAAGGTTGTTAGGTGCTGATCAACAGAGGACCACTTGGTGCTGATCCATATAGGATCTCTCGGCGGTGATCCATACAGGATCTCAGAGTGATCATCCACACATGATTTCTAGGTGCTGATCCACACATGATCGGTCAGTAGTGATCCACACAGGATCGTTTGATGATGATCAACATAGGATTACTCAGGGTTGATACACACTTGATCAATATGTGATGATACACAAATGATTTCTCAATTCTAATACACACAAGATTCCTCGGTGTTGATCCCCAAAGGATTTATATTCATTATTCACGTCACATCCATCCACTGAACCTACATACCTAGAATGCCTGAATCTAGGAAGATCCACATCTCAAGACATATAAAATACCTAAATTTACATGAAACCCATAATGAGAAAAATCCAATGATCCAACATGTCATTAGGGTTCCTAGGGAATAGACGACGTGTCAATTAGATGAACGGTCTGTATGTTATAGGCATTTTAGTACCGATGTCCCGATTCGATTTAGGTACGATCCAACCTGGAAAATATACAACTTTTTTTGAGTATCTGGTAGAGTATTTCAAAAGGACCGCCTCATAGTGAGGTTTCTGGTGCTGTAAAAGGTTCATCAAACGGACATCTAGCTGAGGAGATATGCCCATATAAGCATAAATGGGAAAAAGAGGTTGGGTCCGGTCTGACCTAGTCGGACTGACCGAACATGTCCCGGAGGGGCTAGGCTAGGCCATGTTCATCTATTCCTAGTCCAGTCAGCTATCCTACAGTTTCCTCCATGCCCACCCTACTGGGAACAACCCGTTGGGCTTCATATTCCCTCACCCCATTGGCTGAGCACGAGGGGTCTGCTCCCCTCCTGAATGGCCAAATCGTTTGGTCATTCAAGGAAGAAGTGTCGGTTGGATCTACCTATCCTGGACAGTCACACATGGGACCTTTGGAATGCATGTACTCCCTTCTGTGCAGCTACAATCTTTACCCTTCCTCCATGGTGCGTCGCTCATTTCAACAACGACACTGGAGGGCATTGTACTCCTGTGGCCAGTCTGTATTGATTGGTCCTCAATGGACCCATTGGTGTGGTTCATCCCTCCACCATGAATCAATGTTGTGGCCTTCCATCACATCGTGTCGACATTATTCAATGTGGTCAGGGAATGATGGCCGCCCCATTGTCTGTTGCGCCTCCTTCGTGCAGCACCATTCATTCACAGCTTGCAGGTGTATGCCGCTGCCTCCCTCGGTCTCCAGTGTCATCATGCTGGGAAAGCCTTTGCATGCCACCAGTGAAACATTGATGGTCCTATTTCATTCTTGTACATGCCTATGGCCCACCCATGATGGAACCTTCACTATGTGACCCTTGGTTCCACCTTGCCGTCAAATCATCTAGTTGTCCACAACGAATGCCACAACAACCGAGTTTGATTGAGGGTCCAGGATTTGTTCATTGTGTCGGCATCCTATATTTTTTCATAACAACATGGGAAATATATTTTAATTATAAAAACCCCCCAACAAATAAAACCCATAAATATCCTCCTTCATTATTGAATGAAACATGGATCAACCCATTGGACGATTTATATGTGTTCATTATAATATTAAATAATGGGGTAAAGGGGATAAATCAAGTATATAACCCCTACCACGAGTTCATCAGAAGCCGCTACGGATGAGGAATGAGTGTCCACATCTGAAGATGTTTGCAAGCATTCCCCGTCACCCATCATTCCCCCCAATGACTTCCACTTGATCAGGTTCTGGATGAGAGTGGAAAGTCATCGGCGCTTTGTCAGAGCATCCTCCTGTAGCTCTCCCAAAACCCAAGTCTGATCTCAGATCAAATAGAGAGAATGTGAATGTTAACACATCACACAATAAATGAGGTTCATTAATTAGTATAATAATTAGACCTCTTAATTCTCTCAATGGTGTGGTTATATATCCTTTTAATTCATCCAACATTGCTGTTAAACAACTTATAAGTCAAGCTATTAAATGTTTTGACATTGCACTTTGGTTCCACCACTGTTTTTACTATAGTAGTAGAAAGAATAATAAAATAATAATTACTTATTTTTTAATTTTTTTGTCAAGTCCATGAAATTAACCTTCTCATCCAACCCCAGTCGGTCGAAGATAAGCATCCCTTAAGTGAATCCCAGTGTAGTGGATTCAATGGTTCCATTTAATTTTTAATCTGAGAACCGGTTCAAAAGAGAGAAACATTTTCCCATACATTTACTAAAATTGAGTTAATAAAGATCAAATAATTTTAAATAATCACCCTCGACTAGCATCAGTTGAGGTTAGTCTCCACCTAAGTAGAAAACTCCCTCAGGAGCTCAATAGTACTATTTTATTTTCAGTCTGAGTTACCCTTTATGTTGTTATGGATTTTACAATATAATAATTGTTACGTAATTATTTATATACGTCCAAAAAATAACTTCCACTAGTGGCCCATGTCGGCCAGTGTTAGTATTTTTCTAAGGAAATCATACCATCATGTGTTCAATGATGATGTCATATTTTTAATACAAGTCACCATTCTTGAGTTATAAGCATTTGAAAAATAAAATAATTTTTCAATTATTTTATATAGGATTATCCCATTGATGGGTTTCCTCAATAGAGTCCTACACCGACTAAATTTACATCATGCCTAGGGTAAAACCATCATCCCGAATAAAACAGTGTCATCATAATTCTGATCCTGGTACCGTATAACAGTTATTCCACTTTTTTAGAAAAACTGCTCAAATGTGCTACTTAAAATGTAACATTTATCGACAGATCATTCATGGAACTCCAGGCCCCTGAATCAAGAACCGTCATATATAATGTTCTATTAGAAATTATATATAATTAAAAAATATATGAATAAATTCCTGGAATTTATACATTTTATACCTAATAGTTGTTCTAGTGTACCATCTTGATAGGAACTATGATCACCCATTTATACTAATGGTGAGACTTGAATCTGTAAGGGGAGAGTGATAGATCTTGGTTGAAATCATTAAATAGTGGTATCAGGACACCGTGATGTTTTCCATAGTATGGTCTCATAATTCACCATCAGATATTATATATTTCTTATAGAAAGTGTAGTTGTGATTACATTTTTTTGGGATTTTACCTTAATTTATAACTAGTGGTGCCTAGATCAGGAAGGATGATATCATTCATAGGATGTTACTTCAACTTCCTTATCAATTGGATACTATTACCCCTTGATTAGTAGTAGTTATGATCTATCAGTGTCATGTTATTGTAGAGGGGAATGAGGGCGTCCATCCTTAGGATTCTCCATGTTAAAAGAATCATTAAGAGTTCTAATTATGTTTTATATTTCCCCAGGGATGAACCAGTATCCACAATAGCATATCATCTATCCTCATGTTGCAATGAGCTGTATAGGTGTGGTAGGAAGTGTTTTTAGAGTGTCAGAATTACAATTCCGAATGTTTTTTTCCAGGAAGCCATATGTTTTTCGTCTAAATAATGGATTAGATCACAAGGTCTTGGGTGGATTGGACTAACATGATCATGGAGTCTATTTTAAAGGACTATCCACATGTGACAGTACATAAAATCTCCGATCAATGGATTGAGAAGAATGGGATCTCAATGTTTTACCGAAGGATGGGATATCGCCAACTCGAGGTTCAAGAGGTGGGTGTACCGAGCATGCAATCAAAGAGAGGATCGAGTATCATTTACATCTTGGAAAAAACCATTAGAATGATGGATTCCCCAACATAGTTTATTAGAATTATGAGCTGGATCCTAAACCATTCAAGGATTATATTGTGTTAGTCTTTTGAAATTTTACCCTCATTTCCTCAATGATATAGTTAATGAATATAAGACATCAAATGATAGAATTATAGATTCTCTATGAGTTCTAGACATATGGAATTTATCACATGGTAACATCTATATTTAAATGCCCACTTCTCCGGATATATCATCCCAAATAAGGGATAGATAGGTGACTTTATAGAGGATGAGGTGGCGTAAGCTCTGAGAGACACCCAAGGCGTGGTCATGGCATCAAACACTCACGTCAAGGTTTTTTATGCTATTTTTGACTAATGTAATATATAAGATGACCTATATAAAATTAGACCATGTTCATTATCTTTTCCACATTTCATGTGATTTGAGGTACGTGCATTATGAGTTGTATGGTATTGGCATGGTTTGATGGAATTTTATTGTGGAGTTTCCTTGTTTCATGGAGATGGTGGCGGTGAGAACCGCTAGAGGGAGATACATAATGGGAATTTATTTTTGTTGTGTAAATGTTTATTGGTAGAATAAAAATCAATCGAGATAGATCATGGGAGTAGGATATGTAGTTGTGGGATCTGTATCCCCAAATTTTCGTTTATATTTTACATTTTGATGATGAAAAAATAAAATGAAGGGAATAATTTGATGACTCAATTTTTGTGTGTGATAATATATAATATTTATAGGAATATTATCAAAGTATTTCATTGAGACAACATTAAATTATGAGCACTAGCATACATGGAATAAATATTATAAACATTTTAAATTGATCTTACATTACATGAAAATAGTTTTCCTAAAAAATTAAAATATATCTTGAATGGATTCTCAGATCTAAAATTTGAAACCACATTTCAATCAAGAGTATGGGATTTAGCCTAGCTGAGACATTATTCCAGTAGGGATCGGGTGTTTTTCATTCATTGAATCATTAGGGAAATAATTAAATAAATTTTAATATTTATTAAATTATATTATTAATGACCCAATCCTTAATATTAAATATAAATATATTTTTATATAAAAATATTAATTTTATCCACATAACCCTACGAATTAAATAATTCATTATAGGAAATACCCTGGATGAGTGAGGATTAGATCATGGGTCGATGATTCGTTTGCAGTAGAGTTTTGAATATAGAAAAAAATTGGTCAATTCCAATTAATGATCTATACCTGATGAATGATATTTATATTTTGGTTTTATCACCATTTTATGTTTTAGATGAATATGAATTAATTTTTTACATAATTAATCAGTGCATCAATATTTTTTGATTGGTCTATTGTCTATTTTTTCTTCCAAATTAAAGGAATTAGAGTTTATTAACTACTAAATTAATTGAATTTATACATTATCATTAATCATGAATTATATTGATGATGGTGAAAGGGACAAAATAATTTATTAATGTTTTTTTGTTACATTATTTTTTTCTCTCATATCTACATGTGATTTGTTTTCTATATTTCATTTGGATGATGATTCATCCAATATCTACAGGATGATCATTATAAGATCGATACTTGTCATTTGATATCATCACTATAGGTTATGATTTTTGATTAATAGTTTGATCTAGTTTTAATGTGGTGTGATGGATGATCAGAAACAATTCAACATTTGGATCAAGGGTGTTCCACCTGAGGATCTTCATGGAAACTATTTCGTATTTTTTATGAGAGGGAGTCATCCATGGAGATAGTAATGTGTGATGGATTGGAATTAAGTGGGAGTGTTATGGGAAATTACTCACATGGACTTCAGGTATATGGTGGTATGTTTTGGTTATCTAGACTAATATTTATATGGGAGTTATGGTTTAACAATTTCATGTGTGTTGGTGTTATTCGTAAAGAGGATAGGTAATGAAAATATAAATGGAATACCATAAAAAAGTTAATGGAAATTAATTTTTTGTTGCATATGTTGTGGGTGTGGGGTTCAAATTTCATGATCCCCCTTTTCAGTATATTAATAATATAATAAAAATAATAAAGAATAATATTTTTTTATAATTCATTGTTTCTGTCGTATCATACCAATACAATATCTTATTGATAAAATTTCAATGGAAGAATGAACATGAATTTATGACTCTCATTTTAACACCAATGTTTGATACCTTTTTTGGGAATATGGTGTGTGTCCATAAAGAGCCCAATAATTATAATAATAATAATTTTATTATTTTTATCATTACATAATAAAGCATCTATCATACCTTCGTAATATGGTTTTAGAGAGATAACCCATCTATGTCATTACAAAAGAGATTTTTAGGAGGACGTTTCAAGACCAATATAAATTATTTAATTCATAATTTTGTTGTAGGAACGCAAAACACCATTCGAGGGTGATGATTTTAAGTGAAATTTTTACTGGGTGTATAATTTTGGCATGTGAATAGACTATTTGCGAATTTTCTCATGAGGATCACAATAGTGGGATCTAATTGTTAATTCCAGGAAATTTGTAATGACATATAAGTTCTTTGAAATTTTATCTTATTGGACCATCGACAACCATCGTGTGGTCATCATGATTTTGGAATAGACACATCATGTTGTACCATTAAATATTGTCATGTACTATATACCCAGAAATCAATGTAATGTCAAGTACATGTCTATGAATTCGAGTATGACCGCATGACATTCATTCCACCTTATGCAAAATATACTTCTTCTGAAACATCTACCAATAATATATTATTCAACATGACTACGATTTTGTCATGTGAGTATCCCATCCTAATTTTTTTTCATTTATACTGAAATGGTGTAATTCGTATTTTCATTTGAGTTTATACAAGAGATATTTTTAGTGTGACATTTATATAAAAGATAATCCACAATGAAACCATTCGAAAAGGATCGTTATAGAGTTGTCCCCCCATGGACCATGTAATGGGTCCTCTATTAATTGAGGAAATATTCCCATGTCACACCAGGTAATAGATTTTAATCATTGTGAATATAGATATTATACTCCCCAATTGAACCAGGGAGCCGATATTCTATCCATAGAGACGGGTACTCCCATATTACACTAGGGAACAAGTCCTCCAAACTCATTGTACACATTGAGATGTTACTCTACCATCCCACTATGGTATGGGTCCACTATTCCATGGATATGATACTACCCTATGAAATAGGTGTATTTATCATCCATATGATGAGTGGAATAACCCAATAATACTATGGGGCATATCCTCTACAAACTGAGTGGTACCCCATGATGGACTAATGTTTGCGTCCTCTACCAATTGATTGGTACCCCCTAATAGGCCACATCATTGGTCATAAATATACTTAGTGGTATACCTAATGAACTGGGGTCTGGATCATATATATATAAATCCCCCTATATTGTGTGTCATATTGATGTGGTGTGGGTCCTCAACATGGTTTGTTCTTCGGACAATCCTGTGAGAAGATGGGATTCATATATTGCCCCTTTTGAGTGGTAGGAATAATTATTTATTTCTATTATATAAATTGAGATTTGTATTCCTTTTATCTCTAGTTTGGGAATATTTTTAGAATATCTATGATTTTTTTATGATTTTGATCTCATATACTAATTAAAATACCTTTATTGTGATGAGATAACTACTTATATTGTGTCTTCTTTCACTCCATCATATTTTTTTAAGGAATCCTATTGGTTATGTATATTCACAACCATTCATGGAATATTCCCACAGATTTTGTGTCTTATAATGATGATGGAAAGGTCAAGAATGATTTCATAGATGCATTGGGATATATGAATTAATTTCAATGCATATGGTGGTAGAGATTCTGAGATCATAAGTTGAGATATCTTATGTTTCATTCTTATATATTTGTTATGACATAGGGAAATATTTTCTAATTGGGATGTTATTTTGAATCATTAAATTTTAGATTATGTTTTCATTAACTTTTTAAATACAATGTGGTGATTACAAGAATTTTTTTTACTCTAGATGTTACAATGTTATATTATTAATCCTCTACACTTCTGCATAGAATTTTTTAGGTGAATGTTTATTAGTAAATTTGGACATTTTATCATGTTTTAGTTCTGCATTATAATGCCTATTTCTATAACTAGGCATTTGGATATGGTCCTGTGGTAGTAATGGCTCGGGGTTCGGTATTTCAGGTGACCCCCAATTATTCGAGTGATGATTAAAATGAAATAGAATATTTATATATAGTCATTAAGAGTTATTTAATTTAATTATTTTCATTATATCAATGATCCTAATATTCCTTATTCACATTCCAAATACTTAGATTTCGCAAAAATACCATTACTGTAATTTTTTTTTCTTATTATATATTTATGTACTAGAATTATTTTATGTGAATGGAGGGATAATAGTTCCATACTTGATCAACCAGTTAGATATTATTCAGATTTTATATTTTATGACCAGGTTAAGTAAACTTTTAGAATTTTTTTTAAAAATTGAATGTGTAATATAGGACATATATTATTAACACATTTTTATGAATTTACATCAAATTTATTCACTATTGTTCCTGTGTTTTAAAACAATTATATAAAGTATCAAATTAATTTTTATATTAATATATTAAATAACATATATGAATTTTAATAATGCAATTTTATATGAATATATAATTAAATCATTATCCTTATATTCAAAAATCATAAACTTAAATAACATCTTCTTTTTTCATTTATTTTTTATGTCATCCAGTCTTTTTATAAAACATGTTCATTATTTCTCATTATCTGAAAATACTATTTCAATTTACTAGGTTTTATACCTTGTTATGAAAAATATATATGAAGAAGAATATTAAAACAATATCAATGAAATTTAATTAAGGAATGCCTCATATGAACACCACAATTAGTAAATGTTATGAATAGATATTATGGTACCTTTTATTATTTATCTTATTTTATTTACCTATATTATTTTAGGATACATCATTGAAAGAAAGATTATATTACACTAAAGAACCCTTGTGAATGATGGGGTTGATGTTATGACTGATTTTATAGTTAATCATACCAATTTTTACGTCATTCACATGGAATTCATCTAGTTTAGCCTCCCAACATGCTGCTTCAATCACCTAGAGGCCATACTATAATTACACCATATCCTCATTTACCATACCCTCCATTTCTATATATCTTCCATAAAAAACCTACATGGAATGATTATCATCATAATCCTATCACATCAAACTACACATTACCACCCTATTTGGGGTTAGGTTATAGAACATCATATTTCCCACCATCATATCCGTAACCAAATTCATCTGTGATGATATATCCCAATAGTTTTTCCAATATTTGTAAATTTATCTTCACCTTAAATACAGAGTACTCTTATTATAGATATCCCACAACTAAAAGAGGAAAATCCTCTTTCACTTACACTAGACGTATCCCGTCAAGGTGGGGGTTGGATGGGGGGGGGTAATGGATCCCACATCCAAAGGAATTTGATTAAAAATAAATTGAATTTAATTTATGAGAAATTAATA
Source organism: Viscum album (assembly GCA_963277665.1). Lineage (NCBI taxonomy): Eukaryota > Viridiplantae > Streptophyta > Magnoliopsida > Santalales > Viscaceae > Viscum > Viscum album. Next base: position 297,193,826 of record OY728165.1, read on the forward strand.
TATGTATATATATATATATATTATCCTGATGTACTATTTTACTATTTTTAATTGTTAGATTCATCCATGACTAGAAATTGTGGTCCCAAAAGAGTTACTATTGTAGAATCAATGACAAATATTAACGGAAAATAAAACAAGGGTAGAGCCATCAACTGGGGAAATGGTAAAAAATCTAAAAGTATTATTATCACACACAATAAAAACAATAATATTTATCTAGTAAAAGAAAAATGTTTGAAAAATGTTATATAAAAAATAAATTAAAAATCAGGGGAGTGAATACATCTATGTAATGTAAATGAACTTTTCTACATATCAATTTATAATATTTCTTAATAATTATTAAATCTAAGGACCCTTCAATATACTTTTCCTAATAGAAAAATGTATAGTCTATAATGTTAATATATTTTATTGAATTGATATGTTCATATAATTGTGCATTGTATGATAGTTAGAAAGTGAGTTTTTGTACCAAGTTTGGGTGGATTTATATAATTATTTAATTATAATTATGTTTGAGAAATTTTAAGAATATAAAAGAGATATTAAATTAATCCACACTCATGGAAAAAACTCTATCCCACATCCTGAGAAAGTCCATGTAATTAAACAATTAAAAATGATAAAATGATCTTCTTGTAATGACACGACCAGCCCTCGGGGTCCGTGCCGTGACTACCCCAAGCCCGCCTTCCATAGGCCAGGGGCTGGCGACTAGCACCAAGGCATAAATCCCGGTAAAAAGGGAAGGCATTTCTTTTTTAAAGTAAACAAACACCACCGAGTAAGAAAGCGGAAAGTAAACAATAAGTAAAAATAGAGTACAACTGAATGTGCGGAAAAGTAAATGGGCCAATATACAAACCCAAACTGAAAGTAAAGTACAACTCGAAAGGGAAAACGACAACTGTAAGTAAAAGCCACTACACCGAGCTGTCCACTGGAGATCCCACCTGAAGGGTGGGTACAGATAGCTCCACAGCTCCACGCGTCCCGTCGTCCGCTCCGAACACGTCCCGCCCAGTGGTCCACCTCCAGGTACCGTCCTGCTCTGCAAGCATCAGCCAAGATCAACGCTGTCCGTCGTCTGCAACCAACACAACATATTGCGGGCATAGCCCGTGCAGGGGTGAGTATAAGCTACTCAGTAGGGACCCCGAGACCCCCGAAGGTCTCACAAAATCCACAAAGGATAATCCACAAAGGAAGATACAAACACAAAGTAACAACTGACACTGCTTAGGTATACGCCCATACATATACCTAAGTCATCAATTCCAACACGCTCCATCCTCCGAGCCCAAGTACAACTCAGTCCACACATGAAAGTAAACGTATTCCATACAGGAAAGCAAAACGAAATCCACATAGGATAGCACAATACAATCCACACAGGAAAGCAACAAGATTCAGCTCACACAGGTATACTTCTTCGAAAGACGATAAAGATGATCTCTGATCCATCTAAGTCGTCGGACCCACGAAGGATCGATAGGTAACTAACCCCCGCAAAAGACCCACACAGGATCGGGCCCACATAGGACCTGTAGGCGCTAGTTCACACAGGACCACTGAGCGCAAAGACCCACACAGGATCGGACCCACACAGGATCAGGCCCACACAGGACCTGTAGCACTGATCCACGTAGGATCGCTGAGTGCTGTAGTCGTCCTCGTCGAATCCACGCAGGATCTCTGTACTGTCATCGTCGCAGTCACAGTAGCAGTAGCAGTAGCAGTAGCAGTAGTAGTCACAGTAACAGTCGCAGCCAGCACTAGGGTTCCCGCACACAGCAAGCTCGTACAAGAGGGTACGCTCCTCAAGCCGAGAGGCTGATACATCAATTGTCACAAAGTCCAGAATTGATGTATCCAAAAGTTCCGTATCGTCAACAGAAACTCAACGCAACAGACGGCGCGTCGATCGGACGCCCGGTCTAAGAGTTGTTGGCTTTTTCGTCCTAGGGGCCCGATTAGTTTTTAAGGAAAAACCAACCCGACCGTACTCCACCTGCGTCCAAACCTCGGGCGGAGTATGTAAAAAGATCCGTCTCACTAAGAGGAACACAACAAAGCTGACGACACGTCAATCGGATGTCCGTAGCTCAAGATACGAGCGTTTCCGCTCCGAAGGCCCGGTTGGTTTCGTGAACGAACCAACCCGGCTCAACTCAAAGTATACCGAAACTTTGAGTGCGATATACCGAATCGACCGTCTAGATCCAAGGATCGTGTAGACACTGACGTTTCATCAAACGGTGGTCCGTGGATCATGTTATGGCCAAAAGACCGAACTCGTCTCGAAAAAGGGGGGGGTCCGGGTCCGGGCCGACCCGGCCCAGCCGGCGGCGGTCCGGCGCGGTCCTGCGCGGCGGCGCGGCGCGGCCGGCGGCGGCGCGGCCTGGCGCTGCTGGGGTCCCGCGCGGGGGGCTAAGCCCCCGCTATTTCAAAACGGCGGCGCGGCTTTTAGCCGCGCCTTTTCGAGAACCGGCCCCCCTCGTGGGGGGCCTGCTTGAGGAAACCGGGGGGCCGCCTGCCCCCCCTCAATGAAACCCCCCCCCCCCCCCGCCCCCAAATAAATGGGGGGGCTTTAGAGCTGACCGGGGGAATTAATTTCCCCCGGTCTTTGACCTTCTGGCCGGTATTTCTCCAACGGGACCGGCAAAGCCGGTCCCCTTTCGGCTTTCGACACCGGCGGCCCGGCGAGCCGCCGGTCTTCCCGTCTCGCCGCGGCCTGGAACCGGCCGCGGTGTTCGTCGTCCGGCGTGGTGCGACGGCACCGCGCCCCTCCGCCGCAGCCCCGCTCTGGCCGTGGCGCCTTCGATTCCCTTCGACACGGCGCGACGGCGTCGCGTTCGTGATGATCCGCGGCGCCTTCGATTCCCTTCGATGCGGCGCGACGGCGTCGCGTTCGTGATGATTCTTCCACGGTGCGAATTTCCGTGTGGTGCGACGGCACCACTCCATCTTGTTTCATCCGCAAGATAAATCAACAAGAACAAAGGAGGGGGTTCGGCCGTGTTCATGCGGTCCGGCCCCCTCACGTTAAACAATAACACCTATTTAAATATCCTCACGTTTGTCATGCTAGAACCACGAACGAGAATAAATAAATAAATAAAATAATCAACAACAACCCCAACCTTGATAGTCGCACGTTGACATAGTCGTGGGAAGCAGTCGTCGTTTCGTTGACGTCGGTTAGAAGACGAAGAAGTCGAGGAGGAAGCAATTGGAGAAGACGGGTCAAGATGTCATCGTCGGTGTTCTTCGTGGGCGGCGGACGTTCTTCGCGTTCTTCCACGAAGGAGATAAAGAAGGTGGAGGATTTCTTCAGCTTCTCTCCAAATCTCTTCCACACCTCACCCAACAATCCAAATAAAATAAGGTCCCTCCTTATTTTATTTACTAAGCCATGCATTTCAAAAACTTAAATTTCAAAAACAAAACACTTAATTAATTATACATGAGTTGTGTAATTAATTAAGTGTTATGTTATCAAGCTTTAAAGAGGGAGAGAGGGGAGTTAAAGAATTTGAAAAGGTGGGGATCGTGTGGGCCCATCCTCACCTTAATCCCCTCTTAGGTGGTTAAACCACCCAACTTCCAACAAAATATTTTAACCACTTTAAAGATATAAAATAAATATTGTATCACAATTTTATTTTACACTTCATTTCATCCAGAAAATTAAACAACTCCTCCTAGGCAAACGCAACTTTGGAAAAGGTCTTCATAAGCGAATATCAGCGCTGCGAGTTCATCGGTGTCCTCGGATTTCAATTCCGAGCACCAGATCAAAAGTTAGGAATTCCCGCTCGTTCGTTCACTGAACGTACCCGAGCCAAACTTTGGAAATTGATTCCGGGCACTCCGGGCCTCGGAATCAGGTTCCATCCGAAACCGCTCTCTTGTAAAATTCCAATGAAAATTAAGAAAAAATTTCCCTTGAATTTTACAGGTCTTTACATTACTCCCACCTCAGGGCTTTACGTCCCCGTAATGATACATCAAAAACTAGGGAAACAAATGAGGGTACTGAGCACGCATCTGAGCCTCCCGCTCCCATGTGCTCTCCTAGAGGTTCCCGTGCTGCCATCTGATGCGCACAAGAGGAATCGATCGCCCACTCAGGACCCGCTCCTGTCGATCCTCTATCTCCACCGGGACCTCCATAAAAGTCGCCCCATCGTCAACGTCAAACTCCCCATGGTCAATGATGTGCGTCGGGTCGTGCACGTATCTTATTAGCTGAGATACATGGAAGACGTCGTGCATCCGGTGCAACTGAGGTGGTAGAGCCAGGCGATAAGCCACTTCCCCAACCCTGCTGAGGACCTAGAAGGGTCCGATGAAGCGCGGAGATAACTTGCCGCCTCGGCCAAATCTCCGAATACCATGTTGAGGTGAGACCCGCAAGAAGACGTGGTCGCCATCCTCGAACTCTAGTGGCCTTTGCCTCCTGTCAGCATATGACTTCTGCCGGCTCTGAGCTGTCATTATCCGCTCCTGGATGACCTGAACCTTCTCTGTCGTGGCCTGGACCATCTCCGGTCCCACAAGTGCTGACTCCCCAGGGTCTGTCCAGCACAAAAGAGATCTACAAGGTCGGCCATACAATGCCTCTTACGGTGACATCCCGATGGTGGAGTGGTAGCTGTTGTTGTACGCAAACTCCACCAAGGGTAGGTGGTCCTTCCAGCTACGACCAAAGTCGAGGACACATGCGCGGAGCATGTCCTCAAGAGTCTGAATGGTCCTCTCTGTCTGACCATCCGTCTGAGGGTGAAAGGCTGTGGTCAGACGTAGCTGCGTCCCGAATGCCTCCTGTAACCCCTTCCAAAGCCGGGAAGTAAAGCGAGCATCTCGATCGGAGATGACAGATGATGGCACGCCGTGGAGCCGCACAATCTCTTGAACCTAGAGACGTCCCAATCTCTCCACTGAGCCCTGCTCTCTGATGGGTAAGAAGTGTGCCGACTTGGTTAGTCGGTCAACAATCACCCAGATGGAGTCGTGACCTCTAGAAGTGTGTGGAAGTCCAGTCACGAAGTCCATATATATGTCGTCCCACTTCCACTCCGGGACCTCCAAGGGCTGTACCAAGCCTGCTGGTACCTGATGCTCTGCCTTCACCTGTTGGCAGTTGAGGCATCGAGAAACGAACTCTGCTACAACCTTCTTCATGCCCGGCCACCAGTGCTGTCGTCTGAGGTCCTGGTGCATCTTCGCCACTCCAGGATGTACCGCCAAAGGAGAAGTGTGAAACTCACTCAGAACGTCCTCTCACAAAGCGACTGGTACCATGGTACGTCCTCTGTAAAGGATGTCGTGCTCTGCTCCAAGGGAGAAACCATCTGATGTCTGTCCCGAGGATATCTGTGCACGCCGTGTCTCACAGTCAGCATCCCCACGCTGTGCCTCCCTGACTCGCTGCAGTAGTGGAGGAGTGACTGTGAGAGACTGAAGGAAGGCTGCTCCATCTCTATCCACAAAGGATATCTTCAAAGAGGCTAGCTGCTCTGTCGCCTCCTCAAGTAGCTGAATGCCCGTCCTCCTGATGAGGGCATCGGCTACTACGTTCCCCTTCCCAGGAGTATAGACTATCTCAAAGTCGTAGTACTGGAGGAACGTGAGCCATCACCGCTGTCTCAGGTTCAGGTCCTTCGGCAAGAAGATATACCTGAGACTCTGATGATCGGAAAAGGCTGTAAAGCGCTCGCCCATCAGATTGTGTCGCCATGTCTTCAGAGCGAAGACCGTTGCTGCTAACTCCAGGTCATGGGTAGCGTAGTTATTCTCATGCGTCCTCAACTGACGTGATCCATAGGCGATCACTGCCCGCTCCTGCATCAGAACACATCCGAGTCTAGTCCCTGATGCATCGCAGTAAACTACGTACCCTACTCCCTCCTCGGGAAACCTCAAGATAGGTGCGCTAATCAATCTCTGTCTTAGCTCCTGGAAGCTCTGCTCAAATCTGTCTGACCACACGAAGGGTTTCCCCTTCTTCGTCAAAGCTGCAAAGATTTCTCCTTTGCCGAAAAGTGAAATCCGGTCTCATCCCCTAGATGAACCACGTTCCTTGCCTAATACAGTCAATCCCGTCATGATTAGTTAATTCATGGCATGAATGACGTCGTAAGGCCTCGAAGCTGCTACCAAGAGGTCCAACCGTTACTCTCGCCTCCAAGGGTTGAGTCACACTGTCGGCATCAGTGTGTGGTAACTAGGTCTCCTCCAGTAAGAATCTCGCAAGTGAGGGTCAAGTCAACGGTTTTTAACCAGCACCTCTTAGTAAAAACAAACAAAAGACAAGAAAGAAAAAGTCACCAAAGCAAGAGTCTTTTATTACTTCAACTTAAAGTACAAGGAAACAAGGCAACACAAACTACGAAGCTAGAGGCATTATGGGAAAAGGCCTCTACGCCTGGAGCTAGTCCCGCACTAGTCCACCCGCTTCCGGAGCTCCATGATCGTAAGCTTAAGCTGCCTGAAGCTATGCTCTCCCCTGAGGTCGGGGTGTACCTCCTGGTGGTGGTGGTGGTAGAGCCTCAAAACGTCGCCCACCACCTGCTGCTCGGCCAGCTCCTCTGCCTCGTCCTCCTGCTCCCTACGGACCGCCACGGTCGAACCTCTGCCTCTGCCTAGGTGGTTCCTCAACCGTCTGCTGCTCCTCTACATGGCGGGTCGGGTAGTCACGAGCCATGCGGCCTTGCCCGCCGCATGCATAGCACTGTCTTCCACTCGAAAGACTGGCTCCATGCTGTGTGCCCTGCACTGCTGAGCCAGTGTCCTGAGGTCGTCTGCCTAAAGGTCTGGTCTGCCAGGACCCCTGAGTCATCCGTCGACTGCCTGCTGCAGATTACTCTGCCATGTGCCGCCCTGCGGTGGGTCTTGGTGCTGATGTAGGCTCAGCAAGGAAGCTCTCGATCAGAAGGGCCCGCTCCAGTACTCCTGTCTGAGTCGGTATGCTGAGGGAGATTAGTGATGCCCTGATCTCGTGTCTCAAACCCTGCTCGAAGGTCCGGGCCCGGATGAATGGGTCTCGTACCATGTCGGTCGAGTAGCGCGAGAGATCAGTAAATCTCGCCGAGTACTGAGTGACCGTCATGCTGCCCTACCGCAGCTGAAGAAGCTCCTGGATACGCACCGCACGAAGGGTGGATGGGACGAACTCTGAGAGAAAGATGCTCTCAAAGTCCGTCCATAGTAGAGATGCCTCATCGTGCACCTGGAGCATCAAGCTCCACCATCGTCCTGCTACTGCGTGTAGTAGGCTCGCAGCGAGGATCACAATGAGGTCTGCTGGTGTCCTCACTAGCCTAAACACACGTACCACTGCCTCCAGCCAGTCCTCGGCTGCCTGGGGATCCATCTCCCCGCGAAACCTGGGCTGTCGCAGGCACTGAAACTCATGCAGTGCGCTGAGGCGACGTGCATCGTTAGCGGCTGGCGCTGGAAGCATCGGGGGCTCGTCAGGTAGTGCTACCGCCGGTGCCACTACTGACAAAGGGCCCTACACCGAAGCCTCGTCGCTCGGTGGGCTGTCGTCACACTCGACTCTCGGAACCCTAGCTGGCTGCCATCGTGGGGCCATCCTAAAAAGGAAACAGGTGCGCCACGGTCAGAACAGTATACCTGGTGAGCTGATATAAGTAATCACAAAGAAAACTTTGAAACACACACGCAATCAATGTTTTCGTGTATTAAGTCGGAAATCAGAAGTCAGGGTCCTGGTGTACGGATACGTCGGCCGCCACACCAACACTGGACTCCCTGGACTGATAACCACACTCAATACTCTAAACATTATTGCTTCACATATAAAAGATCAGAGTTCGCGGTAGAACCGAACTCCTCTGATACCACTTTGTCACGACCCGCCCTCGAGATCCGTGCCGTGACTACCCCAAGCCCGCCTTCCATAGGCCAGGGGCAGGCGACTAGCACCAAGGCATAAATCCCGGTAAAAAGGGAAGGCATTGCTTTTGTAAAGTAAACAAACACCACAGAGTAAGCAAGCGGAAAGTAAACACTAAGTAAAAACAGAGTACAACTGAATGTGCGGAAAAGTAAATGGCCAGTATACAAACCCAAACTGAAAGTAAAGTACAACATGAAAGGGAAAACAACAACTGTAAGTAAAAGCCGCTACACCGAGATGTCCACTGGAGATCCCACCTGAAGGGTGGGTATAGATAGCTCTACTGGTCCACGGGTCCCATCGTCCGCTCCGAACACGTCCCACCCAGTGGTCCACCTCCAGGTACCGTCCTACTCTGCAAGCCTCAGCCATGATCAACGTTGTCTGTCGTCTGCAACCAACACAACGTAGTGCGGGCAAAGCCCGTGCAGGGGTGAGTATAAGATACTAAGTAGGGACCTCGAGACCCCCGAAGGTCTCACAAAATCCACAAAGGATAATCCACAAAGGAAGATACAAACACAAAGTAACAACTGACACTGCTTAGGTATATGCCCATACATATACCTATGTCATCAATTCCAACATGCTCCATCCTCCGAGCCCAAGTACAACTCAGTCCACACAGGAAAGTAAACGTATTCCACACAGAAAAAAAAACGAAATCCATATAGGATAGCACAATACAATCCACACAGGAAAGCAACAGGATTCAGCACACACAGGTATACTTCTTCGAAAGACGATAAAGATGATCTCTGATCCATCTAAGTCGTCGGACCCATGAAGGATCGATAGGTAACTAACCCCCACAAAAGACCCACACAGGATCGGGCCCACATATGACCTGTAGGCGCTGGTTCACACAGGACCGCTGAGCGCAAAGACCCACACAGGATCAGACCCACACAGGATCGAGCCCACACAGGACCTGTAGCACTGATCCACGTAGGATCGCTGAGTGATGTAGTCGTCGTCATCGAATCCACACAGGATCTCTGTACTTTCGTCGTCGCAGTCACAGTAGCAGTAGCAGTAGTAGTCACAGTAACAGTCGCAGCCAGCACTAGGGTTCCCGCACACAGCAAGCTCGTACAGGAGGGTCCGCTCCTCGAGCCGAGAGGCTGATACATCAACTGTCACAAAGTCCAGAGTTGATGTATCCAAAAGTTCTGTATCGTCAACAGGAACTCAACGCAACAGACGGCGCGTCGATCGGACGCCCGGTCTGAGAGTTATTGGCTTTTTCGTCCCAGGGGCCCGGTTGGTTTTTAAGGAAAAACCAACCCGACCGTAATCCACCTGCGTCCAAACCTCGGGAGGAGTATGTCAAAAGATCCGTCTCACTAAGAGGAACACAACAAAGCTGACGGCACGTCAATCGAACGTCCGTAGCTCAAAATACGAGTGTTTCCGCTCCGAAGGCCCGATTGGTTTCGTGAACGAACCAACCCGGACGAACTCAAAGTATTTCGAAACTTTGAGTGCAATATACCGAATCGACCGTCTCAATCAAAGGATCGCGTAGCCGCTGACGGTTCGTCAAACAGAGGTCCATGGCTCATGTTATGGCCAAAAGACCGAACTCGTCTCGAAAACATGGGGGGTCCTGGTCCGGGCCGACCCGGCCCGACCCCCCCTGGGTCGGCCCGAACTGGGTCGACCCAAACGGGGTCGACCCGACCCGGGTCCGACAAGGCCCGGCCGGTGGCGCGGACCGGCGCGGCGGCGCGGTCTGGCGCGATGGTGCGGCCCGGCCGGCAGCGGCGCGGCCTAGCGCCGCTGGGGTCACGCGCGGGGGGCTAAGCCCCCGCTGTTTCAAAACGGCGGCGCGCCTTTTAGCCGCGCCTTTTGGAGAACCGGCCCCCCTCGTGGGGGGCCTGCTTGAGGAAACCGGGGGGCCGCCTGCCCCCCCTCAATGAAACCGCCCCCCCCCCCCCCCCCAAATAAATGGGGGGGCTTTAGAGCTGACCGGGGGAATTAATTTCCCCCAGTCTTTGACCTTCCGGCCGGCCACCTGGCCGGCCGGTTTTTCTCCAACGGGAACGGAAAAGCCGGTCCCCTTTCGTCTTCCGACACCGGCGGCCCGGCGAGCCGCCGGTCTTCCCGTCTCACCGCCGCCCTGAACCGGCCGCGGTGTTCGTCATCCGGCGCGGTGCGACGGCACCGCGCCCCTCCGCCGCGACGCCGCTCCGGCCGCGGCGCCTTCGATTCCCTTCGACGCGGCGCAACGGCGTCGCGTTCATGATGATCTGCGGCGCCTTCGATTCCCTTCGATGTGGCGCGATGGCGTCGCGTTCGTGATGATTCTTCCATGGTGCGAATTTCCGCGTGGTACGACGACACCACGCCATCTTGTTTCATCCGCAAGATAAATCAACAAGAACAAAGGAGGGGGTTCGGCCGTGTTCATGCGGTCTGGCCCCCTCACGTTAAACAAAAACACATATTTAAATATCCTCAAGTTTGTCATGCTAGAACCACGAACGAGAATAAATAAATAAATAAAATAATCAACAACAACCCCTACCTCGATAGTCGCACGTTGACGTAGTCGTGGGAAGCGGTCGTCGTTTCATTGACGTCGGTTAGAAGACGAAGAAGTAGAGGGTGAAGCAATCGGAGAATACGAGTCAAGATGTCATCGTCGGTGTTCTTCGTGGGTGGCGGTCATTCTTCGCGTTCTTCCACGAAGGAGATGAAGAATGTGGAGGATTTCTTCAGTTTCTCTCTAAAGCTCTTCCACACCTCACCCAACAGTCCAAATAAAATAAGGTCCCTCCTTATTTTATTATTAAGCCATGCATTTCAAAAACATAAATTTAAAAAACAAAACACTTAATTAATTATACATGAGTTGTGTAATTAATTAAGTGTTAAGTTATCAAGCTTTAAAGAGGGAGAGAGGGGAGTTAGGGAATTTGAAAAGGTGGGTCTCGGGTGGGCCCCTCCTCACCTTAATCCTCCTTAGGTGGTTAAACCACCCATCTTCCAACAAAATATTTTAACCACTTTAAAGATATAAAATAAATATTGTATCACAATTTTATTTTACTCTTCATTCCATCCAGAAAATTAAACAACTCCTCCTAGGCAAACGCAACTTCGTAAAAGGTATTCTTAAGCGAATATCGGCGCTGCGAGTTCATCGGTGTCCTAGGATTTCAATTCCGAGCACCGGATCAAAATTTAGGAATTCCCGCTCGTTCGTTCACTGAACGTACCCAAGCCAAACTTTGGAAATTGATTCTGGGCACTCCGGGCCTCGGACTCAGGTGCCGTCTGAAACCGCGCTCTTGTAAAATTCCAAAGAAAATTAAGAAAAAATTTCCCTTGAATTTTACGGGTCATTACATGTAATATTAATTTTTTTCATTTATTATTTTAATGGTGTTTTATATAATTATGGGTTTTTAGGTTTAAATTCATTAAACATTAATTGTTCAAACTATATATCATTATTATCAATGTATTTCTTTATGTGATTCATTTATTTGATTAATATAGTCTTTATAGTTTTTTATATAGATGTAGTTATCAATGATTAGACAATATATCTATGATATAATAAAAATAATAATAAAATATTTCTAAAAACCCATATAGGTGATTAATAGGATAAATTGAATTTATGAATTCATTTAAAAATATAATGGAATTATAGAGATAATTTTATTAGATATTCATTCATTATGACCACCATTAATATATTTCACGTTACATTCTAACAAAAAAATCAGGTATGAGTGAAACCAAAACCATATTTTGGATTCAGATATTATAATTTAAGATCCGCAGTTATAATAATTCTCATATTTATGTTTGAATTACTATATCAATGTTGTACACACATGGGGGAGGAATTTAGAATCATTCTCTAGAGCATTGAAAGTAACATTTTTATGGACTCAAAATTGGATTTCTAGAATATATTTTTGTTATCCCGTGATTTTTTGATATGGATATTCCTATCATTTAGTTCATGTGATCAAAGACTAAATTTCAATTCTACATTTTCAATCATACAAGAATGATAAGTTATTTTTGGGAGTGTCTATGGGAGACTAAACACAATTGGATTTTCTCAACATTTTAGTTATTAGAATTCCTAATTGAAAAAATGATAAAAATGTTTTTATAGTATAAGGTAAAAAATAATTAACATAAATAAAAAGTAAGAAAATAAAAAATAATACCTTAATAAGAAGTGAATAAATGTTTACATTGTTGTGTTATCTTTATATAATGATTTTTTGGTAAATCGTATTAATCATAGAGCACCGGTAATATATTCTACAGGTGTCCTATGAACAATGATTGAAAAATTTGGAAAAATATTTTATCAAGGAGAAAATTTGATACATTTGGGATTATATTGGAGGTTGTATATATTCATAGAATAATATTTTCTTTGATCAATATTAGTTAACTTATTTTATTATCTATATTTTTTAGGTAGGATACATGGATGATGGAATGAGGTATACACTGACGAACATGTTACATTACAAAAGAAAAAAACTCATATGAGGCAAAAATTATAAATAATTATGTAGAATATATTTTATTTTATTAATGTTTGATGTGAGGAAGGAATACTAGTTGAATAGATGATAATTGATTACTATCCATGAATTAGTGATACAAATGATACTAATATTTTTCATAAAAATAAGAATTTTATAGGTTATTTTAGTGAACAAATATATAAATATGGAATTACAAATGTGTATAAATTTAAAAATTATTTATTTGGGTTGGTTAATAGTATATTTGGATTTGAATTTTTATTTGATAAAAATTAATATGATTAAATAAATAAATTATTAATATGAGTAAGATTTTTTTTGGTATTTTGTAATTATTTAAATAAATTTTTAAATATTTAATGTCATGAAAAAAAACATAAAATATAGGAAATGAATGTGTTGAATATTTCCAATGATACATGAATGATATAATTTGAAATATTTTGGGTTTTTTTTCATTTTATGTGGGTTGACATTAATATTTTATTATACTAATTCATATTTATAATATTTCGTGAATTAATTATATAAAAAACATTACAATAAATTATAGTATTAAATATTTTATAGTTAACATATACTATATAAATTCCACTTTTATCTATATAAAAATAACGTTAAAATTCATAATGTATACATTTCATATGATAACTATGTTTTGGAATAAACACCGAAAAAATGATGTTTCATTATTGATTGAAGGGTATTTTTGTAGGTAAAATTGAGCTTTTATTTGTAAAATGTAAACGAAAAATTGAAATTTTTTCAATGAAATTAAGAATTAATATAGAAATAATGGGATTATTAATAAATTTATTCACGAAACCTAATAAATTTTATTAATGATGGATATATCTATTATTTTTTTCAGAACCTATACACATTTAAAATAAACCACTATAATGATCTATACCATGAATTAATATACATTCATAATTTGAATGTAAATTTTTTACACACGTTTATTTCAAGAAAACATCATTTATATTTCATGATTGAAAAATATACAATGAAAAAATACCTTATTTATATTACAATAGTACTGAATAAAATGGATTCAAAATGAACATAGAAAAAATATTAAAAACTCATTTTTATGTTTTTGAAATATTGTGACACAATTTTTTTCTCACTGCCTATATGACATGTGATAAATTATATACAAAACATTTCATTAAATTTATCTTATAGATAAAAATATAGTAATATATATCATTGGGTCATTAAAAAATTAACATATAATTCAAAACTAACCCAATTAGTGAAGTTGACATTTAAAATGTCATGTGATATTATGTTTATGATTTCATGTACTTAAATATTTAAAAATTAGTATATTTTGATTAATGGAGAATTGGTTAGTCATTTGATGAACTTCATTAAGAGCATTATAAATTTGAGGGGAACGACATGTGAATATAGAGTTTTTCACATTTAAAATGGTTCCATTTATTAATTCCTAATATAATTATAATAATTAATCAACAAATGATATATCTCTTATTGAATGGATTGATCCAAAGATAATTTTTCCTTTTAAAAAACTATATATATATATTGAGACAAGTTCTCACCTTATGAAAGTAGTTTTTATATTCATTAACTCCTCTATCATCAAAATTTGATATTTCAATTTTGAATTAATTTATTATTTATGTAATTATATTTTTTAGAGAAATTAATATAATAAACATTTTCATGATATTCACCCTACCTTGTTTTATAAAATATATAAAAAACAAGTTAGTAATGTGGTAAATAAAATCACTTAGGAAATTATTGTAATTATATTTAAATTTTAATTTTTTACAAAATTTGTCCATTTATATTTTTTTTTATTATAATAGATTTTATATATCACATCAAAAATTTATTTTAGGGAATTTTAAGAAAATAAAATAGAAATTTCATTCCCAAAGGATCAGCAGAATCAGGTATTTAGGGATGGACAATAGGAAAGGCTGTGTTTTCAACAAGGTATGAATATTATAACATCAATGTACTAGTCTTATAAATATTAGTCATTGATTATGTATTTTTGTAATGATGATAGAGGAATAAATTAATTGTATAATCTCACAATTAACAGAAAAATGAAGAATAATATACTCATTTTTTTAAATAATAAATTATCTGATGATTATATATATTTTTTATCTTTATTTTTATCGTCCTCCTGAGGGTGTTCCATCAAATGATTATTTTTCTTATGATAAATTATTCTAAATGTGAGGATTTATATTCCTACTTCATATATTATGATTTTTTAATAAACATTTAATTAAAATAATAAGATCATGATGATTATGATGTTAGTGTTTCTTTAGGAGATGTTGATGAGGGTTGTGATGGTTTTACTAATACTAATATTTATGGGCATTTATGATGTATTTTTTATTCTTCGTTGTTGTATTGATTTCTAATATTTAGTTATTTTTTATTAAAGTGATACACATGTTGAAATATTGTATTGTTTTTGTGTTAGATAGATTTATTTCTTCTCATATTGTTTTTTAATTCTCATGATATGTTGAATTAAATTACTATGATATAATTTTATATTATATTTTTATCCATTTTAATTATGTAATGAGAAACTTTTAATATTTCATATTTTAGTAAAATATATAAAGTAAAGGTAAATTCCAATAATAAAACATTTATTTCGATGGTCCTATATCTGGATATATGTGTATAATAACAGAGAGTTCCGGAGGAAATAATAATATTAATAGGGCCATTATCAATGAATCTAGTTATTCAATGATGTTTGTTGAAATATATGTGGACATAATTATATGACCATAGGCACCCAAACCATCAATATTATGGAAATTACATATAACCAAAATATGATTATCAATAGAATATGTGTATGAACATTCATATAGGTATATTTCCCATATTTGGAGGATATTAAATGAATGTGTATATATAATTTAATTTGGAGGAAATGTTTCATGGTATCATTTTCAAGAGATGAGATGACAAATTTTCCTTCCTTTTATATTTTAAATTCATTATTATCACATTATAAAAAGGGGTATTGTTGTTTAATCATTTTCAACCAGAGATACCATTGGTATTTTTCTAATATTAAAAATATAAATTTATATTACATGTTTCAGTATTTATGTCTTATTAAGGATTTGTTTCTTGTGTTTAATACATGGTTAAAAATAATAATTTTATATTTTAGTGGCAGTGATTAAAGGTGATATAAGTTATGATTTCTAATGCGTTCCATATATATTATTGATAATTGTTTATCATTTTTTTGATAATTGGTATATGTAACCTGGATTTGACTAATCCTCGGAACCATATTCATATTTTTTTTCAAAATACCTTTATATAAATTCTTATAATTGATTTTGATTTATATAGGTATTCTAAAATGAAACTACAAAAATTATCATGTGTGATATTCGTATGTGATTTACTATGCACATAACATAGTACACCTATTTTTTAGTTCACTAATGGGGTTACAGGTTATTTGTTATTGAAATATTATTCAACCACCATATACATATATATATATATATATATGTATTTATTTCTATGAAATAGAATTTATTCCAATATAATAAATGGAAGAATGTATAATATGGTTACAAAATCGATGAAATTATGTCCACTCGAATGTTACACTGTCCTAAACCACATAACATTTAGAATTATAAAAAACATATATAACATAGAATTTAACTATGTATATGATATCAAGTTAAAAATGACCACACATAAACAAGAAAAACTAAATCATTGAAATGTAAAATCTAGGACACATAAAACTAATATTTTTTTATGAAAAACCAATGTAAATTGAAATGGACACATGTATAAACATAATTAATAAAATGGGTCATGTATATATATAGAAAAATGATAAATTAAATATTATTTAGAATAATATGTAATGGATTAAAAAATAGGTCTATATAAAAGTATTCTAATCATTTAATTTGGATCCCATGTATTACTTGTATTTAACATTTTCACGTGTTTATCTGAAGGACGTATAAAATATTATAATAAGATGATCATGTCAACTAGTAATATATAATCCCTTGATGTCACGAATAACTAACCCATTCATTTTCATCTTGATTACCAACCATATGACCTCTCATATTTTTTAAAATATTTTTACCTTCTTCTCCATAATGTAAAATAATCAAAATATGAAATATTATGATGATTTGATACCATTGGAGAATACCCATTCTCATTTCCTATATACTATACGACACTATCTTTTGGTGATTTTAAATCTACTGACAAAAATATGTTGAATGTATGTCTGGAGATCTAATATGAACACTCCTCCAAACAAAATTTTACTTGATAAATTTTTTATCAAAACCATGGAATCTATAAATACATGGAAAAATCCATTACATATTATAAATAAATATTCCGTGATTTTATCCTTTTGTTAGTCAATACAGCACAATGTCATGGTGTTTCCATAAAATTTTTAGGCTATTTAAATTATTAACATGCCCACCCTTGTTTACCATATAATTCCATTCGAAAGCTCTATATACATATCTAGTAGTCAATTCCTAATAAAATGATAAAATAGGTTGATGTTCTCAATTTTAATGAGGAATAGCTAATTCCTAGCCATTTGGATCACACATTGGCTCTAACAAAAATATAACACCACTATCTTCAATTATCTTAAGAACCATCAAAAATCACATCGACAAGAAAATTTCATTACCACTATATGTTTTTATATATTTTGAGGTATTATTATTATTCATGTAAAAATAATTTTCTTGATGATACCTTCCCTTTATATTAACCTGCTCTTGTGTAGAAATGAAAAAGGTTTATAAGGATCCTCAAGTCCAACTTCTAGTAGGCCCCAAGTTGGCGGCTAACAACAAGGGTAAACAAATCTCAAAATATGGGAGGCAGTAACCATTATGTGAAACAAGATCGACATATATGATGAATCCTCAAAAACAACTTAAAGAAATTTATATATAATATATATCCATAAACCATCCAACATGAATATAAGAATTATAAATAATACAAAATATTAATGTTTCAAATGTAAATACCAAAATGTAAGATAAAAAATGACAAAACAACCATCCCAAGGCCTAATATTGTAACATCATATATGGTCCACATAATAACCCTATAATATAGATAAAATATTTATAAATATAGGGTCTGAAAACAATTATACTCAGTAAGATTTCCAATGTCTCTTGTCCACATGTAAAAAAAATATTAATTCCCCACTAGAAAACATAACAACAAAAAACCTCCTAAACAGGTATAAAAAACCAACCCCACAACACCAAGTCCCACTCACCAATAACAAAAGTCATGTAATATAACATTAAACACTTCAATGATATGGTACCTTGCACCACTTTCCTAATATTATTCCTATTTCATCCCATGTCAGATGTCATGTAACTCCCATACCGTCAATATACCACATCACATCTTGCCCACAAACACATGGGACTCACAAAACATCTCTCATACACACACACATGGGCCTCAAAACATATATTTCATGCCCACAACTATGACTCACAAAACATCCCATCACTTTTCATCCAAAAAGACACCTAGGAAAGCACATAACAAATCATCCCAAAGAAACATATGAATGTCTAAACCACCTCTCCCATAAACGCATTGGCCATTACATAATTACAGAGACCAATGCCTTCAGAACAAACATATAAGACACTAATTGACCTCTTAACACAACATCATGTTTTATACCAACCATTCATGGATGAGAGTAGAAAATATCGGGTACCCAACCATCTATACTCTTCACTGTATGTTGCTAAATACAACCTCCACCATGATGATGGTGGTGTTAAACACATAATTATCAACATTGGAGGATATCATATGTAAGTCATAATGAAAAAAAGTATAATAATATATGATACCATAAAAATAGCTCAAAATATAGGCTCTCAAACAAACCACCATCCCACATAACAATCTACATTTCATATTATCTCTAAATACACAAAACCACACATCATGCCACAAAAACCATTTCATATTTAAAAAAAATCTATTTAACTATTATAATATCATTACCCAAACCATCTCAAATCACACTAAGATTTATTAATAAATGTTTATTCATATCATCACCACCTGATAAACTATCTGAGAATTCATATTAATAGTCATTTTGGTGGAGAAGAACAATTATAAATTAACAAACCGCAAAATAATTATAGGGACCTGGTCTAAAACATTTCATAAATTTGAATTATTTCAAGAATTCACACTGAGGTTGTTTTTAGATTTAGAGTTGTAGAGAATTAGGCCATAAGTATTACATAAAAACTCAAATATTACATGTGTACACTGTTACCCATTATACATTTTTCAGAAAATAAAACTCTAAAAAAAACATGTCATGTTTTATGTTTTAGAGAGGATGACTTTTCTTTGATCCCATCCTTGACACAATTCATCTTTATGTTCTGTGGAAAAAATATCAAAAACGTGTGATGATCATAGAAAGATCTGTAATGGTTATAAAAAAGGAAATAAAACATTATCCCATAAATAAATACAAATCAACACAACCAATACATTTCAATCATAACATACCTTATGAAATCATAATATTTAAGAATAACAATCATAAATCATAAATCATTAAGGTAACTTATGGAATTTATAACATACATACATTGTAGCTATAACAACTACATAGGGAGTCATATTTGGAATACCCATCATAGTATATTCCCTAAATCTCTAAGGTGAAACATTATCATTTACCTCCATCACGTTACCACATGCATTGGAGAGCTAAATCTCTTAGATGAAACATTAACGTTTACCTCCATCACAGAACCACCTGTATACGTAAACAATACCCAATAACCATAAAATATTCATAATATGTAACACAATAAAAAAATATATAACATTTCCACATTTCAATCACAATATATCATTTCATGATATTCAAATAATCAATGATTTGTCTTAACCATTTTCAAAACCATTTAAAACATTTAATAATGAGATTTTTTAATCAAAGTGTCCCATACCACTTTGAAGCTTTTAAATAAATCATCATTTAAAAACATTAATTTCCATATAAATAAATCCTTAAAACAATTTTTAAAACGTGGAAATTAATAATAATGATTTATTAGAATAAATCAATAAACCAGTTAAAATAGTATTTTAGTTAAAGAGTTTTTAACAAAATGAGAGACGCTTAAATAAAAATAATTGAGGAATAACATTTAATCAATGCCTTATTATATCATGAAAATAAATTTATTCATGATATAATATGCAAAAGGACAGTATATAAACCATATAAAAGTTAATTGGATCATAACAAAAATGAAGTCTCAGTGAAATATAAATTGAGATGAAATCCCTTATAAAGATAGTATCCTTAGATTAAGGATAAAAAATGAAATAATTATGTGAGATAAATATATATACACCCAATATATGTAAATATTAAGTGTAAAAAAATCATATTTTATTCATATGTATTCATAGTATGACATAATAAAGTAGTACAAGTTTAACCCAAAGAATTGAAATTGGGTGAAGAAGTTCCCTTACAAAAATTTGACAGCCTAAAGACTCCACATTCAAATCCAGAAAATGAATGGATGAGAGAGAAATCGGTATCTAATAAAATGAAAATTAAATTTATAGAATTTAGGATATAAGGTAATATTTTCCATCCTATGATTATGTAAATTAAAAAACAAAATAAAAATAAGTCTTTTAAAAAGAATAGGGTGAAAGGTTCCCTTACCGATTTGGTAACATACGAAACATAAACCCCATGAAAGAAGGGTCATCAAATGAAAATGTAAATACTCATAAATTAAAGGATATTACAATATGAATAAAATAATGTGCAGTACATACACCATAAAAAATGAAATAGTGGAAAATATAGCATGAATCCCACTAGAATAAAAAGTGAGATGAAAATCTCTTACCGTGTTGTAATCAATCGAGCAGTATTACCAGAAGTTAATAACTACCAAACTATTCATTTCATAACATGAATAAAAATATATACATGATTATATATATCAAATTTAAGTACACAATACATCACATGAAATAAAATAGTGGTGAACAATGGAAATCTCACAGAATTAAAATTGAGACAAGAAATCCCTTACCTCGTGTTCGACATGACTTGTTTGTTCCTTATCCATCATGAATAAAAAAATTAAGTAAATTGATACATGATTTAGAACATTTTTCATGATTATTATTCATTTTATATAAATTATTACCATGTTATAATCATTATGTAATCATTTATGTTAATAATGGTCGTTTTGTCGATATTTGGTACTTGAGTAAAAAAACAGCACCTTATAATTAAAAGTATTCTATGTGGACAAAAGTAAATTATCATAAATATAATATTCATGGTTTATATAGAATAAATATCATATATATAAACTATATATTTATATTTTTAATATTACATAACATTTATAGATAAGAAACGAAATGGACCGTTCATGGAGACTGTATGTCGTACATAAGCATGAATGAAACTTTAATTTCTATTTCGTATATAACAAAATGAAAAAATAATGATTAAATGGTATATTATAATTCCAGTATAAAATAATATATTATTTTATTAACTCCATCCTTTATACATCCCCTGTATTTCATGAACGAGTCATATCACTTTGAGGGGGCGATATTCCGCACTTTCTCAAATGAAATTATCACGTTTAACCATAATGGAAACCATAAAGGTATGATATAAATGAAAAATATAGAAGAATAAAAAAATATATACATAATATATATCATATATAAATAATGTTCGTTTATAATGGCCACCATGAGAGGCGGTAGTAGATAATTTAACAATCATCATTTCGTGAGGTGTTAGTTTGTCATCCACAGAAATAATATGTTCTTTACCCATTAGATTGAGGTGAGTGTAAGTGTAGATGGAATAATTCTCATAAAAACATCCTAGTATATTTAGGATTCTGGTTTTGTTATAAAAGAAAATAATAAAAATAAAATTAGTGGGTAGAGATGTAAAATAAAATAAAAAATTTTATGAAAATTGTTACCTTTAATTCGGTTAAGTCCCTTTGGTATGAACTTAAATGTCTTTTTTATGTGTCCTATACCTATGGTATGACATCTAGAAGGAATATATGGATCATGAGAGTATATTTTGGGAGGTTTTGGTCAATCCAAGAGGCTCTATAGTTGTGAGTAATGAGATTGAAGTGAGGGATTCTTATAAGTTCGAGGAGGGGTTCTTTTGGAAAGTGTGAAAATATTATTTAATTATACAATTATTTTCAGTTTCTAAAGGTCCAAAACAAAATTAAATTATAATATATGATGAATCATGGTCTAAATAAATTCATCCAAAAAAAATTCTCTGGTTTTAGATGTTATTTTAATATATAGAACCTTATTTATTTAAATCATTTATCAATTAGGTAAACACTACATCGTTTTTGAGTCATAATTAATTTTATTTATTTGATGTATAAAAATTATAAAACAAAATACCATGATGTAGGATATATTTTTATATTTACAATGAATATTAATAGGTGAAAATTTAACATATATAACCCCATGTCAACGTTACATTACTAAGAGATATTTGTTTGTGTCATTTTTGTCTTTACTTTAAATTAATTAATCTAAAATGTCATTATCATTCCCATGTGAATATATGGGGTCCCAAAAACGTCCAAAGGAGTCCCATGGTCGGATATAACTCATCAAATAAGGTTATAACAAGTGTTAAGGTAATTTTGTATTATTATAATATTCTTTTTACCTTGAATTACCCTATTTAACATTAACTGTGGTAAATAAAAGTCAAAAGGTACTAATCAACAAAAATTATATTCATCAAATTTATCCGCATTTTACATACTAATAATAGCTATATATGTTGGATTTTCTATATTCAATTCACTTAAGTGTTAAAATTTCATTTAAATGAAAAAGTCAGTTTTAAAGTACTACTTAGTGGTATCACTATTCATAAAAAATTTACGTTTTTCTGAAAAATACCAAAAATTAAACCTATGCTATATTTTATATTTCAAATTAAAAAATGATATCTATTTTACAAAATTCAAAACAGAGAATTTTCATTAATTAATATAAAATTAATTCCTGTTGTCAAAACGAATATCATGTTTTTATGAAATAATATCTATAAAATGATTGACACTTGTTTATGTCCAATTTCAAAGTGAAATTAATTATAATGACCACCATTGGATTAAATTGTAAAAATATAATCTAATTACACTTTAAAACCAACTAAAAAGATAATATAACCATATAAATAAATAATATTAAAAAGAATATTTGAATTACAATAAAGTACATTTCATTATTCATTAAAAATGAATTTTTATATGAAAAATACTAAAAAATTACCCAATGTATATTTTTGTGTCCGGATTAGGAATAATAATTTCACTTAGTCAAATAGAAAGTATAGAAGTGACCAATAAAATATTTAAAGATGGTTCTCCATCAAAAGGTTGTAAATCGACCTTTTAGTTAATATTCGAGTATTTATACTTAAACTTAAATTATTTTATTATTTCAAGAATAACTATAATTGGATAAATATAAAAACATTTAACAAACATGTATAATAATTTTTCAGTTAGTTTTTTTAATTCCCGCAATTACAACGACTAGATGTCAACTACAATTTAAAATAATATTGTATTGATATTTTTCAATGTGACCCATCATTGTGTTCAATGTAAGATTTCAAAGAAACTCATTTTTGTATGTTGGGTACACCATTGAACATAACATCCCCATTAAAATAAAAATAATAATTCATATACAAATATTAATAAATATGAAAATGTCATATTATTTATTTACCCGGGATGTTACATCAGAAGGACCCTGAGACACCCTGAGAGGGGAGGGGTGAATCAGGGTGACAACTTTTTCTTTTAATGTGATGAATCTTGTCCCCACATTGGTAGGAACTTGTTGAACCTATATGATGAGTAATATTAGAAAGAAAACATTCACATGCACAAATAAGACACAACACATTTTACATGGTTCAAAACTAAGGGATACGTCCAAGGAGAATACGCCGACAAGTTGTCGGTCATACCAAATACCACTAATATTCACTAGTTGTAGATTGCAATGGTTTAGGAACAGTCACACTATCCTAGGCTCACTTTATTTACAATGGTTCAGGGATAGCTCACTGCTTCCCTCGAGTCACTCCCGTTGACTCCCCCTGGCTCACTACCTTTGGTGAGGTCCCACTCAGTTTATAGACCGGAAGGTCTCTTCATCATTGCAAAATAATGCATCCTATGCCGAATGTAGATGCTTTGTTGAAGTCCAACTTTCACTCGTATTCTAATCCCACTTTTCACCGAAGGTGTCAGGAAATCTTTAAGTTTTCGGGCAGCTCCAAAAGGACCGATGTACAACAACCTCATCTGGTGCACTTCTCCAAGACTGGTACACAAGTTTCATGAACTGTTCGCAAGTGACTTGCACGATCCAAAATCGGTATGTTGGTGACACCAACAAACATGCGCGACACTTCCTCCTTCAAATCCAAACATACGTGACTCAGCACCTTTAACTTTTAAATTCTTTGGTCACACATCCAACAACCGACGTACAACCTCTAGTTGTCTGACCCAACTACCTCTTGTGTGATTCAACCACTTGCGCAACAAGATTTCAAAAAATCTCTAAGTCTTGATCTTTGTTACGAATGAGGAGGGGTTATCTTTTAATTATAGGCAAACTGGACACCCTGCACGGTGGCGTGCACGTGTCCTCACGATGTGAAAGTCCCAGCACGCAGCTCCAACTGCCCTAGCATATGGCGCACTACTCACATTCACGACCACACCAATACTTGCAGGACCCTTCTTCCATTGCCATATATTTTACTTTCTGATCATGATGAACAATAGGTGCACATGTTTCCAATCCTCCTAGACCCCGTTGCACAAGTCCTTTCTCGGCGCGCAGGTCACTTGCACAACTAGCCCAAAACTAGTGCGGCCCATATCCCTTTTCCATATTTCCTTGTTCTGATCTTGAAAAACATATGGCGTGCAATTTTCCTCTCCTTCTAGTACACTGTGCGCAAGTATCTTTGCCAAAAAAAACATTTCTTGAACTGTATGATCACGTTTCTGGTACACATTTTGAACATCCACAGAGGATTAGCAATAAACATAAACCATACTCCAATTTCATGCCTAGAAGAAAATGGTTCCAACAATTCCCCCCTATGGGTTTGTTGGAAATCAGAAAAAAAATCAACAGATCCCCTTCCATGAGCAAACCAAAAATGCAAGAATCAACAAAGCCAACACTGTAAGTCTACGTGAGCAATGCTGGGTGTAGAAAAAAGAGAGGAAGCTTGAATTGGGTTCCAGTGTTTTTGAATGCTCAATGACGCCCAAGAACATCATTGCCTTAAATCTGGGAGTATCCTCTACATAACAATCGTGCCTTGTTTCTGATGACACTTCCATACTCATCAAACTTATTTTTAAAGATCCATTTGGTACCAATCACATTGTGACCATCAGGTCTCTGGACAAGATCCCATGACTGATTCTTGTAAATATGATCTAATTCTTCATTCATGGCGTTTAGCGAAGATTCATCATTTTCAGCTTCTTCGATTGAGGATGGCTCCACAACTGACAGAAATTTAGATTGCATGTTATTTCTCATCCTTCTTGTTTGAGTGGGTGCACTTTTATCCCCGATTATGTTGGATGGATCAATCTCAGCTCTCTTATTTCTCCAGCCAAGTTCAGTTACATTCTCTTCAGACACAGTTTCTTCTTCAAATTATTCTTCTAAGTCAACATCATGATGCGAATGCTGAGTGATTTGTACAACATCCTCTATTTCTGTAATTGTATTTTCTTCCCATTCACTTACTTTCTCAATTTATATCACATCAGCATATGACTTCCTTGAATCATATTTGGTTTTATCTTCAATTATCTTAACATAACTTCTTTCCACAATACTTACTAAATTCTTGTTGAAACATTTTTAGGATTTTCTGTTCATTGTGTAACCGAGGAAAATTCATTCATCTGCATTATTGCCATACTTACCTTGATTTCATTCTTTGTTCCTGTTGAAGTTTTTACTTCCAAAGGCATGAAATTATTTTAAAGAAGGATTCATTTCATGCCACAATTCATATGGTGTCTTCATCTCACCCATATAAAGTCGTGTTCGATTCTAAATATACACTACATCTTAAACAGCTACTTTCCATTAAAGTCATGGAATACGACTTGTAGAGACCCTAAGCTTGACGTACATGGACATTACATTACTTTTGCGGAATACATAGTACATAACAAAAACACACACATAAGGACCGTAATAGTTTACTCTCTTTGGAAACTCGGAATATAATATTCTAATCATGGTGAAAGATCTTCAACATCTCATATAAAGATCTTTTTTTACCTAAAACATTTCTTTATATCCTGGGGAAAAGAAAACATAAAAGGGTGAGCTCAAATGCTCAGTAAGGGTAAAAAAAATAAATTTCATTCACATCATATACATAAGAACATAACTTTTTGAAATCTTAACCAAAGAAATCAAAATTTCATAACATGGGATAAATCATAGTAGTGAAATGTAAACCAAAAAAATCATAACATAAAACATGAAACGTTGTGTCATACACACATAATCATAGAGAATCATTTCTTGTTATTCAAGACTCTTTGTCAAGACTATCTTAGTGGACAAAGTCCATTTCTGAACCGAGTTCACTCTTCGTTTCATTCCTGTTTCGCTGAACCGGTTTAACCTGCCGTTCCAGCCATGTCTATCTCATGAGATATAAAATCTTTACCCAATGCATTGGAGGGAGATATAGGTGTCACACATCTCATAATGATACCATTCTTATGTGTTCCACAAAATCATAAACCATACATCATAGCATAACCCATGTAATAAAAATGGGAATCTTAAACATTGTGACATCATTAAACAATTAATATAAGAAAAAGGAATCCAAAAAAATAATTCCATCACAACATAATCAAATCAATGTAATAATAGGGATAGAAAATGAACCCTTTATTATCTTAGATGGAAAATAATTTTGATAAAACACTTGAACTCCATTCTTGAGGAAAATAACCATTCTACATCAAAAACACTTTTCCTTTCTTAACATGTCATAAAATTCTAAACTAAAAGAAGTTGATTAAAAATAAATTTGAAAACTTGTAAAGTAATATTCTTGGAAATAATGTTTTAAAAATCCATTCATTTTGTATAAGTTAAAAAAACATTCTTCTCGTACTTTTGTCGGAAAAGTCAAAAAGTACCTCGTACGAAAAACGAAAAAAGATTCCTTTCATATCTTTTACTAAAAACTCATCAAAGGGTAAAATTAGATTTAAACAATTGTAGGTGGATGGAAAAAATATTACATATCGAGGAAACATGGATGTGGATGATAAAATACACCCCAGTATATACCAAAGTATAAACAATCTCAGATAAAAATGAGATTGTGATATTTCCCTTACTTTATGTCTGATTCGCTTCGTAAGTGTCCAAACCTCCTGTATAATGATTTAAATAATGTAATTGACTTATTAAAGAATCATATTCATTTTTATTATATCATATATGGTTCACTTATGACTTTATATTAACCGTTCTTTTGAAAATTCATGTTAAAGTAGCGTTTTGGGTAAAATCGTCTCATTTGTCATTCGTGTTTTAAATTGTAATTATTCATATGATTACTTAGATCATGATTACTTAAATCCAGAATGTAAAACATGATTTATATATAATGTATATTCAGAATACACATATATATAATGTATCTATAAATGTAAATAAATACACCGTTCATGGAGACTGTAGGTCGTACGTACGCATGAACGATGTTTTCGTTTCTTTATTAAATTGAGTGGAATTAAGTAGATGACATAAATATATATATACATAAATACAGTATCATTATTATGTAATATATTTCATTATTATTTATTATATATACTTTATGATCATTCATGTCTGGTTAACATGGAGAATGAATCTCATCGCGTCGTGGAGACGGTAGTCCGTACGTACGCACGAGCGATGATATCATTCCCATAATTATTGAATAGAATTGTAGTGGATGGTATAATATATAATAATAAGTATGATGTTATAATAACCATATATAGTTATTCTTTACACCATTATACCCATCCATGTAAGGTGTTGGTGGAAAAACAGATTTCACCACGGCGTGGAGACGGTATTCCGTACGTACGCAAGCGTGGTGATTTCGTTTTCCATAGGATGGATAGATGGTGAAATAGGGTTTTTTCATAATTATAATAAAATATCATTATATGAGTTATACTGATTTTATTACTTCAAAATGAAACAACTAAATAAGAAGATGCGGAAGAAGAAATAAAGTTAAAAGAATCGGTAACAGACATTACCTCTTCTTTGAAATGCCTCTTTGAGTCCTCCTCTTAGGGCACTAAAATTGGGCTTTGAAGAATACCATGACCTCTAGGATGTTTTTAGGGAAGTGGAGAAGAGAAATTGGCAGGGGTTGGCTGAGCTTGACAGCTAAAAGTGGTGTGAGGAAGAGAGGGAGGAGGTGTCCTTTTATAAGGGAGGAGAGGGTCTCTTTTGAAAAAACTAAACATATTATTTTATTATAAAGCCAAATTCGGTTTTAAATAGATCCAAATTGATTTATTTCGAAGATAAGGTGGTTATGGGTCGAAATAATCTCATCCAATAGAATTTATACAATTCTTTGTTCCTATTTTAACCTTATCATTTATATTTAACTTTAAGTTAGATAATTTTACTTTTACCGTGTCTTTTGTGTTCTTACACTATAAGGTTAATAAAAATACTATAAGAAGCCAAGTGAACCCCAAGTTGTTTATTAATAATATATATTACCTTATCTAAGTCATTTGGCCGATCCTTAGATTTTTAGGATTAAAATAAAAATTAATACTATAATATTTGTTTTAAAAACTATTTTGTTTCAATTTTGACAATATTTAGTAATTGATTTTTGTGAAACTCATAACAGACTTATTAGTTCGAAAAAAGTTAATTATATCAATAATAACATGTCATATTAACCTAGAATTTTTTTTAATTCATAAAAAGTCTCAAATTACATTTATTTTGGTATTTATATCCTCAATCATTAATAAAATAATTACTGCATCATCATTGTGTCATAGATAAATTAAATTTTTTAATGCCTAAAAATTAAAAATAAAATACCATTATGTCGGAAATATATTTATCTTTCTAATTAATATTTATTGTCGAATTTATCTTATGTATAACCCTATATTAAAAATGATATACTTATTAATCGTTGATTTTAACTATTTTTACCCTTCTTTAAATAAATTAAAAATAAATGTCCTAATCTAATCCAAGTGGGCCTAAATGGTCATATTTAATTTCTAAGGTTATTTTTGGTCGAATTACACATATCCAATAGAATTAGAACATATGTTAGGGTAATAATAATATCATTTTTACCCTTAATTACCCTATTTACTTTTAACCGTGGTAAAAAAGTAAAAAGTTACTATTCCCCAAAAATTATTTTCATCTCATTGAACCAAATTTTTCTTACTGACATCAACCACGTCTCTCAGATTTTTGAAATTCCACTCACAGAAGAGGTAAAAATATGTTTTATGAAAAATTAATTTTTTTTAACTAACACTTAGTGGTTTCACTATTCATCAAAAAATGAATGTTTCCAGAAAAATACCAAAATTTAGGCCTAAGATATATTTGATATTATAAACTGAAAAATGATGTCTACTTTACCAAATTCAAACCATATCAGTTCCATTATTTAATTCAAAAATTAATTCCCGTCGTCAAAACAAATAGCGTGTTCTTAAGAGATAATAACTATCAAAAGATTGGCACTTGTTTATGTCTGGTTTAAATGTGAAATTACATCCAATGACCAACATTGTATTAAATTTTAAAAATATATTCTAAATATACTTTAAAACCATTCAAATTAATAATTTATCACTATTAATTATTTCGATTAAAAATGTTGTTTTTAATTAAAATTTAGTAATTTTCACTATTCATCTGAAAATGAAAGTTATCTGAAAAGTACCAAAATTTTCCCCTAAGCTAATTTCTATATTCCGGATTCAAAAATGAAGTCCATTTTGAAAAATAAAATTTAAAAAATTTCAAAAAGTGGTTATTACTATTCATAACGGCTCGTTTTAATAATTTTTTAATAGCATATCATTGTTTAGCGAAACTCGGTATTGCGTACAACACACGCTATCGCGGAATGTCGCGCTTGCATGTAATTCAAGGAAAGTCAAGGATGCATGTTGTGTAGGCTCCTTTTGGTGTAGCATACAACACAAGACATTAATGAAATTAAAAAGAATATTTTTCATAAAATCTTGGGGTGTTACATTCTACCCCCCTTAAAATTAATTTCGCCCTCGAAATTTGTCGGGGTTATAAATGGTCTACTACTCAAAAGTTACTTTAATATAAATTCACATCATTAAAAGGAATACCAAAACAAATCTTTAAAAAAAAGTATAAAATGTAACGGTTACCCAAATAAACTAGTCACTAGTTTTCCACATAGGTGAAAATATGGATATGGAAGAGAAATATAACCATCATGTTCTGATGGAGAGTGGTAGAGAACATGGCTATGGAAAAGTCAGCAGTCACAAATCCAAATATATGTGATGATCTAAGGTACCATCTGATTCATCGGACATAAGGGCACTAGGACAACATTTTTGGTTTTCAAGATCATTAAAAGAAATACTTACATGATTTTGGTACAATCTCATTGTTGTTTGTTAATTGAACAATTTCCATTTCATCACTTAATGAAATGATGTTGAATTTGTTATTCGTGATGTGTTAGCAGATTATGTGATAGAATGATGGGTCATTCCATCTGTCTCAACCAAAAGGTTATAAAAGTTATCAAAAATACATAAGTCCATCTATAGTGAGATTAATCATATATGGTTCCTAAAATGGACTTATACTTCATATATCATATAGCTTAATATAATTAAACTAGTTTCTACTAAATAGGGTCTTCTTGTAGGCCAGTGGTAGGTGATAAAGGCCAGTCACATTTCAGTTGTGGGTTCGATTCCTAGATCCTTTTCTGACGCGATGGGCTGTTGCCCGTCCTGCAGGATGTCATTTTTCTAAAGCTATATTACTATAACATCCCATCAATAATATCGAAAAAATTTATATCCTAAATTATGTCCAATATAATCCATTCCAATATTTAGGCTAATATAAAATACTTCAGTCCAATCTCATTGTATAAAGAAAATGATTACTTGAAATGTCACATAACAATCAAGTGAATGCCATCATTTATCCCCCATATATAATAAGATATATCTTGTTGGTCAAATTACAAACATGTGAATACCTTAATCATGTATTCTCTTGAATAATGAATACCCATTGAACCTTAATGAAAACATGAATGTAGTTAAAAGTTAACACATTCCACAAACCAAAATCCTCAATATTCATTATACTCAAACCATGATATCACTTAGTCCATATATCAATCAGGAGCTCATGAATACTTTCAAACATTTCATTCTCCTCATCCCTTCATGATGCACATATCATCTGCTTTCCAAAATATTTGAATCACTTTTGATTGTTACCAGTACATTAAAATTATTGAATACCACAATATAATAATACAAAAATATTCTAATAAAAGTACCTCAACAACATTATTCTTGAATACCAATACATAAACACTTCAATCCATCCTCTTCAATTATTGTCCTGGAATAAGTCCTTCCTTGATTTAGAAGTAAATTTTTAGTTCAGGGCATTGAGTTGGGTAATTCCCATGTTCTCCACAAATAATACATGGAACTCCATAACAGTCTGTCACTCTATGACCCTTTTCTCCACACAGATAACATCGGTCCCTCCATTTGAGATATTCCTCAAGGTTATTCATCCCTTCCTTAGAAATCTCAATATTCCTTTCTTTATGCTCCTCAACATGCAAACATGCATAATAGTTTATCTTCCTCTTCTTTGATGAATTAAGCATACCACTGAATTTCACCTTGTTAATCATATATCGCGATGACTGATTCGACAAAATCACAATATCTTTCTCTCTAGGAATTACACAATTTTGTTTCTCATAGTCACCAATTTGTCCATTGGATTCAATGTTAACCAAATTCTTTCTGGTTCCCTCCATTAACTAAAACACAAAAAGAATTCTGTGAGAGGCAAAAATCATGCTGGAGAAGACAACATAGTAAAGGAGGAGTACCTTAAATATCTAACATCTTAGGTTACCGTAATTCAATTACTATAACCTATACTTATACTTAACCTTAGGAAAATCCCTAGACATACCTTAGAAATATCTCTAGGGATCTCACTAAAGTTCTCGCATCCTAGTTTCCAATGGTTGACTAATCCTTTCCCCTGATACCAACTGTAGAGACCCTAAGCTTGACGTACATGGACATTACATTACATTTGCATAATACTTAGTACATAACAAAAACACACACACAAGGACCATAATAGTTTAGTGTCTTTGAAAACTCAGAATATAATCTTCTAATCGTGGTGAAAGATCTTCAACATCTCCCATAAAGATCTTATTTTTTTTACCTAAAACCTTTCTTTATATCCTATGGAAAAGAAAACATAAAAGTGTAAGATCAAATGCTCAGTAAGGGTAAACAAAATAAATGTCATTCGTATCATATACATAAGAACATAACTTTTGGAAATCTTAACCTGCAAAAGAAATCAAAATTTCATAACATGGGATAAATCATAGTAGTGAAAACAATAAATATAACTTAAAACATGAATCTTTGTGGCATACACACATAATCATAGAGAATCATTTCTTGTTAGTCAAGACTCATTTCCAAGACTATCTTAGTGGACAAAGTCCATTTCTGAACCGAGTTCACTCCTCGTTTCAGTCCTGTTTCACTGAACTGGTTTAACCTGCCGATCCAGCCATGTCTATCTCATGAGATATAAAATCACTACCCAATGCATTTGAGGGAGATATAGGTCCCACCCATCTCATAATTATACCATTCTTATTTGTGCCACAAAATCATAAACTATACATCATAGCATAACCCATGTAATAAAAATGGGAATCTTAAACATCATGACATCATAAAACAATTCATATAAGATAAAGGAATCCATAAAAATAATTCCATCACAACATAATCAAATCAATGTAATAATAGGGATAGAAATAGAACCCTTTATTATCTTAGATGGAAAATAATTTTGATAAAACACTTGAACTCCATTCATGAGTAAAATATCCTTTCTACTTCAAAAACACTTTTCCATTCTTAACATGTCATAAAATTCAAAACTAAAATAATTTGATTAAAAATATACTTGAAAACATGTAAAGTAAGCTTCTTGGAAATAATGTTTTAAAAATAAATTCATGTCGTATAAGTAAAAAACATTCTTCTTGTACTTTTGTCGAAAAAGTAAAAAAGTACCTCGTACGAAAAACGACAAAATATTTCTTTCATATCATTTACTAAAAACTCATCGAAGGGTAAAATTGGATTTAAACAATTTTATGTTGATGGAAACAATATTATATATTGAGTAAACATGGATGAGGATGATAAAATACACCCCAGTGAATACCAAAGTATAAACAATTTCGGATAAAAATGAGATTGTGATATTTCCCTTACATTAGGTCTGATTCGCTTCGTAAGTGTCCGAACCTCCTGTATAATGATTTAAATAATGTCATTGACTTATTAAAGAATCATATTAATTTTTATTATTTCATATATGGTTCACTTATGACAATATATTACCCGTTCTTTTGTAAATTCATGTTAAAAGTATCATTTTGGGTAAAATCGTCTCATTTGTCATTCGTGTTTTAACTTGTAATTATTCATATGATTACTTAGATCATGATTACTTAAATACAGATTGTAAAACATTATTTATATAATATATATTCAGAATATACATATATATAATGGATCGATAAATGGAAAGCAATACACCGTTCATGGAGACGGTAGGCCGTACGTATGCATGAACGCTGTTTTCGTTTCTTTATTGAATTGAGTGGAATTAAGTAGATGACATAAATATATATATATACATAAATCCAGTAGCATTATTATGTCATATATTTCATTATTATTCATTATATATACTTCATGATCATTCATGTATGGTTAACATGGAGAATGAATCTCATCGCGTCGTGGAGACGGTAGTCCGTACATACGCACGAGCGATGACATCATTCCCATAATTATTGAATTGAATATGAGTGGATGGTATAATATATCATAATAAGTATTATGTTATAATAACCATATATAGTTATTCTTTACACCATTATACCCATCCATGTAAGGTGTTGGTGGAAAAACAGATTTCACCACGGCGTGGAGACGGTATTCCATACGTACTCATGTGTGGTGATTTCATTTTCCATAGGATGCATAGAAGGTTAAATAGGGTTGTTTAATAATTATAATAACATATCAGTATATGAGTTATACTGATGTTATTACTTCATAATGAAACAACTAAGGAAGAATAAGTGGAAGAAGAAATAAAGTTAAAATAATCGGTAACAGACATTACCTCTTCTTTGAAACGCCTCTTTGATTCCACCCCTTAGGGCACTAAAATTGGTCTTTGAAGAATACCAGGACCTCTAGGATGTTGTTAGTGAAGTGGAGAAGAGAATTTTGCAAGGGTTGGCCGATCTTGAAGGCTCAATGTGGTGTGATGAAGAGAGGGAGGAGGTTCCCTTTTATAAGGGAGGAGAGGGACTCTTTTGAAAAAACTTAAAATATTATTTTATTATAAAGACAAATTCGGTTTTAAATAGCTCTAAATTGATTTATTTCGAAGATAAGGTGGGTATGGGTCGAAATCCTATCATCCAATAGAATTTAGACAAGTTTAGGTTCCTATTTTAACCTTATCTTTTATATTTAACTTTAACTTAGATAATTTTACTTTTACCATGTCTTTTGTGTTCTTACACTATAAGGTTAATAAAATTGCTATATGAAGACAATAAAACCCCAAGTTGTTTATTATTAATATATATAACTTTATATAAGTCATTTGGCAGAACCTCAGATTTTTAGGAATAAAATAACAAATAATAATATAATATTTGTTTTAAAAACTATTTTATGTCAATTTTGACACTATTTAGTAATTGATTTTTGTGAAACTAATAACAGACTGATTAGTTCGAAAAAAGTTAATTATATCAATACTAACATGTCATATTAACCAGGAAAATTAGTTTAATTCATAAAAAGTATCAAATTAAATTTATTTTGGTATTTATAACATCAATTATGTCAATATATCATTAATAAGATAATTACTGCATCATCATTGTGTCATAGATAAATTAAAATATTTAATGTCTAAAAATTACAAATAAAATACCATTATGTCGGAAATCATTTTAGATTTCTAATGAATATTTATAGTCGAATTTATCTTAATTATAACCCTATATTAAAAATTATATACTTATTAATATTTGATTTTAACTATTTTAACCCTTCTTTAAATAAATTAAAAATAAATGTCCTAATCTAATTCCAGTGGGGCTAAATGGTCATATATTATTCCTAAGGTTATTTTTGGTCGAATTACACTTATCCAGTAGAATTAGTACATGTGTTAGGGTAATAATAATATCATTTTTACCCTTAAATAACCTATTTTCTTTTAACCGTGGTAAAAAAAGTAAAAAGTTACTATTCACCAAAAATTATTTTCATCTCATTGAACCAGATTTTTCTTACTGATATCAACCGTGTCTCTCGGATTTTTGAAATTCCACTCATAGAAGCGGTAAAATTATGTTTTATGAATAATTCATTTTTTTAACTACCACTTAGTGGTTTCACTATTCATCAAAAAATGAAAGTTTCCAGAAAAATAACAAAATTTAGGCCTAAGCTATATTTGATATTATGAACTTAAAAATGATGTCTATTTTACCAAATTCAAAACATATCAGTTGCATTACTTAATTCAAAAAGTAATTCCTATCGTCAAAACAAATAACGTGTTCTTAAGAGATAATAATTATGAAAAGATTGACACTTGTTTATGTCTGTTTTAAATGTGAAATTACATCCAATGACCAAAATTGTATTAAATTGTAAAAATATATTCTAAATATACTTTAAAACAACTCAAATTAATAATTTATCACTATTACTTATTTTGATTAAAAAGGTTATTTTTAATTAAAATTTAGTAATTTTCACTATTCATCAGAAAATGAAAGTTATCCGAAAAGTACCAAAATTTCACCCTAAGCTAATTTCGACATTCCGGATCCAAAAATGAAGTCCTTTTTGAAAAATAAAATTTACAAAATTTCAAAAATTGGTTATTACTATTCATAACGGCTAGTTTTAATAACATATCATTGTTTAGCGAAACTCGGTATTGCGTACAACACACGCTATCGCGAAAGTTTGCGCTTGCATATAATGCAAGGAAAGTCAAGGATGTGTGTTGTGCAAGCTCCTTTTGGTGTAGCATACAACACAAGACATTAATTAAATTAAAAAGAATATTTTTCATAAAATCTCGGGGTGTTACATGACTCTCAAACATCGTTGTTCGTGCCACATTGTTCACCTGTCGATTCCTACGTTCAAAAAATCCATTTTGTTGTGGAGTTCTCACAAAAACTACCTCATGTTGTATCCCATACTTCTCCAGATAATTTTTAAATTCAATGGACATGTATTCTCCTCCATTGTCAGATCACAACACTTTGATTTTTCGTCTCGTATCATTCTAGGTGATTCACCGATATGTTTTCATATAGTCAAGGACTTTTAGTTTCCTGTGAATGACCATCATACATGCCATTCTACTATAATCATCTATTAAAAGGACGAAGTACATTTCTCCATGAGTTCCCTCTAAATTAATCGGCCCACATACATCTGTATGAATCAGATCAAGAAAGTGAGATTCCATTTTCTTCTTTGGATGATTTGAACTGCAGACCTGCTACCCACGAATATAAGAATCATAAGATTTTTCACGCTCACGCTTCAGGTTGGGAATGTCTATGACAATCATCAATTTCGATAATTTATCCTTGTCTTGTTGATTGATGTGTCCCAGTCTCTGATGCCACAAATTTTTTTCTTCTTCTACAGTCATGTAACAGACATTTTCTTCACTATCAACTTGATACATGTTCCCTTCTGTTCTGCATCCCTTCATAAGTGAATTTTCTGTCTTTCCCTTGATAGTGCTTCCTTTCTGATTAAAAGTAACTATAAGTCCCGAGTAACAGAGTTGACTCACGCTAAGTAGATTATGATACCGACCATCTACATAAAGGAATTCATTCTTCTTTAGTTCTCCATTAGATAATTAGGTACTTCCACTCCCTTTGATTTTCAAAGCTCTGTCATTACTAAATTGTATTGTAACATTAATCTTCCTTTTGATATCCATTAATGGGCCAAAATTACCTATCATATGAGATGAAAAACCGCTATCCAGAATCCAGGTACTATTATTCTTTGCAGCTTTGAGGGCCACCTCTACAGGGTTGGATTTCTCAATCTTCTTCCATTAATTCCATGAGATAGTGGATTGAGTATAGAGAACTGATGGCCTTTCAATTATGTCTTCCACGTACCCAGGATCTTCATAGTCGAAATATTTTTTGAGAGGATAAATCTTGTTTGAATGAGAAAAACAGTCTTGCTGACGACACATGAATTGTCTTGAACTTTGGTATGTGGTGTCCATGTCCCTTCTCTGCCAGCAATTAGCAGCCTTATGAATAATGTTTGAAAAACGGAAAAAATATCCATAGAAATGGTTTCTTATATAATAATCAGGATAAGAATTTGTTCTCATTTGTTGAACTCCTATATCTTCTCCATTCAGATAGCTTCTTGCCTCTTCACAATAAGACATGGTATGGACCAAATAGCCGCATAAAAGACACTTCATGAGTGGAAATGTATTGTCACATGAATTTCTCCTCATACCTTCTTCCTTTGGAGAATAGTTAGACTGTCTGTCATTTCTGATTGTTTGAGGATAATTTTATGTTCTCCTTTTACTTTGGATTGAGGGTTCCTTTTTCAGCACTTTAGGAAATGTTTCAACATGTTCAACTTTCATCTTATCTTTGTTTTAAATCCTTTCACTTTCACCAGTTGATGTCTCAACTTCACAGCCAATTCCACTCTTTCCCATGGAAGCGGGTCTTTGATCACTCATGATTTTTCTAACCCCATCTGAACCACACTTGTCTCTTGCCAGTAATTCTGCATCTGGGAATCTTCCAAATTTTATTTTCATACATGATTCATTTGAAATTGATTCAGTCTCATGTTTACTCCTAAGAGTAAAAACTTCCTCCTCAAGACCCTCAGTAGTCGTGGATTTTTCTTCTAGTTTGGAGGTTAGTTCATTGATGAAATTTTCCTTCTCTTAAATTACCAGCTTTAGATCCACAACATCATCATTTTCTTCAATTACGTTGGACTGTACATTCACAAAATATTCCAGTCATTCAATTTCAGAATCATATTGATCAACATATTTAGTTGATTCTTCTAAAATTTATTTACACTGATTGAAAATCTTACATTTAGTATTAGGCTTACTAAGAGCATCCTTAAGTTAAATCTTGGGATCTTCACAAGTTTTAAACTATTTTTATCCACCAGTATCTTCGTAATTTTCAATAGTGTCCATCATGGAAGCATCGTTCCCAATTTTGAATTCTGGTTCTTCTTCATCACAAAATTCACTATCATCTTCTACCTCATCATAGAATCAAATATTCATTTTCATTTTCTTTACATATTTGAAGTCTCCATTTTTCAAAAACCTTCTCCGAGGCTTCCCGATGCTTTCATCTTCACTATCTTAATCATTGATCTTTCTTAAGCACTGAGAGGAAATGTTCCCAACTTTTCCACAACGAAAACATTCGAGAGGTAACTTCCCATTGAATATCCATTTTCCCATCTAGAAATTATTTGCAATGAGAGAAATAATTTATTTTTATTATTCATCTTCACCACTACTATCTTTAGTAATTTTTAATTTATCCATGGCCATAAATTCCATTTTCTTACTCACATGAGTCGTAGCATCTTCTGATTTGATTCTCATTTCATATGCAACCAAACTGCTTAGATGGCCATCCAAAGAATGTTGTGAAAGATCTCTTTCCTCAATGGATGAAACCTCTGAATTGTACAGGGGAGGAAGTCTTCTATGTATTTTCTTCACAATGTCAACATCTTTGATTTCTTCTCCTAGGCCCAGAATTTCTCCAACTACTTCAATGATTCGATTAAAGAAGGAGTCTGCATTCTCATCAGGATGAATCTTCAAATCATCGAACCTCTTTTGCAACACTTGTCGTTTCGCCTCCTTTAATTTGATATCACCTTCATAAATGTTCTTGAATTTATCTCACATGGATTTTTCTGAGGTGAAATTCATTACCTTTAGGTAGATCTGATCAGAAAGGGCTGCAGTGATTGCATTTTGTGCTTTAGAATATGCCTCAAGAATTTTCCTGTATGTGTCAGTCATAGCCAGGCATGTTGGATTAGTGGCTTATATTACATGAATAGTAGAAAATACAACAACCGTTCCAAGAGATCTTATATGAGATATCATTATGTTTTTTCATATCTGGAAATTACTTCCATCAAAGTGAGGGACTCCCCTGACATTGAATGCATTCTCCATGGTGACAAAGGACAGATTCAA
The DNA here is from genome assembly GCA_963277665.1 of Viscum album. Lineage (NCBI taxonomy): Eukaryota > Viridiplantae > Streptophyta > Magnoliopsida > Santalales > Viscaceae > Viscum > Viscum album. The sequence goes on from OY728165.1 coordinate 297,233,234, forward strand.
CACCAGCAACCTTTAGGTTCTGATACCACTTGAAGGACCCCGGGACACCCTGAGAGGGGAGGGGTGAATCAGGGTGACGAATTTTCCTTTTAATGTGATGGATCTTGTTCCCATGTTGGTAGGAACTTGCTGAACCTGTATGATGAATATGATCAGAAAGAAAACATTCACATGCACAAAGAAGACACAAAAAGTTTTACATATTTCACCACTAAGGGCTACATCCTAAGAGCATGTGCCGACATGTTTTCGGTCGTACCAAATTCCACTAATCATCACTAGTTGTGTATTAAAATGGATCAGGAATAGTCACTCTGTCCCAAGCTCACTTCCTTTACAAAGGTTCGGGGATAGATCACTACTTCCCTCAGGTCACTCCTGTTGACTCCCCCCGGCTCACTGCCTTGGGTGAAGTCCCACACAGATTATAGACATGAAGGACTCTTCGTCATTGAAAAATAATGCATCCTATATTGAATGTAGATGCTCTGTTGAAGTCCATGTTTAAATTGTATACTACTCCCAATTTTCACCAAAGGTATCAGGCAATCTTCTAGATTTCGTGCAGCTCCAACAGGATTAACGAACAAAAACCTCAGCTGGCGCATTTCTCCATGACTGCTGCGCAAGATTCAAGAACGGAGCACAAGTCACTTGAGAGGTACAAAATCGGTGTGTAGGTGACACCACCACACCTATGTGGCACTGCCTCCTTCAACTACAAACTTGCACGACTCTGCACCTTTAACTCCCAAACTGCCTTGGTCGCGCAACCAAAAACCGGCGTGCATCATCTACATGCGCGACCCACCTACCACTAGCACGATTCAACCACTTGCGCAACGAGAGATTAAAAAATCTCTTAGTCTTGAACTTCAATATGAATGAGTAGGGTTTCTCCTTTATTTATAGGAAAACTATACCCCCTGCACGGTGGCGTGCCAGTGTCCTCACGGAACGCAAGTCCAGACGCGCAGCTCCAACTGCCCTATCATCTGTCGCACTACTCACTTGTGTTACCACACCAATACTTGCATGAACCTTCATCCTTTTCCATATTTTGAAGTTCTGATCATGAAGAAAAATAGGCGTGCATGTTTCCAATCCTCCTAGACACCTGCGCGCAAGTCCTTTCTCGGCGGGCAGGTCACATGCCAGACCAGCCCAAAACTTGCGCGACCCTTATCCCATTGCCTTTTTTCCATGTTCTGATCTTAAAAATCATATGGCGTGAATGTTTCCCCTCCTTTAATTACACTGCGCGCAAGTGTCATTTCCAAAAAACAATTTTCTTTATTTATAGATTTTTAGGCCAAAAAATTTGGCAAAACTGGGAAATGACGCCACCTTAAATACTGTTGTCTGCTTGAATTGTATGATCACGTTACTGGTAAACATTGTAAACTTCTATTGGGGATTGACAAAAAACACAAACCATACTCCATTTTCATGAATAGAAGACCATGGTTCCAACAACATCCTTCCCCCTTTTGAGAATTGGGTCCTCACAATTTTAAAATTGAGCTTGGAAACTTCATTGAAAGTCCTACATCAGAAAAAGTCAATAAAAGTATCACTTTAAAAGAATGAAAGATAAAAACTATGGTCACCTGAGAAAACCCATACTTGTATTCCATGAAAACATGGATATGCAAGAAAAAATAAGTGACATGTTTTGATGCAGAGTGATTGAAAATAGAATTAGGAGAAAGTTAACTACAACCAAACCACAAATTTTTCATGGGATAAATGGTCATTGGTTTCCCAGTAGGAAATGTAAAAGGAAATAATTTTTTTAATTTCCTTATCATAATGTCAGAGAATTTATTTATGATATTGAATAAGAATATAAGGAAACTTACTTGACATGTATACTTTCATTATTTACAAAAGTTCGAACAAAAACTCATCTTTTCCCCAAAAGATGAGTATTCAAGATGATTTGGTCATATAAAAAGTGCTAGAATCAACTTATAGAGAATAACATGTTCCAAAAATATGAACCACAGATTTTCCCAATCTTTAGACTTTAACCAGAACCAAAATTTGTTAGTACGAGATCTGATAAACACGAAAATGAAATCAATTATAAAAATAAGTACTAATATTAATCTTCAAAATTCATAAAAAAGTACCCAATGTTCAATAAAGACCACTAAATATAAAATTGTCCTAAAAAATATTGAAAATATCAAAAAATAATACTGATACCCAAAACAAAAAAAGATTTAATCACATAGTCTTCAATAGTAAATCATAACATTTATCTCCCAAAACAACGACTACTCCTAAAGTATCATTCTAAAGTGTAATTAAACTAGTCACATATTCTAAATGATAGGTTAAACAATTACATAAATAACCCAAATCACCATATATCCATAATAAAATTTTAGATTCTTCTAAAATAATATTTCATCCATTACTCCACAAAAGAAAAGATAACTATTTCTTGAATAACATTTCCACATATCAATCCTAGTGGATATACATACTTGAAAAAAGTCTCCTAAAATAATACCATAATCAATATATCCTTAATAATTTTAAGAATTAAATCATCCTAAAATCTAACATAACTCTAGAATTCCTTATATATAGATATCTTACTCACTCAACATTCTTCATGATCCATTATGCAAAATTTTCCAACATATTCCATAATACTTCATTTCAACAAACAAAATCATTAATCATATCCTACGATTCAAAATTGTCAAAAAATTAGCGATGGAATAATTCATAACATTAATTGTTCATTTTCAGATTCCTCATCTTCAATTGGGATGGAATTAGAAAATGGTAAACATGTATTTGAATGATCCTACTGATCATATTCCCTAACCTTCTTCGTAGGAATTCTATTTTTATTATGACCATGCATTCCACATCTAAAATAGTCAGTTTATCCCTCAAAAATAACTTATTTCCATTTCATAGATTCCACTAGATTCACCCTTTTTCCATGGCAGGTACTTCCTTTATGAACTCCATTCCCACATCTATAACATCTTCTCATCCCTTTAAATCATTTCCCTCGGTGTTTCTTTCCACATCCTTGGCACATATGTTTTTTAACATACTTAACATAATGATTATTACCTGAACATTCGTAGGGATTTGATTCTCGCATATAATATGACTTATAGAAATCACCAGGGTTCAGATGGTCAATCATGACTCCATATAGTTGGTTGAGAATAACCAGAAGAGTTATCATTACATCTCCCATTTCATTTAGCTACTCATTCAGAAAATCGTCACAGTTTTCTTGGCATACAATTATACATTGGTGCCTTCTAGATCCAAATATTTACTAAAAACAAAAATGTATGCATGAGTATATCTATTAAATCATCATCTAATATCTTATGATGATGTAAAAACTAAAACATAATTTTTGTTTTTATCATAAACTCATTCGATTTATCAAAAAAAACTATGAATAATTCTAATATGGTAACCATTATGGTTATGTTACTTATGATTAAATAACACCCTAAACCTTAACGACATCCAAACCGACCTCTGATACCATCTATAGGTATCCGACCTTAAACACTACACAATCATTAATTATGATAATAAATAACAATGAGGATTTTTTAGGTTTATATTTTTAGGCAATTGGTCCATAATTAATACATAACAACTTGAATATTACATGTAGACACTACTACCCAGTATCCAATTTTAATAAAATAAAAACAATTATAAATAAACATTCTTGTTCCTTGTTTTATACAACATGACTTTTCCTTGATCCCATCCTTGAACCTATACATGTTTATGTCATCTGGAAAAAAAATTTAAAACATGTGAAGGGCATAAATAATCTCAGTAAGGGTTATAAAATAAGGAAGGAAAATATTATTCGATCAATAAAGACAAATCAACGAAAATAATACTTTTCAATCATAACATCCTTTAACAAATCATATGATTTATAAATTTCACATAAAAATCATAAATCCTAATGGTAACTTATGGAATTAATAAGAAACTTAAATTTTAGTTATCAAATATAAATAGGGTTTCACATTTGGAATACCAATCACAGTATATTCCCAAAATATCTTAGGAGAAACATTAACGTTTACCTCTATCACGTTACCCAATTCATTATAGAGCTATATCATGCTCACATTCCCTAGGTTTATCACGGAACAACTCGTATATGTAAAAAATGAAAAATAACCATACCATATTCATAAAACATAACTAAAACATAAAATAAATATAATTTTTTCACATTCCAATCACAATATATCATTTCAAGATATTGAAATAATCCATGCTTTGTCAAAAAAAATTTCAAAACCATTAAAAACATTTAATTAAGTGATTTTTGAATCAAAGTGTCCCATACTACATAGAAACATTTAAATAAATTATCATTTAAAAACATTAATGTCCATATGAATAAATCCTTAAAACCACATTAAGACATGGATATTAATGATTAATATTGATAATAATAAATCTTTACAACATTTAAATTGATATTTTAGTTAAATAATTTTTAACAAAATGAGTGATGCTTGAATAAAAATAATTGAGGAATAAAATTTAATCAAACCTTTATTATATCATGAGAATAAATGTATTCTTGATATAATATGAAAAAGGATAGTATATAAACCATATAAACATGAATTGTCTCATGACAACAATGAAGTCTCATTGAAATGTAAATTGAGATGAAATCCCTTATAAAGATGGTATCCTTAGATTAATGATAAATAAATGACATAATGATGTCTACAAAATAAAAATACACCCAATATAAGTAGATATTAATTGTTAAACAATCAGTGTTTATTCACACATATTCATAGAATCACATAATGAAGAAGTAGATGTTTAGACCAAAGAATTGAAATTCGGTGAAGAAGTTCCCTTATAGAAATTCAACAGCCTAAATCCGTCACATTAAAATCCAGAAAATGAATTGATTAGAGGGAAAAGGGAATATCATCAGATGGAAATAAAATTTATAGCAATAAGGATATATAGGAACATATCCCATCTTAAAAATATGTCAATTAAAATACATAACAAAAATAATCCTTTTAAAAAGAAGGAGTGAAAGGATTCTTTACCGATTTGGTAACATTCAAAACAGACATGCCATGAAAGAAGGATCATAAAATAAAGATGTAAATACACATAAATTAAAGGATATTACAAAAATAATACAATCATGTGCAGTACATAAAACACACAAAATGAAATAGTGGCAAATATATCATGAATATAAGGGGAATAGAATGTGAGATGAAAATCACTTACCACACTATAATCAATCATGTCGTATGACCGAATGATAATAAAAATAAATGATTCACATAATAACATGAATATAAAGAGAATAATTATAATATATATCAAATTGAATTACATAATACCCCACATGCAATAAAATAGCAGTGAATCATGGAAATCTCACGAAATTAATAGTGAGCCAAGAAACCCCTTACCTCGTGTCCGACTTGACTTGTCTGTTCCTTGTTAATACAGAATAATAAAATTAAATTAATTTATATTTGATTAAGATCCTTTTTAAAGTCTATTTTTCCTTTTTTATCATTTATTGCTATGTTATAAACATTATGTAATCATTTATGTTAATAATGGCCATTTTGTCGATATTTGGTACTTGAATAAAAAATGAACACCATATAATTACAAGTTTTCCATGTGGGAAAAAGTCCATTATCTCAAAAATGATATTCATGATTTATATATCATATATATGTAGTATATATATTTATTTATAATATTACATAACATTTAGAGGTAAGAAATGAAATGCATCGTTCATGGAGACGGTAAGTCGTATGTACGCATGAATTATAGTTTCATTTCTATTTCGTATTTAATGAAATGAATACATAAGGATATAAAGGTATATTATAAATCTAGTATAATATAATATATTATTTCATTAACTCTATCTTTTATACATCCCATATATGGCATGAACGAGTCATATCACTTTGAGGGGGCGGTAGTCCACACTTCTCAATTGAAATTATTCTGTTTACACATAATGGAAACCATAAAGGTATGCGAAAAATGTAAAATAAAGAAGAAAAAAGAAACATAAACATAATAACCACAATATATAAATATAGTTCAATCGTAATGGAATCAATGAGAGGTGGTAGGACATAATAGAACAATCATCATTTTGTGTGGTGTTAGTTTGGCATCCATAGAAACAATATGTTTTTACCCAGTATATGGATGTGTGTGTATGGGTAGTTATAATAAATCTCATAAAAACATCCTAGTATATTTATTATTCTATTTTATTTATAAAATAACACAATTAATAATGTTTATGAGATGGAGAATTAAAATTAAAGAAATGAATTTAAGAGAAATCTTAACCTATAATTCAGGTAACTCTATTTGGTTTTAACCAAAAGGACTTCTTGAAGTGCCTTTTCCCTAAGGTAAGGCTACAAGGAGATGAAGAGGGATATTTAGATGTTATTTGGTCAGGGTTTGGATGATCCAAGGGGCATGATATGTGTGAGGAATGGTTTAGAAGTGATGTCTTTTTAGAAGGAGGAGGAGGGGTTCTTTAGGAATGTGTGAAAAAATTAATTTATTATATAATGATTTTTGGTTTCTAAAGGTCCAAAAATCATTATAGTATTAAATAAAATGATTCATGGTATAAATAAATTCATCCAATAATAATTGGAAATTTTTTGATGTTATTTTAATATTTATAATCCTATTTATATAAATCATTTATTAATGAGGTAAATACTGCATCATTTTTGTGTCGTAATTAATTTTATTTATTTGATGTCTAAAAATTATAAAAAAATACCATTATGTATGAAATAATATAATATTTAAAATTAATATTTATAGTTGAAATGATAACATATATAACCCCATGTAAAAATTACTTTACTAAAAGATATTTGTTTATGTCATTTTTGTCTTTAAATTAAATTTATTAATCTAAAGTGTCATTATCACACCCATGTGGCTACATGGGTTCCCAAAATCAACCCAAGGATGACCATGGTCCGCCATGACTCATCCAATAATTTAAGGGAAATTGTTATGGTGATTTTATAATATTATAATTTTTTTATCTTGAATTACACTCTTTACCTTTAATCGCGGTAAATAAAAGTCAAATGTTACTATTCCCATGAAATTATTTTTATCTTATTGAACCAAAGTATTATTTCTAATAATAACCATGTATGTCATATTTTCTAAATTTAATTCACAAAAGCGATAAAATTTCATTTAAATGAAAAATTCATTTTTTGAACTACTACTTAGTGTGTTCACTATTCATTAAAAATTGATGTTTTCAGAAAAATACCACGAATTCAGCCTAATATATATTTGATATTTCAAATTAAAAAATGATGTCTATTTCACAAAATTCCAAACATAGAAGTTGCATTAATTAATTTAAAATTAATTACTGTTGTCAAAACAAATAGAATCTTTTTAAGAAACAATATCTGTAAAAATATTGACACTTGTTTATGTCCAATTTCAATGTGAAATTAATTCCGATGACTAAAATTAGATTAAATTATAAAAATATAATCGAATTACACATTAAACCCAATTAAAAATCTAATCTAACTATATAAATACATTAATTTAAAATGCAAATTTGAATTAAAATACAGTAATTTTTTACTATAAATTAAAAAATGAAATTTTATCAGAAAAATGCCAAAAAATTATCCAAAGTAAATTTTGGTGTCCCAATTAAAGAGAATAATTTTATTTGTAAAATAGAATGTATAAATGTGCACAAATCATGATTTAGAAAGGGTTCTCCATCAAAAGGTGATAACTCAACCTTTTAGTGAGTATTAGAGTATTTATGCTTAAAATCAAACTCTTATCTTATTTTAATCCTCTAAACTTTATTGGATAAATATAAAAAAATTTAACAAACATGTATAATCATTTTTTAGTTAGTTATGTTCATTCCCTCCATTAAAACTACTTTGTGTTAACTACCATTTAATATAATACTATATTATTAATTTTCAGTATGACCCAACGTTGTGTGCAACATATGATTTCAAAGAAACACGTTTTTGTGTATCAGGTATTCCATCAAACATATAATCCCCTTTAAAGTAAGTTTAATAATTAAATTTCAAATATTAATAAATATGAAAAGTTCATATTCTTTATTTACCTAGGATGTTACAATAAATAAAAATTATACCTTGACCTCTAAATACGGGGTGATGTTATTTCCTTGTTATTGTTGGGGGAAAACCAATACCAATAACTACACCACATTTTCAACATAATTCTCTTTGAACAAAATATCAAAATAATGAACAAATAACTCAGAAACTCATCTACCAACATATTACCACACGCCCTGCTTCATAGCCCTGCTGCATAATCATACCACGCCTTGTTACCGAAACCACAAATTCATCCAATATGAACAACTGTTCCCACAATCAAACCACTACAAAAAACAAAGATATACATATTATCAAATTTAATAAGGTATCCTTTATATAATTCCACAGGTTAATTTTTGGGGTTATAATTGAGAATGTTTGATCCTGTGGAATCCATTAAATATTAGAATATATGTGGTTAATAAAATTTTTAGATAAGTTTCCAACAGAACCAAATAACATTCAAGATATAAGACATTATCTTTTAAAAAAAAGTACCCCCAACAAAAATTATATTTAGTGTGTAGTTAACATATATATATCACAATATCAATAAAAAAATTACACAATAGAAACATGTGTCTCTTCTCACATACCACTATTAATTGATTTAACCTTGGTTCATTTATCATTATTAATCTAGAAAAAAATATCATCATGAATGAAAAATTCTATACAAATTTACTACATGATGCACAATAATGAGTTAGTAATGAAATACCTAGATTAATGAAATTCAATTGGCACTACCAGTTTGCACCAAAACAAGGGTGTGAATACTGCAGGAAATTATCCATCAGAAATCACAATACTATTTCTACTGTAGTTTATTGGGATCCTACAGGAGGAGGGATTCATGCAGTTCAATAGAAATAAAAATAAAGAGGGAATTAACATTGGTAAATATATCTCTTTGTTATGTAGATTTAATCCTAGTCATATATTATAAAGATGTTTTAATTTCCCATTAATGGAAGATCAATCCCAGACCATCTATTTTGTCTAATTAAAATAGTCATCACTCTTATGTATTTAATGATATGATTTATTGGAATTTAATAGGTTCAAGGATTTATAAATATGTAATTAAAAACATTTTAACTCAATGAAGTCACCAAAATAAAAAAACAAGAAGATATGGGAACAACATTCCCGAGGAACCGAAAGACAAGCCACCATAGAATGAGAAACCACTAGAAGAGGCACCAATAGATGAGGAACTACTAGATAAGGGACCGATTTTGGGGGCACCACTTCATGATGTTTCATTAGATGAGGTACCACTAAATAAAGAACCATTGAATGAGGCACCGTTGTATGAGGATTCAACAGGATGAACCATCAACCACCATCGGTGTGTCTCTTCTAGGAGAGACACTTACAGGAGAGACACCACTAAATTAGGCACCACGGAATAAGAGAACGCTGACAACCAACCACTAGTGAGTGACTATCAGTGAACCACTGTTAGTGAGCCATCTCCACGGTTATCTACTATAGGGTGAGAAACAATTTGAAAATTGTAAAATATTCAATGTGCTAAAATGGAACATATGAACATCATAAGATACCTCAAACCCTGGATTTTTATCAAATTAATGGGTTGGAGTGGCCTAGTCTATTATATTTGGTACCTCTAAAACTTCTATATCCATAAAAAACATTAAACCAACATGAATGTAATGAGAGGGAGGTTCCTACTTCAATCCATAGAGATACAAATCACGGATCTCATTACACTTGAATCACATATGCCAACTAAACACGTAAACATAATACCACCTTGTGTTGTTAAAATACTATAGTGGAAAAATCTACACCCTATAACACCTCCTCTAAAATTATCTAACTAGGACTTATCATCATAGTCATTTAAACATTTACCCAAATTACCACAAAAAAACTAAAATACCACACTAAAAATCTCCATCTAGAACACTCAAACCAGGGAATTTGATCATCCAGGTCCAAATATTATCTACTATGGTGAGATGAATCTCTTGCCCATGTTTAATCATATCATAGTCAACGATTCTTTGTTATGAATTAGTTCACAACATTTAAATATTTTAAGAATATTTCACACATCACTCCACAAATATAAAAAACAACTGAAAAAACATGATCTTATAATTAACAAGGTACAGTCATTACATTATATAGAAAAACAGAACATGGAAAAACTAGATACATCTTATGGTACTAGGCATGCATCTACATATCTAGATCCCAATTACTCCCCTTATAGACGCCATTTCTTAACAACAATTGAACCATATAAATGGCCATTCCACATAGCTCCATCTCATTATGATATTATATATGTACAGTCCTATATATAATGGTCTCCTCTTCCTCGAAATCCCACTCTCCCTATTCAATGACGTGTGATTCATTGTGAAGATACCAAAAAGGCTTATATACATAGAATACATCATGGATCCTCTCAAACTGTGGTGCATGTTCTATATGATATTCCACCTTTACAACTCTCCCCAACAAAGCAATGTATCCAATGAACCTAAGAGAAACATATACCCACTGCCCAGATAGAGGTGAAACCTCTAGGAACATGTTGTCCCCAACTTCGAACTCTAAAGACACCCTCATACAATTATTTTATGACTTATGACATTCATACGCTACTTTCATTCTCTAAAAAATATGAAAAACCTTCTCTGTTGTGATCCAAACCACATCTTCTCCAAGGATAGCTATCTCCCCAACCTCTATCTAGCATAGTGGAGGACTAAACGATCTTCTAAATAAATTCAGAAAGGGGTTCATTTTAATGGAAGAGTGAAAACTATTATTGTATGAAAACATTAACAATGACATGTGACATACACAAGATTCACCGAAGACTAAGATGAATTCATGCATCATATCTTCCAACATCCCAATAGTTAGTTTTAACTTCCCATATGTTTGAGGGAGGAAGTGAGTGTCAAGGTGAAATTTAATTCCAACATCACACTGTAATCCCCTCTAGACTTCTGAGGTAAATTATGCATTCTTTTCTGATATAATAGACCTCAAAACTCTATGTAACATGATCACTTCATCAATGTACCTCTTATCTAATGATGTTAATATGCCAGATTCGTATATGTCTACAAAGTAGGTTGTTTCATAAACTTGTCAACAATCACCCATTTAACATCACTACAGTCCCTAAAATTTGAGTAATAAAGTGTTGAAATCTATAAATATATCACCCCATTAAACTCAGAAACATATATGGGATATAATAAACCACCAGGATCAAGATACCCAACCCTAACCTTTTATAAAACCTATAACTTCACCACAAACTCTTCCAAATCCGGTTTGATCCTAGACACTAAAACTGCATCATAATGTTAAGGTACATATTGGAAACTCTTGGTTCCAGTATAAATTGTGAGTTATGGAACTTATTAAGGCCTCAATTGTTCATTTCCAATGGAAAAAACTACTTTTTGTGGAACAATATATTCTTTCTACCATCCTTAAACCATCCGTTCAGAGAATCATCGGGGCCAGTATGATCACACAACACCTTTTCCAATAAGTCTTTCCACTGAGACACCTCTACCTACTACATCAGAGAAAATTGCACTGTCATCTAAAACAAATATACTTTACAAAAAAAACTCTTGCATCTAAGTACAAAGCTTTCAATGCTTTTAATTCTCTCCATGGATCTACATATTACCGATCAAACTCCATCTTTGACATTCTACATACGGAATTGGCTACATAAATTCACATTATTGAGGCGTATAAGATCTAAAAATCATTTTCATAGTTAAAATAATTCCTCCATTAATATTTTATATTCATTTAATGGTGATAAAAGAAGTAACTAAATCTATTATGATCCATAAGCACCACAATCTGTTACCTAATGCGGTAATTCCTCTATAAATTCATCATTAAAATAATTGAAGCTGGTTCTAGACCATGGGTTTCATAGTTACTCTCAAGGGGATGTTACTAACTACATTCATAATATATCATTTCTTGTTGTAGCATCAGCATTCATACCGATCCCAGATGAGACCCATCACAAAACACCTCAAAGATCACCCTATTAAGAAGAAACAAGATCATTGGAGAACAAACCAACTCCCTTTTCTGATAAAAAATGATTCTAGAAACCTAATAATAGATGAAAAATAATGGTACGCCATTTTTTGAAATAATCATGGGGCTATAATATCATAGAAATAGGTTAAAAGCCCATGATAAATGCCCTAGAGATAAATAAAACACTGACCCTCATCCATGCTCATAGGTGATTCGTAGAAATAATTTTTTCTAACATTGATGTGTATAATTCCTCACCTTGATGAGATAGAAAATTCATAAGGAAACACAGTAATCAGGTCACAAACATACACCTGGACAACATTCCATGGAGCTAGTGTCGTTGAAGAACAATCAAGACAATTTTTATATGATCGTATTGATCCTCCTCTAAGATCGAATTGATTATGTTATCACCGATCAATATTATGAACAACCAATCAAGGAACTCACGAAAAATGGAGTTCATAATCCTGATGAGGAATGTTGGTGAATTCATAACAACGAATGAAATATCTACAAAATTGATTTGTATATACATGTATTTGTAGGATGTATTTTTGATATCACCCTCAACTGGTGATATACAGACCACAGATTGATCTATGAAAACCAACTAGCCACTCTTAACATGTTGAAAAAATCAGTAATCCTTGAAATAGTGTAATTTTTTTTACAGTTAACCGATTCAACCTCTAGTAGTCTATAAATAACCTCATACTACTAACCTACTTACATAGAGAACAAAATCGTAGAATCCCATGAGGACATACTAGAATAGATAAAACCCTTCTGGTTTAAATAATATATCTGAATGCTCAACTGAATCCACTCAGAAGGTTCAATATGATAAGAAGTCATCAAAATCAGAAAGGCACCAGGTTGTAATCATAACTGGAGCTCAACATAAAATCACGGGGTAGTATCACAACATCAGTAGTGAAAGTATATAGAATCCCAAATGAACATGGGAACCTCTACCATCTCATTTTCCATAAATTTCACTAATATCTCATCTAACAAGGAATGAATGGGCTCCACATGCTGACTACCCACCTGACAACACCACTCAATATAAAAACCCTGACATTGGAAATCTATAACCGAAAACACAACTATCCTATAGAAGAAGTTGATAATTTCACTTAAAAAATAAAACATGTATATGATAATGCTGACATCGTGTGGCTACATATATTGAAAAAATAGATTCCGCTTGGACTGATGTGGCCACATCATCATTCCACCCCCAAAACCCACATAAAACAAGTTGTATGTTCTTCCAACTGGCGTAATATACACATGGTGCACATGAACCCTTTATCTACATATTCCCAAATCATGACATATCGTGGTTGAAAAAAGAGTTTGAATATCTTGAATCAAACAAGTCATGATCATTGGTGCTAAATAAACTGATCAAACTAATGGAGATCTTTAGCCTTTATGAAATAGACTCCTCCATGACATGCAACAAACTATACCAAAATACTCTACCTCTATATTGATGATCACCAACATGACCACACTCATGTTGAGGATCCTGAACGAGAGGAAAATATTGAAAATGGTCTCTACCTTATCCATCCACACTTGGAAGACTATATTCTTACTACCCCTTCAACTAAAATGGCCCCACTAGAAACTGCAACAATGGTTGACACTAAACCTATCCACATAAACAAAACAATGTTCATGGATCCACTAGGAACTATTTGTAATGATGGATATGAACCCCAATACCGAAAAAAACTGGTGAAAACTACCAGGAAAAAAAGAGAAACACCATATACTATAATGCTGAAAAGGAAATCACTATGGATGACTCCATTCTAGTCAAAACCTCAATGGAACTCATGCCTTAGATCTACGACTATGAAATATGCCTCTCAATGAACTCTGCTCGATCCCCACTCATTGCTGAACTCATTGTGACTACATCATCTCAGTCCCCTATGAATTATTCTAATACTAAAAATATGTTGTAATTGTGAAATTTGTAACAACTTACATCATAGATGGATGGACTTTCTCCTCAATAAATCATGCACACGAATCCTTCCCAAGAAGAAGGTCTCGGGATAACTCAAAGGGTTTGTGATCTTTATTTCAAACACCCACACTAACATGATCCCCTAATGAATATAATAAGGTCATGTATCATTATTTCCTTCTTAATAGAATAATGAAACTCTTCCCTGAAAATAAATTAGAAGTTGACTAACAAAAAGTCTTCCTCATTTCACTTCCCCAGATATAGTGTCCACTACTGACACAGAACTCCCCAGATAAGACTGATCATAAAAGGGACCCAATACTCTATCTTGGCCAGCATCAAAATAAATGTGATATCCATCTCATCTACCTTATTATATATATCCACATCTTAAACACTTCCCTTATTCTTTCCCAAATCCTTCAACATTAATGCACACAACATTCTCTTCCACTAATCATAATCCACAACAGAATCAGCCTATTGAACATAAAATTCCCGTGCCACACTTGAATGGTGACCAAGATCCATAGTTTAATGTAATTCAAGGATTCAATAAGCCATAGTAGTATGTAATTATTATTAATGATAATTTAAATTCACTATAACATTCCCAAAAAAATCCAAATTGAAACAATAACCCTAGTCATTATGGTGAATGTAACATTCCTAGAACTCTACCATAAAAAAAATTCAATATTACATTTCTAATCAATAATCCCAAAGTCTATACACTAGATCACAGGGAGGGGGGTAATATATTGTGTCCTATCTAGTCTCCCTAGTTTTTTCCACCCACCATGCTCATGTGGAACAATTTCCATACAACCCCATTTAGTCCTCACTGTTCCAATCTCTAAACTCCACCATATCTCTCAACCATCATCTATTACACCATTATTTCACAATGAAACCCTACAAATATACACTTACATTAATATTAATGATGAAATTAGGATAATGACATCTGATTCATACTTCTTGTAGTCCCTGGGTTGGAAAATAGCACCAAGGGTACACAAATATCACAATATTGGAGGCATTTAACTTTATAAGAAAAAAGAGAGGGATATAATATGAAACATCCTAAAAACTACTTGACACACACACACACAGATATATATATATATATATATACGTGAAATCTGAAAACAATAAAACATTCTTTTATGAAGTATAACCGATACAAATGTTTAAATTCCCTAAATTAAGCACCCCAATGTATGCTAAATTTGAAACACAAAAAGTATCCCAAGTCCAAAAATAGTAACAATCAACAAGGTCATGTAATACTACGAGAACCAAGAATATTGTTCTACACATGTAGGGTGAGAATATAGGTACAGATATTATGAATGACAATGTCTATCATTCACATGTGAAGGAATCATTCTAAATCCCCCAAGAAAAAACAACAGATCCAAACGACACATAAATTAGTATACTAACCAAAACAAACATCACCAATGCATTCTCACAAATTAATTCATTGAATGTAATATAATATAAATCACATCGATTCTAGGGAAACTTATATCACATTAGAAAGGGTATAATGCTCACACACAATGTCGTATATCTTGGCGATCCCACCCCATCTGTTTAACACATCACATCTCGCTTGTACACACATGGGGATATCAACACATCCCACCAACTCACATATGGACCTCACAATACGTCCCTCCAACACACATGGTCCTCAAAAAACATCACATAACAACTCATCCCATGCAATCCTAGTAAACTACATCTCAACTCATCCTGAAGACACACATGACAACCCAAACCACCTCGCAGGAAAATACCTTGGCTATGAAATAAATCCCAAGGAATCCTGGGACATCCCAACTATTATATAAGACACAAACATAACTCCATCTAATAAATCCCTTCTATTCCTACATTGCATTGAATAGAGAGTAGAGAATAGCGGCTACCCAACAATCCATACTCCTTAATGGATGTTGGGAAAGTCACCCTCCCCTATAAAGATGGTGGTGTTCAGTACATAATGATCAACTATTATGGGGAAATATTAAAATCATAATGAAAATAAAATTTAATAAATATATGATACAAAACACATAATCCCAACAATTGGGTTCTAAGACAATCCACCAACCCATAAATTGTTCTTCCCATACATATGCCTCTTAATACACAAAACCACCAATTAGGCTAGAAAACCCACATCACATTCTCTGTGAATTTATTTAGCCATTTACATTTCATAAATCAAACTAACCAAAAACATTTCAAACATTATCAAACAATTATTTATTCACTCAATCACTACCTGGGAAACTATCAAGAAACATCTAATAATAGTCATTTTGTACTTAAAGAACTATGGTAAATTTACACACTTCACATTAGTGACACATCATTATCTGATTTCTATATACTGGGTGAAACTTTATTCATGTTATTATTAGTGAAACACCCATAATATTCAATTAATCCCATCATTAGTATCATATTTCTTGAATAAAAGTCAAGAAAACCAACACCCAACACATAAAACCATCTAGATTTACATTACATCATACCCCACATTGAATCCAAACAAAAAAAATCATTCCAAGACCATATAGCTATTCACAAAAAAACATCCATTTGTGAACAACTATTCACATAACCACATCACCCCACCCACATAAGAAAAAAATATTTTCATATTCAATAATGCATACTTAATTTTAATCAACATGTTAATTTATTGGTTATCAAAAAAATATAATGATATTATAGAATACCTTAATTACCTGAATATATATAATAAACCAACATTTATATATAGGAATATAAAGGAACCAAACAATATAAAAGATATAATCCATTTTATGCTCAAACATGGACCCAAAAACCATGATTTTTAGATGGTAGTTATCCCATCTAGATCACTATGTCAACTAAATAATAAGACATTCGAAACGTGCATCACTTCTCCCATACCTCCATTTATTAACTTAAAACGGTTCTAATTATCTAAATTTATATGGAATAAACTATTTTCATAGGGGAAGACATCAATATACTAAGTATGCATGATGAGGAATTAATAAAGGTAAAGGAAAACCCTATATAGTAGAATCAACCATCGCTTCCTAGTTTCACTAAAATAGGGTCATGCTTTTAGAATGAAATTCAATAGGGTAAATAAAAAGCAAACATTTATATCAGTTTACTATGTTTTTACGAGAAGAAATATTCAACACATCCCTCATCATGATAATTACAGAAGGAATGAGAAATGGGAATGATATCTCATATTTAGGAAGATTTTATCCAATTCATGGAATAAATATATATTTTAATTTTATATTAATTTTTGATATGACCAATATCACACATTTTGACAAATTAAAAGAATACTTACTAAAGAGGAATTTAAGATGCGATTTATGGTATTTGAATATCTATCAATCCCATCAAAATAAGACAGAAAACTCATTTAGTGTTAAATAATACATAAAAACAGTTAAACTAGAGCTCATGTGAACACTATTGATGATGTATCGGTGAATGAGGCATCACTGGACGAGATACCACTAGGATATGAACTAATAGAAGAGGTGCTACGGGGTGATAAACCGCTGGATGAGGAATGAAAAGATGAAGAACCACTGGATGAGGAACTATTGGATGACACATCGCTGGACGTGGAACCACTAAAAGAGACACCATTGGACGAGGCACCACTGGTCGTGGAACCACAAGACAATAGATTGTTAGGATGAACCACCTTCCACTTTCTATAATTCAACACCAAGAGAGACACCTCTATAAGAGAAAAATATAGAAGTGACATCACCAGACGAGGAATTTCAAGACGAGTGACTCCAAGTCGGCCACTACTAGCGATCAAACACTTGATTGAAACCACTAAAAACCCACAACTAGTGAACAACCACCATGGTGAGACACCACTTGCAAACCTCCACCAGGTTGTTCAACCAACAGGGTTTTCCAGCAGTAGGTTGATACATCTCCAACGATATATCAAAACATAAGATTTCACACAAATTAATGGACGTGAGAGGTCAATTACATTATAATTTTAATCCTGAACATCATGTTAACAAATATTTCACCAAATGTATCATTGAATATAGTTATTACAATCTATGAATCATCATATATAATAAAAGTTTATTCAATGAATCCATGTAATGGATAATCCTCTATATATAATGATATATTATTTTCTATTCCTTTTAGGACACAAAGGATCCAATTCATAGCTTATCATTGTTCCCCATATTTGAAATTAACTAACCGAAAACACTACTACATATGTAATTTGTTTTTGTGTGAAAAAAATTGAATTCATAAAAAATATAACCATGGAATCATATGGTTATTTATCTATGTATGTACTGTCTCTATAAATTGTATGCGTTTGTTCCTTGTATTACCAAATGTGATTGGTAGGAGTAATTTATAATGGTTTACATAAAATATTTCTATAAATGTTGATGAAATTTTTGATATAATACCGCTGAGATATAATTCAAAGTCCATCGTTTCAATCTATTTCAATTTTTATCACCAAAATATTTTTGTATTATCTGAGATTTCTCATCGTAAATCATACATCTGCGTCATATTTTTGATTTATCAATCTTCAATCACCTTGTCCACATAGAAAAATGTCAACCACATGTAATTTCAATTTTATGAATCTACCATCATTACATATATTAGAATAATAATAATAATAATAATTCATCTTTTGTAAAAATTATTTTGACATAAATGACTGAAATTTATGATTACATTGTTATTGTTCTTACTTAAATCCACATAATCATTTCACCTACATGAAATAAATATTCTATTTTGAATGATATTTAAATGCTACAAATTGTTCCTCGTAATTTTCATTGTCAAAATATGAAATAAGGTACACCCTATTTATATCCATATAATTTTTGTATATATATCTTTATTCATTTAATCTAATAACCATTCTGTCAGAGGATATTTTTTCAATCAATGAGAATATTTTCATGAAATCAAAAACATATTTAATTTGAAATCTCTTTATACATAAATAATACTTGTAAATCTTCTCACCACCAACCTCAATTAATCATAAATCTCACTAATTATTTATTTCCTCAATACCAACTATTATATAAGTAATATCCAAAGTTCAATTGGTCTTAATTAAACTCATGTTTTCATTTATCATTCACATATACTATTTTAAATCACTAGTTGTTGTAAATTATATAAAAGTTAGGATTATCTCCCATCCCTTTAATAAAGAAACTCAATTGAATACCACAATATCTATATTAGATTTCTGTCTTTATTTATTTTCATAAAAAATATGGATAATGTAGACCTCTCCACTTAAAAAAAATATTCTATTACTTTTACATTTGGAACATTATATTCACAACACCTTACTATAAATTCTCCCATTAAATTTTCTAAATCCATAAATTGTTTTTCCAAGCTTTAGTGAGTATACCAATTTTAATTATAGTACAATTATTTGATTTCTTTATTTCACATTTACATATATAATAATAACAAACACATGAAAATTCATAATTTAATTAATTCATTCATGTTATATTCCAACAATGTTCATATCCATATACTAAACCCATTCAAAAAACTGATCCTATCTTCTCCTAATAAATTATAGCATTACTTAATCACATTACTGTTATAAACATTATCAATACTATTATGTTTTTAAAATTTTCCACCATATTTTTATGTTATTTGGAATCCATATATAAAACTCTAGTTCTTATAATTAATTTAATAAATATAACATATTGTTATTTTCATACTTTATCTCATCCATAGTCTTATACAAAATAACTGATATTGAACATATATTGGGTTGGTAAGATATTGTGTTCAATTTCTCTACCCAAATTACATTTTCCATTCCATAGTACAACTGCATGATCTTATCCTTCATAGTATATTTAAGATTCATTATTTCACAGGATCAATTATGTTTTGGATTTATAGTAATCGTTTCCAAATTCTATAAACATTATTCTTAATTATATTTCACAAGATGTATCATGTGTACTCACCACCATTTAGTTTTGAAAATTAATTTCAACATCTAGGAACACACCCATTTTAAAAATACTTTCCATTATATGAAAAAATAAATGAAATTAACCATACTATTTAAAAAATGAAATAAATTTATATTTCTTTTATTAATGAAAGTTAAAATATATAGATAACCTAAAATTAATTAAATAGATGTAGGCTACACATCAATTAAGGAATAATTCTATAAAATTTATTAATTGTGATTCGGTCCACCTAAATTAAAAGAAACAACTCATTTTTTCATAGAATACAACATTCACACGTCTAGTCATCCATGTGATTATGTCTTAGTATTCATTTAACCACAAGAAAAATCATTATCCTCTCACTATGTTGATTGATCTAGCAATTCAAATCTTTATAGTTTTTTTTGATATTTTATCATGTAAAATTTCATATGTGTATTTTTCAAAAATAATTTCCCATAATTTATTCAATTTTCCATTAACATGTATTCAGGTGTTACATTACATACTCCATCCTAAAATTTAGTTACTTACCCACCCTTATTTAATTTTCAAACTATATATATTTTATTCTAAATCATTGATAAATATATAATTTTTTTCTATTTTAGGACTCCTAAAATCATTATTAGGATGTATTCATATATTTTTCATGAATGATAATAAAAGACATATCATTATGTAATGGTACATTTTGAAATTTTTAGGATTCATAATTTTCAATAATTTTTTTAACTTCTAGTAAATCGGAAAATTCACCTCAATAAACAAACCATGAACTAATGGTTGATTACACAATGATGAAACATGAATTAGACATCCATAATACAAATATAATTTATACATCCAAAGGATGAAATTGAACCATATTTTAAATATTACACAAACTATCCTTCTTTTAGATTCCTCTATTTCAATAATTGTAACATATATAACACTAAATAATCAACTTTCCATAGATATTTTTTTTATACATGATTTTTGGACGAGTTCTTCTATGTTATTTTTTTATATTGAGGTGGGATTCCTCATCCATTATTATTAATAAAATTAATAAACTATATATTCACTACATTCCTCCTAAACATTGCATTGATGATAATTTTTTGAATTCTATCAAAAAAATATTATATTCTAGAAGTATTAGCCATCATAGTGACCATTTCATCAATACTCATATATATTGATGATAATAATAGGGCTACCTAAAAATTACCAATAAACCTAACATTCAACGAATTTAGATTCCCATGAAGCATATTGAATTATTTGAAATGGTGTATTGTTTGTGTTTCTTCTGATAACCATAATTTGAACCACCACTTCATCATATACAATTTGTTATTTTATATTTATTTCATACATATCAGATGATACCATTATAAATTTTCTAAATAACTTTATATAATATTGACGAAATATATATATATATATATATATGAGAGATATATACTCAATATTGGTTTCTCATTCACATCCATGAACTTAATTCTATATTAACCATTTACATAATCTTCATCCATGAAATTGGATCTTCTATGTCCTTCTAAATCAAATGATCTTAAATATATATCTTCTAGATAAAAAACCTATTCCCTAAAAACTACACATTATTAAAATTTTATATTCTTACACCATTAGACCATATTTTCATATACAATTAATGTTAAAAAAATTGAGTAAGAGAGAACCTATATTTATTAAATATTATTATGATAATGGTGTCATCAAATAATAATAATAATTATTGAATAAATTGATGGAAATCATATATGATTACCCGAAACAATAATCGATGTCCTAAAAAATGGAATACTATGTCAGAGAATTGGATGTTCAAATATGTAGAAAAATATTTTGGAACACCCCCTTGACAAAATTTATGGGATGTGGAAAACTTACGACACTATAAATCAAAAAAATTCAAACATCAATATGTTAATGAAGTAACACCTTGAAAATAAGTATAAAATGTGAAAGAAATGAAAAAAATAGTAACATTATTCCATGAATTATTCCTTCATATCTAGGAGTAACATTTAATTCTTGAATGTTATTTACTATAAGAGATAATTGACTAAAAATGAAGATTAATATGTAAAAGTAATCATGATAAGATATAATTCTCTGATTGATATTTTATCTTGGAAATTAGGTTCAAAATTAATCACACATTTCCTTGACTATATAAAATAATAATATACCAATCAAAACCTTCAAAAAATTGAAACCATCTTCCCGAAAATTGTTTAATTATAAAAATATATGTATTGGATTGACAACCAACCTAGTGACCCTTCTTGGTTTTTTGAATTTTTGACACATTGTTTCTATATTTTAACAGCATCCTAAGATGTGAACATAAACTTATCATGATACCATAGGTGATGATCCACTACCAAATTATATAAACTTCCAATATCAAACATCTAGGTATATTAATATTAGTAACCAAACATTAGAAAATAAAATTACAATGAATCGAAGTATAATTCAACCAAAAACAGATATTATGGGGCCTTAACCTAGTCCCCTTAGTAGTTATACCAATATATTACCAATATATTTTACATTTTAAGTACTTTTATAATTTTATAAATGATTTCATATTTAAATTGTTGAACATATATTTGTGTTATTTAATTATATTTTACTTTTTGTTTCTTGAGTTTCGGTTACTGAACATTATTTTTTATTTACTATGAAATTACATTCCCTTATCAGTAGGAAATATATATGTGAGTATTTTCTATGTCTATTCCTTTATGTTAATTTCAATATAAATATATGCTAAAATGATTTTTATATTAAATTTAACAATGTTATTTTATTATTTCAATTGTTTAGATTATACATTCAAGGTAATTGTAAGTGATTTAAAAGTGAAAAATAAATGTCTAATTTTCAATTTAAGGGTTTCAAAATACTAATTTCATTTCATGGACCATATTTTCATAATATATTTTATACAAGGGGTTTTTATCAGTGAATTTTTGAAATCATATAAAAAATAAAATAAAAATATTTGTTTCATCTTCCACAAAATAAATTAAATAATTTTTTTTAAAATTATTTGTATTCTTAAAATATCTTTGAATTTATTTATGTTCAATCATGTTATGCATGGGTTCTGTGCAGGTAACCTAATATCAATTTATACTTTATCATATTTGTATATTTGCCATTTATGTAGTAGTTAGCAGTAGATTTATTGAATTAATATGTTGGTAATTTCAAAAAGGTGGGAATGATTCAAAAATGTGTAGTTTTTTCAATGGTGAACAATATATTTATGATAGTAGTGAGGGTCTAATTTAGTGGGCCTCCCAATATAGAAAATGTTTTATAATAGTACTGAGGGTCCAATTTTGTGATAGTTGGTCACTATAACATTGGGTGAAGAAATAATAATATGGGAAGTGTTCTTAAAAAAATGGACTATTGAAGCATGTAATGAATATCAACAAAGGTAATAACAAGAAATGACAATGACAAGAATAAACATCACATCAATTCTTGAAAGATAATGTATTAAAAACATATCTCCATACAAAACATGTTGGATTTCTCATGGATGATCAAAAACATGAATACTAAAAATCCAAAAGTAGACTCCAAATTATTACAGAAGAAACCCCATTAAACATTGATTATCCATCTCATGTATGTATGCCACGTTTCATAATATTGTTCGTTGAATGACTCTCATCCCCTACATGTTCTTAAAACCCAAATCGTTAAATGCATCATAAGGGTCCCATATTGGGAGTGAGTATGAAATTTATAAGCCACATCCAATATGGGTCAATCATATGTCCATATTTATAATATTGTATGGAAATATAAATAAATAGAATTTAATTCACACATAAAAATAAATAACGTCATTAACTTGTTCCCAACATCAAAATGGATGTGTTTAACTACCTCTACTTGTATTTATGGAATACAATATATTTATGAACTTTTATAATAGGAGAATCCTTACTTTTAGACACTATTTCTGTATACATTTAATAGATATTCTCATATAATATGGAATCACATAAACCAAATATAATGTAAAATAGAAATACCAATAGAACAAAGAAAATTCACATCACATGTCCTTTAGAAATAAATTAGTCATGTAATCTTTAGATCAAAAGACTCACATACAGAAATCAATCCAAATTCCCTTTCAAATTATCTTGAACAGCCTACATTGTCTTAATATCCTAAAATATATATTCTTAGATATATCATTCCATAAAAAATCATGGATCATAAACCCAAATATATTTATAAACCCTTATCCCCTTACTAATTATATAACTCACTATCATCCATAGAATTATACGATGAGAACCACCAACATAACTAATGGTCATCACCATCCTCTATTTTACTAGGTCTACAATGACCTCCACCCACAAAGAGTGGTCAATACTGACTCATTATGTCCTCATTTGTGTAAACATGACTCTACTAGAGATATTGGTGATTCACAATAATTAAATATCAATAAGAAACATATCCCACACCATTTGGTTGAACTCCATCACCACATGTGAACCAAACCACCCATGCTTGGAATGGTTCATCATACTCTTCCACAGCCAATCTATCCAAATTTCCTCAATAATGGTGATCATAATCAACTCATGTCACTCATTCCAAGGCCATCATTTTCTAATGGAACCAAAATTATCACAATACAATTTTTTAATTAATCAATCCATAACTCATTCTAAACCGAATTTGACACCAAATTCCTACATACCATGCCAATCAAGGCACAACACACATAAATAATCATCGTGATCCCATAAACATCCAAGAATAATAATTATAAATAAAAATGATTAAATTTAAAGTAACGCAAGGACAATCCCACTCACACCTTTTCAAATTTCCATTCCACATTATGTGCATAAAAATTTAGAAAAGTGGGAACAACAACTAATTTATTTATGCACTGACTCGTCAAATATTGATATCTAATCTAAACCAACTAGAGAGAAATCATGATTTTTGATTAAAAATGATGAAATATGGAAAAATAAAATGCATGGAATTAAAATTACAAAAAATGAAAATAAAAATATAATCTTGTGGAATAAAAGACTCACCATAGGCTATCCATTACACTTGACATGGTTTCATTCCTTATTCAAATAAAGGAGGTAGGCTACAAACTAGAGGATAATGTAATGTTGGAATCCCTAGATGGAGGGGACACATGAATGAGAGATGAAATAAGGATGAATAAATAATTTTGGAAGGAGGGGTTGAATATGAATTTCTCCTTCTTTATGAAAATCGTGGTTAGGAAACACGATTTGTCTAACCTAGAAAAAACTGTATGGTTCCACTCTCCAATGGTCAACCCACCTCACATAGATTAGAGAATTTTGTTTAAAATCATGAAAATACATTTATCATCATATAAAAATTAATATAGGTTAATCTAATTTTTTGGTAACCTCACAAGTTTTGTATTTATTATACTACATTTCAAATGAGATGCACCAGTGAAGTTCCTCCGAAAATTGTTTCTTGAAGCTGATCGGTCTCAAAACCAAAATGGAGATCTGAGGAATTTACTTGTCCTTAACACCCATCCAGAAACAACCTAACAATTCATTAAATTTATTTAATGTAATCTATGGATCCCAATTTAAATCATCCCATCCTAAAAATTAAAATAATGAAATGAACACAATAATGTTACCCAATGTAATTCATTAAAAACATGGGTACTTACAATTCACACCACTTTACAATATATTTCCCAAAGAAATTTATTCTCAAGATTAGATGTTATGAAACATTCCTATATTCTATCACTACTCAATACTACCCTCACCACTTAATTATCGATATTTTTTCATCCAGAACTCACTACAATTGGAATTATATTCATGATGACAGCTATACCAAATATGAATTCTTATTTTCCCACTAACGACCCTCTAAACATACACATCCCCACAAGAAAAAAAATCATTCTTATTCCTATTGTAGTTTTCAATTTGTTCCCATTTCATTCATGACACTCACAGTAACATACCACAACCATTGACCATGAGTTCCAATATTTCATTTAATATTCAAATCATTTATATGTCATTAATGATGCCCACAAGATCCTACATCACAACCAATTATAGGAAATTTTCATCTCATATTATTCCCAAAATAGATCCTTCTTCATTTTAGTGTTAATAAATCTATCTATAAATTCCCCCAAAAAATCTTAATGCTTATAAATATAAAAACAATCAAATGTAACATTTTATTTCTACATATTAACCCACACATAGTAATTCAGATAGCACATGTGCACCACGTTCATGAAAATAAATCCAATCCAAAAAATTTAACCCTTGTCTACACTCATGATGCACCTCTAACATTCATCAACTCTCCATCATCCTCTAACTCATTCAGCTCAGCATCATAGACTTGGATCGATGATTTATTTCCATGTGACACACATGTTTGTGTAGCTGCACTACGTACCCACTATTTACCCCAATGGTGGGTATTTTTCTCTCCCATAAATGAAATATGCATGTAGTGGATTATTATCCCCCAAATCATTTTCTGACTACCAATCCTATTACATTAGTGTTTCTAAATTGGTCTATGATTCTTAGCATTCGAATAAGTTTTATCATTAAAACATTCCAGATATAACATATTTCTACATGAATAACACTCCGTAGGAGGCTTCCTAGACTGAGACTGAACATTATCTAGCTACCAATACTAGTGGCACACAATCTATAACTCACTCCTCAGTGGTATCCCTAAATCTCTCTCCTGGTAATATAACTAGGACACCTCACTATCTCACTTCTAGGTACCCAAATAACTACTACCATCCTCAACTAGAGTTATCACTAGGATTGTATAATTATATTCATTCAAGATTCCCACTACTATAAACTAATGATTTACTACCTTTACGGATGATGTGAACTTGAATATGTTTACTTTCACCCCAATGGAATGTCAGAACCGATCCTCGAAACAAAATACCATATAAATTTAATCACCATACCCTAGAAGACATAAAACAGGAATATTATATGAACCTTCCACCATAATTTATAACAGAAGTTTTCCATTGGTGCAACTCATGAATTAACCAAATCATTCAGTCCTCAACAACATTGTGATTGAATTACTAAAAATATTTATCTTGGAATCCTTCAATGGTAGTCCTCCAGACCTTCTATACTATACATGTATTTCCCAAAAATGGTCTTACAATACTCTAATCATACATGTATAATTCTTCACCATGAGACATCATGGTTTCTCTAGCTAGAGAAATATCATCTACATAGAATAAATCCCATAATATTTTTCCTATGTTCTACCCTTACACTAACAAAATGGTGAATGTTAAGACTAGAAATACCTCATTAAATAATCTATGGATGGATCCTCTCCTAGTGATCCAATGTCAATACAATGTTTGAATCACCCCATGATCACCATGAGTTATACTTTATGTCGTAGCCTAAAACCTAATTTTTTCATCATCACCTACTTTATTAGAGCCCATACTTCTGTTTCATGGTTATCCTGGACCATTTTAAACTCATTCCAATCATCAAGGGCTTCATACCATGAAATATATTATGGAACCAAATCTACTCCCTCTTGAAACTACACTGTATCCCATTTAGGTCACATCATTCTATAGACAAAATACCATGGTCAATAAAAAATGAACATTCGTACATCTCAAATAGAAAAATATATAAGAAAATTGTATCTCACCAACTTTACACTCCTCAACCAAACTCAGGTATTACATCATCTATCCTCATGTCCCCAACTGAATCATATTAGTTTAATTATAACTGGTCTTGAAAATAAAAAATCACCAATCTAGGATACATGAGAGGAATTCCCCCAAGAAGTTATAAAAGAAAACAACAGTTATATTTTTATTGATATTTTAAACAAATAACCTCAACAATAATTAATTTATTAACATATTATATTTAGACCCATATATACCATATGAACATTGTATCACATATCATCTTGTTGGGAACCTCATTCCTAAGTTGATTGAGAAGTATTCCACTAAAAATATATTCAATAAGATAATGTTTTTATTTTTTCAGAAATATTTAATATACCCACCCTTTATAATAAATTAAATGTTCCAAAACAATTCACAAGAAAATCCGCATTTCATATGAGCCTATGTTACAACCATGATATATTAATACACCTCCCTATCTTTTACGTGAATATTATAAAAAATGAAAAAACCAATAAAATCACACCAATGTATTCTACTATTAATGGAAAAATTTTAACAATAAAAAACACTACAAATAACATCAATTTTGGATCCCAAGAAACATGGTATATCCCCGTTTTATAGGGATTCATGTTCCCATGCATGATCTATTACCCATTTTTTAATAGATCATACTATCTGATCTTTGATAACATATATATTAATGCAATAGAATAATTAAACACCACTGATACCATTTGTTCCACCTCAACCTAGGTTTCACTCAATCAGTGGTTTGGGAGAAATGGACATTAGAACATAGAAATATCTTCCCATATTCCCTATACATTTGAATAGATGGAATGATCTAATTAAGTGATAGTTCTGAAAAAATACCCTCTAGTGATGATATAATAATCATGGAAATGGTCTTAATAATTGAATGAGATGATACAAAATGTAATAAATCTGAACATTACAAATAATAATAAATAAAAATAACATTCCCAACAATATTGTCTATACATTTTATATAATGTATACATCTCATGTAGTCACATAAAACAAGAAGTATCAATCCTAAATATATGAATCTCTTCTCAAAAGGGTCAAGTGCAAGATTCAGGTCCCAAATATAATCACTTGTCCATAATGCCTACACACATACCAAGGGTCCCGTGTATGGTGTGAGTATAAACTCATTAGTATTTATATAATATGGTCATATAATGCACCCATATACACTAAATTGTATGTGTACATAAATAAGTAGTCTTAAGTTAAAAAATAAAAATACATAACCAAAATCACTTATGCATAAAAACCCCAAGGAATTGGTCACCTTCCTCGACCATGTATAGTTTGGAAGAATATATCCTTGATCTAACATAATTAGAGAAATATAGCTTTCCCAACCATTTCCCTATACAAGTTATTTTAAACCTCATTCCGACCAATATCATTTGTACCCATATCGATTGAAATTTACATTCGATTTTTATTCCCAACAATTATATCACACGTTCCTTGTAGTTATATAAGTAATTTATTCACAATCTCAATTTCCAAAAATCCCAAAATCAATCATATTTTCCCCAAAATAACAATTGAAATACCTAACTTGGTGAAAAAACTTGGTATCCCAAAGACGGAAAATAGAAATCCTTCCAAAATACTATGCCATCATCCAAAACATATATAAGTCAACAATAAACACCAATAAAATGGTCTCACTTTCCATTAATCATGACTATCTACAGAGATAACCACATCAGTAACTATTGTTTACCACCATACCCAATTATATTATTTCTACAGAGGCCTCCACCCATATATATTGGTCTACACCACCCAATTGAGTGCTCATCCATGTGAACAAGATTCAATGGTGTTATCTGCTAGTAATGGTGGGAGGAAATAATCATCTATTCCCATGTCACAATATCTAGTAGAATTCAATCACCATATCCAAAACTCATTTACTATGATTAGAAATGTTCATCACCCTCTTCTTCATAATGAAAAAACTCATCACCATAATCATACTTAATATTATCACCTCATCTCACATGGTCTAAGGTCAACAAATACCTATGGAACTAATGTAATCACATCATAGTTCATTTTAGTAATAAATATTCACATCATACCGAAGAACTTTGTAATATAATTTCACACCTAATGTTACTCTAAAGGCACAATGCACTTTAATAGACATGGACATCCCCATTGGAATCCACCAATAATAATTATAAAATAAAAGTATTAAGATAAATGTATCTCCCAAACCACCACACTAATATATATATAAATATTAATTCTGTTACGTTTTGATAAACAATGAAAAATATAGAAAGAATATACCTCAACATTTTATGAACACACACATATAATACAACTAGGTAATTCGGCCAAAGATGAGATAAATTTCTATTTTTGATAAATTCACGGGGATGATGGAAATATAGATAACATAGAATTATCATTCCTAATTAATATTGAAAAGAATATTCAAAGTAAGAGAAGTCAAATAGTCACTCTTCTCTATACAATCCAAAAAAACAAATACTGAATCCTATCATGAATGAATCAGATTGAAAAAAATACAAGATTAGGAATAATAATATGAACCCACAAATGGAAGAGTAATAAACATGGGACAACAATGGAGGATGAAATTAATAAGGTAGAAGGGGAAAAATATTAATTTCGCCACTTTTAAGAAACAAAATTGATAGGTGACATAGTTTTCCATGTGAAAAATATGTAGTGACACTATTAGAAGGGAACACCATCAAACACAAAAACAATTGTTTTTACAACTCTGTGTAGAACTTGTTCACCCACATCTATTATTTTTAGTTTCCCTTCCACATCAAAATATTTGTTCTAACTCCAATACATTTAAAATTTTACAGAATTGATGGGATATACAATTATCCTTATTAATGAACATACTATGTTCCCCATGATGTGCCTCCATATGCTTGATTATCACATTTTATTACTCATGAAACAAAGTTAGATATCTAAGACAAGAATTGTGTGTTATCCATCATCCATGAAAAACATATCAATGTGTTGAAATTATCAAAATCATGCTATGATGTAAAATATTATCATTGGCTTATCTTCTAAAGGATGAATTAGAATTTACCCATTAATTTAACATGTTTAAACCCATTCAATAACTAGGAGATTATTAGTATGATGTATTAGTTTGATATTGTATTTTGTTTATTTTTTTCTTATAAAGTTATTCCTTATATGGTTATGTTTGATTATTGAGTCAATTTATTTTTTAAGCATGATCAGCCAACTTGTATACCAAAGGTACATATATTAGAGGTGAATTTCCATGCGCATTCGAGTTTTATTAGGTAAATTAATTATTTAATATATTGATATGATTCATAAAAAAATTAATCTAGCCTATATAGATTGATATATCTCTCCATACCTTGATACAAGTGAGATTGGTTTCCTTGGTCAGGGTGACCTCAGATGGTAAAAAATGGATTACGAAATGTTGTTGTATAATCCACTACAAAGGAGTTACATATGAAATAAATGTCATTATGGTTTCTCTAAATATATAATGGATTATATAAATACAATATTCGATAATGAATATAGTTAGGTATGGTTTTTTTCAACAAGTGAATATAATGCAAGGAGTTATATTTATAAAATAAACATATTTATTAAATATATATATTAAAAACGTGAAACATATGAGAATTATTTTAAAAACAATTAAATTTGATTGAAATGAAAACAAATACAATATAATACATAAAAACAATTTTTAAAAATTATTCATTATCAATAAAAAGTATTGAAAACTAGTCCCATATATTAATAGGTGTTTTACTTTCTATTGTTTCAACTCCCAAACAATTATCCCACAAATTATGTAATATATAATGATAAATACGATCATAATAATTATTCGAAATATGAAAATTATATCTAAAAATTAAAACAAGATTTTATAGAACAAATTTTCTAAATGAAATTGATGAAAAAAGAAAAAAATTTGTAAGATTATAACAAAAAACGTTCTATATGTAAATATCTATGATAATTTTGAAACAAAGATTTAAAATCATTACTATAGTTCTACATAATATTTGGTAATTCTATATCATATCATGTCCCCTATACTGTTTGATGATTAAAAGAATGAAAAAAATTATCTCATAACTTATTATATATAATGATTCATGGTTACTCATGTATTCAATATATGAATTATTTTTTTAATAATTTTTTAATTATAATATTAATGAATTTTATATTATTATACACATTTTTCTTATTATATATAGAGTTATTAAAAATACAATGGATTATCTAGGTAATTATCTAATATGATGGTCAAAATAATAATTGTCCAATTATAATATTGATGAAAAATATGAAATTATGTTTATATGTCAGTAATGCACAAACATCGTTGAATAATATATGATTTTTCACAAAGGATTAAATTTATTTTAAATTTGGGGGAATATTACATTAGAAAAATATTTTCCTTCATTACCTACAATGATAAAAATACACCTCTTAATGTATTTTTTAGCATTGAAAAAAATCACCATATATGCGATCTATGGGTATATGAACCCTATTACAGTAAAAAATATCGTACATACACACCTATAATTAGATATATAAAGAAATTAAAAAATTTAAGAAAACAAAAGTTTATAAGGGATATTCTAATCTACCCAAACTAATAATTACAATATTTGTGAATAAATACTTAGACAATAAATATCTTGATCTCAGAATAAAGTAAATATACATTGAAAATAATCAAATTATTCATAATCAGAATGAGGGGATGATGAAAATTAGTTATACTTTGGAAGGTTAAATATAATCCTAAAATAGATGGAAAAACTAATTTAAGGATAACTAATTAGCACTTGTATTGGAGAATATTATACACTAAAACTAGTGGGACAAATTGTCCAATGTATATGGTCATGACCCCATGGTACATCTCAGATTCAACTATTTTTTTTCCATGAGAGTCTATTGTATGTTTCTTATATTCCACCTAAGATATTAAATATGTGGTCTGATCACATGCATGTTTAACTATATATATATACCGAAGATGAAACCATATACTATATAAAGGGAGTAATAAATAATATAGCTATGAAAACCCATAATATGTAAAATAATTGAACCCATTGGAAAAAATCTCATCAAATAACTGAGGTTTAGATCGAATGATATCGTGCTCACAAAAACCATCCAAAATTTATGAGTTTACGAGAAACTCTACAAACCTTCAATCTGATCCAACATCCAATATAACCTTAGGTGAATATAATAATGATCAGGTGACTAGTTGGTAGATGCCTTAGTTGAATAGGTAATGACACGAGTAGTTGACCAACTCCCTTCTGGAATTAAATGATAGGTGTGTTCTATTTATGAAGATAGTGGTCCCACACCAAGATATGAATGGGGGCGAAAACCATATTGGTGAAAATAAAGTGGAATCCCAAACCCTGAGGTTAGTATCCTTCTATATGGAAGTGTCAATCCCATTTTTCATATTTTGTGAATTTTCCTAAACATTAATTTATATCAATCATATACGAGTTAATACAGGTATATGTACACTATAAAACATAATATACTTGATATAAAAAGAGTTTACACCATTTCATACATTTTGTAAATAAACCACATATATTCTAATCATGGGTCCAATTTTGAGTCATGGATAAAGAGATCCAAATAACAGGCCTTTCAAAGAACTATATATGGTATGCCCCATGGGGTACAAATAGAGTCGTTAAAAATCAAATATAGATTATGTAAATATGTTTCCCTCAGTATGTAAATAATAATATACATTTAAATTTTTATTATCCAAATATGTTTTGGTACAAACATGGATTCTAGGTGTGTTACACTTGGACATGGATTGGCAATTCGAGTATAATAACATAGAATGACCATTTTTGTACTTGGTGTATAATACTGATCAAGATCTTTGGAATTTACTCTATGTACATGGATTTTATTATTTATTGTTTTTTTATTTATTTAAATAAATAATATCTTAAATAATAATTTCCTCTATTTTGGTTGTATTTTTATTTTATTTTCGTAGAGTATGTTCTAAGAATGTTACAGACCAAAAAAGTTTTTCATTGTGGGATTAATGTAGCTTTTTTGGGTAAAATATAGTTTTAATGAACAATTTATAAAATAGGGTTTCAGTGGCAGGCTTGTAAATAAAATAGAACAACCCAAAACGTATACCACTCTTCTTGGTAGGATGTGGACTAGAAATGACTAGATTCTAGAGATTATAGAATGGAAAATACATTTATATTTCTCAACATATAACAGGTTTCATCTGTTGGATTGATAGTGAAAACATTCTCTAACCATACTATTTATATTAATTGATGGAAAATAGTTTAAGAGTGTGAATTAATGTTCCATCTCACACATAGACATCTATATCTCCCCGTAATGCAATAAAATATTATCATGTTGTCTTGAAACATCATCAAAACAATGTGTGATTTCAATGGGACCCTTTAAAATAATATATGATCAATAATTCTTCTATTATTATCAATGAGCCTCAAAAATAATTTTTCTCTCATCCATATCCAAATAAAATCAGTTTTCATCTTAAGAGGTGGTTGAAAACATGAATCAACACATTTTAAAGGAATGAAATTTATAAAATCCATTGAACATAAATATAAAACACTGATATATTCCATTTTCCTATTTACAAATAATAATTTAATAAAATTCACATTATCATATTGTCCCCTTGTATATATCCTTCACATTTAATCTCTCCCACCTTGTTTTATGTTATTATCATTCAGTGAGGGTTCATACGTCGTTGTAATTGGGTTTCCAAACATTATCATTATATTATTCCTCTTTACCCTAAATGATTTTAATATTATTTAACAATAAATAAAGTTTATACTTGGTTCCTCAATTACTATTAAATTAAATTGTTATTTTCTATATTTTTTCCCAATCAATTTATTGGGACACATTCTTTTTGAATATTAGGTATCTATTTAAAAATGGGTCAAATATAATCCTCTAATGACTTTGTAATCGTAAGAGATGTTGGGGAACTTCGAATCCAATTTTGAAATCATTTATCAACACTCCCTTTTCCTTCATATGTTCCATATTTTAGTATCCATTATTATTATCCTCTTAATATTTTTATTTTTTCTGTTCATTACATTGAAATATCAATTTCACACATTATTTGTGAAAATATGTTTAGCCTACTTTTTTTGATTTCTCCTTGATTGTATTCATTTAATATTAAAATAAAATTCCCCTAACCTTATTTCAATTTTATAATTTGAAAATAATTTTTTAAAAGGATTACTTATGTTTCTAATATAAAATAATTTCATTTATTTTATATATTTTTTAATTATTATATGATTATTAGGTCTAGTATTTTTTTTAATTTCATTTAAATTTCATTCAGATAATCCTAATGTTGATGGAACATATTATTAATTTTCATAAAAAAATATTTCATCATTATAGGGTATCATTAGTTACCATAATTGAAGAATTTATATGCATGAATTAAATCTATCTAATGAACATGACGATTCTTTGACTACCAAGGATGTTTAAAACATTGTACCTACCAGAAAACCCCTGAAATATATTAGTAAAATTACTGAAAGATGATTAATTACAAAAATATTTATTCTTAAAATATCCCTATGAATTTAGGAAATAATTTTAATTTACTAATGATGGAATGAAAAAAACATGACCTTACAATATTAGATATTTATAGGAATGGTTTAGAAAAAAAATTTATGCATTCAAATGAATGCATTAATAGTATTCCCATGTGGTTTATTGACATCTTTGATAGTCAAACGTTTATTATAGATGATTTATCAATACAAAACATTGAAAAATAAATTATCAGTGCCCTTCCATGATATTTTGAACCAAAATTCAAATACAATTTAAGATACAATGAGCATAAAAAATTGGATGTTAAAGAAATTATTGGATCACTAGAAACAAATATATTCACCAAGAATATTCAATATAAAAAATAGAGTAAATAAAAAATAGGTGCCACAAAAACTATAAGAAATTTTTCATTGAAATCTTCCAATGATGATGATTGATCTAATGATTAATCCAAAATTCATGTTTGGACTAGGATATTGATAAAAGAGAGAAAAATAATATAATATGCAAAAAAATATAAAATGATAAATTATATTTCTGTACATGAACTACTGTTCTACAAATGTTTTATAAGGATACATATTAGAGAATAACAAACAAATTAAGAGAATAATTTTATCTAAGAATGATAATATAAATAAATATTTTAAAATCTCAGCATAGAGTTCTAGCTAGGGTTCAGTTTAAACATATGACTCTAGTGAATAAATTTTTGAATTCCTAATTGAACATATCATATCAAGTAAAGAAGTATGATCTCTAGTATGACAATATCATTTTCATTCCTATTATTCTTTTTATTAATTTTAATCTTCCTTATCTTATTTCAACTAATATGATCATGATGTTTTTAATGAAATATAATGGAAATATAAAAATAATATACATAATAACAAATAAGTTCTTAATTAAAAAAATCACGTTTAAAAGGAAAATGTTCTTTTATAAAATTTAATTGACGAATTGTTTTTTAAAATATGAGATCACCCAAATTTTTATTTTTTTTAATATAAAAAAATATTAAAAATTATTATTCTATATTATACAATGGTGAATATAATCATAACTTGATATTTGGTTCTCAATGAGATAAAAATAATAATAATGGTTTTAGATTTCCAAATACATAAATATAATCAAAAGAATATATTATTTGTAAATTTTTTATCAATATAAAGATTTTCATTATTTTTAATGTTTAGGGATTTGTATATAAGAGTCTGATTTCAAATATTCACAGTTTAGAAGGCCTATAATTATACATAATACATAAAACCTACTTCATCAATCTTATAAAAAAACATTTCATTAAAAAATCCATACTTACCATTTTTTATTGATAGAATTTTTTTAATTGACAAATGTTTTAGTGATATCATTTTCAAACCCAAAATATGGGTACAAAAATATAGATGCATATGATATATTATAGTGATATTCAATCAATAATAATATAATATCATATTGTAGTTATAAATTAAAGAAAAATTTATTATTTTTAAATGTTATATAAAACAAAAAGTATAATTTTTTGATATCCTCTATTTTTTATATAAGGGTATTTGATTTAATGATAAAATTTGTTCTTTACTAAATTATATAATATTTTTATAATTGTTTTATCTTTTAATAAGATTTAAAATCATTAAAATATTTACTTCATTAAATAATTTATTACATTTAAATGGAATGTAATAATCATTTTAATTATATGAAGTTTTTCTACAATTATTTTAATATCTTCTTACATATTTCATGGATCAATGGTTTTGAAATAAACATATATTTATGGAGTTATTTTTATGTATTGTAATATTTTAATAATTAAACTAATTTTTAATATCTACATGTATTCTAGATATTGTGTTTTGTCACATTATATACTTAAGAATGATATTTTGAAAATAAATTATATTTATGAAGTGTTACTTTTATTATGTTCGTGTTAGAGATTATTATCGAAGATAAATATATATACAGTTTTTTTTCAAAAATAATTTTATATCATGCTATAATTTATTCTTGAATAAAATATTTTTCTCTCTGAAAAGTAAATAGGAAGTTCCCTTCAATTTCATCTTTGATTTTTTTCACAAAACTCTATTAATTTTTTATATTATTTCTGTATCCCAATTGAAATGTAATTTATATTTACGATAATAACTGAGAGATTTTTTTATGATATAGGAAATAGAAAAATGAATGTTCCAAATTTCAAATATGGTTTCTTTTAGAGATATTATTTAACTATATCATAATGGGGATATTTATTTATAAAACGGATGAATTGGTTTCATGAAATATTTGATATGTCTAACTTTTTTATATTTTCCATCATCATTATCTTGATTTTTATATCAATTATTTTTTTCCTGGAATTTATGGAGATTGTTAAATCCCTTTTTTGTTTAATTTTTAAAAACACTGTAATATATTTATGTATTTATTAAAGTATGTTTATAGTGATTTTATACTATTTTTTGTGTTATTGTGATAAAAAATATTATGATTAGAAGTGGTGTTCAAAATGAGATTAAAATATCTTCAACTTTTCTAATATAATAGTGATTCCATTTTCACCGACAATGAGTTCTCCGACCTTCTAGGAGATAAAAAAGAACCACTAATATACTACATCACTCCCCATGTAAACTAGTGGAAGTACACCAAATATCTATTTAGTATCCATAAAACGTATTACATTTCATAACTCATTAGATATCCGAGGTCATTGGCTAGAATGCCTTGTAGACATTCATGAACATTATGTGGTGTGATTAATTTTGGAAAAAAATGATTTACTCTTAACATTAATGTCTTGTATCAACCTTGTAACTCCATAACAACCTAGAACTCTATACGTAGAGATACCAAATTGATTTTATCTTTATCTATATAATATATTATTTTATTTAAATTATTTTCAATCATAAATGTTCATATATTACTTTTTGGTAATCCTTAAGCATTAAATTTGAAAATATTCTCGTAAATATCAATAAAGGATCATGTCTACATAATTGTTTGTAATTGGGGAATCCAATGAGAACCTTTTAATAGTGTGAACATCATAAAAAATAATTAAACACAAAAAATAATTATCAATTTATCATTTGTTTTTCCTTTATTATTTTTTATGACTTTATTATTTGTAAATTCAATTTATAAATCATTGTCTTTCCATTTAATCTTCTACCTCTCATATTATATCATTTTAATATCATTTAGTGTGATTTTTCATGGGAGTGTAAAATGTTTTCCCATTTGGAAATACTAACTTTTCTTGTAAATTCAATTTAATGGTATCTTTCTTGTTCCATTCTAAATAAATTGTTCATTAATTTATTTGATTAACATTAAAACAATAGGTAAACCTAGTATCTCATATATCCATTTAATATCAAGAGATTCTCTCATTTTTGTTTTTGGATCATAATTAATCCCAAGTGGTTAAATATTACCTTGTATAGACATCTGGTTTGTTGTTTCAATACGAGAGCTTCTTGTCTTATTTATAAAATCATTTATCATTCAATTTCCCTACCCATTACATCTTCTTATTTACGTTTCCCCATTATTTAGTATAGTATAATATATCGTATTATTTATATTGAAAATATCATACTATTTCATGATATAACCACATATTTTATGTCATCATTTTCAATCAAATTTCCTTTTCATATTTCAAGAATTTTTAAATATAATATTAAACCCCTAATAGTTCAATAATATATATAACCTACAATTCTTGGAAATCTTGATAATACCACCTAACATGTGATCCTATACACATATTGTGTGTTACATAACCCAACTATGATACACTAGTAATTATAAATGTGGACAACGGGGTTTTTTTCTTCTTAAAAACACGGTGTGTAGTAAGGAACATACAAAATAGTGAGGTATTTATATTTTATCTTCATGGTTCTATCGTTCTCATCAGAAATATCACATGATGCTACATTAAAGGCCCCAATTTATAATAATTCTCTAAAATCATTCATTTCCAAACATTATATCCCAGAAAATTTCATTTAAACTTACTCATGTGTGGTTTATCAAGCTCTTGGTACCTATTAGTTTCACCCAATTGTGTTAATTTTTAGTTATCTTTTCATTGAGTTTTAGAACAGCCTTCATCATTGAATTTTACACCATTTTAAAAATATATCAGGAATATGTGCTTAGATTAATATGAAAATATAATCTATGGTCAAATCACTAACCTTCCATAGGAAGGTGATGGACATGAAGAATATAAGATGATTTGTAAGAACCAAAAATTAAATTCAACATTGTACTCAGAGAGTCCCATCATTCATTTCATCAATGGAATTCATTAATAAAAGTGGATTCTAGAACACCGGATCAAACTGAATCCAATAAAAATAATTGAATTCATATGGCCCTGATAATAATAAGAAAGATATAATAGAGAATTGATATAATATTCATAATAGAATCAATGAATGAGAAAAATGGAAATAATTAATAATAAATACACACCAAATTATTTGATTTTTCATTGAAGATGAATTGATATTTTTCTCTATCATCAGTAAAATCCTAGGACATTGTTATTAATTATTGAATATTTATAGTATTAATGTCAAATATTTTATCCCAATGAGGTGTAACCCCCCTCCACATGGAAAAATAAATTGAATTCGTTGATAACCTTGAATATTTTTCATAACAAGGATATATTATGGTTAAAGATATTTAACTACATTTATTTAATTATCTAAAATAAATAATTTATTTAAAAAAATTATACATTTACTATATATGTAACAAAAAAATTCCAAAAAAAACCAATTTATACAATAGATATTCTATTAATTAGAAAATCCAGGTATTCTATG
Organism: Viscum album; assembly: GCA_963277665.1. Lineage (NCBI taxonomy): Eukaryota > Viridiplantae > Streptophyta > Magnoliopsida > Santalales > Viscaceae > Viscum > Viscum album. The sequence goes on from OY728165.1 coordinate 297,273,940, forward strand.
TCAAATAACAATTTTATATTCCCTTTATGCGACTAGAACTAATATAAAAAATAAATTAATTAAATAAATGTTTACATGTAATATTTAACATATCTAATAATTTTAATATAAATATTCAATATATTTGATACCCCCATAATTTTATGTTAACTCGAATGAAAATTATAGAACAATATTTATAAATATCCAATGGGTGAATAACTGCGTATCAGGGACATTACATTCCAACAAAATTCAATTTTTTCGACCATGAAATGAAGTATCCTACTCAATAAGGTGGTGTTATTGATTCTGCATCTGGATATCATGTGCCCAAAGAACTCTCCATGGTTATCATATTAAAAAAGAACTTATACGATTGTAATTTTTCAACCATTATTAATTATTCTATATTGTTAGTTGATTTCACCAAATAAATCAAAATGGTGGTTATATCATCCATGGGTAGCTCATCCCGATCAGTTATATGTTATCAACCATTAATGTGTTTCCACAGCTATGAAATGTGGAAGACATTATGAACATAGTCTAATAGTGTGTCTAATTCCATGTTTTCATGAACCAATCCAACAATGAAGCACATAATGAATATAATGGTGATCCTCATGGATAAGGGACCACAGTAACCAAAACTCCACAAACACTATCATGGAGAGACAATGTGGAAAATATGGTCTCATTTTTCAAACTATATGGTAACATGTATATAATTTGACTAATATTTATATAAACTATTAAAAAATTTTAGCCAGTCTATAATAATGAGAGCTTTATCTGTTGTTTCCTATATATTTTGTTTGTCTCATATATGATGACCTACATATTACCAACAAACACAATAGTGACTAGAATAGTCTCCCTTATAGATCATTGTGTTTTTCCATTTTGAGTCGTGCTTTATTTTTGTTATTATATGGAAATCATCCAAATTTATGTGATCCAAAATTCTCAATATGATTTCAAACAAAGAGTCTCTCTACTTATCCATCTAATTATGGATTGATCATTCAGCCTATGCATATATTTGAGGTGGTGAAATGTCACTATCATATTTATATAGTTGTCCAAGGGATCCAATAAACTAATCATTAAATGTGAGATAAACTATGAAATGTGGAAAATATCAATTTTCTGGGTTATCATGTGATTTTAGAAAATATTTTATAGGTTATATTTACAAGAAATCTGTCAAAATCTGCATCCTAAAGTTTAGTAAGTGAGATTACATAGTGATTCTATTGAATGTCATTCATATGGATTGATGGAATCTCAATATTAAAGGAATCCCTATAACAATGTCTATTAATATTAAATAATATTTTTAATTGGAAACCTCTAGGGGTTGATCCCAACATGTTGTAACCTACTGGTCTACCCTCACCTATTGACATGTGACACATCTAAAGGAAAAGTATGTGAAAACTCACTACAAATTAGGCCCCCAAAAACTACAATTGAAGAATATGGAAAATAATTTTATACATTAGGATATACCTCTAAGTATGAGGTGTGGAAATACATCAGAGATTTATCACATTGTAATTTTTTTCACCTAATATATCTTCAAAGGATAATTGTATATTCCCCAAATTCATAGAATTAATCTGGTGTATTTATTGAGAATATATGGTTACACTGAATTTGAAAATCAACTTACTAAAAAAAATCATCTATTAAAGTCAATATTAGTGTTATATTCATCTTCATTGGCTATAGATAGTCTACTCATCTCATTAATACAATGGTTGTCCATAAAGATACTATTTTCTATAAATCATCATTTACCATTTGTGAATTTGATAGCCAACCAAGGGAATAGGCTATTACATTCCCCTGCTACAATGTATATAATATCACAATATTATTTTCTCAATGGAACTCTATCAAACACCTCTACAACAATTTTATATAATATTGTGAATATACATTCCTAAGACTATATTGGTCTAAAAATATAAAAAAACCCTCATTATGAACATAATAATTACAAATATTATAATATAAAAACAAAACTTCGAGATGATATCATTGAACCCAATGATTTTATATAGGGTATTATCAGAATAGATCAGTATTTAATCACTATATACCTCTTCATCAGCACACATATGAGAAAAAATATAAGGGCATCATTAAACACCACATACCCTACAACAACGAGTATAAGTATCCAAACATGAGAACACGTGAATAACCACCTCAACACCTCAATATCACTAAAAATATGCATTTTGTAAAGAAACAATGACCAATTTGAGTCAAATTTGATATATATGTAATGATTTTGGAAACATTATACACACAATACTGATAGAACCTAGCCAATCCAACAAAACAATTCACCTCATAGACAATCATGTGTGGTTAACATGAATGTATTTCATCCATCATAGAGGGATTCACAAAAAATTCATCTTATGGGATTAGACGGACAAAAAGTTCACAAATATAATCCGAATTTGAATCATCATGATTTAACCAAAAATTTGATACTCCTAATGTAATTACATGAAAATATTTTGATGATCTACTCTATATTCTCTGATATAGAATACTAGTTAATTACATTAATGAGGAAAACCTAGAACCAAATCAATAATTTATGTAAGGTCCAGTTCATTAGTCATATGAACATAATAGGGTCATTCATCAACCCAAGGGAAATCTCCTTGAACTCAAAATGACCAAAGAAACCAAATAATTTAATATTTGGGATGTCATCATAATTTACCAAAATTGATGGTTTTCAAAAATGATTTCAATAATCAAGAACTATCTAAATTCATTTTGTTGGTCAATGAGGTCGTAATTCCTTGATAAAGGGGGAGTTATTGTTGATGATCACTAGATTGTTGTGGCATTAGTCTATTCACAACCCCAAGATGTCATATATCATTTTAGGGAAAAACACTAGTGAAAGACAAGGTGACTTGATGGGGATGATTTACGATTCTCCTAGAACTCCTCTAACTATATCCACATCTATCAAAGCACACTAGAGATCATAAGATATGTTTTCAAAGAAAATAGTTTCATCCCCTAGAGTAATATTTTGTTGATTCCAATCTTCATGCATGGAAGTAGCACTGAATCATCCATACCAAAAATGACAATATTTTCCTCAAATTTTTTTGATTGTTTATTTACTGAATTTATTTATAAAAAAAATGATAATTTCAAAAAATAATAATATATTTCTAAGACTTATTTCCACAGTAGTAATGAATTCATATTTATAAACTCATTCAATCATATTAAGGAATATCACATCCCATATTTCGTGATACATGTCATTCTCCTATAGAAACATTATATTAAGAAATTAATTATAGGAATCAAATATAATCTAATAATTATATAATGTGGCCTAATCATAATAGTGAATAGACCCTATGAATTACATTCCATGCCAACTACAACCTCATACTTTTGGTATATGTGTGAGATATTTGAATCTTTAATAGTTGTGGTATCTATTTAGATAGATTTGGATATGGGTTATTGTGGGATATCAAGAACACCTAACAAGGATTTGGTAAAAAAGGAATGATGTTTTACCATGTCGATAAGTACATTAGCTTATATAGAGAAGATGTTTAATGTACTCAAATCATATTAAACATCTTAATGTAAAATTAATTTTTAGAATAAATGTATTTATTCCCACTATTTCCATGTCTATACAAATTGAATAGTACTCTTAGAGGTGGTGATGGTGGTATAAGAATCAAATAATGTCATCCTCCTCTAGTAAGTAATAATAATGAGGCTCATATGGCCCCAATTACATCTCTATATCCATACGGTAATCCCTAATCACATATATGTGGTTTCTGATTATAGAATTCTACAATGGTAGTTCATAATTAATTATTAAAACCTATACAACACGCATGGATATGTTTTCTTGTGCTATAAGACCTTTAAAATCATAAGCATAGAATCATTCCTACATTGAATGACTAGATCCCGAAGGTGATTCCCATCTTATTGAACTTTGTCACCGGGTGTGATAATGCTTATACCACCTTTTCCCAGATAATTATAACTTATTTTTTCATGATATAGAAATTTTCCCTACTCTATCATGTTTATTTCTTACTCTGACATCCTCTCTCTCATAATGTGACCAAATTTCCATCATCTGATCCTCATCTATATATGTCATGCATTTTAAGATGAAAATATAAATTTTACCATTATAAATATATTTATAAAAATATTCCAATATAAATGGGTTCTTGTATGTCCAAATATCATATAATGTCGAGGGAATAACATATGATTTCATTATATTTAGAAGTATACAATAACATATTCATGTTTTCTATTAATAGATCTAAATTCCACAAATTCTATAGTTATTTTTAAGGAGGATGGAAAAAAATACTCATGGAAAACATTCAATAAGTCTAACATGGTAAAATCCACCACATCATTTATTTGGGTATGTATACTCCACCAGTGTCCTTCCACTACATGACAAAGTCTGTCCCTATGTTCCACCATCAAATTTGGAGGATTCCATAAAATTCAAAAATGTGGTGTAATGACTTTATCAAAATCATAACTTCTTGAGGATCTATGGGGATTTGAAAGAGAATATTAATCTATCACTAATGTCCAAAAATAAAAATAATCATGGGTGTGTGTCATCACTATATCCCACAAGAATTATAATCTTCTCAATATAAAGTGAGTCTCATAATTATTATTTAGGGGTATGGGTTTTCTCATTGCATTACGGGTGGGGGAAAGGTTTACTCCCCACGTAGATATAATATTATATAAAACGAAACACGAACAAAGGAATCATCACTATGATGATCATCCTCATGAATAAATCAGATAATAAAAATTGGATTTTATCATGGTGACATCATGAAAATTCCATGAAAGGACCATGGTAATATTAAAATACATGGGGAGATGAAAAAATAAGGAAATAAATGTCAATGAATTAAATGTATTTGATTCCTAGTATATTGATAACTAAAAAAATATGTCTTAATGTTTAGAGAAAAAAAGTAGGTTTTCATAATCCTGATGTATGGATACAATGGTCATCAAACTGTTTATGGGGTCTCTATCCCATGATATGTACATAATAATCTTTATCATTATTTAACTACATTACCAAACCCATAATCATAACTCATATATCTCAAAATATAGTTACTATGATAGGGCACATAAAATACAACCCTAACATGACCTGACCCACCATAATCCCTCATAGACTAGTAGAAAATGAGTTCCCCACTCCATGAAGTCCTATAAAAGTATTGGTATTGAAGAAAATAATTGGTGAAGAACATTTCATATGATTTGAGGCCTTATATTATGGTGAATGTACACATACACACAAAACCATAAAACTATATATGAGTAATAATAAATGAAAAATACTCTAGAGTGTAATGAAATTCATGAAACATCCTTAAAGTATGTATAAGAATATATAAAAACAATCCATGTATAATTGAGGTAAACAATACATATCCAAAATATGAGATTATCTTATCCCAAAAGAGATACATTGTATAAGGAGAGCCTTATTCATGATCTAATTATTTAAAACCACATGTTTCCACACCCTTGTATCAAAACAAGTCTACAACAACTGTTGGTCTAAAAATTTCCCCACCAATCTACTTTTCATCTACATAATAAACAAAATACGTTGGAAAATACAATATTGGAGTGAGTATATAAAAACAATATTGGATTCCACATATTACATAAAGGGAGTTATACTAATTTATAAATAAGACCCCAATATATGTGAGATAATTAATCCCACTAGGAATATATAAAATACTCAAGAAACTAAGGAGATGAGAGAATCTCCTTGAGATCACCACAACCATCCAAAAATGTTTAGACTTCCCATGACACCAAATATCTTGAATCTAGGATTCATTATCTCCAAAAACCATGATAATATAATGGAAATAAAATTCCTTATTAGAAGATGCCATAAAGTTGGGTTTTTATTAATTCATTGGAGGACCCAATCCCCATTATTGTTCAATGATGATGGTGTTAAAACTCAACAGAAATAGGACCCATTCGATGGTGTATACATGGAGTATTCAATATATATATACAATGTAATTGGGATTCTGATCACAAAAGAGAAATTCCAACATTTAGAAGCATATAGATACCAACATCGACACTGATGAATACACTTGAACCCTGCTGTTGACTAATCATCCCGATGTTAATGGAGACATCTTCTTGAAATCACCTATCTTATATTATAGGTAAAAAATACCTTACTGATTCCAATGCAATAATGTACCCAAAAAATACTAATCATGATACAAATAAAAAATTCCAAATAATGATATATAAATGGTATACCACATAATGAAATGTAAATTTCAAATCCCCTAGGGTACACAAGGAGTAGAAAGAATATGAATCTTAGTCATGTCACATATTTCAAATATTGAAGAAAAAAATAATATATATTGATTTTTTTATGAAACCAATGGAGTGTGGGACCACCTAGGTTCCCAAGCATGTAAATATCATAGATGGACTTTATTTCCAGGAAGTTTAATAAAATTACTATCTTGGGAAATTTTTCACATGAACACAAATTTTCAATTTATATTACTTTGTTTACATGTATATTCTTCTGGGATAAGGGAACATGGATTATATAATTGGTCCCATGGTATTTGATTCTTAACTCAAACAGGAGACAAATTATACAACCGAACTGAACTATATAACTATTGTTCTCCTGAAAAACCCCAAATGTAGTATGAAATTTTAGAAATATTTAGGAATTATTTATGGATAATCACATTTGAACTAAAATTTCGTAACATATCACCCAATGTGGTGTCCATGGCCTTAGTTTCAAGTTAATCTACTCGGGCCATCAATTTTCAACCTCTATCGGCTGGAAAATTAGATATTTCTCTACCTGCACATTGGTTATAATGATCATGGAACATCCATGTTGCTCCCAACCACAATCATCCTTCATCATCTCATCATTAATTATCAAAACACCTAATATAATAAATTTTTTCAATATTTAAAAAATCATGAATATACTATTGAATAGTTATTAAAATTGTATCAATGTTCAAACTGTTTGATTACCAAAAATGATAATTGACACAAATAATATGATAATAAATAGATAATAAAAAATTTAATTTTATTATTCATTTAGAGAGTCAAGACACAAATAAAAATCCAAATAAAATTAGAACCCAAAATATTTTTGTTTCAATAATTTAAATCTTGGATAATAGAAATAATTAAATTATAAATTTTATTCTATAAACAATAAATATATGGGGGGATATAGTAAATAAAAAATATATGTTCAAATATTGAATAATACGGTGAAAATTATTAAAAATAATTAACTATAAGATTATTGTATTTTTTTATTTATTTTGAGTATTCTATATTGTTGTAATTGGAGATATCTGACAAAAATATTATTGATCCTCATATATCCCTTATTTTGATGTCCAACATTCCTTCTGTATAATTTGGATGATCACTCCATAAAAAGTATCCTTTGGTTATGTAAAAAACAATATGGATTTACTAGAACAAGGTATAAATTATGGAAGTGTAAGGGATAATCATTAAATAGAAGAATATTATTGTTAAATATTATTTATCCATTTAATCCATTATTTATTATGCATCCTATGGGAACCCAATTCATACCAAACATATATTTTTCCTATGATAAACCCCTTTATCTATGTACAATATTGATCTTAAATTTCTTATACGAGACCCCAATCAATAAAAAACTCCATCTATTATGAATGATTTACCTTGTGCTATAAAATATATTTATTATATTTAATATATAAATTATAGGGCCCTACGATACACATAATATCATTCTATCATCATTAAAACCCCATTATTAATATGAAAAATATCTGAAGTGTAGAATATTGAATTTAAAATTTGTTACAAATTTCATATTTTTTATCTAATATATTTGTAAATTGATACCATTTAATACATATTAATTAATCTATTATAATAATTAACAATACATATTGATTTCATTTTATATTTCGTGTTTCCAAAAATGAAATCAAAATAACTATATTCTACTATGAAATTTCCGAAATCATGAATTTTGAACTATATCCTGAAAAAAGATGACATCACCACATTATATCACAATGAAGCATGGTTTAGTACTACAATAAAAAAGAATATCCTAGATTGTGATGACTCATATAATTATCCATCATATAAGGAAAACAGTCTAGATAAAGTAATGTTATAGCTGGCATGTGATATCCCTAAACCATTTACTATTATATCTAGAGTTTTTATGGTTTTTATGGTATTAAATAAAATTAAAATTTAGTCCCAAATAGTTACAATCATGATTTATTACCACTAATTATATTTTAGTAATTCTATAATCACTAAATGAATACAATACAGTAAATTAATATCCTACGATTGATATATGTGACATTTATTAAAAATAATATTAAAATGTGGAACATAAAGCATAATTGTAACATAAACATATTATATTTAACATATGTCATCAAGATAATTAATAAACATTTAAATGAATATTTCTTCTATAGGTAATACATATGTTTTATTAATAATATATCAAATATAATGATCCTAAAAACATTTAAAACATTTCATAGAAATCTATTTTTTGGATAATTAAATTAAATTAAGGAATTATATAAGTAATAATATATTAGGTGGACGACTTATCAAAGACTGATAGGTTGTTATTAATGACATTCATGAAATATGTTTATATATATATATATATATATTAATAATTTGGTTTATATTTAATAAAATCATACTACTGAATCATAATTCATTACTAATCTGGAAACATATAATATTTAATCTTCCTAATCCCTCTTCAATTAGGTAACATTTAAATAATAAATCTATCATTATAATAATCCAAAAAACCTCATCGCAATATGTGGTACCTAAATATTTATGACAACATTTATTTAGTGAGATAGATGTGGTATATGATATTTAAAATCACAAAATATTTTAAAAAATATAACTATTCAATGAAATTATACTACTCCATGAGTCAAACATATGTCACATCACGATTGAATATTTTGGGGAGATATCTATTATATCACACAATGAGTTATAGGCTTTTCTATATATTTCTTATAAACATCAACCCCACTTATATGATGTTAAAAATAAAAGAAACACAAAAATAATTCATTAGGTATTAATGAAAACTATAATAGATCAATTAATAATATAATATAATCATAATTACAATAATAATTTAAAAAAAAATAATTTATAATTTTCATTGGTCAATCAGACCATAAGATAACATAAATATGCGTAAAAATAAATTTATGAAATAATATTTATTCACACATTTAATAATATTATATAATGAATTTAATATCCTATGAATCAATTTTTATAATTTTTTTAATGATATATATTCATTTTGACTAAAAAATAACATCATATTAGTGTTAAATATGCTAACTAAAATAAAGGATAATAATATAATAGTGTTAAATTTAGCTACATTTATGTTATATAGAGTCATGAAATGTTTTTGTGAGTTTTTATGTTATATGTACAAGAGTAGATAATTCTATAAACTATTATTATAAGATATATTGTTTGTTCATTACAGCATGTATAATATAGTGATAGGGAAACAATTTGTTAATATATATATATATAGAAGAGAAATAAATTTTCATATAGAGTAATAATCTATTTTGATAGAATAATATAGAAATCATGAAAAATATTTCGTTTCGATGGATAGAGGGCACTCCATCACCAATGATTCATTTTCTTATTAAATATATAGTGTTTTCAAAAAATGAATAAAATATTTATCACATTTGAATATTATTATAATACATAGTATTTCTCAATTGATTAATAAAATCATAAAAAATAATATACACCTTTTCAAAAATATATAATATTTTCATCGACAAATATAGTAAAATGGAATTTTTTTGTTTGGTCGTGATATTATATTTTCATATAACATACAAATTCATATATCAATTTCCTGAATAATATTTCTAACAATATACATCAAATTTTGTCACATATTTATTTTTTTATTTTTATTACAAGAATCTATAATAACACCACCGAAGTCATTATACATTGATATATTTGATATTAAATGATTGATTATTCTCACCAATAATATTGTATAATAATCATTAGATTTTGGTTTTCAAATGTTTTTCATAAATGGTAAACATTGATTGACTTTTCATTATTCTTGTTTTATGAGTCAAATAATTTCATTTGTCATTTTATTTTCTATGAATGTTGTTTTTATGGTTTTATATCATTCAAATAGATTGAATCTATAATGAGACATGTTAATAATTGTATTCATTTTTTACATTTCACTGCAATTAATTAATTAAAATCATAATTATTCTTTACTATTGAACAAAATAATACATTAAATTAATAAATAATAATAATATTATTTTTTAATAATTATATTGTTAAAATAAATTCAATTCATACTTATATATTATTGGATACTAATTCTACTATAATTACAAAATATTTTTATTACACCCCTTCTTATTTTTTATATATTTTAACTTAAAGATTTCATTTAATACATGCCATTAGTAGTTTTATTGATTTTTTAAATATATTTTTTTTTAATTTTAAAAAAATTCTATTATTCAATTTTTTGAATTTAAATTGTATTTTATATAATAATATGACATATTTTTTTGTTTTCCAATAGATATAATTCTCTATCATATCATTCATGTAAGATTTCTTTACCCTAATCGGGTATGTTTTTTACATTTTCTATGTTCACTTTTGGTTTAAAATAATTTTGATGTGTTTTTAGGTCATTTGCATACTGTAGAATAGGTGGAGGTTATGTAACAAATGTAAAAATCATGTAAGTTGTGTTGGTATCATGCTGTGAATATAGAGATCAGGTCATGAGCTGGTACACATTGTTTACCTATGGTACACATTGTAAAGGGGTTAAAGAGCGGGTTTTAAAAACCAAGGGAATTGGATTTTCGACGTACATATCATGCGGGGCCTAGACATTGTGTCCCATAGGTACACGTAGGGACTTGGCCCACACACAACATAAATTAATGGATTTTGTGTTACCAGTCATTCTATCATTCTCAGAACTCTTGTATCTCGACCCTAGACTCTCCCTATGAGATTATTAGAGGTTCACCACCTTCTAAATTGACCTAGTCAGCCTTCAGTCATCAGTTTACTTGCAGTTCAATTCTTGGGTAAGTTCTCTACATTGGTCTTTGAGTTTTTCCCCTTCTATCATCTTGGGTTTTCAATGGATCATCTGGTATTAATGGATGTATTACGTGTATAAATGTATTTTTCATGTAGGTTGAGCTTCTTGATCTCCTTCAACATTGTTCTCATTGACGAGTGTCATTGCTAGTGTCATTCCATGAGAAAGAGGTAGGTAGATCCATTAGAAATTTAAAAATTTTATAACATTGATTTTCTATGTATATTTTAATCGCTTATTTTCATTTAATTTTATAAATCTTCATTGAATTTCATTTATAAAACAAAATTCTAGTGAATTAAAATATTTTGATTGGTTTTTTCCAAAAAATTTGTAAGACCCACAATTCTATTAAATTGGTGAGTGTTTATTAAAATTGTTCGATTAAAATTATTGAATTTAAATAGATGATTTTGATGGAAATGTATTTAATTACTTTTTTGTTTTTTTATTTACAATTGAATTTTGAAAAGGATAAAGTTCTTTTTGAATGGATTTATGACTCAAAAAATGGATTAAATTTATTTGATAGAGACCCAAGGGTTTTATATTGTGAAAAATGGATTTTTTTTATAAAACCTATTTTGAGTTTAAATGGAATGAAATTATAATTATTGAAAGGGAAGACTGGAATTGATCGTAATTTAGTCATCTAAAAATAGTTCCCACATCATGTAAGAGTGCATGAAAGCCTTAGGTAGTTAGTGAGTTATCTGGATACAGTATACACTACTATAATTATCTAAAACAAACAGGAGCAGGTCACATCCCTGACGAGATAGTGAAGAGTCTCATTTGCCTAGTGTCATAGGGATTTTTCTATACAAAATTTTCTACTTTCACAAAGATATTGTGAAATCCAATAGTTGGTTAATACTATCATACATTTTGGAAGGTGATCGTGTTGCTCGCTTGTTTATTTAAATCTAAGATATAAATTATTCCCAATGTGGTTTATACTACATTACATGAATACAGAATTATTTAAAATAATTTATATTATTTATTTCATATACCATTTTTAGAAATATTACATCTCTTGTAAAGTATATCCCATTCTTTTAATGTACATTTCATTGTTTTGAAATTGTATAGCATGTCTTGTATAAATATTCTTTGAAACATCCAAACCAGTTTGTATTGAAAAATTGAATGCTATTCATTTTATAATATATATATATATTTATCATTTATATAATGTTTTCTGGTATCTTTCTGGGATTAAATTCACACACTACATTTGCCTTTGGGAGTTTTTAGACATTATTCTTTTAATCTTGAGCAAATGGAAGGGATCTCATTGAGGTGGACCCAGCTGTTGAGATTTAGACTTGGTCTGTTTTGTTCATAGGGAACATGGGGCTATTTTCTTTGTTTTTTACTTTTGTATTTAGTACTTTTTCTTTTATGCCTCATATGTTTTTGGTACTTTTACTCCCATTGGAGCGTTCATATTAATATTTATTCATTATTTCATCATTTTATTAAATATTATTGTGGAAAAATCATTCCATCTTTAATGTTGTATGATTCTAGGTGATGGTCTCTAACCAATGGGGATTGGGAATGCCCTTCGTTCCATTTAATGGATGGGTCTTTTATTAGGTTACCAGTGTACCTGGGGTAGTTAATGATAAAATTGTATCAACATAGATTGTTGATCTTTTATCATTAAGTCAGTATGAATTTATGAAATCTCATGGGGATAGATAATTTAGTTACAATTGTGTGTCTAACTATCTCCTAATGTAATGAACTATAATTCACTAGGGGTGTTTATGAATAGATGTATTTTTGATTAGTTCTAATTTCTTTCCCTATATACATTTGGATAGGTCGAAATCCAAATATTGTTATTCCCTATGAAGAAAAAAGTACTATTATTACATAGATTGAGTTTTAATCAAATGTTCTTATTTTATCTCCGGATGTTGTGTAACTCCATTCCTATGATATTACATGTTAATTAGATGAATTGAGATACTATTACTCAAACATAGTAAGAAGATCATGTTGTTGATCTGAATTTGGATGAGGTGATTGTGTACATTGTCCATGCTATTGGAAGGGTATCGCCACTAGTTTTAATTTATGTTAAAACTATGGATTATCATGTAGATGTTCATAGTAATCATTCCCAAGAGTTCCATTTCTAGAATACACTTTTATTCCATGATTCTAATGAACCTCATCATTCTGATGAATTGTTAAGAATGATGGAACATCTTTTTTGTTCTTGGAGAGACCTGATGCGATCAAGGTGGAGTGTTCCACCTTTATACTGGAGGGACCAAACAGTAGATGGTGGGACACGATGGTGATGGAAAGGAATCATGAGGAGTTATAGAGGAAGAAACTAAAGGATATTTTCAATATATTTTTTTATCCTGATTCAATGGTGTTGCCTGGGGCAGTGATGTTTTTCAATAATGAGCAGACCGAAAAAACCGTGATTGAGTATTCAAATCACTTTGTTGAGTTGGTGAATTTTTTTCTTGAGATAGTATCTAAAGAGAGGATGAATGCATGAAATTTAGTATTGGGGCCTCGATCATATATCTATTCTTAGGTTTTCATTACGAATCTACCAACTTATGCTAATGTGTTGGATTGGGAGATCATGTTTGATATGGGCTTGGCTGGCATGTCTGGGATGAAAGGAGTTCTATTTTATCCTAGTGGCACTATTGGTTCTTTCAATGTAAAATGGAAGCATGTGATCCTCATGGTTGTTTTTGATGATCGAGTCATTCTAGATATCATAGAGCTCAATTTGGAATTATTAAAACATTATAATAGTGTGGAAAGCCAGTACAGTCATCGAAGTTTTTCATTGAGGCACCCAAGAACTTTATCATATACATATGTTCAAGGAACTTGCATATCAAATTTCACCACTTCTCTGCTTCATGTAGTGTTAAAGGATAATCTTATCCACATAAAATTTTGGGGAGTCAAAGGCTTGGATGATAAATTGGTTACGACCAAAAAAATCTAGAACAAATCTTTTTCAAATAGTGTAAGAGTCTGTAATGGAAGAATAAATTAGTCCAGCAACTATGAGAGGTACTATTAACATTGCTTTGTCATAAGTGACTGTTCTTTTTGATACACATGCATCTCTCTATTTTAATTCCACATGTATTTTTAACCTATATAATCATCCTATGGAGAAAATATCTTATGAAATGAATATTACTACATCACCGGACACTAAATGATATAAGGGTCTCAATAGTTTTTCTAGAGTCTTCTATCAATAATATTTTGAGCATGCTTAGAGATTTCTTGTTATAGATATGAAATCTGTTGATTTCATATTAGGGATGGAATGGATCACTTCAAACAAATCCCAAATAGATTTTTATCTTCGAAAGTTCTATGTTAATACACCTTGTAGGGTGTAGATTTTTGTTCATGGAGAATGAGACCCAAGGTTGAGTAGATCCATTCATTATTTTCCAAATTTCCAGAAAGTGATATCAATTATTTATTTTTTTTGGAGTGAGATTCCATGGGTGGTGATCTTCCTTTAATCATTGTCAAGTTTTACGAAATGTTTCGTTCATATTTCTATAGTCTTCAATGGATGAGAGAGTTTGAGTTTTTTATTGAATTAATTCTTGAAACTCAACCAGTATTTATCCCCGTATTATAAATTGCAATAGCTGAACTAAAGGAGTTAAAGTCTCAACAATACGATCTTCTTTAGAAATGATTTATTCTTCCATGTGAGTAACCTTATATTGTGCCAATTTTAATTGAAAATAATGATGATGTCTCTCTTTAATTATTTTTTTAATTTTCAAAATATCAATTGGGAAACAATAAGTAAAAAATATTTTTTGTCACATATTGATGATCTATAAGTCAACATAAAGGGGATAAGTTATTTTCAAAGATCGATATTCGATATGATTACTATAAGTTGAGAATATAGGAATACGTCATTCAGATATATGCCTTTCAGATTAGTTATTTCCACCATGAGTATCATATTTTTCCATTAGTTTAAAAAATGATCTTATGGTTTCGTGGCCTTAATTAAAAGTATTTTCATTGAGTATTTGGGTACCATTGTGGTAGTAATTGAGTATGAAATTCATGTCCACTCCATGCCTAATGAGGATCATGGGCATCATCTATGAATAGTTCTGAGTATATTGAGAAATCACCTCCTTTATGAAAATAGTTTAAAATGTGATACCTATATTAAGGTAGTCAAATTCATAGACCACATGGTGTCTCAACATGATGTATAAATTGATATGGAGAATGTGAAGGATTTTATGACTTTGTAGAAACCAAAAAATGTATTTGAGATTCAAATCTTATTGGGCTTAGTTGGATATTTCCGCATGTTCGTGAAAGGCTTATCGAAGATGGCTTCTCCAATGACTGCTCTAACATTGAAGGGGGTGAAGATGGAATGAGATAATAAATTTCATTATTCCTTGGTCGAGTTAAAATGATTTCTGACTATTGTTCCATTTTTGACTCTTCCCGAATACTAGTAGGGCTATATTTTCTTTTTTTATGCAATAGGTTCTGGATTTGGATACATTTTAATGCAATGTGGTCAAGTAGTACCATAAGGATATCATCTGCTTACACCGCATGAGAAGAATTATACAACCCAAGATTATAAACTTGCAGCTCTGATGGACACACATACATGTTGGTGACACTACATTTTTGGAAAATGGATTACGGTGTATTAAGACCAATAAATACAGTGATATATATTCTATAAAAATATTTTATTTTTCAGTAGATGCATTTGGTGGAGTACCTATAGTCATTCAACTATTATATCACCTACAACCTTGGGAAAGGGAATGATGTTGCTAATTATTTCAGAAAGAAAAATCCAACCGAGGAAATGAAAAAGATTTCCTAGAATTAGAATTTTGTGGCTCCCTAGGGATTGTTTTATATTGGTCTCACAAATGAAGGGGTTAATGTTTCATTAGATAGTGGTCATTTGACATCTACTCTTCTCAAAATGATTATTCATGATCAAGAGCATGGTGAGGAGTTTTGAAGAATTAATGAACCCATTTATAGTGGGGAGATAGTTTCATAGTGGTCATTCTACACATAGAATCTTCAATGCTATTAAAAATGCTTCATTGTGATTTTAACAGTAAAAAATGAAATGATGGGGGGATTTAAATAATTCATAATGTGTTGTGCACCCAAGAATCACAAAACTCTTCTACGACATTAGGCAATAGTTTGGGTGTCTAGGTATTAGATGTGATATTTATGAGTTTGTCCCTTATTTTTATACATGCCAACATGTGCAAGCCGATCACCAAAAACCTTCGAGTTTGCTTCATCCACTTTCAGTCCCTACATGAATGTGGGAAGATATCTCTATTTACTTTGTTGATGGGTTTCCTCATTCCTTGAGAAAGATGAATTCAATATGGGTTGTTATTGATAGGCTAACCAAGTATTCTCACATTAAACGCATTATTGATATGGACAATGATGAGGAGTTGGGGAATATCTATGTTTATGATATTTCTCTCTTACACATAGTTCCATATACTATAGTATATTATTGGGATCATCAGTTCACTTCTTGCTTTTGGAGAGGCCTTCAAGAGGAACTAGGATCTCATGTTCATTTGAGTATGGCCTGCAATCTGTAGTCAGCTGGGAATATCGAAAGAACTATACAAATAAGTGAGGATATGCTTCCCACCAGTGTTCTAAACATCATAGGGGATTGATATTATCACTTAGGTCTGGTTGAGTTTTCTTTCAACCATAGTTACCACTCTGTGATCAAAATGGAAACTTTTATGGACGTGTTTTTCTAGCCTTATAACACATTGTTGTGTTGGTCAGACATTCGTGAAAGATCTTTGGTTAGTCCAAGATTAGTTTAAGATATGAAAAAAACATTCAACTGATATTTCAAAGGTTGTTATCAACACCAATCCAATATTAGTGTTATGTCGACCGATGTTGTAGACCTTGGGTGTTTCCAGTTGGTGATAATATGTTCTTAATGTTATCACCCCGGTTTGGTAATTAATGGATTGAGAGGAAAGGGATACTTTATCTTTGCCTTGTGGGGCCTTTTGAGGTTTTTAAGAAGGTCGAGAAGGTCGCATATTGTATATAACCCCCACCATACATTCCATAGATAAATAATGTCTTAAATGTATCGTAGTTGGGAAGGAATGTTTCTAATACATATCATGTTTTGCGATAGAGTGATCTTGATATTGAGCCTGATTTATCTTTGAATGAGAAACCTGTCGGGATAGATCATTTTAAGACCATGGTTCTTCATGGGGAGACAATACCATTGTTTTGTGTACAATTGAAAAATGGCTCTAATAGTCATGAGACATGGGAACATGAGGAACCGATGAAAGAGATATGAACTCAGTTATTTGGAAAGGATGTTCCTTCATAGGCTTTCTATGGGAGATAAATTTTATGGTGGGGAGGTTTTAACATCAACTTACATTGATAAAGTATGTTTTTTTATCTTTTCTAGGTTCACTATCGATTAAAAATCATTTTTATTTGTTGTTTCTGGGATTATTGGACACAGATGAATATGTACATGATGTGTACCTGAAGTACACTTCATGTAATTGCTCATGGTTATAGGTCATGAATGGGGAGATAATGCTGCGAGCTATTACACATTATGTACATAAGGTACACATCATTTTGGATTTAGACAGTGGGTTTTACACCCAAGGATAATGGGTTTTTTGGTGGACTTATCAATGTGTCGTACACATTGTGACCCCTAGGTACATTTCACAACATTTCTAGTGACCAACCTAAAGTAAATTTTTTTTCAGTACCACTCAGTCTTTTATTACATATTAGATCTCAATCCTAGACTCTCCCAAGGAAATTTTTTGAGGCACCCCAGCTTCTAGATATATCTGATCAGCTATCGTTCATCATTTTACTTACTGTACAATTCCTGAGTACATTCCCTCCCTTATTCTTTGAGTTCACAAATTCTATACTCTTGGTTTTTCAAAGGATCATCTTGGGATTTATGGATCTATGATATGTGGTGTTGGATATTACTTCTAGTTTGGGTTTCAATATCTATCTCCCCAAAATTATCATTAAAGGGTGTTGCTGAGTGTATCATTCTTCAGGAATTATATAGGTGGTTATGTTTTGATTTTCCAAATTGGATTACATTAATTTTTTTGGTTTATTTAAATCATAGATATAATTTGAATTTCATAAACATTATTTCAAATTCATTGATAAAAAAATCAATTCAATTGGGAGATTAGAAATGGTTATGTCGGGGAAATTTGGAAAAACCCTAATTCTATTTAATTTTGGTGTGTTCGTGGAGAATGGTCATTTTAATTTATTGAATTTAAATGATGGATTTTGATGGAAATTATTTCGATTAAATAGTTGAGACTAATTGTGAAAATTAATTGTACAAATTATGGGGTTGGTTTTGAATGGATTTCGAACTCATGAATATGGATTAAAATTAATTCATAGAAACCTAGTGGTTTTATTTTGCCAAGAAAGAATGTTTTTGAATGAATAATGTTTTAGTTTTAAATGAATTTTTTTGGAATATTTGAAATGGAAGAATGTGACAGATTATATTTTAAGCATTCTAAAAATAGATCACCCATCATATAAGAGAGATTTTAAACCTTAGGTAGTTAGTGAGTTTTTTGGATACAATTTTCACTATTATAATTTCTAAATCTTATATGGAATGGGTCACATCATCGGTAGGGTTGGTGATGATTCCTCTTTGGCTAGTGTCATAGGGACGTGTGTATACACATTTTGTTATGTTCGCATAGAGTGTGAAGTCTTATTGCAAGTTAATACTATCGTACCTTTTGGAATATTTCCATGCTGCTCGCTTTTTTATTTATATTTGAGATATAAATGTATTCAAATGTTGTTTGAACACCATATCATGCCTTCTAAATTTATATAAAATATTTTACATAACTGTTTTACATAAGACATTATAATAGATAAATTCTATCTATTGTAAAGTAATGCATGTTCTTTGTATGAAAAAGATGTTTTGTTTAAATATGGTTTTAAAATTAAAAACATGTTTGATCAAAAATTAGAAATATTATCTTTAGATAATCAATATTTTGACTATGTTGTGAAATCATTGGTTGTATCATACTGGGATTATACTCACACCCTAAATTTTCCTTCAATTGTTTATAGATTTTCTTCTTCTAGGATCATGAAAAGGGAAGGGATCTCTTGGAGCTGGATCCAACTATTGAGGTTTGAACTTATTATGTTTTATCCTTAGGGACCTTGGAGATTTTTTTCATGTATAGTATTTTGGGATATAGTACATTGGATTTTATTCCCCGTAGTTTTCTGGTACATTTACTCTAAGCAGAGTTTTCTTATTAATATGAATACCATCTTTTATCTTTTTCCTCTTTATTATTGAGGAAAAATCATTCCCACTTGTATTTTGTATGAAGAAAGGTAGTATTACCCAACCCAAGGGGGTTGGGAATTCCCTTTGGATCATGTTAGGGACAAGTCAGTTATTGGGTTAATAGGGTACCTAGGCAGGTTTTTAACAATGCAAGACCATTATTTCATTATGGGTCTTTATATGATCAAATAATTGTTCAATATCATTAGTATTGTTAATAAACTAATCAATAAAAAGAGTCCCATATAAAGTAATATTTTTAATTTTTATCTAATTGCATGAATCATTAAATCATATCAGATAAACTTCATATAAAATCAATTTTTGAGATCGATCCACATTAAAAAACCATCATCATTTCAATGACATATAAATAAATCAAAATTTTATTTAATTCCATGACATAATTTTTGCAATAATGAGAAATGAAATGTGTTTATGTGAAATACTAATCCTACGAAAAAACATTATAATCTCATCAATTCCTCTCATTCCAACTATAGAACAAATTACTATTAACATTTATCAATTTTTTGGATGAGATTGTTGTTTTGGAATTCATGAAATATAAATTACACCATGATTATAGTACTATAATGTAAAAAATAATTATAAAATTTATATAGAAAAATAAATCAATTCATCTTTCCCAAATCTGGTTTTATTATAAATAAAAATCAACCTCTATAGAAAAATATTATTGTCCGACATCCTAATCATAATGAATTTTCATAAATTAATGATATCAAAATTGAGAATGGAAAGGTACTTACAATGGAAACTATAAAAAATTACCTACATTAATATAATTTTTCTATTGAAATTCAACATCACCTAATAATAAAAAATTATTTATCATTTCTTTTTTTCATTGCCAAGTTGAAATGAATATTGAAAATAAAATACCATAATTATATAGTAGGAAAAAATACCTAAACATATGAATATATTGATAATTATATCCTCCACAACAAGCATGAATTTTAAACAAAATTATATGTAATATCAGTGTAGGAGACAACATTGAAGGTGTAAAAGAGACATTGAATGATTAGTAAATTCCTGTATATATTGTAGTATTTATAATAAAAAGATTTAAATCCAAATTTTCACTAATGATATAGTGATATTGGAATTAAGGTAGAAATATATTATAAAATATGTCACTGATAACCATCCGTGTGTAATAACGGTTATGAATGTTTTAAAATAAATGAAATTATACAATAGTTTTACCATATTGTAAATCATTACACTGTTATCATGCACCAAAACACACAATCTAAACTCTTAATGTAAAATTATGAAATAATGAATGTATCAACCACAAATAAATTGAAATAAAAAAATCTAACATTGTACATGACATGTCAACATCCATTCAAAACACAAAAAAATATTGAAGTAGAGAAAATGAGAATATTCTACTTTAGTTACATGTTCCCTCAATTACGAAATATTAATCGGGGTAAATTGAAGATAACTATATAATAATAATATTTTTAGAACCTTTTACATTTTCCCCATCCATATAGATATCAAAACATTCCATAGTATTGAACTCTATAAATCAAATCATCATATATGTAGTAATTTAAGAAAAACATTAAACGATTATTACTATCATCAATAGTCCCTAAATTTTCATTGACATCACTGTAAATTATGGTAAAAATTGAAAAAATTTAGCTAATTAACTCAAATGACAGTACTATATTATTATATAATAAAACATTGACTAATATATTCCTTGACCCATTTCTATATATTCCAAAACCAAATTTTAGAATCGTTGTTTCTTGATTTTAGAACCAAAATCCCCTTAATAGTTTGTTAATTTTTTTAAAAAAATATATCATTTTATAACTACATGAAATGATTTGACCAATACTTCTATAACATTATAAAATATCTATTTCATATTACTTCTTCTGATGAATCTAATTACATGATTCTTATATCACCCATCAATCAAGAACCACTAATAAAAAATGGTTCCCAAAATATTATTGAACTAAAAAATTATACAAGAAGACCAGTATATTTCAAGGGACATTAATATTTTGTAACATAATTACAAAAAATTTCTTAATATTCAATATTATATCATATCTTATATTAATTTTTTCCATCTATAAATGATTCATTATATTCATATCAAGATGAATTATTTTATGAATGTCATAGACATTGCTTTTGTCCCTATATTCATTCATGTTCACCTAATAAACAACTAAATAGGATCAACTCCTTCACGATTTTAATAATTTTAGCATAATCAACATTAGTAGATTAGATTGATACAACATTATCATATAATTACATCCAAATCATGGATTTGTTTTCCCACAGAACTCATGTCGTGTTATGATTGATCACATGGGGAGAGTTTTTTGTTATCATTCTTGTTTAGTTCAATATTTCCTAATGGTTCCCAATAGTTGTATTCATTAAAATAGAAACACCCAATGGTTATATAGCTATATGGAGAATATTTCTAAAGGTAGTTGCTCGTAAGAGATTTTGGGAAAAAATTCTTAAGAATGAACATTGGTCAAGCAGATGGGATGTCGGTCTCATCATCACATTTTGGGAGAATTACTACCTAATATGAGGATCTCATATTGATTTATGATACATTCATTAATCGTATAATAATTTCCAAATATTATATGGGTAACCTTATAATTTCCAATAAATTTTTAGCATGTATGTAATTTAGAATAATCCTTAGGTATCCATGGTTAATCATAAATAGAGATATTTGTATGTATATGAGGTTGTACATTGATTTTATCCTCACATACTGGATATTGATTCTTTTCTCATTATTAATATGATGCTTGTTTTCTATCCACATAGTGGTGCACTTTGGAATGGTTCTTCAACCAGGTTTATATTATTATTTTTATCTCAGGATCAGACCCATGATATGGGATCCCTATGTATCCTTGTGAAGGGAATCAAAACCCATGTATTTTGGTGCCACATAATCGGACACATCATACCTAGTATTTTCATGTGATAAAGGAAATTGTGTTATGTTTAGAATCATTCAAAATGTATGGCTTGGTGTAATGTTCTTAGTCGATTTATATTTGTTGAGTTAATAAGGTTTTTATTATGACTTTTCCATTCCTTCTTGTTTTGAAAATCACAAACACCTTATCTTAATGAAAATCGCTTTTATAAGGAAAATTGCTTTTATAAAGAAAAATTGCTTTTATAAGGAAAATTTCTTTTATAAGGAAAATCACTTTTATAAAGAAAATTGATTTTAAAAGGAAAGTTTATTTTATAAGGAAAATCTCTTTTGTAAGAAAAATTATCCTTATCATATTTTCATTCATATTTTTTTCCTATGTATAAAATTCAGATTCTTTTCTGTTTTCTCAGATTTGATTGAAACTTTGATATAAAGTATTCTGTTTTAGGATCCGAATTCTGGTTAAGAACTATAAGGAAGTTTCACTCCAAATTCCAGATGAGAACTGTAATAAAGTATCATTTCGAATTCTGGATACGAACTCTGACTAAGTTCTATTCCAGATTCCGGATACGAATCCTTATGAAGTTTGGCATTGAATTCTCATTACGATTTCTAATGACGAATTCTCATTACGTATTCTGATGATGAATTATCATTCTGAATTTTGGATACGAATTCTCATTACGAATTCATAAGAGGAAATCTCATTACGAATTCTGATGATGAATTCCCATTACGAATTCTGATGAGGAATCCTCACTACGAATTCTGATGACGAATTCTCATTCCGAATTCGTATTCCAAATTCATCTATTAAACAGAATCTAATCATCATTGTTTTATACACTCTGAATTTATTCAGACTCCGAGTTTTTACTCCGAACTTTCATTTTTCTTATGCCTTTATATTTTGTCTACTCTTTATTATATTCTTTACACTCCAAACTTTCACTCCGAACCTTCAATACGAATCTTTCTAGTTAAGATTTAAAACGGTGCCGTATATTCTGTTATACTTGTTTTGTTATAAAACGATTTAATGTATTCTATTATGAACTAACCGTTGGTTAAGTTACATGTGTACAGGTCCCTCCGATTTATAAGGAAAATATGACCATTGGGAAGGAGGCCGACCTTACCTATAAATAGGAGCTCATTTGAAAGAGCTCTATGCTGAAAGGCTGACTGATCTTTGACTCATGTGATTACATGCTTGAAGTGATCTCTAGAGAGAGAGGCTCTTATTAACTCTCAATGCTTCGTGGGACTCCGAATGTTGGTGATTACATTCGAGGACTTCCGGGGATAGGAAGACAGAGGTGCCGACTACCTTGAAGTTCGAGGGCTTCCTTGCTGAGGAAGACAGAGGTTGCCAACTACCTTGTAGTTGAGGGCTTACGGGGATAGCAAGACAGAGACACTCCGATCTTTGTATTGAGGGCTTACCCTGGTGTGGGTAAGACAGATTTAATTGAAATTATAAATCAAGGGACCTTTATCCAAGGTTATTGGATACCCTTCTCTTTGGGTTAAAAGACTTATATCTTGTTACTTGTATTTCTACTACTTGTTTATTTCTGCTTCATTCTGTATTATAAGGAAAGTATAACTTTCTTATACTTCCTTACTTGTACTTTGTTTCATTTAATATTCTATACGCTTTAAGGTAGAATCTCATATTGTAATCTTTTTTCAAGTTTCAATTTCCAGAACCATATTTCCGGATCCCACGTTCAGAATCTCTTTCCAAGTTTTCATTTGGTATTAGAGGTGTTGTGAATTCTCTTAAGTTTAACTTTTTTAAACTTAGACCATTCCTTAGCTTAAGGAAAACACAGTTATTCATAACTAACATTAAAGGTTTCAAAGGAATTTTTAAAGTTTACAATTCACCCCCCCTCTTGTATATTGAGCATCTACATCACTATTTTGATCCTACAATTGGTATCAGTGTAGGTCTCTGAAATACTTGTACTCACGTATAAGTTTTTCTTACTCACTTTCCCATTCTGAACTTTTTCATTCCAAACTTTTCCATTCCGAACATTGTTATTAAGAATCTTTTCTACTAACAAGTTTGTGTTCCGAAGGTTATTTTTAGTATGTCAGGAATTAATGTTGGTTAAATTGATAATCTAAATCCTACAAGACCACCAATATTTGATGGTAATGATTATGAGTACTGGAGAGATCGAATGAATACTTTTGTTATCAATATTGGAGTAGACAATTTTGTTATGCTTACTGGTGATTATAAGTTTCCTAAAAAGGAAGTTAGAACTTTCACTAACCAGGAAAATCAAGAATATCAACTCAACTATATGGTACGCAATACTCTACTTTGTTCAATGACTATGAATATATATAGCCAAATTTCTTCTTGAGAAGCATCTAATTTTATCTGGAAGAATTTAGAGGTTACACACTTTGGAACATCTAAGGTGATTGAGACTAAGAGAGCTACGCTTAGAGCTGAATATCATGGCTTCAATTTTCCTTATGGAGAACCAATATGTAAAGTTCAACAGAGATTTATGACTATCGTAAATAGCCTACAATCTATGGGAGAGAAAGGTTTATATGATGAAGCTCTTGTGGATAAGATAATTGATATCATGCCTAATGAGTGAGAATCCAAAAGAATAGCTATAGATGAGAACAGGAAATTCACTCAGATTTCTCTTGATGAGCTTTTTGGAACTCTTCTCCAACATGAAACCAGAATGAAGAGAGATGCTGACAACATCAAAAAGAAAAATGGAAATGGTACTGTTGATTTTACAACAACATCAAATAATATAAAAGCTAAGACTCCTGATAGAGTAACTAGATCTAAGTCTATGAAGATGATAGTTCAATCAGATTCTAGTGAGAGTGAAATCTCTGAAAATGAATTAGAAAATCTTGCTCGAAGGATGAACAAGATAGCTGGCCAGAGAAATTTCCAATCCAAATATTAGAAAAAGGAAAGGAAAGATAAGAAAGATGGAGAAGTTACTTGTTATGAATGCATGAGAGCTGGACATATAAGACCAGATTGCCATATGCTCAAAAAGAAAGAAAGGAAAGAAAGACATTCAGAAAAGAACAGAAAGAAGTATTATAATGCAAAAGCTAAGAATGTTCTGAAATCTAATGACACCTGGAGTGCCAGTGGTGGTGACTCTTCAGATGAATCTTCTGATTATGAATCTTCAGGACAAAATAATCTTGGTCTTATAGCCAGATTACCTATTGATAATCATTGTTTTATGGCTAAGGTACGAAATGTTGAATCACTGACCAATGTTTCTTTAAATTCTAATGATAGTAAGTATTATGACTCTTCTAATGAATAATCATCTTCTTGATGAAGAAAATACTTTACCTACTTATGAAGAAGTCTCTAGGTTTGCTGAACTTCTTGAGATTGAGAATTCTAAACTCAATAAAAAACTTGATAAGGAAAACTCTAGGAATTATATTCTTACAAAAGAGATATCAGATCTTTTTAAAGATCTTGATAAGAAAAATGCAGATTTTGAATGTATTTCAAAAAATCATGAGGAAGTAAGTTCTGAGAAGAACAAACATTCTAATGAATTAGAAAAATTAATTTCAAATAAAAATGTTTTCAAGCCTAGATCTAGCTCTAAAACTAATGATTTTGAGGATAAAAACATTGTTGTAAAACTCAAGTACGAAATTTTTTCCTTAAAGAAGTGTTTATCAAACTTTACCCATATGAAAGAAAATTTTGATAAAATGTATTCCCAAATATGACCTTTGAGAAATAAATCCAGATTTGGTTATACCCATGCAAAACCAATTTTCAGCAACAATTATTTTGTTCCTCAAAGTGCCCCATTTTGTACCAAGTGTCAATATGGTGGTCACTGGGCAAAGGATTGTTCCTTAAGAAAAAACCCAATATCTAGGATTTCACAAAGCTTACTTTTCTAAGAAGATGTGGATACCTAAAATTTTATTGTCTGGAAATCTCGAATCCAAACAAGTTTGGATTCCAAAAGTCTAATTTTCATCTTGATTTCAGGAAAATAAAGAGAGTACCAGCAACAACACATGGTACATGGATAGTGGATGTTCCCGACACATGATTAGTAACAAAAGCTATTTTGAAAAGATTATCAAAACGAAAGGAGGAAAAGTAACTTTTGGAGATAATGCTAAGGGTTAGATCATTGGTATTGGTAATATTGTTTTTCTTAGAAAAACTTTGATATCAAATGTTATTTTTGTTAATGGTCTTAAGCACAACCTTATTAGCATAATTCAGTTATGTGATGAAGGTTACCTTGTGAATTTTAGGAATGATAGGTGCTTAGTTCACAATTACAAGGAATAATTTATTCTCTCATCCAATAGGCAAGAGAATTTTTACACCTTAAACTTAGAAGATCTTAGAAGCCAAGATTTACCTTGCCTTAGTGCAATGTAATATCATTCCTGGTTATGGTATAGAAGACTAGGTCACTGTAACCTTAGGAACCTATGTAAACTCTCTAAGAAGAAACTAGTTAAGGATCTACCGAAGCATAGATTCGATTCAACTAAAGTTTGTGATCCTTGTCAATATGGAAAGCAACATAAATCTCGTTTTAAATAAATTGGTGAAGTCTCAACAACCGATGCATTACAGTTAGTGCACATGGATCATTTTGGTCCAACACAAACTGTAAGTATTAGAGGAAAATACTATGTGTTTGTTCTAGTTCATGATTACACTAGATTTACCTGGGTTTATTTTCTAGAAAAGAAATCTGAAGCTTTTTCTTATTTCAAAAGTTTTAGAGCTCATGTTAAAAATGATAAAAACCTTCCCTTGAAAACTATTCATAGTGATCATGGTGGAGAATTTCAAAATTCTAATTTTGAAACTTTTTGTAGTAAAAAAGGTATTACTCACAATTTTTAAGCACCTAGAACTCCTCAACAAAATGGTGTAGTTGAAAGAAGAAATAGAATTCTTCAAGAGATAACTAGAACAATGTTGAGTGACTATTCTATAGCTAGAAATTTCTAGGCTGAAGCTGTAAGTACTGCTTGTTATATAATAAATCGAGTTTTGATTAGACCATTTCTTAATAAAACTCCTTATGAGTTATGGAATGGTAGAAAACCAAGACTATCCTACTTCAAGGTTTTTGGTTGCAAAGTATTCATTTTGAATACTAAAGATATCTTACATAAATTCGCACCAAAATATGATGAAGGAATTTTATTTGGTTATTCCAGAACATCTAAGGCTTATAGAGTTTTTAATAAAAACACTTGTACTGTTGAAGAAACGGTACATGTAAAATTTGATGAGTCAGATACTTTTGTTTTTAAAACATCTCTGCCTACATCCTCGGATGTGTTTTCAAAAACTGTTTATCATCCTTTGATAGAAGAAACTTCTGATAAAGATATTGTTCAAGAAGATATTCCTGAATCATTTACCCCAGAAGATTTTCTACCCTATATTGATGAACAGGCTTTTCAAAGCCCAAATCAGGCGTTTCTTAAGAATTATCCCAGTGATAGTATCATTGGTGATGTAAATCAACCTGTAAGGACTAGAAGTTCCTTATGAAATGAAGTATAACATCTAGCATTTTTTCCCAATTAGAACCTAAAAGCACTGATGAAGCTTTATGTGATGATGATTGGATTAATGCCATGCAATATGAAATAAATGAATTCGAAAGGAATAAAGTCTGGACCTTGGTTAAAAGACCTAAGGAAACTTCTGTTATTTGAGTCAAATGGGTTTTCAGAAATAAAAGTGATGAAAATGGAGTCATATTTAGAAATAAAGCTAGACTTGTTGCTAAAGGCTATAATCAGCAAGAGGGAATAGACTATGAAGAAACCTATTCTCTAGTAGCTAGACTTGAATATATCCGTATTATACTTGCCTTTGTAGCCTTCTTTAATTTCAAACTATTCCAAATGGATGTGAAATGTGATTTTCTTAACGGTGATGTTCACGAGGAAGTCTTAGTTGAACAACCTCCTGGCTTTGAAGATACAAAACATCCTGATTATGTTTTTAGACTTACCAAAGCTTTGTATGGCCTTAGACAAGCCCCACGAGCATGGTATAATAGACTCACTGGATTTTTGCTTCAAAATAACTTTGTTAAGGGAAATGTAGATCCAACCCATTTTATAATGAAAGATAAGAAAAATGTTTTGATTGTTCAAATTTATGTTGATGACATCATATTTGGTTCAACTCAGCAATCTTTGACCGACTCTTTTTCAAGTTTAATGAAATCTGATTTTGAAATGAGTATGATAGGTGAGTTAACATTTTTTCGTGGTTTTCAAATTTCTCAAAAACCAGAAGGAACCTACATATCTCAACATAAGTATATTGAAGATCTTCTAAAAAAGTATGGTTATGATAATACTAAGAGTATAAGTACTCCGATTGGTACCTCAAACTCTTTAGATCTTGATGAAGATGGGAAACCAGTAGATCAACCATCTTTTAGAGGTATGATAGAAAGTCTACTATACTTAACAGCTAGTCGACTAGACTTAATTTTCTCAGTATGCTTATGTACAAGATATCAATCCAATCCTAAGGAATCTCACCTAAAGGCAGTAAAAAGAATTTTTCGCTACCTTAAGGGAACCATGGATCTAGGATTATTTTATACTTCTAGAAATGATTTTATCTTAAAAATCTTTTCTGATGCTGACTTTGGTGGATGTAGGATGGATATTAAAAGTAGATCTGGAACTTGTCATTTCTTGGGAGATTCATTATTTTCTTAGTCCTGCAATAAGCAACATTCTGTAGCACTCTCCACTGCTGAAGCTGAATATGTAGCAGTTGGAAGTTGTTGTGCTCAAGTGTTGTGGATGCAACACACACTCACAGACTATGGCTTGAGTTTTACTAAAAATCAGATTTTCTGTGATAACACAAGTTCCATTGCCCTTAGTAAGAACCATGCATATCACTCTCGTGCAAAACACATAGTTATTAGGCATCAATTTCTTATGGATCACACACTGAAAGGAGATATTATTCTTCAGTTTATCGAAATGCAAGATCAACTTCCTGATATTTTCACAAAACCATTGCCTTCTGATAGATTTGAATACATCAAACAGAAGTTAGCAATGATAACCATAAGGTAATCCTTCTTAATTAACTTTCTGTTGAAAAAGTCTCCTTACAGCAATAAACTCCATTTCATAGGGGAATATATTTGATTGTTATTTTAAAAAAGTTTTTCAAAAACTGTTTTCAAACTATTCGGAATTAAAATTCTTGAATGGAATTTCCAGAATAAAGATTTTCTAGAATGGATACATTCGTACAGAATACTTCTGGAATAGAAGGTTTTGTATTGAAAACATCCGGAATGGGAAATTTTGTACTAATATTTTCATAACGGGATTTTCGTACCGAAGATTTCATAATGTTTTTTTGCTTGAATGAAATTTTCGTACTAACTTTTTCCTTACTATGATTGTTTTTCGTAATGAGTTTTCCGTACTGAGTTTATTTTTCGTAATGAGTTTTGCGAACTATTTCGTAGTAATGATTTTTTTTTCGTAGTTTTCGTAAAAATGCTACTAATTACGAATAATCCTCCTAAGCCAATCCGAAAGGTACTATTTCCTTACTCATGATTTCGTAGTCATACTGTACATGCTGGCATTTTCATATATTTTGTTTTCGGATTATAATTTTCTTAATTCTTTGTTTTAATAAAAACCTCAAAAGATCGGATTCAAGTGAATTGGTTTTAGACCGTCAGATCTGATCTCAGTTTATCACATCCATTAGATCAATCGTGGAAGTTGAAAAAAAATTTCGTTGCCTATATAAAGGGGACCCCAAATGTTGTCCCACATCGGTTTTCAAGATCCAGTGTCTCGAAGCTCTGCCTCTCGGTTTTAAGGCCGTTCTTAACTTCAGTTTTCTCAGTTATGAACTTCTCAGAGGTCTTCAGATCCGATTGTCTGTGGAAGTAGCTTCACAAGATATGTCTTCCTCCAAGACGATTTCGAATTGGTTAGTATACAGAGAGAGGCTGGTCCATCCAAATTTCTTCAACAAGTACGAATCTCTTATTTACAAGAATATCAAGCATAATGGTTGGGAAGATGTTGCGGTGTCAAAACCCGGGAACCAAGAGGAAGTGTACCCAGACATACTTGTTGAATTCTATGAGACAGTTTCTTTTCTTCAGGAATATGGAAAGGACAAATTGTCTTTTAAGCCTTATGGTAAGACTTATAAGCTTTCATATTCCAAGGAAGCCACATGGTAGGGCTAAAGAATGAAGGTGAAGATGAGTTTTTTTCTCATGTGTTGCCAGATTCTAAAGTTATCATTGACATGGAAAAAGCCATAGAAAATCTCGGACTAGCTGATGACAAGGCTCCTAAGATTGCTAGTTTATCTACAAATTTCCGGATTCTAGAGTTATGGGTACAGGGTCTTATCGTACCAAGGAAAGGTGACAAAGATAGCTTGAAGAAGAGTGAGATCTACATCCTAGATTTTCTGATAAATCTGAGGAAGTTTAATTTGATGAAGCACATTCTCATTACTCTTGAGAATTTGAAGAAAGGAAATCTGAGAGCTCAGATTATTATGTATCCAGCAATCCTCTCCATGTTGATATTTCGGTTCCTTGAGTCTTTCAAGGAGGATTTAAAATCTAAGCCAAGAGTTTGCAAGATTATGCTGGTGAGTGATGGTACACTCAAAAGAATGGATGTATCCTTTGACAAGGAGTCTGGACAGTTTATTGATCTACCTGCTCAAAAAGAATCAGTTCAGAATGCTGCTGATCCGGAATCCTCTAAGCCGGTAAGGAAGAGAAAGCTAAAGGAAGTGGAAGTATAAGCTGAGGATCCGAAGTCTAAGGAAGTTCATTCCGCACCTCCAAAACCAATGAAGATGAAATCTTACCCAGATGAGGTTTTTGCTAAATGGAGGGAGATGAAAGAAAAGAGAGTGTAAGGGGATCCTCAGTTTGGCTTGGAACCTGCGGAGGCTAAAGCCTTGAAAAAAAGAACTGCTGATGAGTTATAAAAACAAGAAAACGAAAAGAAGCTCAAGAAGAAGATGTCTGAGGATGAGGTAGCTCAGGCTTTATTAAAATTCAATGAGATCGTTTCTGTGAACATTCCTATTCCGAGATCCTTTTCATTGGAATCTCTACCTGAGACTCCAGGAAGAGAATTTGTTGCTCCGGAAGAGGTAGTGGCTAAGCCAGATGAACAAGGTGAGAAATTTGAGCAAGTGGAAGAAGAAGAAGATGTTGCTGAAGGAAGTGGTGAAACCGGAGATGTGTTGAAACAAGTAGATGATTATAAGGGGACACCTTCGGAACACTTATCGCTCCGAAAATCAGAAGCTGAATCTTCGAAGCTAGTTACTATAGCAATGGAAGAAGATAAAGGAGAAGAATAAATAGCTTATCATGGAGAAGAAGAACAACTTTTACATGATATTGCTCAGATGGAAAACATAGAGGTTGGTGTTTAGGAATTTTCTGATGAGGAAGATAATGTTGTCCAAGTCCTTGATGGTGAAAAGAAAACTATGGAACATGATTCTATTCCGAAAAAAGACAAGGGAAAGAAAATTCATGATGATACTCTGAGTTCAGTAGTGGTGAAGAGAAAATAAGTTGGTAGTTCTTCAAAGAGAAAGCTTGACCTTGTTGAAGAAGAAAATACTCCAAGAAATGTTTCGGATTCAGAGTCATCTTCGGTGGGGCATGAATTTTTTGTTCAGTCTTTGAAAAAGTTGGTGGGAACCATTCCGACCTTCTCAAGCATTGACTCAGGATGTTAAATGCTGCAACATGCTTTAAATCAGAAATCAGACACCGTATCTATGGTTATGGACAAGTGTGTTGAAATAGAGGCTCAGTTCAAAACATTCTTTGTTGTATACGAAGCCCATAGAA
Organism: Viscum album; assembly: GCA_963277665.1. Classification (NCBI taxonomy): domain Eukaryota; kingdom Viridiplantae; phylum Streptophyta; class Magnoliopsida; order Santalales; family Viscaceae; genus Viscum; species Viscum album. The sequence goes on from OY728165.1 coordinate 297,306,633, forward strand.
AATCTTGCAAGAGGATGACAAACTGGTCGAAGAAGAATGTAGAAGAAATGAGGTTATTTGATGAATTTCAAGACAATGTTAAAGATGCTTTTGAGACTAAGGACAGGAAGATAAATGAGCTGACTTATTCCTTTGAAGAGAAGTTGACAGATGAAAAGAACATTCGGATTCAAGAAGTCAGAGATCTGAATGAAAAGCTAAATTCTGTCTCTCAAAACTAGAAGTTTGAAAGAGGTCATCAGATTGAGTTTCAAGAAAAGATGAAGGCTCATGAAGAAAAGATCAAAGCTCAGGAAGAAAAGCTTCAAGCCCAGGAAGAAAAGATTGTAGCCCAATCGGGAAGAATAGTGGTCTTAGAGAAGCAAGCTGAAGAAGATCATAAAGACTTAAAGAAGATAAATTCTATTCTAAAGGGTCTCATGGCGAATGAGAAAGATCCCAAATAGACAGATCTGATCTTTTGTTGTAATTTAACTCTTTTGTTGTTTAAATTTTCAATCTTAATGAATTTTTGTGCTTGGTCGTTTCTTTTTGTTGTTACTACTAATCTTTTAGGTACTTTGTTATATTTTCTATTCCCTTATATTCTTTTTGAAAATCACAAAGGGGGAGAAGGAAAAGAACTCTAATGAAAGGGAAATAGAATCCTAACAAAGGGTGAGAAAGAAAACAAACTCTAATAAGAGTTTATCTTAGGGGGAGATTTTCATTAAAGAGGACTTTCTTATTCGTAATGAAATGTCACTCTGGAAATCTAGAATATGATCCTTAGAGTTTCAAAGCCTAAGGGGGAGTTAGTCGTATTCATCAATATCCTTAAAGCAAAGGGAGATAAGCCTTAATGTTTTTATTTCTTCTTAGAATTTCTTTTTCAAGGATGTTCGTGCTTTCCAAAAAGGGGAAGATTGTTGAGTTAATAAGGTTTTCCTTATGACTTTTCCATTCCTTCTTGTTTTGAAAATCACAAACACCTTATCATTAAGAAAATCGGTTTTATAAGGAAAATTGATTTTATAAGGAAAATTGCTTTTATAAGGAAAATTGATTTTATAAGGAAAATCGCTTTTATAAGGAAAATTGCTTTTATAAGGAAAATAACTTTTATAATGAAAAATCGCTTTTGTAAGAAAAATTATCCTTATCATATTTTCATTTATATTTTTTTTCCTAAGTATAAAATTCGGATTTATTTCTTTTTTCTCGGATTTGTTTGAAAATTTGATATAAAGTATTCTATTTTAGGATCTGAAATCTGGATAAGAACTATAAGGAAGTTTCACTCCGAATTCAAGATGAGAACTGTAATAAAGTTTCATTCTGAATTCCGGATACAAACTCTGACTATGTTCTATTCCAGATTCAGGATACGAATCCTTATGAAGTTCGACATTGAATTCCTATTACGATTTCTAATGACAAATTCTCATTATGAATTCTGATGATGAATTCTCATTCCGAATTTTGGATACGAATTCTCATTAAGAATTTATAAGATGAAATCTCATTACGAATTCTGATGATGAATTCCCATTACGAATTCTGATGAGGAATCCTCACAACGAATTCTGATGACGAATTCTCATTCCGAATTCATCTATTAAATAGAATCTGATCATCTTTGTTTTATACACTCTGAATTTATTCAGACTCCGAATTTTCACTCCGAACATTCATTTTTCTTATGCCTTTATATTTTTTCTACACTTTATTATATTCTTTACACTCTGAACTTTCACTCCGAACCTTCACTACGAATCTTTATAGTTAAGATTTAAAATGGTGTCGTATATTCTGTTAAACTTGTTTTGTTATAAAACGATGTCGTGTATTCTGTTATGAACTAACCGTTGGTTAAGTTACACGTGTACATGTCCCTCCGATTTTTAAGGAAAATATGACCGTTGGGAAGGAGGCCGACCTTACCTATAAATAGGAGCTCATTTGAAAGAGCTCGGGGCTGAAAGGCTGACTGATCTTCGACTCATGTGATTACATGATTGAAGTGATCTCTAGAGAGAGAGGCTCTTATTAACTCTCAATGATTCATGTGACTCCAAATGCTGGTGATTACATTTGAGGACTTCCGGGGATAGGAAGAAAGAGGTGTCGACTACCTTGAAGTTCGAGGGCTTCCTTGCTGAGGAAGACAGAGGTTTCCAACTACCTTGAAGTTGAGGGCTTGCGGGGATAGCAAGACAGAGAAACTCTGATCTTCGTATCAAGGGCTTATGCTAGTGTGGGTAAGACAGACTTGCTGGAAAGTATAAATCAAGGGACCTTTATCCAAGGTTGTTGGATACCCTTCTCTTTGGGTTAAAAGACTAATTTCTTGATACTTGTAGTTCTACTACTTGTTTATTTCCGCTTCATTTTTTATTATAAGGAAAGTATAACATTCTTATAATTCCTTACTTGTAATTTGTTTCATTTAATATTCTAAACGCTTTAAGGTAGAATCTCATATTGTAATCTTTTGTTAATTTTCAATTTCCGGAACCATATTTCCGGAACCCACGTTCGGAATCTCTTTCCAAGTTTTCATTTGGTATTAGAGGTGTTGTGAATTCGCTTATGTTTAACTTTGTTAAACTTAGACCTTTTCTTAACATAAGGAAAACATAGTTATTCATAACTAACATTAAATGTTCCAAAGGAATTTTTAAATTTTACAATTCGCCCCCCCCCCCCTCTTGTATGTTGAGCATCTACATCACTATTTCGATCCTACAATATTGTGGTACTAGTGCTGAAGCAGCCCAAGGATTCTGAAAGAGATATGGATTTCTAGTTTGAATTAGGCCCTTTATGGAATGTGGGCCATATAAAACAAGGTTGATTTGGTCCAATGTGTTTGAACATCATGGAGGCATCCTATTTAACCCATTTGGATGTGAATCAAAATCCACATAGTTTAGTTATGTTGACCCATGCCTAAGGTGGATCATATATTAGTCTAGAGTTGGTATTTCATTTTTAGAGGATTATGTTGAGGAAAATTCCTAAAAATGATACATTGAAAAAAAGAGTAGGGGAGATGATCCCACTCATAGTGATTTGGAGTCTTGTAATAAGATAATACCTAAGGAGGATACCCCTGAATGAGTATGAAAGAGGATACATTATTGAGGAGGATTACCATTGAGTTCGGACCCTAGTTAGCCATCATTCGAACACTTAATATAACATGAACCATATTTATTATTATTCAAATGTTAGGTTCATACACACCGAAGCTTCCCTGTGGAATGGTTGGTGATTAAACATTCCATTATGCCTGTTTAGGATAGGTATAATGGTGATTTCATGACTACTGCCCCCAGAAATCCCAAAAAATTTATGCTCATTGTGAAAAAAGAGAGGAAGCATAAGAACTGAAAAGAAACAATATATGATTTGAAATGAGGTTGGATAAGTGGCTTTAAGATCCCATGACTATGGGGATGTTTTGATGTAATGATATATGATTATTCAAATGATAATTTAATATAAAAACATGAAACCATTTGATTAGGTGTTGTGATCATGGATATCCTCAATGTCCACAATAGTAAGTATGGTTCTTTCTTGAATGTGATGGAAAAGAGGAAGTAGAATATTTGGAAAACCATACTTATCCTCTATTAATAGTGGATGAGGCTAGGTCTATGGAACTTCTTTATCCTTACATTACCCTGGAATGGGTCTTGGGTATGGTGACTGAGGAGGGAAGAATGCATGAGTATTCCAATAATAAAGTTTAGGGCATTACACAATGATTGATGTAGTAATATTGATTCTCTAGTAATAGAAGAGGATCTCATTCAATTTTTAATTTCAGAACAAGTGAAATTCTTACCCCCTCAGAGAGGAAATATAGTATACGAGTCATATAGATGATAATGGTAGGAAATGGTCCTAGACCCAATGCCCAATATTAGTAACTATGTGACATTTTCTATAGGGTAAGGGTCTTCGTGATTGTTGAAATATACACTCACATTGACCATGAGGATACTATCTAAAAAACCATAAATGTTTGGGAAACCTCTGATTATACTAATACAAACCAAAATAGGGGACACAATAATCTTCCACTCTCTATGGTTGAAATAATACAGCGGATTCAATATAATATTCAACTACGTTCTTTTCAGATATGGGAGGCAAAGAGGGATAGTCCCTTTCATGGGAATCATTGAAAAAGGCCTTGATAGAGGCTCATTATGGGAAGATGCTAGGTTGATCCAAGGGAGGTTAAGCATAGGTAAACATGGTTGAAACAATATAGGTACTCATAATAGGGTCTTTACTGATGTGGACATCGGCGAAGTAATAGTGTCTTGAGAAATGGAACACCTAGTTAAAAATCTGACAATGATTCTCTGTTCCATCCTTAAAGGTTATCCACATGTGTTCCTATTTTTGGATCCCAAAAGACCAAAATTTGGTATGGGGACCTTGATCTACTGTTCATAATCATGGTGTAAGACTCATTCTCAATGAGGGTTTGTTTATTTTCCAAATTTGGGGGAAATTAGTTATGTTACACTAATGGACTCCCCCTTCTTCATATTTTTAGAAATATACAAAAATGAATTCAAAGGGATTGAATATTCAACTAGGGAGAGTATAGATCTGGGTGGCTATAAAGAATTTACATCCATTAAAATGAGAACACAATGTCTTATTTATATGGAAATATTCTTCCTTTTTTGAAGGGTCTACCTCGCATGGTGGTGTCAGTCGGTGGTGCTGCTAAGGTGGGACTCTGTATCTAGTAATATAGGTTACACAAAGTACTATGTATGTTGACACTGCATAGGTGGGTCCCTTTTAGATTAGCTATGAAGGGCGTCACAACCATTGGCCTTCATTATTCATATTCTTCTATATATAATCATTTATTTCCCTTTGACATATTTTCATCCATGTGACAAATAAAGTGTCATAAAATGCACCCATAATGATTAGAGAGATCAAAATAAGAGCGTACTATTCAATGGTAATGGGTTGAAAATGGTGGATGGGTCGTAAAGGTAATATTTGAAGGTAATTAGTTAAGTTTTACCACACTTGTTTTCTGATTAGAACATCTATGTTGGTCAGGCACATACAAGGGACACTTAGTTGGACATAATTTTCTTATAATTTGGTCTTCATTTCAATTTTCGTCTCTCGTGACACAATATGTTCTGGTCTCTATAAGCTATTCTCCCTCATAGACCATTCTATGAATATTTTTTTTCTTAAATATTCATTTATGCATACATGATATTAATCTAATTGTGCGATGTATATCCTTGGTGATTGATCTGTGTAGGGTCCATTATTGATGGCACTGCATAAAGAACATCTACGAGGATCTTGAGTGGGGATCCTGAGTTTCTTCATATATTTTAAAATTTTTCTATATATCTATTTTTTTTAATATGGACTACTCTAATCTAGAAAAACTGATTCTTTTTTATATGTTTCATTTCCACTCAAAATACCAATATCATTAATGATAAAGTTGGAAAGCACCAAAATGAGATGTAAAAGGTCTTAGATCCTGACTATTATGATTCTTATGATACTAAAATACATGATATGGATGTACATCTGATGAAACATCAACATGACTTTACTAATAGTACTTATCATCAACATTAAAGACATTTTCTCCAAAATGAGGATTTTATATCATCTTTCATGAATTACACTTCACTCTCTGGGTTTCATGATTGCATAAATTTCACCAATTCCAACGTCTCAATCATGTGATTGTATATTTCTGTCCTGGAAATAATTTATAACATCCTTCTTGCCCCAAAAAAATGTTATCCATATTTAATGAAACACATATATAATATAAAACCATCGTACATTCTTTCATTCGTTCATGTTTTTTAGTTATATCAGTCTAATGGTTGGAGGAATGAATTTGGCTACCACCAAGGAGGAGGTACAAAACCAACGTTGTTTTGGGTGTACTGGTTTTAGAAGACATATGTAGATTTTAAAAACCACCAGTGAGAGGTCAACATTTTAAAGGCCATCTAAGTAGGGAAAACAATCATATATTGAAATGATGAATTTATTCATCAGAGGTTAACAAGTGTAGTAAATAAAAAAACTCTTTCAATTTGGTGAATAGATAATTTGGTATTCGTTTTTTGGATTTCCACAGGATCTATAGGGCTCCAATCCTTGAAAACACGTATGATGAGTCCATCCTCATGATAGAAAAAATAAATGACACTAAAATGTCCCAACCTATGTTGGATGAGATTCTGAAAATATATAGTGATAATAAAAAGGGAAGACCTCTATTAAAGGAGGACATCCATCCCGATGATTGGATGAATTATTTAGTGGATCCAATGGAAAAGGAAGGTTCCTCTTCCATGAATCTGAAAGGGTATCCCAAACTGGAAATTTTTTTCAAACCCGATACTTTCTAAATGACACTGGAGAATGGGAATACTAAAAATGTGGGAATAATCATAATTTATCATTCCAGGAAATACATGCCTTTGGTTGTTTTTAGCCATGTGGTTATGTGCATATCTGCTGTCTTTTTTATGATTCAAATGGTTTCATAAGTTTCTAAACATTTTTTTGGAGACCAATCCAGAAATTCTGAATCATTTTGGGTTATAAATCCATGTCCAACTATAAATTTATCAGATATTTCTTCATGTTCATAATGGTATTCCACTGTTCAAAATTTTACGACCATTCTAGGTTTTGTGGAGATGGGTCGTGGCCCACGTTAGAACATAATTTCTATTGAGTGGGGTTGATATTCTTGAGAGTTTGATTCAAACATATGTTCAAGGAATGTTTGTTTTTCCTTATATTTCTTTAAATCATAGTGATATCCAACAGTGGTTTATCTTGATTGTGGAATTTTACTTCTTCCCATTTGGGAACCTTCCCAATAAGATATTTTTTTTTGATAAGTAGGCAAAAATATATATGATCATATATTATGGACTACTGGGATGGTTTACTGGTGACCCATATTGAAATAGAATATATATTTAGGTAATGTTATCTATATAATTTTTTCACAATAATTCATGTTCTTGGAACATATAACTCTTCTCCTCCAATTGACTCCTAAATAGAAAAGCATCTAACTGCAGCTAGACAACTATGGAAGATTAAATCCACGGAGATGATTAAATTTGTAATAAATATGTCTCTAATAGACATGACTAAGGTATTTACATCATGGTATATAAATGCATGGATTACATCATAACCTGAAGGAGTGTTGGCCAAATCCATTCCTCGAATCAGTACTGGGAAAATGGTTAAGCATGGAAGTTATGGTTGGTGGACATACTCTCCTAAAGAAGATGTTTCCTATCCACTGAAGGAAGATTTATCCAAATCATATGGTACTAATTATGTGGTGTTGAGTTCATCTAAAAAACCTCATGGATGTTTTAGTTCACTAGGATGAATGAAAAGGTCCATAGCAAACTGAAATATTATCACACGCTCTAGTCATCCCCAATCAAGAAGAAACCCTAGTTCAATATTTATGTCCATCATTTGTGACTGAGAGGGATTGAAATCCCAGGATATGGAATGATTCCTGGACATCCTCAAGGAATTCTAGTATGCTCTCATTATATATATTCCCATAGGTAGTACAATATTTGTATGACATGAATTTTAATGTTAAAATATCTAAGGAACTCTTTTTTTCTAGGATATCAATCACATGGATATTAGACGATAAATTCCCACCCAATCATTTCATTAAGGATGGTCCTTATAAGGATAGGTTTATATCTAGGAACTATAAATTATCGTGTATGAAATGGATGACTAAATCCCTACCTTGTGATGGGTGGAGGACATGATGATGTTGGATCTACCGAATGGATTGATCGCTCATCTTTTGAGGATAGGTTTTACAATGTAAAACACGAGGGATCATATTATCATGTTCACGCATTCATTTATTCTAGAAAATTTATTTCTACTAAGGTTACATGTCATTTGATTTCTAGTGGGTAAGGGAGAAATCAAAGGAGATTCAATAAACATAATATGGCCCCAATGGAACACCACTTAGGATTAATGAATCTTTTTCGGATCATGGATAAATATCAATAGTTCAAAAATAAATGTATGATGAGATAGTTACATGAAAAAAATTTTCCCCCACAAATAATTATCATTGTGGAGGTTGAATATATCCCTCATATATGATAATATAAATAATTCCATAAGATTAGATATTTAACTATGTATTTCACCTCTAATGGTATTATTGAATAGTATATCAATCCTTATTGTTTCAAAAATATATCTATGACCCTATATGTGGATGAAAAATCTCCTTCCCTGTCTTCTCTGAAGGTTCATTTCTATGAAACTCTAATAAATAAAGAGGTTGGTCCGATTCATTCATGGGTCCATCATATTGAGTATTCTACTTCAATATAATAATATTTTGAGGGTTGTAGAGGCATTATATTTTCTTATAACCATCAGTTCTAATATAGAGGGGGGATTCTGGAAATATATATTATACATCATAACGTGTCATATAATGATTTATAACATTTATTCCTTATGGGATTTCATACTCAACCCTTATACTAGAGAACCCTATTAAAATAGATGATGACCATATGAGTATCACTAAGAGAGCAATTTGAGGACTGATGTCAGCACAAGAGAGTGTCGTAATGGTTCTAGTGTCAAATAATATAGGATCATCAATGGGAGAGACCACCAAGGGGCCTAGGATGTCAATATGTTCCACAATAAATCATGGAATGTCCATTCATGGTACGAGATAATATATTAACAATTCAACTACATTCAAATAATTTTAGGAACATTGAATTTCATAGAATGGATGTGGGTAACTATTTCATTGTAACCAATTTTCATGACTGACTTTTTGATCATGACTTGTTGAAATGTGTATCTCCATTTGTAGAAAATTCAATGGTCGTGGTATGCTAATAATATATAAATGTCTTTCATAGTTCCATTGTTGTGGGGGGAATGTATTAGGTTAATCATTCAATAGGGTGCCTTCATGAACCTACTTCATTGAGTTCAAATCAAATCCCAGGAAAGTGCTCCTCATCCATAGATTTCTGAATAGACTATTGAGGTTGATAATGTTAGGGATGAATCTACAAAATCAATCAACCCCGTTTTGGGTGTGTTTCACCAACTAATGTACCCATTCAATATTTCTTATTTCATTTATTTTATAAATGATAATCATGAGTTTCTATTCACTATCCAGTGACCTCAACTTTTGTGTTTTAGTATGAGGGATGATCCTCAAAACCAATGAATACAATACCAAAAAAAAGTATTCCCAACCAATAGGGCGTGGATAAGGATTCCTCAATATGTGCACTGGCATAAGAGGATTTTCCCCCTGATAGTTCTTATGAGTCTTATTTGGAGATGAAGAATTCACTTCACATAACACATCGTAAGGCATGGTGCGATTTCTGATGAATATTATATAATAAAGATCTTTAATGAATGCCATAATAAATCTATTGTCTTACTTTCTTATTTTTCATGATGGGATAAAATATATTTGAATAGATCATGATTCATGTAAAAATAATAAGTTCATTCTCAAACAGGAGAAAGAACACAAGATTCAATGAGAATTCATAATGGTGAAGTAGCTAATCTATTACGATGATATCCAAGATACATTTTCCTACGAAGAGTCCAACCATACCAATAATATGAAAGAATTTAAACAATGGGTTAATTATAAAAAATTTAATGTATCACATCATTATCATGAATTTGATTCCACATAGGGTAAGTTCTTATGACCCCACCATAAATTTAATATAACCAAAACTGAACAGTGAACTTCTATTTCTTCTATAGAGGAAGAACTCTATCAGGCCAATGAAACAGAATTAATTGCATTGGATTGTCTTTAATAAGTATATTATTGGGATATTGATTCCATTAAAAAAATAAATAATTATATTAGTGAACTTTATTAAATTTTTAAGGGAGATGATTATTCTTATGGATGATCCACCAGTTTTTTTTATTTCATAAATGAATTAATGTTATTATCTATTCACATATGTATTTATAACTATTTTAATTTTTAAATGATAACATAATATTGATATAAATTTTCATTGAAAATTATATTCACATTAACTAGTTGTAACCTTAACAATAGAGACAGGGAGATTCCCTAACTATTGTATAATCCATGGAGAATAACAATCATAGTTTTACAATTAACAGGGTTATATGGAAAACCCAAAAAATATTCCCTCTATTGTATTAGTGCCCAATTTTATTTCTTATGTCCAAAATAAAGAAATAATTGAGGTAAAAATTCATCTTTTTTCACAGACCAGTCATTGTGGGTTTTCAGCCTAAGAATTGTTTTCATATTTATTTTCATTACCCAATTTTCACTATACAATATATAGTGAAGTTATAAAAGAATGAGATTTGACTGTTTTCTAGAGTTTAATTTATGGAGTTTCAATTTGGAGAGTGCTTTATATTTTTGTTTATTGTTTATATTCGTGCAAGCTGGAATAATGAGACTGGTGTTTTGGTTCAAAAAACATACACCATAATATTTAACATGATGACACAAGCCTATGTTTCTAGATATAAATGACTCTACATTATTTATAAATCTAATGGGGAGTCATAATTTAATATTATTTAAATCCATGATCTTAAAAAATGATATTCGGTAATACAAGAGGACTCTTCTGAGGGTGAAGATAGTAATAGTCAAATATCATGTTTCAGGGCTATTTTATGAAGAGCCAGCTAGGTCATATATTTGTATCCATATAGTGGAAACCATTAGCTCATAAGCCCAATCTGTGGGAGATTTATGAAAAGATTACCAAGGAGTGTTACAATATAGTTATGGAAAAGAGTTGTTAGGGATTCAGAATTACTATTAGTGCTAGTTTGTAAAACCATGGTATTTTTTGAGATACATTTCTTTTAATTTCATTTATTGCTTGTGTTATATTGTACACCAAGATTATCTTGTGCTATACCCAACACCGTAATAGATTGCGGTATACAAAACACTATTCATGGCTTGTGTTTCAAAAGAATTCAGGTTCTTATAAAATAATTCAATTCATGGAATACCGAGTATATGTGTTAACTAAATATTAAATATTAATATTTATAATGGTGAGTACAAATGGTATTAACTTCTAAAAAAACTATTTAAACGAAAATAATTGAGTCCCTAAAATAATAAAATCACTCTTTATAAAATTTATTAGAGAAATATATTTTTATTATATTAAATTTAATGATTTAAATTCATCTCAAATATTTTATTGACATTATATAATAACCAATTCTATTTTATAAATAAAAATATTATTTTTCTTAAAATGAAGTATACCGATTTTTGATTGGGAACACATTTTAATATAATTATTGAAGTCTTATAAGTTCTATTTATCATAATTAACTTTTTTAATGGAATTGAGACATCAAAATTTTCCTTTGATGACATTTTGGTATTTTTATGATGAAATTCATATTTTAATGAATCTGGAAAAATACGTCATTTTAATTCAAAACATTATTTTAATCTAATTTATTTATATATTTGAATTATAATTTTAATTAGTTTTAAAGTATAATTATATGTTTTTTTTCATTTCTTCCATTATTGGAAATTGTAAATTATTTCATATTTAAATTATACATATACCGATGTCAAATCTTTTGATAGTTTTTACTTCATAAAACCTCACATTCTGGTTTTTACAATATGAAATAATATTAAATTAATTAATGAAAAATTGGTGTTTTGAAATTAAAAAAATGGATTCCATATTAAAAGTCCTAATATCCATGTTATGTAAAAATATACATTTTATTTTTTGGACATTATGAATTGTAACTTCAATAATTATTTTACATACCACAGTTAAAGCGTAAATTATGTAAAAAATGATAAAAAATAATATTATAAAAATATAAAACTACCCTCAAAGCTGTTATAATTCTATTATATGAGATATGACCGACCTTGAACATCCGGTAGTATATTTTATGAACCCATAGAGCCACTTGGGTGTGATAATGACACGTGATAATAATTAAATTAATGTAATGAGAAATATAAAACAAACATGTCTCTTTTTTCAAGAATGATTTTAAGGCTCATGCATAAAAATTAAACATTTTAATATAAATATCCATTGAAAATATAATAATATTTTAAAAACCATGTAATTTTATTTATAAATTTTAAAAACATATAAGTATAATTATTTATCGAACAATGATGTTGCGGTGATTACGTAATTAATAAAAGATTCAAATAAATGGTATTATAAATATTAAAATAAATTTATTTTCAAAATTATTATTCCATAATAAAATTTTATGGATTATTATGACATTTTATAATTGGTTAAATTGTGTTATTTTTTTGGATCAATAAAATTGTTATTGCTTAAACAAAAATCAATTACTAAATAGTCTCCAAATTTATATAAATGAGTATTAAAAAAAGAATTTTACTAAATTATATAATAGTGATAAACATCTAATATTAGTCCTACTAACTTAGATAATGTTAAAAATATAATTGATTATCAACTTAAGGTTTTTAGGAATATTATTGTTAATATATAAACTATATAGTGTAAAAATTCAAGAAGACATGGTACGAGTTAATTTTTTTAAATAAGGGTTATGGAAAATTATATTCTTAATTTTATTACCTAAACACGTATAAAACCTATTGGCTGAAAGGATTTATGACCATCCCCAAATTATCATTGAAATATTTCACTTTTTGTCTATTATAATTTGAAAATAAATTTAAAATTAATTAATATTTAATGACTTTCCTAATGTTCCCCTCCTCCCACATATTAAAGGCCACCACCTATACGTACTTACTCACACATCTCTAGCCCCTTGGATTAATAAAATTCTACTCAAACAACCTCCTAGAATCCATATATTCCTTTTATAGTACAAATTATTTGAATAAATCATCATATGAAGATTTTTTGTGAAAATCATTAGAAGATACTCAAAAAAGATGTAATTTTTTATCACATATTTCAAATTTATTTTCTTCTTCTACAACCTATTGTTATGTTGTTTCCAAATAAAATATATAAATGTAGTATATTATGCAGGATTAGATGTTATAATTATTATAGGAAAACCAAATTCCTCTTTTTATACATACGATGAATTACAATATCACCATGTGTGAATAGGTACAGCTTGTCATCCCCATGTCGTAGAGTAGTTTGATATTAAAAAATATTTTTTGGATGGGTATAATTATGAGTATAATAGATCTAAATAATGAATATAGTATAATAATTATTCTTTATAATGAATATACCATTCAATTTCATACCATTTAACCATTATGTGAATGATATCATCTATGGTCCACCTGAACGACCTACCATCTCCACGATGCGATGAGATTCATTCTACATGTTATTTCATAAAACATGAATATATACATGAATGGAATGAATATATATGACACATATTATACTAATATCATTCTATAAATGATAAAACTATATCCTAATAAGTGTAACATGAAATTATTTGACAATACACGAATAAGAACATAAAGTAGTTTATATTTCAATAACGAGTGATAATGAAATGATTCTATAAAATAGATGATAATATAATCATATATGATGTCATAAAAATGAAAATTATTCTAAAATAATTCAATTAAATTACTTATATCATTATTCAGGATGTTAGGAAACATAATAATCATATTGAACCAATGGTAAGGTATAATTTTATTATCTCATTATTATACGAGATTGTTTATATGTAATTATTTAGTGGGGAATATTTATCATCCACATAAATATCTCAAAAATATATTATATTATTTATAATATTTTACAATTATTTATAGTCAATGTTACCCATTGGTTAATTTTTATTGAGTGATATGAAAGGAATCATTTTCAATTCCAATAGGAGGTACTTTTTGTACTATTATGAAAAATGTAAGTAAAGAATGTTTTTATAAACTTATGTGGAATGAATGGATTTTTATGCTTTTATAACCCCTAATCTCCATGAATATTACCATAAAAAATTTCATGGTTATGTCTAAATAAATTATTTTATTTTATAATTTGATATATATTTAATAAAAGAAAACATTTTTGAAGAAGAGAGGATACTTTCTTCATGAATCTATTTCATGCATTATATCAAAATGACATTCCATCAATGATTAATTATTTGTTTCATGTACAATATATATATTATTATTATGATTGATTATGATTATGATGAAATTATATTTAAAAAATCTAATTGTTTACATAGATTATGTAATAATGTAATGATGATTAAAAACCCGTTTTACTCTTTGGGTTATGCTATGATAAGTTATTTATATTTTTTTGGAACATGTTAAAATGATTTCATTTTGAGATATGTGAGACATATATCCCCATATAATTAATTGGGTAAATATTTATATCAAATTAGTTATAAAATAATGGAATATAATGTAAATATGGTTCAATAATACAATGCTCAATCATAAAGTAAATCTGGTTTAGTAATACAGGGTTGGAAGAACATGTAAATCATGTTCAGTGACACACGGTTGGAAGGTGAAATGAACTCGCTTCAATAATAGAATTTTTCCATAATGAGGGTCTTGGTATCAATGAATTTTATAATATGGATATCATATTATGTTAATATTTTTTTTCAATAACTCCATGTTTTAATCCAATTTTATCTTATCATGGTTAATGTTCTTTTATGATTTATTCCCTACGTATTGCCATGTCTTATTTTATGACTCAAGAAATTGATATTAAAAATATATGTTCATGTTTTTACTTAACTATTTTGATGTTTTTTTAAAGATATTCGTGTTTACACATATTAAGAATTTGTGCTCACTATTTTGATGTTTTATTTCCCAATTATATAAAAATAGTTTTAGGTAGGAAAAATAAATAGACGCTATTTATAAGAGATGTTGAAGATATTTCACTATTTTAAAAGATTATGGTCTGATTTTCCATAGACATAATAATAATTAAGTCTTTATGTGTCTTTTTTTTAATGTATTATTTTCTCCATTGATGAAATGAAATGCCAATGTACATCAAAATTTGGGTCATTAGATTTTTTATCAGAGTTATGTTTTTTTTAACCATTGAAAACTAGGATGTGAAATCAATTCTGAGATCCCTATATATATTTCTAAGGAATTTCATGGGATGTCACTACGGGTAATTATAACTGTAGGTCACATTCATATAATTATGATAAGTATGATTAATAATGTAGGATTAAAACTACGATTTTAGTTATTGAATGTACTCTCATTTTATTATTTTTTTCCTAGTATGATTTTATTCCTCTGATGCTAGTCTTTTTGGGTTTTCGACAATGGATGGAACCTGAAGGAACTATGTTAATGATCAATTCACTAAAAAATGAAATTATTTTTTTCTTAAACAACCAAATGTAATGAGATATGGTACACATAATCTTATTTATATACTTACAAAAGATTTGAATCATTATAGACATCCAAATGAGTATAGAAGGGAACAAACTTATTTTGATTCTATCGTGAGGCAACATCCAAATTATTTCAGTGGGTATTTTAATCCACTTATTTCTGAATAATGTATCAATACCATTAAAAACATATTTTACATTATTCACTATAAAAACATGGAAAATTCATTTTGGATATTTATCATCGAGAGGGTGAAGCGAACTAGTGGATGACACTAATGAAGAATATAAGGATGCAAGATAAAATTGAATCCATGGAATGGGATGAGTTCAGGAACATATATGTCAATAATAAATTATGTTTTATTTAAAAAAAATAATATAAAGGGTTTTCTATAATGTTAATAAAAATTATGATGTATCAGTTGGTACATACATGGAAAATTTTACAATGCATGTATGGTATACTTCTAACATAATCATCCAACATGAATGTAATATTGATCAATTCATAAATGTCTTAAAACCATCTCTTGAATTGGAATTACATATATCCTACTTTATTATCTAAGAAGATATTGTGTGTTTTCTATCAAGGTTTAAATGGGCATTGATGTTACATATGAATATCATGGTTTTGACAAGAAAGATAAGATGTAGTTTAAGTGAAAATATCAAAACAATGGTGAAATGGAGAATTATGTTTCCATATCAACAAATTGTGGAAATAATCATGTTAGAAATTATTTTAAAGGGAAAAGAAAATGTTTTATGTTTAGAAAAGATGATCATCGAGTAGTTGAGTTCTAACGTAATAGAAAAACTATTTCTAATGTTTTCAATAGTTAAATGACTACAAAAAGCATTCCACCAACACTTCAATTATACAAGTGAAAGGAAATGGGGAATTATGCTAACTAATACAATAATCCAAGGGTTATGGATTATTATTGATGCCAACTGCCTCACAACTACCGAGAGAAAGGAAAAACACATGGGATCACTATTGGAAATATTAAGTATGAAAAAGAATTGGTGGAATAAATAAGTGATTATGTAATTGGTTTTCAAAATACTGTTTTAGAATCTCATTTATTGCATTACGTAATATTGAAATATATATGTGTTGGTCCATTGTTGTTTTCCAGTAGTATATGGTATTGGTAGCCGTGAAATGTGATTGAAATATTTTTTAGAAATCACATCATATACACATAAGGAAGGGATAAGGATATATGGATATGTAAGATAGTATTAAAAAACTCATTAATGATATAAAAAAACGTGATATCATGTTTTGAGTATATTTAATTTCAGGTATTTTTGGTTTGTGGAAAGTGTAAATTTGACTGAATGCATTTTTTCACTAAGGTTGTAACACCCCTCGATTTTATGAAAAATATTATTTTAATTTAATTGATGTCTTGTGTTGTATGCTACACAAAAATTATCTTGTGATATACGCAACACTGTATTAGCTTATATTATATGAAAACACTTTTCTTGGCTTGTGTTGCACGCAAGGTCAACCTTTCGCAATGGCGGGTGTTGTAGGCAATATTGAGTTTCACTAAACAAAAATACATTGTTATAATATTATTATTAACCATCCATTATGAATATTAGTAACAAAATTTTAAATTTTATTACATTATAATTTATCTCACACATTTTATAGAACATGTTATGAGAAAAAAATAATTTTTTCGAGTAAAATAAGTATTTTTAAAAAAATGCAGTTTTTCCACCTTTTGATTGTATACCCACATTAAATATAGTTTTAGACATATTTATAAGTTCAATTTGAAAAAATAAAAATTTTCTTTTCAATTAGGATAAAAAAATTTACTTTGGATAAATTTTTGATATTTTTCTAATATGTTTCTTATATTGATGAATAGTAAAAATAAGGAAAATTTTAATTAAAAACAACTTTTTTCATCGAGATAATTTATATGGTTAAAATATAATATTAAATGGTTTTAATGTATATATAGAATATATTTCTACCATTTAATATAATTTTAGTCATTAGAATTAATTTTACACTGAATTCATAAGTAAAAACATTTCAATCTTTTGGAATGTTTTAACTTTTAAAACCCATTTTCTCAACAGCGGGATTATTTTTAAATTAAGTACTGTTACTTTTGTGATTTTAATTTGAAAAAATTGATTCCATATTTTGAATCACTAGGTCCAATTTATGTTAATAAGCTACTTTTTATTTTTTGGCATTATGAATAGTAACTACGGTAAATTTTATTTACCACAGTTAAAGGTAAATCAGGTAATTAAGGGTAAATATATTATTATAAAATTACCTTAACACATGTATTAATATTATTGGATGATTATATATTTCCCTAAATGATAATTGGGTCGAAATGGAATCTAATGGAACCAACATGTGTTTGATTAAGACCTTTTATTTATTTTATTTAAAGGAATGTTGAATATATCTCACTCAAACATTAAATATTGGAATATTTTTATATTAGATTATATAGAATATAAATTATATTATAAATTATCATTTGAAATATAATTTTTTTTTCTTTATCATGGAAATTTACTTATAATTTTTAAGAAATATTTAATTACCTTAATAGCTTATACATTAATGATGTAGATATTATTTATTTATTGAAAAATCAATAATATAGTTTTTATTAAAATACCAACACCGATCAAAATGACCAAAAACTTGAAAAACAAATTATTGGTCAAGTATATCTATACCCTAAGCATACAAGGGACGATTTTTGGACCATTTAGAGCCTTATAAAACCAATTAAAACATTTATATTATTTTATTTTTAATGATGTCAAAGATGTCACCTTCACAATTTAATAAATATAACAATTTAAATGTTGTAATTTTAAGATTGTAAATTCGATTAAAAATATTATTATTAAATTTATTATATTTATCTTCGTCATAAGATTTTATTTTTAAATTTTTTGAAACATATAAGTATATTAAATAATAATACAAAAATGTTGAAGTAATTATTTTATTAAGAGATATACCAAATAAATGGCTTTAAAAATATGAAAATAAATAATATATGAACAAATTAATGTGCCCCATGAATTTTTTTGATGCATATGACATGTTAGGAATCTATTATATATATTTTTCAATCATATATTCTGTGTGGTTTTTATTGGATTTCAAATAATAAATAGTGTCAAAATTGAAATTATTTATATTTGATAAAAATAACATATTATTAAATAATTTAAAAATAAAAAAATATTTAAAAACTAAGAATTGAAAATTATATGGTCAACATGGTTATAAAGTATCCAGTTATTGTAAATTTGCAACATTTCAGTATGTATTTATAACAATTTAAAATTTAGAATTTTATTACCACAAATAAATATAAATATATTAAATAATGATAAATCAAGTTGATAAGGTTTAAAATAAACTAAAAACATGTATAAATATTATTGGTTGATGAGGTTAAAACCCTATCTCCTCTCATCTTCTAATGGAGTCATTTTTGGATGTTTTTATGTGGGTTTTAATTTTATTATTAATTAATATTTTCAAGGTTTGCCAAAGTGCGCCTCTCCTCTCTTACATAAGGGAACCTCATTCCCTCTCCTCTTCAATCAATTATGAGCCTTCATGCTCAGAAAAACCCATGAAAATTTCTCTTATAAACCTCTATAGTTATATTATATAGGTTCTGGTCTTCTCAAATGACCAACTCCTGTTCTTTAAGAGGAAGCTTAAAAGAGGTGCGTTGAAGAAGAGGTAATCTCTTCTACCGATTCGTTCATGTTTCTTTCTTTTTCAACATATTATTATTTATTTATTTCATTATAATGTATTAACATCAGTATCACTAACATAATGATATATTATTATAAATATGAAACAACTCCATTTCATTTTCTATCTATCCTATAGAAATTGAAATCACTGTGCGTGCGTACGTACGGAATACCTTTTCCACGCCGTGGTGTAATCTGTTTTCCACCACCACCTTACTTGGAGGGGTATAATGGGAAAATAATAACTATTTATATGATTATTATAACATTACACTAATTCTGAGATATTCTACCATCCAATCGAAGACCATTCGAAAATAATGGGAAAAGTATTGTCGCTCGTGTGTATGTACGGCTTACCATCTCCATGATGCGATGTGATTCATTCTACATGATCTTCACTAAACCATGATTATATAAACGAATTGAATGAGTAAACATGATATATATTATAGTAATACCGTTCTTTAAATGATTTATCTATAGCCTAACAAATGGGAATAAGAATTTATTTGAAAAAACATGCATAAGAACATAAAGCAAAGAACACCTGAATAACATGTAGCAAGGAAATATTACTAATAAGAAGCTAGGAATATGACCATATATGATATCATAATAATGAGTATGATTATATAATAATTCAATGTCATTATTTAAATCATTATACAAGAGTTTTGGACATGTACAAAGCATATTGCACCGAAGGTAAGGGATAATTTTGCAATCTCATTTTTATCTGTGATCCCTTATACGTAAGTATTTACTGGGGTTATATTTTTCATCAATGTCCATATAAATGTCTTCCATAAAGTGTTTAATATTCTTCCATCTATATTTAATGTCATGTTTACCCCTCTTTTACTTTTATAATGTGTTATTGAGGAAATATTTCTTTTTACCATACGTTATACTTTTTGACTTTTCTGTTAAAAGTACGAGGAGAATGTTTTAATTAAATTATACAGCATGAATGATTTTTTTTACAATTTCATAACGCCTTTTCTTCATGAATTTTATCTACAATATTTCATGATTATTTTTAAAAAATTCTTTTCTATTATAATCTCATGTAATTTTTAGAAAAGAAAATTATTTTGAAAAAAATAAAGATATTTTACTCAAGAATTAATTTAATGTGTTTTATCAGAATTATTTTCCATCTAAGATAATATAGGGTTATGTATCTATCCTTATTATTAAATTGATTTGATTATGTTATTATGGAATTATTTTTATGAAGTCCATTTATCATAAATGGATTATGTTATGATGGCATGATGTTTAAGAATCCCATTTTTATAACATGGATTATGTTATGATATATGATTTATGATTTTGTGGAAGACATAATAATAGTTTCATTATGAGATGGGTGGGACCTATATCTACCTCTAATTATTTTGGTAAATATTTATATCTCTTGAGATAAACATGGCAGGAACAACAAGTTAATCTGGTTCAGTGATACAGGATTGGATCGCACAGTGAACTCGTTTCAGAAATCGACTTTGGCCACTATGATAGTCTTGGCAATGAGTATTGACTAATAAAAAATGATTTTCTATTATTAGGTGTTTTTGCTAAAAAGTTTCATATTTTATGTTATGATTATTTGGATTACATTTCACTACTATGATTTTTCACATGTAAAGATATAATGATCTCTTTTGGAGGATAGGATTCTCAAAATGTTATGTTCTTATGAATATGATATGATTGATATTTCCTTCGGTTACCATTAATGATAATTTTAGCTCACACTTTTTATGTTTTATCTTCCCATGATATAAAGAAAGGTTTTAGGTATGAAAACCAAAGGGGAAGATCTTTATGGGAGATATTGAAGATATTTCACCACAATAAAAGATTATGTTTCGAGTTTCCAATGGAACTAAACAAATACTGTCTTTGAGCATCTGTTTTTATAATGTCTTAAGTATTTGGAAAAAGTAATGTAATGTCTATGTACGCTATGTTTTGGGTCTCTACAGTTGGTATCAGAGAAATGGATTAGTTAAACATTGGAAACTAGGATGTGAAAACTTTAGTGAAATCCCTAGAACATATTCCTAATGTATGTCTGGGGATGTATGTAAGGTTACATGTAAGAATAGGGTATAGTCATTGAATTATGGTAACAATCATAGAAATTAACCTAAGATGTTATATATTGAATGTAATCCCCCATGATTATGATTTTTTCCTCTCAATCTATTCTTTTTGGTATTTAGAAAATGGATGGAAACACAAATATTAACGCTAATGGTTGATATGATCGACAATGGAATGATATTATTCATGAGAAACCAAATGAAATTAGATCTGGAAGTCCACATATTGTGTTTATGCCAAATCACCAATCTCATAATATGATCAATAATCTCAACTTTGGTAAGTTTTCTAACTATTCTAATAGTAGAAAGATGGAGTTTCATGATGATCATAGAGGAAAGAAAGTTCAATTTCCCTCATGTAAATCATGTGGGAAGAGACATCAAGGAGAATGTTTCAAAGGAACTAGAAGATGCTTTGGGTGTGGAAAATAAGGGCACAAAGCCAGTAATTGTAAAGGAAAATATTCATCTTACACCATGGACAAGAATAATGGTATTGCTAATTCATCAACAACGGTTAATTGTTTTAGTTGTGGATCATATGAGCATTATGAAAACCAATTCCCTAAGGAAAAATCTCATGAAGTGAATTACTATAGTAGTATGGGTAGTATTTAAGTGGATGATTACGAAGAGACTTCAAATGGTATATGAGATGAAGGAATTGTTGAGGAATACAATGATGAATCTCGATCAATGGTTTAAGAAGGTAGTGGAATGATTGCATGTTTATCAACAGGAATGTTGTATAAGTAATTTCATGGTACTCTGGAATAAAGAAACATCTAAGGAATGTTATACTATTGTTTTTACTTATGTTTTTTGAAAAGATATATTGAATGGTACTGGTAACCATGATAGGTTATTCAGATATTTTTAGAAAGTAGATGATATTCACATAATTAAGTGATAAGGCGATAATAAGATGTTTGAGATTATTAATGAGCTAATGACTGATATAAGGACAATGTGGTATCATGTTTTTAGTATATAGAAATTTTGGGATTTCAGTATTTTGAAAGAGTTAACTTTTGACAGCATTCATTTTTTCACTAAGGTTCAATGGGAATTATCATTTCAAGAGAATACATGATTAATATATCAACATGTTTGGAATGTGACCAATAATATATATCGTATGATAGATGATTGTATTCACATGCTCGGTAGATGAAATTTCTTGTAATCATTTACATTACACTATGAGAAATGAAGGAAGTATTTTGGATAATCCATAATATTGTACATCAGATAGTATCATTTAAGGATAAAACCTTTTTTGGATATTATTTCTGGAATGTTACAATGGGGATGTTTTAGAAAAAGGGAAACCAGCAGGATGGATGAAAACTCGTCGCGTCGGACAAGGTTTCAGGAATCAAACCCACAACCAAAGTGCGACATGAATTTATCACCTCCCTCTTGCCTAAAAAAGTCCCTAGTTAGTAGAAACTAGTTATATTTTATTAAGCGGCATGATAGATGAAGTATAAGACCATTTTAGGAATCATATATGATTAACATCCCCATAGATGTACTTATGTATATTTGATAACTTTTTCAAATCTTTTATTTGAGACATATGGAATGACCCATCATTATATCACATGATCTTCTAACACATCACAAATGACAAATTAATCTTCATTTCTTTAATATATGAAGTTTAAATTGCTCAAGGGATGAACAACGGTGAGATTGTACCAAAATAAAGTAATTATTTCTTCTAATTCAAATTCTTCAACTTTATGGAAATGATATTGAAAACCAAAAATTTTGTCCTAGTGTCCTCACATAAGATGAATTTGTTGGTAACTTATATGATAACAAATTTATGGTTTTGTGATTGTTGGATTTTTCATAGCCATGTTCTCTACCACTCTCCATCAGAACATGACAGTTAGATTTATATTCCATATCCATATTTTCACATATGTTCTCTTATGTGGAAACCCAATGATTATTTAATTTTTGTAACCATTATGTTTCATAATTTAGTATTTAATGTTATGTTTTAGTAATTCTTTTTTATGAAGTGGGTTTCTATGAAAGAAACTTTCAAGTAGTAAACCATTTATAACCCCGACAAATTTCGAGGGAGAAATTCATTTTAAGGGGGGTTGAATGTAACACCCCAAGATTTTATGAAAAATATTCTTTTAATTTCATTGATGTCTTGTTTTTTACGCTACAACAAAATTATCGTGTTCTATACACAAAACTGTATTAGCTTATATTATACGTAAAAACTATTCTTGGCTTGTGTTGCACGCAAGGGCATCCTTCCTCAATAGCGTGTCTTGTACGCAATACTGAGTTTCACAAAACAATGATATATTGTTATAATATTATTAAGAACTATCCATTATAAATATTAGTAACTACATTTTTAATTTTATGACATTATAATTCATCTTACATATTTTATAGAACATGGTATGATAATAAAATAAATTTATCGGGAAAAATAAGTATTTTTTAAAAAAATGCAGTTTTGCCGCCTTTTGATGGCGCACCCACATTAAATTATGTTTTTGAAAAGTTTATAAGTTCAATTTGAGAAAATAAAATTCTTATTTTGAGTTAGGATATAAAAATTTACTTTGGATAAATTTATGATAATTTTCTGATAATTTTCTTATTTTGATGAATAGTAAAAATTCACTAAATTTTAATTAAAAACATATATTTTCATCAAGATAATTTATATGGATAAATTACAATATTGAATGATTTAAAAGTATAAATAGAATATATTTTTACCATATAATATAATTTAAGTCATTAGCATTAATTTTACACTGAACGCATAATTAAAAACATTTCAATCTTTTGCAACGTTTTCAATTTTAAAACCCGTTTTTCTCAACAGCGGGATTAATTTTAAATTAAGTAGTGAAACCTTTGTGTTTTGATTTTGAAAAAATGTATTCTATATTTGGAATTATTAGGTCCTAATTATGTTAATGAAGTAATTTTTTTTATCCATTATGAATAGTAACTATGATAAATTTATATTTACCATAGTTAAAGGTAAATCTGATAATTAAGGGTAAATATAATATTATTAAATTACTCTTACACTTGAATTAATATTATTGGATGATTATATTTTTCCCTAAATAATAATTTGTTCTAAATGGAATCTAATGGAACCCGGTGGTATTTGATTAAGAACTTTTATTTATTTTATTTAAAGGAAACTGAAATATGTCTCACTCAAACTTTAATAATTAGATTATTTTTAATATTAGTTTATACAGAATATAAATTCAATTATAAATAATCATTTGAAAGATAAAATGTTTTTATTTATCATATAAATTTATTTGTAATTTTTAATAAATATTTATTTACCTTAATAGCTTATACATTAATGATGCAGAAATTATTTATTTTGTGAAAAATCAATAATATAGTTTTTATTAAATTTAAAATACCTATCAAAGGGACCAGAAACATGACCAAAAATTATTGGTCGAGTATATCATAACACTAAGCATCCAAGGGTATATGTTTGAACCATTTGGAGCCTTATAAAACCGATTAGGACATTTATATTATTTTCTTTTAAATGATGTCAAAGTTGTCACCTTCACAATTTAATAAATATAAAAATTTAAATGTTTAAATTTAAAGATTATAAATTTGATTAAAAATATTGTTTTGAAATTTATTATATTGATATTCATCATTGGATTTTTTTAATATTTATGAAACATATAATTATATTAAATAATTATACAAAAATGTTGTAGTAATTATTTTATTAAGACATATACCAGATAAATGGTTTTAAAAATATTAAAATAAATAATATATGAACAAATTAATGTTCCCCGTGAATTTTTTTAATGAATATGGCATGTTAGGAATATATTATATATTTTTGTTCGAACATATATTATTTTTGGTTTTTATTTAAATTTAAATAATGAATAGTGTCAAAATTTACTCTGCTGATATATTATAAAAATAAAATATTATTAAATTATTTAAAAATTAAAAAATATTTAAAAACAAAAAATTTAAATTTAAATCGTCTAAAATGTTATAAAGTATCAAATTATGGAATATTTATAACATTTAAGTATGTATTTATAACAATTTAAAATTTAGAATTTTATTAACACAAATAAAACTAAATAGATTAAATAATGATAAATCAAGTTGATATGGTTTAACATAAACATAAAACCAGTCTAAATTTTATTGTTTTATGATATTAAAACCCTATATAATCTCATCTTATAATTGAGTCATTTTTTACGGGTTTTTATTTGTGTTTAAATGTATTATAAATTAATATTTTTAAGGTTTCTAAAAGTGCCCATCTCCTCTCTTATATAAGGGAACCTCCTTCCCTCTTTACTTCACTCAATTTTGAGCATTCATGCTTGGCCAACCCCTGACAATTTCTATAATTAACCTATATTTTTATATTATAGTTGTTCTGGTATACCCAAATGACCAACTCTAGTGCCTTAAGAGAATGCATAAAAGAGGTGCGTCGAAGAAGAGGTAATCTCTTCTACCGATTCGTTCAAGTTTATTTCTTCTTCAACTTATTTTTATTTAGTTGTTTAATTATAAAGTAATAACATCAGTATCAATAATATAATGATATGTAATTATAATTATGAGACAACCTCGTTTCATTTTCTATCTATCCTACGGAAAATGAAATCACTCTGCGTGAGTATGTACGGAATACTGTCTCCACGCTGGGGTGTAATCTGTTTTCCACCACCACCTTACTTAGATTGGTATAATGGTCCAAATAATAAGTATTTATATGATTATTATAACATGATACTAATTCTGAGATATTATACCATCCAATCAAAGACCATTCAATAATTATGGGAATGATATCGTCGTTCGTGCGTACGTACGGCCTACCGTCTCCACGATGCGATGTGATTTGTTCTACATGATCTTCAATAAACCATGATTATATAAAAAAATTGAATGACTAAATATGATATATATTATACTAATACCATTCTGTAAATGATGTATCTATAACCTAAAAATAGGAAAAAGAATTTATTTGACAAAACATGCATAAGAACATAAAGCAATGAACACCCGAATAATAAGTAGCAAAAAAATATTACTAATAAGAAGCTAAGAATATGACCATATATGATATCATAACAATGAGTATGATTATGGAATAATTCAATGAAATTATTTAAATCCTTATAAATGAAGTTTGGACACGTACAAATCATATAGGACCTAAGATAAGGGATAATTTTGCAATCTCATTTTTATATGAGATCGCTTATACGCAAGTATTTACTGTGGTTATATTTTTCATCCAAATACAGAAAAATGTCTTTCATAACGTGTTTAATATTCTTCCATGTTTTCTTAATTTCATGTTTACCCCTATTTGATTATTACTTTGTGTTATGGAAGGAATATTTCTTTTTTTACCATGTGTTGTACTTTTTTTACATTTTTTTAAAGTATGAGAAGAATGTTTTTTAATTTATAAAACATGAAGGAATTCTTTTACAGTTTCATAACACCTTTTCTTCATGAAGCATTATCTACAATATTTCATGATTATTTTCAAAAATTCATTTTCCTTCAAAATTGCATTTATTTTTTAGAAAATAGATTGATTTTGATGAAGAAAGGATATTTTCCTCAAGAATTAATTTCATGTGTTTTATCAAAAATAGTTTCCATATAAGATAATATAAGGTTCTGTTTCTATTCGTATTTATACATTGATTTGATTATTTTATGATGGAATTATTTTTATTAAGTCCTTTTATCTTATATGGATTATGTTATGATGGCATGATGTTTAAGAATCCCATTTTTATTACATGAGTTATGCTATGATATATGATTTTGTGGCACACATAAGAATAGTTTCATTATGAGATAGGTGGGACCTATATGTCCCTCCAATGCATTGGGTAAAGATTTATATCTCATGAGATAGACATGGATGGAACCTCAAGTTAATCCTTTTCAGTGATATAAGACTGGAATGAGGAGTAAACTCATTTCAGAAATGGACTTTGTCCATTATGATAGTCTTGGAAATGAGTATTGACTAATAAGAAAATATTTTCTATGATTATGTGTGTCTGCCACAAAGTTTCATGTTTTATGTTATGATTATTGGGATTACATTTCTCTACTATGATTTATCCCAAGTTATGATATTATGATCTCTTTTTCAGGTTAAGATTCTCAAAATGTTATGTTCTTATGAATATGATATGATTGATATCTTCTACGTTTTCCCTTATTGAGAATTTGAGCTTACCCTTTTGAATGTTTTCTTTTCCACATGATATAATGAAAGGTTTTAGGTAAGAAAACCAAATGGGAAGATCATTATGGGAGATTTTAATGATCTTTCACCATGATTAGAATATTATGTTCCGAGTTTCCAATGACACGAAACTAATACGGTCTTTGGGAGTCTATTTTTGTAATGTCTTAAGTATTCTGCAAATGTAATGTAATGTCTATGTACACCAAGCTTTGGCTATCTACAAAGGTCCTATAGAAATTCATGTTATTACCATGTTTCAAGAGAATACATTATAAAAGTATTCAAATGATTTGAATATGACAACCATAAACTACCTTATGAGATATGGGAGACAAATCTTAAGTTTATTTAGTTCACCTCTTTCCAATGTTTTATATTTTCAAAATTTAGAAGAATAGCAATTTTATCCATTTATGGATTTTATATGTTATATTAAACATGAATTTTGTTAGATTAATGTATTATCTAACTATAGTTGGACTTATGCATATTTGATAACCTATGATGGTGTTTTTAATGAGACATATGGATTAAATTATCATTTTATAGCTTGATCTTCTAACACAACATGAATAGAAAATTTACATTCATTTCATTAAAAAAGAGATGGAGCAAAATTGTTCAAGGTAATAACATAGGTGAAATTTTTCGAAAATATAGTAAGTATGTATTCACATAAAAATTCATCAAATCTTAGAAAATTATCCCCGAAACAAATTTTTTTTATCTTAGTACCTTATTATATGATGAATAATATGATCCCATAAATAATCATAGATTTTTAGCTTTTTGGTTCTTAACTTGCTCAAAACCTTATTACCTACAACTGTTGATCATAAGATGATGGTTGGATTTTTCATCCATATACATCTTTTCTCTTCCCACTTATGTTATACTATTTAAAACCATGTGATGGGTTACTTTGGGTAACTGTTCTATTTCTAAATTTTCGTTTTAAAAGGATGTTTTAATATTCTAATTAATGACATTAGTTTCTATGAAAGAAACATTCATGTATTAAACCATTTATAAACCCGATGAATTTTGAGGGAAAATTCCTTATAAGAGGTGTGAAATGTTATAACCCTAGATTTTATTGGATTTATTCTATTTAATTTAATTGATAGCTTGGGTTGTAGGAAATGTTATAACGACATTAGTTTCTATGAAGGAAACATTAGTTTATATAACTATTATCATTGAACATAAATATTTATTAAAATGATACCAATATTTTCTCCATCATGGTATTTTATTAATAATTTATAGACTTTATATAAATAAATTTATTTATGACGCAATAATAATGGAGTGATAACCTTTTTAATGAAATACTGAAATAGATGATATTGTAAATATTACAAAAAAAATAATGTGAATATTTTGATGCCAAACATAAATTTTATGGATGATTATGGAATGTTATAATTTTTTAAATTTATTTTTTTCAAATCAATTTTGATGTTATAACTGTAACCAGTATCAATTAATAAATAGTGTCAAAATTGATATTAATTAATTTTTTAGAAAAAAAATTGAATTTTATTAAAAGATATAATATTAATTAAAATATAATATTTTTCAAAATAACTCATATAAAGATAAAAATATTATTAATTATCCACTTTAGGTTCTGTTGTCATTTTATTGTAATATATATTATTAATTTAGTGTAAAAATTCAAGAGGTCATGTTATGAGTAAATTTATTTGACTAAGGGTTAAAACCAAAAGATAAGGTTAAATATGTAAAATAAAATTGTGTAAATCCTATTCTTTGAGAGTATTTCAACATAATTTTATCATTTCTATTAAATAAATCAGTTCGGAGAGACTATAATTCTAAAATCAATTTATATTTAATTAATATTTTAATACTTTTCAAAAGTGGCCCTCCTCCCTCTTATAAAAGGCCTCCACCTATACCCACTTACTAACACCTATAAAGCCCCTTGGATGGTCAAACTTATGCTCAAATAAGCTCATAAAATCCATAAATTCCTCATAGAGGCCACACATTGGGAATAAAACTATCATAAAATGTCTTTTTGGGAAAATAAAATGGTGATACATGAAAAGAGGTAATTGTTTTATCACCTCTTTCAAAAATATTTTATTCTTATACATACTATTCAATACTATTTCCATAATAATGAAATAGGACAAATATATTAAACATGATGAAATATTATTATAATTATTGGACAAACTTATACCTTCCCTAATCCATCCTACAAAAAACAGTATCATCATGCCTGTGTGCATACGGTTTAACATTCTTACGTTGTGGTGTAATTTTTTCATCAATGACACTTAATTTTAATTGGTACAATGATGTGTATAATGGATTTAAATAATTTATATTACAAAATAATTATTCCTTATAATTAATATACCATCCAATTAGAGGACATTTTACAATTAAGTAAATGACATCTTCGCTCGCGCATATCTTCGAACTACCATCTCACCGATGCGATGTGATTCATTCTACAAGATCATCATTAAACCAAAATTATATACATGAATGTACTGAATAAACATGATATATATTATACTAATATCATTCTGTAAATTAGTTTACTACATCTTAATAATTTGAATAAGAACTTATCTGACTAGACATGAATAATATCATAAAACAGTTAACATCTAAATAATGAGTAATATTGAAATGTTACTAACAAAAAGAATATAATATAGGAATATATGAAATAATAAAAATAAAAATGATTAAAAATAAAGAAAAAATATTATTCATATCATTATACAAGATGTTTGAATACATACGAAGCATATCAGACATAAGGTAAGGGATATTTTCATTACCTCATTATTATTCATGATTGTTTATACGTTAGTATTTACTGTGGTATATTTATCATACACATTAATGTATCATAAATATATAATAATTTTATTATTATTATATAATATTTTAAAGTCAATTATACCCATTTTTGAATTTTTAGTATGAGGAATGAATGTAATCATTTTATAATGTTCAAATACAATGTACATTTTGACTTTCCGGAAAATGTACGAGAAGAATGTTTTTTCTATTATTTAGCATGAATCTATTTTGATGATTTCATAAATCCTAGTTTCCATTATTATTCACTTAAATTCATTTAAGGATAGGTTTAAATAAATTATTTTCTTTTATAATTTCATCTATTTTTACGAAAGGGAATATTTTTTGAAAAAGAATGGATATCTTCCACAATAATCATTTCCAATGGTTTTATCAAAATAATTTCCTATCTATGATTAATGATATGTATAAATTATAATATCCCTATAATTCATATGGTCAATTATGATAATGATGGATTGATGTTTATCAAATACAATTGTTTTACAATGATTATGTTGTGATGGAATGTTTTTTATGAAACACCTATTAATTTCTTGGTTATTCAATGATGCATGATTTCTGTTTTCATGGATCACATGAAAATGATTTCATTTAGAGATGGGTTGGAACTATATACCCATACAATGAATCTGGTAATGATTTATATCAAATGATTCACACAATCCTGGAACTACAATAAATATGGTGTATTAATACATGGCATGAATAACAAGTAAATCTAGTTCAGCAATATAGGGCTCAAACAGCAAGTAAATCTGGTTCAGTAACAAAGGTTTGGAATAAGGATTGAACTCGATTCAGTAATGGACTTTTACCACTAGATGGTCCAGGAAGAAATTCATTTTCTACCATGGAAATCATATTATATGCTTATTTTTTTATGAAAATTCCATGTTTTATGACAATTCTATTTTATCATGGTTAATTTTTATTAGGATTTAATCATTACATAAAATTATGATTTATTTTATGACTCAGGATTTTGATATCCAAAATATATGTTCATATTGTTTACATTCCTATGAATATTTTTTGTCCGATTCTCTCCATATTTACCCTTACTGATCATTTAAGCTCACCCTTTTTATGTTTCCTTCCCAATGATATAAATAATGGTTTTATGTAGGAAAAATAAATGGGAATATATTTATGGTATATGTTGAAGATATTTCAACAAGACAGAATGTTATGTTCTGAGTTTCCATAGATACTAAAAAAATATGTTTTTGGGTTTCTATTTGTGTTTTTTATTAGCTATTCTACAATAGAAATGTAATTTCCATTTACATAAATCTTCATTCATTATATTATTGAATGGATATTTTTGAGAATATGGTTTCTGAAGACCATAGGGGGTGGTTTTTCCAAGGGAATATGTTTTAGAATTAAGTGACTATCTGCATTTTTATTGGCCCTGAATAAAAAAAATTCTTTTCAAAAAACTAACTTGTATGATTGAGGGTACATATGGTTTAATGAATGATTCCATGGATTTTATGATCCATTCCCAAAAATGGTTGAAACATAATGTAGTTTAATGTCGTGTTACTCATATATTGATCGTGTAGTATATCATATTTCAGTGATGTTGTTATCCTTATAGTTTTTGGTCATGAAGAAAGGATATTAATCTATGCAGTAAATGTCATCCAATGAGGAGATTACAAGGCTATAATTTATATTATTTAATATTAAATAATGGTAAATGGTATCCCCATTTTTTGTACATTTTTCACAGAATGTGCAATAAAATTCTAGAGTGTGTGGGAGAAAAGATGTAAATTGTAATATGTGTAATATTGGATAGGAATTGTAGTATGGGAAAAGGGATTATGGAGATGAGGTATCTCCTGAAAAAAAAGTAATTTCTAGTCTGAAAACACATTTTGTGGGGTATATTCTGTAGATCTATCTAGGGTGTATATGCATTATCAAAAAGAGGCATCCTCTGATAGTAAGGAATCTTTTATGTTCAATGTATGAAAATATAATGGGGGTATATTACGTCATTGTCCGTCAAAGGAGAATAAATTATTTCAATATTCTATCTCAGATGGTCGATTGAATTTTTTGGGGACTCAAATTCCATAAGCATTGAGTCTTTTTTGGAAGGGATTTACATAAATAGGGGATTATCATTTATGGTCAAAATCAACTAATATTGGCCGATATGGTTACCTACAAAAGTCTGAACCATGTGTGATAAATAGGACATTTATAGTTTTACACATACATTAAGGACAAATATATTGAAGAATTAATATATGATATGTGGTATTTCAGCACCAATGTTGTTCTAGAATACTTTGGAAATGTGGGAGGAAATAAAAAACAATTGTCTTGGAAGCTCTCAGATTGGTAGTAAGGATATAGGACAAATATTTGAGAGGTTTCATCACTCCATTTTGAATCATGGGACCCAATATAATTTCATATATGCTCCCGAGGATAGGAGATACTAATTTTTAGTGTGAATTTATCGCTTTTTGAGAAACTGATTGTGTGGGAAATTTTATACAGAGCTAGCTGGTGTTTTTTTAATAGTATATGAGTGGAATCCTAAATCAAAAATCCCCAATTTTTGTGACGTTTTATGTATATTTAACTGGGGTGTAATATAACATATTCATGAAAATTATCTCTCGTGTGTCAGACACTAACTAAGAGATATATAAAAGAAATATTATGATGATCTAAGATGATTTCCAAGATTAGGAGTATGTTGTGTGGATGGTATTTCTCCAAGAAAAAAATAATTGTTTTTAATGATATTATCCATAATGTGTAGAGTCCATTTTAATTTATATAACTTATATATATAATGGGATGTATCTATTTCTACAGTGTACCCCATATGGAGGGGATATTATTTAAGGACATCTGTATATATTTTTGTATATTCACATGAGCAGGGTCAAATTTTTTTACATGACCCTGGTTTTGTAATATTAAAAGAGTCATAGGGGTCAATAAATATCTCACTAAGATGAGAATCAATCAATACATTGTTCTAAATGAACCATGTAGTTTAGATTCATGTCACCATGAAATTATCCATGTAGTTTAACATCGTTATGTATGAACAGTAGCCACATAATTTAATGAAATATGGTATGGAAATTTTCTATTCATTTAAACGCGATGTAATAAGGACATCAGTCATGCCATTTAAAATCATGTGGTAAGGTAATTTTCCATTTAGCTTAACATCACTATGTAATGAAATAATCCATGGGTTTAACATTATAACATATGGACATCAACCATGCATATTAACATCATGTGGTAAGGTAAAATCCCTTCAGTTTAGCATCATGTGTTAAGGACATCAACCATGCAGCTTAACATATTTTTGTAAGGCCATT
The DNA here is from genome assembly GCA_963277665.1 of Viscum album. Lineage (NCBI taxonomy): Eukaryota > Viridiplantae > Streptophyta > Magnoliopsida > Santalales > Viscaceae > Viscum > Viscum album. The sequence continues at coordinate 297,340,586 of OY728165.1, forward strand.
AGCTATGGAGTTTAACATCATAAAGTAAGGACATATTAGATTCAACATTAAATCATAAAATTATGGATAGACTATGGTATAAGACTTGGGAATTAGTATGAATCTTTTTGAAACAAAAATAATCCCATGGGTAGTTCAGATATGGATAACCCCCACAATTATTTAATTTACATGATTTAGTTATATGAGGGTTTTTTTAATGTGGGACCACATGTAGTTCGAGAACCCATTTGAATTTTCATATGAAGATACAAATCATTCATATTTGAGTGGAGAAGTTTTACATACTTTATCATTTTCAAATAATGGTTTGATCATTCAGATGTCACAACTTATCTTGATGGGGAAATAATAATGCCACAAGTATTTATTGAAGAAATCATGATTTTTATTTTCATTATACAAGTAAATATGGTGGTCATTTTATGCTCATTAATCTAGGATCAAGATGAATCCATAATGTATTATATCACATAATGATGCATGTATTCATTGGCCCAAACTCATAATATCACATGAGCAATGCTCAGTGTCAGAACAACAGAGTGGAAAAGGATCCCTCAACTGCACAATGAAAACACTAGAGATGGATAAGGTAATTTAGATTTTGAGGTCTAAGGACCAAGAGTTATAGTACAAGAATGTCTATGTATCACATTAGAATAAGATTAAATCCATATATAGTTCTTAAATTTCAATAAATTTTAACGACGCATGGTAAGAAAATTAGACATACATTTTGATGTCAAAAGACAAGGATGAGGTTGACATGATGTGAGAGAGTGGAATATTTTTCAATGGGACCACTAAGGGAAATATGTTCATCTTAACATATCTTATGACACCTTGTTCATTCCGAGGGGGTTTCTTGAAGGGTTCCCTTTTTAAAGATGACCCTTGATCATGTTTGGGGAATTTTTTTATTATATATGGGCCTAAAATTGTAGATCTTATCACCATTACATATCATTTTGTAGCCAGAATACATCAACATGTAGTTCTTGAATGATTCCTTGAACAAGTTTGACTCGTATATATGGAATGATGTGTGCTTTTGTTTATACAGCATGTCCTGCAGTTATGAATCTGGGTGTCACTACATATCCCATTATAATGAGACTAACTCAACATGTATTTATTGAAAATACACACCCCATGTAAGTAATATATTTATATGGGGAAAATATATATGGAATATATTCTAGAGTGATCGTTCATCACTAGAGATGGGGTCGAGTCGTAGTTTTGTGTATAAATGTAATGAGAATAATACCATACATGGATCAATATTATCCCTATACTAATCTGGTTCATACAAAAAAATAACGGTTTATTTTTTTTGGTTTTGGATGTACTAGAGGTTTGAGACTCTAGAATTACTACATATGTTCTTATAATGACAGTAAATACACATGTAGTTGTTAATGAACTATGTAGTTTCATATCATGTGAAAAGGTACTATGTCACATGATGTGAAGTATACGATGTGGATATGCCATGGAATGGGACCGAGATATCACTACATAGATTTGAAAATATTAAATCAATCCCCACATAGTTCTACAAAACGGTTACTTATGCCAGTATGATTTGTACAAATGGAAAATGTGGTTTCCTTTGTGGCATTTTTACATAGGATCTATGATTCTGGTGTCACTAAATATCTCACTAGAATGGGAATAATGACTCACTTAGTTCATGTTCATTTTATCATCATGTGACGAGGATGTGATAATTCTACAAATTATTCTTATAATGGGGCCATTATTCCTTATGAATTGGAAATCATGTGATAGAGATTATGAATACATGTTTCATGTATTCTATTACTCACGTACAGAGAAGATGAAATTGTGAACTACTAGGTGGATACAACATTGTTTATTCCGACTAACACTAGGTATAGGGGCCTGTATTTAAGGTACCATGAGTAGTCACTCATCTTATGGAAATTTTGGGGTGTTTTATAACAAAGAAAAATAGGGACATTAACCATGATATTTAATGGAAAGTAGTAAGGAAAACTGTAATCCTTATGTTTTAGGTCATTCAACTATGACCTTTTGTCTTGTAGTTTATCGTCATGAAAATGTAAAAGATGATTCTATGTTGTTTTACATCCTGAAACAATGATTATTATGAATCTATATATTTTAACTTCCCACATATAAGAATATGAAGAGATACATTTTAACATCCTGCAACGCAGATGAGTGTGGCTTGATTATAAAATTATTTATTCAGTAACCTTGAAATTTATTGGAAATAATGATATCCCCAAATATATATATATATATATATTATAAAGTATTTCATATTAAAGTTTAATTCATCTATGGGGTGAGTTCCCTCTCTTATTGGATCAATGATTTGGGGTTTCTATCCTAGTATAATTGTAGTACTAACGATTAATACCAGTTATCCTTAGAGTAAAGAGTGATGGAAAAATTTATTATTAAAGGATATTATTATCTGATTTTGATATAATTAAAATGGATTCAAGGTGTGTAATATTTTATCATGAATTCTCACCAATTCATCTAGTTGTTTCTGGTATTTCTCATGTGTGGATAGATGATCACATATTGAAACACTGAGTGATTGTATCTGGACGTCAATAGGGGGACCACTTATTTTCTATATAATAGTGAGTTCGTGGTCGAACGTGTGGTATTAAATCTTTTGTAATGATAATACCATATAGAATGGAATATATAAGATGTAAAATAATTGTTATTTTTATCCACCATCTTCATCAGTATGTTACACAGGGTGTTATTGAGGGTCACTCTTTATATGTTAGCTGGTACATGCTAACATGACAAATGGTTTAATTTTATATTGTACAACTGATATATTTTATAAAACTAAATGGAATAGAAGTTATGGATATTATCCATTAGTATAATATTAGGGACACAAAATATGGTAATTCTGTTGGCATTCAGGAATCCAAAAATGAACTTATCACTCTAAGTCATTGTGGGGTATTGACATAGCTTAATTAGAAAATTAATAGATAGTAGTCAATATGAATTTGAACTAAATGGTCATAGATTGAGGGTATGCACCCACGACATCCATTACCCAAATTGAAAATTTCCCAAGTGCATAAGGATATATGTATAATGTCTAGGGGTTGATGGATGGAGTTGGTGTGCACTCAACAGGAATGAAATTTCATGGGGAAATATGTGAAATCATGCATCATTGAAGGCTAGATGTAACCATGTCTTTGGATTTGGTTGGAATGATTATAGAAATACTGATGGGAACTATAGTCTTGTACATGTACTTATTTACTAATAGGTGTAGTCTATTACCCATTGCAACATCTGAGAAGGAATCCATCAATGCCTCATCTTTAGGGGTGTTTCTGGTCGTTTGGTCCATCATAATGAGTGATGTTGGCTACCCAGCACCATATTTTTTATTTTTTAGAACTATTCGATTAGATTAATCCATCCTGAAGGTAGTCTACGATTTTAAAAATATATATAGTGTTTGGACCATATGCTTCATTTATAGTGATTATTGGATTGATCTCTTCTGTTTTGACTTGAATGAATGGTGAGACCATCATGCGAGGTGAAATGATGATGATCATTTCATCCTAGTTTTGATATGATAGTTCCATCACCTTATTTTTGAATTCATATTCTTGGTAATTTTGTGATCATGAGACACTAGTCATTATTGGATCATAGGATAATTCTTTTATCATCCATAGGACACGTTAATGTTGGGATATTAGATCTTATTTTTTGAAATCATAATCCACTTTGAAGTGTTTCTTTACAAACTCTATATCTCTTTTGATGACTATGTAGCCCACTGGAATTTTTGGTTCACGTTCCCGAACTATAATGGGTGCCCAATATTCTACCTCATTATTGGTACATCATAATGAAAATATGAAGGAGTTGGTTATGAATAATTTTTATAGAGATATAATCACGATTCTTAACCCAACATTGTTGATATTAGGGTTTCCCATTATGATCCATATTAGAGTTTTGGATGCACCATAAATATACATTTCAAATGTTTAGGTCCACTGTGGATGGATAATGTATCCTCCTCATGCAACATATAATTTAGAGGTGTTTATTTCTACAGATAATTGTTTTGTAAGGATTTCATCCAATGAATGGACTTTCACAAATTACAGAGACCAGAACTATTTATCGAATTACATGAAAATAAACTCTCAACGTTCCATGAATCGTGTCAACATAGGAAAATTAAAGGTGTATTTTAGATGGATATTTTGAGATAGAAGATTCTCCTCATTGTGTATCATTTAGTGCCTCATCATCTCAATTATATATACAAATTTCATTCACCACTTCTTGATATCTGAATAATGAATCACCATGTCAAACGTGGTTTGAATTAGGTAATAAATACAATTTTCATTACCATTACCATTATTTTGTGTTTGGAAGGTGCTCAATGATTTATCTAGGGTTGTCACATATATAATGTGCTAATTTCCCTCAATTTGAAGAATTCATACGAATGAGATCATGATATATTTTTTGAGGTTGTCATGTTCTTCCTGACATTCATTAGTCCAACGATATATGACCACTTATTCATAATCATGGTGAATGGATGAAAAATTCCAATATGATTTGAAATTAAGCCCCAGAAATTGGATATGATTCAATGAAGTCCTTTAATAAATTTATGGATTCTATAAGATTACATTTTGATGACATCACTTATTTTCATTTTATCATTATTGATTCCACAATGACATAAGATGAAGTCTCTAAATTTCCCTGAGGACACACCCAAAGATCATTTCATGAGGCTCACCATCAGGATAATTTCTCATAGCTTGTTGAATATGGTTTCTAGGTCTACTATGAGGACATAGTGTTTATAATATTTAACCTCCAAATAATCAATGTACCATTTTAAAATCATAGACAAAATGGTTTTTAATATGCAGTGTACGACATGTTGGTATGTTGCACCTATGTTCCATTGGACAAAGGGGGTTAACTGATAGAAGAAATATCCATGGGTGTTTATGATGATGAGAGATTGTTCATCTTCAAGGGAAATCAATATTTTTTTCTAAATATACTTAAATTAATGAGAGTTCTTGAAAACTAGTTGTTGCCTCAATAATTAGTCATGTGATTGGAAAAAGAAGGTCATTCATCTGATAATGTTAGTTGATATCTCTGATGTCAAAGGGAAATCTCAATTTCAAATTATTCTTATTCAATGGAACAATATTATTCACCCATTTCAGTACTTTCACTTCTTGGATAAAAACATCCTTGATGTGATTATCCCAATCTAAATTTTTTTTGAGGTTTGTATTTGGTGTGTCTTCCACGCTTCCTCCTTATATCACCACTATTCATCAAGAAACCCCATATGATGGGTGGCCCCATCAGGGTAATAGCCTATAATATTTTCTCAATTATTATAAAATAAATCCTAATGATTCTTTATTAAGGTTTTATATATCTCACGTTCATCATATGTCATGGAATCACTAATCAATTTTATTGTTGATATTTCTCTATACAATAATTTCTCACTAAGAGGTAATCAATTGTGGTGGAGATAGAATCTTAAAATATAGGAGGTTCATCCTAGATGTATTCCTCTTTATATTATTCCCTTTTAGTTTCATCTTGTTCATATTCATAACAATTATGTGTTGTTTAATGTTTCTCATATATAAAGTAGGAGTAAATATACGAACATCTTGAAGATAATGAAGCCATTTCTGGATCAACTCATGGTATATAGACTAAATGGGGCAACAAAAGGAATAATAGGGATAAATATTAATCATAATTACATTATCCAATTAAGGTGATTACTTCATAAATCCATGTTAATGGTATAGGTATCTTTTGAAGCATGAGAGATTAAACAAAAGTAGTTCACATACATTCAATAATTAATAATCAAAGAGTTGACAACATCGCCGACACTTCTAGTCTCAGCTAACGTGGCACACATTGAGAATTTTGTTGAATGTGTTCTTGAATTTTGTCCCACCACATCAATTTGATTGATTTGAAATAAATATTATACACTATAATTCTTTAAATGATTGGATGGTATAATTTCATAACCATTCATGTTATTTATTATATTGACATCATCATCCATGGACCATTTTCTTCTATTTTGGTTGAATAATATATTGTTGTATTGTGACTCACATGATTTAAATGTGGATTTATCACAATGAAATTTACTAAAATTTTCGATTGATAAAATACTTGTGGAATTGGAGGTATGACTATGGAATTAACATATACTTATGTAGTCACAGTCATCCCAACAGAATGTTGAATATATTGTCCTTTAATTAACCCTGATTTTTGAGTTAGACATGATATTCCCAAACTGAGTACGTGGTGTGATCTCTCCAGTTGGTGCATTCTCATTATTTTACAACACTATAGTATCATTGTCGATGGGTACAAGTGTGATTCATTGAAACCTGTTTGGAAAAGTATCTCGACTGGAATGAGGTTGGCTCATGATCTATTATCAATGAATTTGTGTCAAATGACAATGTTATTAGTCATGTCAGACATGTAAAATGGCCAAACATGTCCTTATATTAATGAATACTCATCATGATCTTTGAAATATATTAATATATGTCATTATATATGACCAATCTATGACTTATATACCTAATTATCTACAACCACAACATTAAATTCCTAAGTTATCGACTAGGCATCTATTTTTTTATTACCATAGGAGTTTTAATAGCCTTAGATTATCCAAGGCTGAAATCATGGCCAACATCAAGGATAACTATTTAAAAACATTATATGTTTGGTCCCATGATTTGTGTCTCCATGTATGGGATTTCACTTTTGTAGGTTCTTTTCAAGCTGATGTTCCTGATGTGGATATGTCATCCCTTGGAATAAGAGATTAAGGTTCTTACACTCTTAGTGTGGTTTGAAAACTACTCCAAAACATAAGCTGAGGTTGATTAGGTTATTACACATTTTCTTGATAATCTTTATATAATATAACACCCAGGAGGACCCTATAATTTTTCAAGAAAATTATGTGGACATGCCCATCTCTCTAGTGGGCTATCCATTGAGTTTCGTCCACATATATATTTTGAGTAGGGGAGTGGTAAATGTAGTGACCTATATCACCACCTCTTATTACCATGTATCCTCAACCCTTACGACCTCATCCACCTTATCCCTAGTAAACTATATGAAATTCTAGTTCATAATCTCACTCATCATCTGATAATGGATTAATTATTTTATAACATCTATGAATAAAATGTTTTACTACTGGATTGATGGGACCGATTGTAGGTTAGTATAAGGACCCAGCCTTAAACCTTACTTAATCTTGAGTTTTTACATGATTACACATTGAGGATCTTTTCAGGTTTAGTGTTTTGGAGAATTAGATCGTAAAACTTTCATTACATTCCACATTTAAACAAAGTTGTTACATAAAAGATAGTATTAATTTTTTCTGTCAATGGAAACATATTTAATATAAAACATGGATTCTTTCTTGACACATCCTTGACACTATCATCACATCATGTACCTTTCCCTTGACCTGTGAAAATCATTTCAAAAACATGGGATGAGCATAAAAATCTTAGTAAAGGATATGAAAACATGGAAAGGAAACATGAGTACATGTATACATAAGAATCAATGAAATCATACTTTACTCATAAAACATAAGCACATTAACATACCTCATCAAATCATAAATAAATCAAAGAAATCATAAGACATAAAGGTAAATTTAGACATTCATAACATTATTACGTAGGGAGTAACCCTCTTGGTTACATTTGGAATACCCATCACAGTATATTCCCTAAATATCTTCGGAGAAACCTTAACGTTCAACTCCTTCGCATTACCCAATGCATTGGAGAGATATATCGGGCTCACCCACCCGTAGTTTATCACAGAACCACCCACCTTCATAACAATTCCCAAGAACCAAAACATAATCTTACCACATAAAACGGGCATAAAGGAAACATAACATTTCCACGTTTCAATCACAAGATATCAACACAAAAAATTGATATAATAAAAACATTATGAAAAAAAAATTTAAGACCAAAATAAAATAAAATTAAAACATGGTATTTATTTTTCATTTAAAAAAATTTATGGCTTATAGAGGAAGTCGAAACTCAAATAATGGTCACAGCGGCGGAGAAGTCGTTGTCGCCGCAAACGTACGACAAAAACATTTCGTTTGGTCAGTTAGTAAAACGCTTCGTATCCAAAAGATTCCTTTTAAATAATGGTAAAAGACAAAGGGGTTTATACACCATATAAAATAAGGTTGTGTATAAAACAAAATATGCCTCAATGAAAGGAGATTGAGACGAAGTCCCATTCCTCGGGTCCGACTTGACTTGAGCATTCTTTAACATCCTGAGTAATAAAATTGAGTTAATTTATACTTTTTTTAAAACGTTTTTCAAGTTCATTATTCAATTTATATCACTTATTACCATGTTATGAACACTATGTAATTATTTAAGTTAATAATGGTCGTTTTGTCGATCATAGGTACTTGAGTCAAAAATAAACTCTTTATAATTAGAAGTTGTTCATGTGGTAAAATATCCATTATATAAAGAAATATATTCATGATGTTGATATCATATATATCATATATATCCAGTATATACATCCATTTATAATATTACATAATCATTTAGATCATTTATATTTTTCATTATCTATTTATTTTATTTAAATCGTTAAATAATGAGGTAATCCCTGCATCATCATGATGACACAAATAATTTAATTTATTTAATGTAAAAAAATTACAAAAAATACTATGATATCGGAAATATTTTTACCGTTAAAATGAGTATTTATAGTCTAATAGATCATTTATGTTGAAAAAATTAAAAATGTTTTACTCAGGTGATACATTCTTTGTTATATTTACCTTTCTTTAAAAATATAAAGATAAAAAGTCATTATCACACAAAAGTGATTCCATGCGGTCCCCATGTTTGGCACAAGGAATTACATGGTCAGCCATGACAGAGACAGTAGTATTAGGGAACATTTTGGAGTCATTTTTTACTATTATGATATTATTTTATTATCCTTAACTACCCGATTACTAATTAATCAAGATAATTAAATATAATTACCGCCGTTACTATTCATAATGTCCAAAAACAAAAGAGTATTGATTACATAATTTGGACCTTCTGATTCCAAATATGTAATCCATTTTACAAAATTCCAAACATAGAAATTTCAATAAATAATATAAAAATAATTCTCGTGGTCAAAACAAATAGCGGGTTTTTTTGAAACAATATCTATGAAAATTTTGGAATTTGTTTATGCCCAATTCCAAAGAGAAATTAATCCTAATTACCACCATTTGATTAAATGGTAAAAATATATTCTAATTAAACTTTAAGACCAATTAAAATGATAATCTATCCATATAATTAAATTAGATGAAAAACTAGTTTTGATGTAAAATGCAGTATTTTTCACTATTCATAAAAAATTGAACATTATCAGAAAAATACCAAAAATTTATCCAATGTAAATTTCAATGTCCCAATAATAAATAATATGTTTATTTTGATAAATGGGGATAATAAAATTGTCAAAAGTTTCATTTAAAATAGGGTTTCCATCAAAAGGAAGTCAAACAATCTTTTAAAAATATTAGTGTATTCCATGCTTAAGATTGAATTTATTCTCATTTTAAGCCTCTAAAACACTATCTAATTCATAAATAGACATAGATAAAAAAACCTATTATTCATTACTTACATGGGATGTTACATCCTTCCCCCCTTTAGAAAATTTCATCCCCGCAATTTATTTACTTAACGAATAAGTGTAGGTATTTATCCCTCATAGCATTTTCAGATTTCCATGTTTCCTATTCAACCATATGGTTTTTCCAAAAAAAAAACCTTTACCTGATGAATCACCTTATTCCACAACACATGCTTCTTTTGGTCAAGAATCTGGACTGGTTGTTCCTCATCAGATAGATTCTCTTCCATCTGAACTACCTTTGGACTCAAAACATTAGATGGATCTGGCATACACTTTCTCAACATCGAAACATGAAAAACATTGTGTACCTAAGATAAACTCGGAGGTAAAGCCACTCGGTATGCAACTGATCCAACTCTCTCAAGAATTTCATATGCTCCAATGAACATTGGACTCATCTTTCCTTTCTTAACAAATCACATCACTCTTTTACACGGTGAAACTTTGAGAAAAAAAAGATCACCTACCTCGAAAGATAGATCCTTCCTCCTATTGTCTGCATAACTCTTCTGCTTGGTTTGAGCCGTTCTCATGTCTTTCTGTGTCAACTGAACTTTTTCTGCCAACTCCTCTAAAAATTATGGTCCCATCAACTTCCTTTCACCCACTTCATCCCAAAAAGCTGGAGTTTGACACCGCTTCCCATATAATGCCTCAAACGGTGCCATATGTATACTAGAAAGAAAACTGTTATTATAAGAAAACTCAACCAAAGAAATATGTTGGTCCCAACATCCCTGATAATCCATTGAACAAGCACGTAGAATATCCTCTAACGTCTGAATTTTTCATTCTGACTGCCCTTCTGATTGAGGATGAAAAGCTGTACTAAAATTTAATTCAGTACCCAATGACTTCTGAAGGCCTTTCCAAAAGTTAGAAGTAAACCTGGGATCACGATCAGATACAATGGAGAGGGGAACTCCATGTAACCTGACTATCTCTTTAAGATACAAATGAGAAAGTTGAACTATGGAAAAATTATCTCGTATAGTAAGGAAATGAGAAGATTTATTCAAGAGATGAACAATAACCCAGATTGCATTATTACCTCGAGGTGTCTTTGTCAATCCCACAACGATGTCCATGAATATATTTTCCCATTACCACTCTGGCACTGGTAAAGGTTGAAACATCCCTTTTGGTAACTGTTGCTCTGCTTTAACCTGTTGACATTTCAAAAACTTCACAGTAAATTCAACAATATCTCTTTTCATTCCGTCAAACGAGTAATACTCTCGAAGATCTCTATGTATCTTATTAATGCCAGGATGAACTGAAAACGGAGATCTATGAGCTTCACATAACAACTCTCTATTAAACTGTGAATCACAAGGCACACACAATCTCTTCCCAAATCTCAAAAAACAATCATTATCAATGTTGAATTGAGGCAACTTACCCTTCTGTACCAGCTCTACCTTTTTCTGAAACTTGCTGTCTTGCTTCTATGCTTGCTTGATTCTTTCTGATAGAGAAGATTTCACTGATACCTAAATCAAAACAGAAGGACATCCGGCACCAACAACTTCTATTCCAATGTTCATCAAATCCATAACCAAGGGATCACATTCCAGACACAACATTATTAATGAAGCATTACTCTTTCGACTCAAAGAATCAGCCACTTTATTTGCTTTTCCTGGATGGTAATGAATTGTACAATCATAATACTTGATTAATTCTAGCCATCTCATTTGCCTCATGTTCAATTATTTCTGAGTGAATAAATACTTTAACCTTTTGCGATCGGTATATATTTCACACATTACTCCATACAAATGATGCCTTTAAATTCTTAAAGAGAAAACAACATTAGCTAATTCCAAATCATGTGTAGGGTAATTTACATCATGAGTTTTCAACTGTCGTGAAGCATAAGCAATTGCCTGATCATTTTTCATTAAGATGCAACCATGTCCTTTCAATGAAGCATCACTATAGATAACAAACCCCCCATTCCTGGAAGGTAGTTCCAAAATAGGAGCATTCACCAATCTTTTTTTCAGTTCCAGAAAACAATCATCACATTCTTTTGTCCAGATAAACTTAACACCCTTCCGAGTTAGCTTAGTCATTGGACTAGATAACCGTGAAAAATTTATAACAATCCTTCAGAAATAGCCTACCATACGAAGGAAGCTATGAATATCAGTTAAATTTGTGGGTCTTAGACATTCTTCAACAACTTTTTTTTGCAGGATCCACAGTTATTCCATCTTTAGAAAAATATGACCAAGGAAAGAAATTTGTTGCAAACAAAACTCACACTTGCTGAATTTCCCATATAATATATATTTTCATTTAAGGTCTGAAAACTAACCATTAAATGAAATTCATTATCCACTTTACTTTTATAAAACACCAAAATATCATCAATAAAAACAACCAACATTTTTCACCTGAGTCAACTGAGCCATCATTGCAATAAAGTTGTCTAAACCGACCTCTGATACCAACTATAAGGACCCAGCCTTAATCATTACTTAATCTTGAGTTATAACAAGATTACACATTGAGGATCTTTTCAGGTTTATAGTTTTAGAGAATTAGATCATTAAACATGCATTACATTCCACATTTAAACAAAGTGGTTACATAAAAGATAGTATTCATTTTCCCCATCAATGTAATCATATTTAATATAAAACATGTATTATTTCATGGCACTTCTTTGACACAATCATCACATCATGTACATTTCCCTTGACCTTTGAAAATCATTTCAAAAACATGGGATGAGCATAAAAAGCTCAGTAAGGGATATGAAAATATTGAAAGGAAACATTAGTACATATATACATAAGAATCAATGAAATAATACTTTACACATAAAACATAAGAACATTATCATACCTCATCAAATCATGAATAAATTATAGAAATCATAAGACATAAAGGTAACTTGAGGCATTCATAACATTCTTATGTAGGGAGTAACCCTCTTGGTTACATTTGGAATACCCATCACAGTATATTCCCTAAATCTATTTGGAGAAACATTAACATTTTACTCCTTTGCGTTACCCAATGCATTGGAGAGCTATATCGGTCTCACCCATCCTTAGTTTATCACGGAACTACCCATCTTCATTACAATTCCCAAAAACCATAAAATAATTGTATCTCATAAAAATGCATAATGGAAACAAAATATTTTCACATTTCAATCACAATATATCAAGAAAATTCATTGATATAATAAAAACATTATGAAAACAATTTTAAATACCAAAATAAAATAAAAGTAAAACATGGTATTTATTTTTCATTTATAAATTGGTATGTCTTATAGAGGAAGCTGAAACTCAAATAAAGGTCACAGGGGAAGATAAGTCATTGTCCCCACATACGTACGACAAAAACATTCCGTTTTGTTGTTTAGTAAAATTCTTCGTATAAGAAATATTCCTTTTGAATAATAGTAAAATTCAAACGGGTTTATACACTGTATAAAAGAAGGTTGTGTATAAAACAGAATATGCCTCAATGAAAGGAGATTGAGACGAAGTCCCATACCTCGGGTCCGACTTGACTCGATCGTTCTTTAACGTCCTGAATAAAAAACATGAGTTAATTTATAATTTCTTAACAACCTTTTTCAAGTTCATTATTCCTTTTATATCACTTATTACAATGTTATGAACACAATGTAATTATTTAAGTTAATAATGGTCGTTTTGTCGATCATTGGTACTTGAGTCAAAAATAAACTCTTTATAATTACAAGTTGTTCATGTGGTAAAATATCCATTATATAAAGAATTATATTCATGATGTAGATATCATATATATCATATATATCCAGTATACACATGCATTTATAATATTACATAATCATTTAGAGGTAAGAAATGAAATGCACCGTTCATGGAGACGGTAAGTCATACGTACGCATGAACGCTACTTCCATTTCTATTTCATATTTAATTGAATTAAAACATAATGATACATAATAGTATTCTAATTACAGTATGGAATAATATATAATATCATTAAATCTATCCTTTATATGTACCATATATGGTATTAACGAATCAAATCACTTTGAGGGGGCGGTAGTCCGCACTTCCTAAAATAAAGATATTGCGTATACCCATAATGGAAGACATAATGGTATGTCATAAATGAAAAATACCGAAGCTTAAGGAAAACATAAAAATTTCATATATCATATATAAATATAGTGACATCTTAATGGCCACCTTTGAAGGTGTTATATGAATATATAACAATCATCGTTTCGTGAGGCAGAAATTCGCCATCCACAGAAACAGTATGTTTTTTAACCATTATATGTATGTTTTTGTATGTGTATCTAGAATGCTTCTTATAAAAACATCCTAGTATATTGGATATACTGGAGTTGTTACAAATTAAATGAATAAAAAGATTTTAGGGGGATGGAGAAGAAAAATAAAACAAAAGAACACGAGTCAAGACATTACATTAAAATCGGGTAACTCTCTTTGATTTGAGAATAAAGGCTTCCTTGGGAAGAATTAGTCCCAAAGTGAGGCTTCAAGGAGTAATAGATGTATGTGGAGAGACAATATGATCAGGGTTTGGCCGATAAAAATTCTTGAGAGGTGTGGGTAAGGAGGTAGACGTGGGGGCCTTTTATAAGAGGAGAGGAGGGGCACTCTTGGAATGTTACAAAATGTTACTTTAGTTTCAAATGAGTTTCGGTTTTTAAAGGTCCCACATTGATGTATATTGATTATAAGGTGATAAGGGTTCTAAATATACCCATAAAATAGGTCTTTGAAAAATTTAGGTCTTAGTTTTATATTACCTTTTTATTTTATTTAATTCGTTAAATAATGAGGTAATCGATGCATCATCATGATGTCATAAATAAGTAAATATATTTAATGTCTAGAAATTTCAAAAAAAAATACTATGATGTAGTAAATATTTTTATCTTTCCAATTACTATTTACAGTCATATAGATCATTTATGTAGGCAAAATTAAATTTTTTTTACTGAGGTGATACATTATTTGTTATATTTAACTTTCTTTAAAAATAAAAAGATAAAAAGTCATTATCACACATAAGTGATTCAATGGGGTCACCATGTTTGGAACAAGGCATCCCATGGACGGCCATAACACAACCAGTAGTATTAGGACACATTTTGGGGTCATTTTTCATTATTATGATATTATTTTATTATCCTTAACTACCCGATTACTAAATAATCAAGATAATTAATGATAATTACCGTCGTTACTATTCATAAAGTCCAAAAAACAAAAGAGTCTTGATTAAATAATTTGGACCTTATGATTCCAAATATTTAATCCATTTTATCAAATTCCAAACACAAAAGTTGCAATAATTAATTTAAAATTAATTCCCGTTGTCAAAACAAATAGCGGGTTTTTTTTGAAACAATATCTATGAAAAGTTTGGCATTAGTTTATGCCCAATTGCAATGTGAAATTAATCCTAATGACCACCATTGGATTAAATGGTAAAAATATATTCAAATTAAACGTTAATAATAATTAAAAAGGTAATCTAACCATATAATTAAATTAGATGAAAAATAAGTTTTGATGTAAAATGCAGTATTTTCCACTATTCATAAAAAAATGAACATTGTCAGAAAAATACCAAAAATTTATCCAATGTAAATTTAAATGTCCCAATAATAAAGAATATGTTTATTTTGACAAAGAGGGCTCCTAAAATTGTCCATATTTTATTTCAAAAATGGTTTTCCATCAAAAGGCAGTAAAACAATCTTTTAAAAATATTAGTGTATTCCTTGATTAAGATTGGATTTATTCACATTTTAAGCCTCTAAAATACTATATAATTCATAAATATACATAGATAAAAATATATATTATTCATTACTTACATGGGATGTTACATTATTTATCTCAGGTTGTTATATTTGGTAGGATGAATCCCTTGCATCAGATACTATAGGAATGAGTTCCACTAAAGTAGAATTAAATTTAGATATTCCATAGGTTAATCATCCAATGTTTTCATATTTATCTGATGGACATGTTAGTTTTTGAAAGAAAATTCTATATGGGACTTAGTTGAAAGTGAAACATATTATGTGGTAGCAGGAGTAGTTACATGAACCATTCATTGTTTCAACTATTATCAGAAGACAAAATTAGTCTGCTTGATCATCATTCTGACCATATAGTTAACAATCATTTTCATACCATTTCACTCTAAATAATTCCAATAATTTTCATATTCTGTATTTTTTGTGGAAATACATTCCACCTAAGTAGTGGAATTTTACGACATCACTTTTATATTTCCTTCCATCCTTTGTAGGTGTATTTGAGAAGTAAACAATCTTGAATGTTTTGCCTCAACATTTTATGGAAGGATAAATATATTCAGAAATAATTTTAACTGACTATGATGAGCATCATGGTCATTTTCAACTTGATCATATTGTTTTTCATTAGCAGTATAAATTAACAACGAACTTGATCATTTTGAAAGAAATTGACATTTTTTTCCTCACCTCAAAATGTTTTCACCTATGTTCCATTTTCTCAACCTATCAAGGGAATCATTTTTATTGAATCACATGAGTTGGAGAAACATGATATGTTGTAGGATTTGGATAGTGAGAGGGTATATGGGCATTCCTATGTGTTACTTGTAGATACCTCTTCATTCATTGGTCACTTTACTTTATATGGTGTAATTATTTAGGTGTTGTCTTTAGTATCAAAATTTTACTCTTAAATCCTTTTAGAAATTACGGAAAGGTCCTGAATCCATACATTCTATTTCATCGTGATAAATGGTGTGCACAACCAATAAAAAATATTCTCTATGAATAAGATCAAAAAATAATATTGAAGGATTGGTAGGTTCAATTTCTATGTCCACCAATTCAATCAAAAGATCTAATATAAAAATATTTTATTCTCTCACTACTTATAGTTTGTGATATTGAATAATGATTTCTTTTACAAAATTGTGCTAAATCTGACGAAAAACATATGATGGAGGAAATCCCACCCCATGATTGATCATGCCTGAAAGCTTTATTACCACTAAAGGATTGTCCTATAATTGATTTTACAGAGAACCAATGATTTAATGGATCTTTTGTTTAGGGTTACCCACCGTGGGATCTAAATGAGTGGAGAAATGTACCATTTTACCTACAGGTCTCTAGTACCATTAAAAACTAGAAATGTGGGATTTCTAATGTTTGGATAGGAAAGAGTCGAATATACAAATTATGGGTAAGCCTTATTTTCAAAATGTATGGGCATATGACAACCCAACATGGATTATAATTATTCATTTTGTGACTTAATAGTGTTCATCAACAACCGATGAATATCATGATATCTAGAGCATGAATATGTGTGGCAGTTGGAGGTTGAAATAGTATCGTGACTAGTATGACCATCGGTGGTGGAACAAATATTACATTTTTTTGTATCCTATATGGGATATCCTATTAGGTTGTGATTAAAATTTATTTCTCTTTGCAACCAATGGGTTAATTATCAAGAATCTACTATGGTATCCATGGATTATGGTGATGGTAATCATTCATTGAGAAGATGATTCAGATCTAGTCCTATAGTTGCAGCAAATTACCATTTCTAAAATTTGATTACTTTGAGTTCTATATAAGGATATTATTATAGAACATATCCTACATGAAAAATACCTCAGAGTAATTATGCATTGAATATCATCTATTCATTCATCTCTTCCTCATTCCGAGAAAACAATTCTTCTGGTGAAATGGGCATAACCCCACTGGGATGAAGGTGATGCCTAATCTAACCATTAACATTTTCATTGTTGGGTTAATTTTGAGGTGGGAGAGATGAATCTTTTATAGGAACTCCAAACGTCACAAGAAGAATTTATTTTTATGTTCAAAAACCTCCTTCAATAGTTTCGGTATAGACTAAATTATGGATGATAACATTCTATTTTGTATACTCCTATGAATTGACATTGTTTTTTGTAGACTCCATAGTGGATGAATTGATGAAATTAAAAGATTTTTTATTCTATATTGGGAATCCTATTAGTTTCATTTTATTAATACACATTTCTACACCCACAAGGAGGCCTCACCCTCTAATTTTTTGATTCTACGAGAGCTTCTTAGAAGAAAATAATAATAATGCAATCTATATATAGTTCATTCAAGGGATTTCTTAATCAATTAACAATATCATAGTATGGGACTAATTGGTAGAATCCACTCTATTGAATATTCCCAAATTAGAGAAGCCTGATTGACACTAATAATGGGATTATTATGGTGAAAACACCCCATCCATGATGGTTGGGTTTTATCATGTTCTGATTTCAGAACACTTTAGGTCATGATTTATGACCTCAGTGGTAGGGTTAAATTATTCCCTAGCCATATGGATTGAGGTTCCTCTTGATCCACCATGGTTTCTATTGGTGTGAAATCCCTAATGATATTACATAGTTTTGTCCTAACATGGGTTGGGTGAATCATTCGGTATGGACATCGATCAACCATTATCAATGATAATTGTGCTATTTCTGAATTTTTTGCTACATGATCACTAACATACCATACGTGATTGGACTTCCTGATATTCTCTGATACATGATGCAGATGTTTTAAATAGTTTTCTCTCTTTAAGTAATATTTAAATGATACTCTATGAAGTCCACTTTTTCATGAGAATATATTCAGTCATGGAAATGGTCCATAGGTTGGAGTCGACATGAATCTATAACATTAAATTATTTAACATTCAGTAGTATTTTATTGTTCGAGAGAACAATGAATTGTACGACCCTATGTGAACCCAAACATCTGATGTGAACACTATATGGGGTATCATCTAAAACCTACCACAACCCTATTAATGATTTGAGAAATGTCTGTTGAAGATATCCTTTCAATTTTTTGTTTTTTAAATTTCATTAATCTATGATATATACCTAGTCATTTTGGCATTGATACTCTTTAATTACCATGACGTTACATTGATACTCTTTGTAGGGTAATACATTCTCTTTCAAGTTACTAGTTTTTTTTCAAATATTGAGGTGGATTTTCATTCACAAAATGGTTATCAAATTCTAGAACATTAATGGTATTTCATCTTGTTATAATTATTTCAAAATGCTTAGAATGTCTTCGTCATCTTCTCTTAGAGGTCCCACTATTTACTGGGATAGGAGTGGAATCTTCCTTGCTACATAATTAAAATGAATTTTGATTGATTTGGATATCGTTTTCTATAATGGAAGGTAGGTGATCCAATGGATGTTCATAGAATGACCATCTTCTTAGGCTTTCTTCCAATTGATAAGGTATTTCACATTATAGAGATATAGAAACATAAATTACTAGCATTGCATTCACAGGTGCCTCGTGATAAGAGGTATTTCATGCCACTACATATCCAATTGTATAATTAACATGAATACCTGAAACACTACTTTAGTTAGAAATTACATAGTGAATTCCATCATGGGGAGGACAACCATGGTGGATTACAGTAAAGGGAATACACTCTTTCCCTATTATATTTGTTCCCTAAATAAGGATTTCCTAGATCTCATCATGAAATGGCCATTCATAATCAATAATATTCTGATCATGGAATATGTATTCATGGTGAAGTGTCCAAGTAAAACATTCATAATTTATGCTACTACACCCATAATTTGGAAACATGATAGAAGGATATTGAGAATCCCTAGATAATTGTATGTGGGATTTGTGATCTCCAACATTAAATAGGGTGGGATTCAATATCAAATCATTATTTTTCAATTTTCATCGATTAATATTCTTTTAGGATTCCTTCATATGAGTAACCTGGGACACTGGCTGCGAAAGTGGATTTAATGGATAGGTGTTTGTTCCTTCCTTGGAGTAGACATTATGATAGGATAATTACCTCCAGTTGGAGAACATGTATGTTCCAAGTCCATTCGCATGTATATAATGGGGAAGTATTCCCCATGACTCTCCTGGGATAGATCAGAGGTGTGTCTATTCTCTGGGTTGACATGCGGATGAGTCATCCCAATTACAGAGACATTATTACGTATTTTTACGTCTAGTACTACCATTGTAACTATTATGATATCCTAATAGGTCTACAAGATGTGGGACATGATTTTTCCCTTCCCATTTAATATTTTCAAGATGTTCTTAGTTACATAAAATACTAAAATGGGATATATGTAAATTCCATATCTATAGAAGGTGTATGTGATTTTTACTATCCACAATTTCATATATGTTGATACTTGATGTACTTGTTTCTTGTGGAATAATGTTGATTCTACCATTTCTTCATCAAGAAAATATGACTAACTTCAGTACGTTCCAAAATATAAGTCTGCTACAAGGCTTAGTAAATCTATGCAGGTGAATTTTCCTGCTCATGTCTAGATCAAAAACATTGGGTATGATCTTCATTATGATTCTTGACAATTCTTCTGGTATGCTTGGTGGGTTTGGTATGGTGTATGGTAATGATCGCAACATGGTGTAGGATATAAATGTGGGGATTCAATAGGTTTTTTTAGGTTTGTTAGATGGTTGTCTAATTTAGGGAATATGGGTGAATGTGACAACTCATTTAGGCCAACAAATAGTCTTGGTGGGATTCATCAAAGTGGATATGGTAGTGACCCTACATGCTAGTGACCAGAAACATTCCCTAGGGGCTGTGTAGAATGTTCGGTCATAAAGGGCATGCTCCAAACAATAATGGACACCAACTTTATCTAGTTGAGGGAACATTACTAGAAGTATTTGGTGTCGGTTATTTCTATTAGTTTCTTTGAGAACAAAATGTGTGTCTTCGAGATGATTCATTGGGTGAACACTTTATCCACTGCCCTATGATATTGGAGGGATTAGATATCATATATTGGCAGTAATCTCTTCAAATGGTTGAAGTTTGTGGTCGAATCTATCTACATTAGGAAAACTATTCATTACTAACACGATGTTTAGTGTGACTTAATGAGATATAGGGCATGTCATATGGCCTCAAGTGGGAAGGATTGTACAATTCTAACAATAATTTGAAACTAATGAATTTTAGACCCATAATTAAAGAAACTAGGTTGGTGATGGTGTCATCCCTGTGGACAAAGACCCACCCTAATTAGCATTTGGGCAATTTTTTATACAACGATAAGGATTTGTTTCTATTATGGTGAGTATTGATAAGAATATCATGTATTTATGAACAAAAAAAAATCAAGGAAACCCCATCAATGCATCATCTCATTTGAATGAACACATTCATGAGGGATTATCTTTGCTACACCACCTTTTTTAGAGAAAAAGTTTCTTGATGGATTGGTGATAATATCATCTTAGATAAGGATTCACATTGGGCTCACCATTTATTATTTCCCCATTGAATAATAGTATCTTAATTATTGAAAATAGTGTGTTGAGTAGTGTGTAATCATTCATGTGGTGTTTAATTTTTCAAAATGGGTTTCAATGGGTTTGTTCCTGGAACCATAGTCAAAAAATGTTTCTATATAAAAATACACCTACTTGTTAAAGAATGTTTTACCTTAGTAATTTAGGAAAAATATTCTTATGAACACACATTTGTCAGGGGAATGGGAGGTTGTTCTCCTCAAACCCTTGTGGGGGGAATTATTTCCCACACTAGGACTCTCATATAGATTTATGATTTATTCATGAATCCTTTATTAATTTCCATTTATCATGTGGGTAAACTTATAATTTACAATATATTTTTAGCATTAATGAAATTTAGAATAATATTTATGTATATACAGTTTTTTATCAATTGAGATATTTGTATGTATCTAATGTTCTACATTGATTGTTTCCTAATACACTGGATAGATATTATTTCGTCATTATTATAATGGTGGAGATATCATACCCACATTGTGTGGAAATATAGAATGTATATTCATTTAAGAAAAAGGTGGTTCTTTTGATATCGGGATCAGAACCATGAGATTAGATTCCTGTGTATCCCTATAAAAGGAATTAGAACGCACGTAGTTTAGTGAAAGATGACTAGAAACATTATACCATTTAAGGTGTTGTGATAAGGACGAAACCATTCATTTTATCATCATTACCCAAATATTTCTTCGTAGAAGGTTCCTAGTCAATGTTTTGTGTGGGACATGTGATGATGTGGCCCACAGAACATGGAATAGATATGGATTTATAGGTTGAATTACACATTTTGGAAATTTTACTCAGAGAGAACATGGTTGATTTGGCGCTTTAGGTTTGAACCTTATGTAGTCTTACTACGTATTCTATTTGGATGGGAATCATATCACTTATAGTTTGGTTATGAGTGTCCATTCCTACAGAGGTCGTTATATATTTCTAATTGGGGTATAGACATTTGAGAGGATTATGATGTGATTATTCATGAAAATTATGTCGTGTGAATGAGAATATGGGATATGATTCCACTCCTTGTAATTTGGAGGATTATTTGGGAATTATTTATAAGTTTGAGACCCATGGATGATTAATATTATGTAATTATTCATAAGGGGTTATCCAATTCAAATAGGGAACTAAGTGGGCTTCTAAAGTATCCTAACATTAACATGAATTAGATTCCTCATAATTCTAATGTTAGGCGCCTGAACAATGTTTCTACCATATATAATAGTTGGGTAATTCACCTAAAATTATAATCATTGAGGATTGGGATCATGTGGAAGTCAACACCACCACCTCCTTCTATGACTACGTAATTCATGTTCTGTGTGATAAATATGAGGATGGAGATGATTTGAGAAACCACACATTATTATTTTTCAAATGGTTGGATATATTTCATTGTGAACCCACACATTTAGGGTCTCTCTAATGAATGATTATATGAATATATAAATGGAGACCCAATATCAAAAAAATCAACTAAACGTGTAGATTATGTGATCGTGGATATCATTTTCGTCCACAATATTCATGTTGATAGTGTCATAAAACTGGTGGGAAGGTGAAAGAAAAGGATCTGGAAAATGAATCTTATACTCCTATACTAGTGGAAGTGGTCAGTGATATGAAACATCCCTCACTTCACATTACACTGTTATGGGTCCTAGGAATGGAGATTAATGAGGGAAAGATGGTTGATAGGTCCTGCATGAAAGGATATGGGATTATTCAAGGAAGGATGCCCTGAAATTGCTTATGTAGTGATTGAAGAGGATCATATTCCATGTTGACTAGAATATAAATCGTAATACTCCCACATCATTCCTATATACAGATTCTCGAGGTCTTTGAAAAGACAATGGTAAGACATGGTACATTCCCTAGATCCCAATATTTTGAAATCACCAACACTGAACCTGAGGTATGGGTCCCAATGACCATAGGAATACACACTCTGATTCACCCCAATGACCATGACTGGCGAACCCAACACATGCAGAAAACTTATGAACATAATAATACACACCAAAATAGGGGACACGAAGATGTTCTGCTACTTAGAGTAGTGAAATTCTACAGGCTTTGGTGGAGGATTCCACATGGTCCCTTTCAGATGAGGGATCCATATAAAGAGTGGTATGACCATGGGTGGATTTTAAGTGGTCATGAAATAATGTTCGTGTAGGATATAGGGTAGAGAAATCCATGGGAATGGTGGAATAGTTATAATTGGTTTAGCCATGAATGGATTGTGCATGGTGTATTTCACTCATGTGTACCTGGGAGAAATAATAGTACATTTTGAGATGGATTACCTCAAAAAAGACACTTGGTTGAGTATCAATTAAATCATTAAATTGTCTCCACACAAGTTCCTCATAATTGGATTGCATACGTCCCTCATGATGTATGTTCACCTCAGGTTAATGTTATTAATAAAGGGGTGAGCAAGGTCCTTCCACATGTGTTATTTATTTTACACCTTGGTAGGTATTTATTTTCACTACCCCTTCAATTCACTAATCTTAATGGATTAAAAAGCTACATAGATGTTTTTGTAAGTCTTTATTAAAGGAATAGGGAGAGCAGAGATTCAAGTGGTATTTGAGAATTTCCATCAAGTGAAATGAAGACTCCATGTTTGTATTTATATGATAATATGCGATTGAAGTCAAAGTGAAACCTCGATAAAGGGAGTCTCTCAGTTTCGATTCTCATATATTCCACTCCATCCATTCATGATGGTTGATCCCTAGTTACCCTCTATGTTGAAACCACTCTAGGGGTTACAAATGTGAATTTATGTAGATGTACTAATGAAAGAAGTCCTTATTCATTTCTTTTCTTCCCTTCTTATTTTGTTATTTCCCATTGTCCCTTATTAATCAAGGCTACAAAATAGAGTGTTAAAAATGTTTTACAAAAACAATATATAAGTATGGTGCTACTAATCCCAAAATATGTATGTCCTAAAATTCTAAATCTATATATCATTGTACATTATTATCCATTAAAAACACAATTATAATCATTAAATCCCATGAATATGAAATAAACTCTAATTAAAATCTTCCTAGTGTTCCTTCATAAATTTTTTCATAATCCTAAATTCTACACTCACTTAAGTGAAATGTATTAACATATATACTACACGGAAAACATCGTAATTATTATATTTAATGAATATGGAACCATTTCAAAATTCCCATCATCTTTATCCATGTACATACATATTCCTTGGATAGGATTACATTCCCATATAATGGAGTGGTCCTTATTTTAGATCAAAATAATTAATTTTTTTAAAACATCATCATAAAATATTCCAAAAATGAAAAAACCAATTAGGAATATTTTTTTGCCCCATTACAATTTACATGTACTTTATCTGATTTACATCTCTAGGATCATTCATTTAAAATGTTCCATAAAAATTGACCTTTAAATTCAATAAACATTTCTGTATTTGTTCTACTAAAATAAAATCATAAAAAATAGACGAGCGATGAAACACCCATTCCAAAACGCCATTAAATAGCATAAATGATCAGTATTAAATATGATAATTTTTTTATTCAATAAAGACAATAAAATTCGAGATCCAATATCAAGGTAATTTTCTTTTACCTAAAAAACATGATTCAATCATTCATAGTAGGCCTTTTATTCTATCTTTTATGAATCATAAATATTGTTTCAAAAATAATTCCTCCTCCAAATCACCAAGAATTAATTAATTCATGAAATAAAATTAATATATATATATATAAATCACTATTTCTACTAATTTTATCAACATACAAACTATTGGATGCTTCAAAAGGGCATTGATTCATTAAAAATTATTTTTTAAAATTTTTAACAGAATATGTCATAATAATCCTCTTCGTGAACCATTTCCTACCATCATCATCATATATAAATAGATAAAACCACTCGTTCTCAATATATCTATTCCTATATGGTAGTTTGATTTGTTTATGAAACCTATTAACATGAACATAATTACTATATTTCATCATATCTAACAATTTTTTTTAAATCTATGAGAATTACCAATACATCAATGATTTTACGTTATCCATTACTAATAATAAGAATGTATTTAATTTTATTACCAAACCATATCACATTTCATATGACCCTAGTTGGCCACATAAACACTTATGGTCTTGTTCCTTCGATAACCAATAATACTAATGAACTAACTTGAGCATCCAAAATCCTTGTGTAACCATGTACATCTATCCATTGTACATTAAAAATAGAAATTGTGTCTTATATTAAAAAATAGTTTATAACATCCGAAATATTATACTTCCATAAAAACAAATAACAACTAGACTTCTAGTTTGATGAATTTCCTCATGAATTGTATCGATTATCCCTCTAAGATTTTTTCACAGATTTAATATATCTAAAGGTTATTCAAATCAATGAGGTCATAGTTAAATATGATAACCAGGAATTTATTTTTATCCTATATGTTAAACAAAATGTTTTATTCTTCATAAAAAATAATTAAATGTTTATTAGACTTTTAATATAAATAATTATTATCAATGGTGATCACATTGATGCAAAAAATACTCAAAAAAATCATTATGTGAGATATATCAAATAGTATTATGATACAGATTATAGGAAGATGATTTTTCAGTATAGGTAAATCCAGAATCTAGTTGAGATAGTATATTTTAATTTTTATTTCAACCACACAAAAATCTATAAGGAAAATTAAATGTTACATAACAATTTTGAAAAAATCATTTGAACAACTATTCATCAATTATACCACATAATTCAAATTATGTTTTATTATTATACTCTTCTCCATTTAGATAATATTTTTTATAGATTCCGTTACATTTATATCTACTAACATTGTATAATAACAAACACATGAACCATACATCATAAATAATTACCACCACAAATTTCTAATTTATGAATTTTTTAAAAAACATATAGATTTATTTTATAGTAAATTCATACATATTACATGTGAAATAATAAATTAAAGAAGTGTGGTATGGTGAAATCCCATGAAAAAGAACTGAAGATGGTCCTCAAACATCTATATGATCAATCCCTAAATTAAAGTTCACAGATTCCCTATCAAATGTTAAAAAATATATATTTCCAATATTATGGGGGATACTCACATCATATTTACTGAAATTGAAATTATCATGTTACAGTAATTATAAGGCCCCATCCTTAAACATTACTTAATCATGAGTTACTTCAAGAATACACATTGAGGATCTTTTCAGGTTTAGAGTTTGAGATAATTAGATCATAAATCATCCATTACATTCCACATTAAAACAAAGTGGTTACATAAAACATATTACTCATATTTCCCATCAACAGAAACATATTTAAAATAAAACATGGATTCTTTCTTGACACTTGTTTGACACTATCATCACATCATGTACCTTTCCCTTGACCTATAAAAAACATTTCAAAAACATGGGATGAGCATAAAAAAGCTCAGTAAGGGATATAAAAGTACGAAATGAAAACATTAGTCCATGTATGAAATCACAATTTACTCATAAAACATAAACATTTTAACATACCTCATCAAATAATGAATAAATCATAGAAATAAAAATACATAAAGGTAACTTGAGGCATTCATAACATTCTTACGTAGGGAGTAACCCATATCGTTACGTTTGGAATACCCATCACAGTATATTCTCTAAATCTCTTTGGAGAAACCTTAACATTTAACCCCTTCATGTTACCCAATGCATTAGAGAGATATATTGGTCTCACCCGCCCTTAGTTGATCTTGGAACCACCCATATTCATAACAATGCCCAAGAACTATAACATAATCGTATCATATAAAACAAGCATAAAGTAAACATAACATTTCCACTTTTTAATGACAAGATTTCAATACAACACACTGATATAAAAACGTTATGAATTCAATCATCAATATCCAAATAAATGAAAAGTAAAACATCGTATTTATTTTTCATTTAAAAAAATGTAATGGCTTGTAGAGGAAGCCGAAGCTCAAATAATGGTCACGGCGGCGGAGAAGTCGTTGTCGCCGCATACGTATGCCAAAAAAAATTCTTTTTTTTCATTTAGAAAATGCTTCATATAAAAAATATTTCTTTTTAATAAATGTAAAATTCAAAGGGGTTTTACACCGTATGAAATAAGGTTGTGTATAAAACAAAATATGCATCAATGAATGGAGATTTAGACAAAGTGCCATACCTCTGGTCCGACTTGACTTGATCGTTCATTAACATCCTAAATAATACACTTGAGTTAATTTTATACTTTCTTAAGAACCTTTTTTATGTTTATTATTCCTTTTATATCACTTTTGGCACCAAAAATATGGCCCGAAAGAAAGGAACAAAAAAGACAGCTGGCGCGCTGCCTCGCGAAGCACAGCCGTGAAGCCCCGCCGTGAAGCACCCACGCGAAGCGTCCCGACCATCGCGGCCTCGCGAAGCTCTGGAGGCGGTAATGCTCCGCGAACGCCTTTGACGTTCATGGGCCGCCGCGAAGCTCCTGCGGCAGTAATCCTTCGCGAACGCATTTGATGTTCGCGAGCCGCCGTGAAGCTCCGGAGGCGGTCCCCTCCGCGGCTGGCGTTGACGTTCGCAGGCGCGCCGCGAAGCACCGGAGGCGGCGCGCGAGCCCATCTTCGTGGTGCCCCTTCCCTATAAATACTGGACTCTCCCAGAGTCCCGAAGGATGGAAAATCCGACCTTTGGGCTTCTCCTCTCCTGAATCACGAAGCACGCTTTGCCCCGAGAATCATGAGCTCCGCGAGGTACTTATCCTTCGCGAGACTCATCCACATTGTCTCGTTTTGACCCCCTATTCTGAGAGGGATGCCCTTCGCGAAGCTCAAGGGCGTTCGCGAAGGAAGGGGATTCCCAAGGGAACCCGGGCAGCCGTGGAGCGTTTATGCTTCGCGAAACACCCAACCCATGCTAGTGATCCCTATGCCAAGGCAGGATCACTATACATCGCGAAGCACAATGCTTCGTAGGACCATGCTTCGCGAGGCACCCCTTCCTCGCGAGGCAGTGCTCCGCGAACACTGTTCCACTTCACGAAGCACTTCCCACTCACACCTATGCCCCATGCTAAGGCCAAGGCACTCCACTTCGCGAAGCGCACTCCTTTGCTTAGAAATTCCTCTTCCCGTGCGACCCTCCCGGTTTGCACGATGTGATTTCAAAGTCCCATGGACAATACTACCCGTAGCGTTGCTTCGCCTAATTATTATTCGCATAGGCACGCTAACGGCTATTGCTTCTTCGCATAGCCACGCTAATGTGGACCCCTTGATGGTTCGTTCCACGACCCCCCTTAACCATGGACTTACTGGTACCTTCCCTTCCCCAAGGACCAGAGGGTACCAGTTATGTAAGTCCTAGGGGTGTGGAGTGAACCCACCTCGTCCGAGCTGTAGGACGTTAAACTACCAAGCACCACGTCTTCATCACATGATGTTAAACTGTGATCCGACCTCGTGCCCCTCGTGAAGGGTCCCCCCAGCTCGAATTTTTTTTACACCACTCGTCTCCATGAGAATGGAACTCTTCCTCACATGGAATGAGATCCTCCTTGTCGGAGTGGCGTATGTTCGTAAGAGAAGGGTGACCCCAGCCCCCCCCCCCCCCCCCAACGGATGGCTGCACCTCTACATCTCCGTACTTCCCCACTACCAAGGTCCGTGGAGGGCGTGATAGGGAACGAGGCACTTCCCATCGTCGGACCAAGGTCCATCTTTCCAGCGCTTTGTCGCGCCATGGGCCTCCATCCTGGAGTAAGTCACAGCACTGTGGGCCGCCTAATGCGTATGCCCCACTTCGCTTCTCACGGACACTTCCTTCGCGACGTTATCGTCAGGTCCTTGCAACCTCTTGTTTCTCACACCGAGCATGAATCACGTGGGCTTAGAGTGAGCACCGACCCTGACACCCATTTGAACTACGAGGTCTTTGATCCATGTCAAGGCGTGGTACGTAGGAAGCCTCCACGAGGTTCAATACCACCCATCATCCAATTCACGTCGTGTTCTACCTACGTCCAACATGACGTTAAACTGCAATTCCAGTCTGACGACAAGCCATTGTGACTAACCCGAACTACGAGGTCTTTGATCCATGTCAAGGCATGGTACGTAGGAAGCCTCTATGAGGTTCAAATCCACCATACGGTCATCCCGACCTCATTCACGTCGGTTCACCCCCGTCCCACATGACGTTAAACTATATTCCCCAATCCGAACTACGAGGACTTTGATCCGTGTCAAGGCATGGTACGTAGGAAGCCTCCCTGAGGTTCAAGCCCAACAAACATTGGCCCAGACCATCTCCTTGTCGGTGTGCCAAGCCCCCATCTCCCATTGGACCAAGGTCCCGCATTTATGTCAGTTCACCGAAACCCAATGCCCGTCGTTTATTCACGTCAGGGTTCACTATCGTCATGCACGATGTTAAACTGTATTCCCTAATCCGAACTACGAGGACTTTGATCCATGTCAAGGAAAGGTACGTAGGAATCCTTCACGAGGTTCAAGCCCACCAATAGTGGGCCTCAGGGTCTAATTTCACGTCGGGTCACTGACAAACCAACCCTTATGAACTACGAGGTCTTTGATCCATGTCAAGCCATGGTACGTAGGAAGCCTCCACGAGGTTCAAGCCCACCCGTCATTTCACGTCGGGTCTCACCCCCGTCCAGCACGACGTTAAACTGCATTCCGGTCCAATGGAAAGCCGTTGCGACCCATACCACCTGAACTACGTGGTCTTTGATCCATGTCAAGGCATGGTACGTAGGAAGCCTCCATGAGGTTCAAGACACATTGCTTGATCACTCATCCACGTCGAGTTTCGCCATTTCTGTTTCTGACGCTTTCGTCGGGGCGCGCGCCCGTCCGTCCGTGGGGGAGGACGCGTGGCGCTTCTCTTTCCCCGCATTCCCGCTTTCCAAAGGTGGGCGGCATTCGCTCCTTATTCAGGGACGTCTACTCCTTGATCGAAACGGGATGATGGGATGTGGGTTCTTCCTCCTGTGGATTCCTCCTCAGAACTCGTCACCTAGTCCGGGTCTCCCTCATAGATTTAATACGTAGTTCGTGAAACTCTTCCCAGTGTCGTGTTTCCATGGGCGCCGGTTAATTACACTGCTTCTGTCAAGACATTCCAAAGGGTCCAGTCAAGGCAGAAACCTTCAGTCAGGGGAGTAGTCACGTTGAGGAATCAGTAGCGTGTCTGGATGCTGGGGTACCTGGCATGTCTGTCTGTTATCCTTGACCACAAGGCTTCTCGAGGGCGTGGAAGCCCGAGGCATCCCACATCGAGCGCGGGGAATTATATGTCATGGACACATATCTAAGGTTTTCCCCAGCTTCCCATGCTCAACACAGGGTATGCCGCAAGTTTAACGTCCAGCAGAGACAGATCAACCCAACCAGAGCATTAGTTAGGATAGATCGGATTGAGGGATCCTCCATGAAGGGATATCGATACCGGGGCCAGCCCATGGGCGACTGTGAAGAAGAGCGTACTGGCATGGTCTCATCAGGATAAGACGGTCCGAGCGAGAATCGGAACGGGTGGTAGGTTGATGGATGGAGTGAAAGGAGAGTGAAATGGGACCATCGCAGGGGCGATAGTGAAGTTGGGCTTGAGCCTTGACGAGGCTTCCTACATATCCCCGTGGCAGGGAATCAAAGTCCGCGTAGTTCGGGATGACGTTGATAAACTGACGTGAAGGTGGACCTTGGCCCGATGAGCATCGTCAGAGTACCGACGTGAAAGTGGACCTTGGTCCGAAGGGTGGTGGGCTTGAACATTTGGAAGGCTTCCTACATACCATGCCTTGACATGGATCAAAGACCTCATAGTTCAGGTGGGAATGGGTGTGCAGTTTAATGTCATGTAGGACAAAGGGGGCATATAGTTTAACGTCATGCTGGACGAGGCGTGCAGTTTAACGTCATGCTGGATGAGGGCGAAACTCGACGTGGATGAGCGATCGAGTAATGTGGCTTGAACCTCATGGAGGCTTCCTACGTACCATGCCTTGACATGGATCAAAGACCACGTAGTTTAGGTGGGATGGGTCACAACGGCTTGCCATTGGACCGGAATGTAGTTTAACGTCGTGCTGGACAGGGGTGAGACCAGATGTGAAATGATGGGTGGGCTTGACCCTCGTGGATGCTTCCTAAGTACCATGCCTTGACATTGATCAAAGACCTCGTAGTTCATAAGGGTTGGTTTGTCGGTGAACCGATGTGAAAGTAGACCGGGAGGCCCACTATTGGTGTGCATGAACCTCGTGAAGGCTTCCTACGTACCATGCCTTGACATGGATCAAAGTCCTCGTAGTTCGGATTAGGGAATATAGTTTAACGTTGTGCGGGACGATAGTGAACCCTAACCTGAATAAACGACGGGCATTGGGTGTCGGTGAACTGACGTAAATGAGGGACCTTGGTCCAATGGGAGATGGGGGCTTGGCACACTGACAAGGATACGGTCTGGGCCAATGTTTGTTGGGCTTGAACCTCAGGGAGGCTTCCTACGTACCATGCCTTGACATGGATCAAAGTCCTCGTAGTTCGGATTGGGGAATACAGTTTAACGCCAGGCAGGACGGGGGTGAACCGATGTGCATGAGGTCGGGACGAGCGGATGGTGGATTTGAACCTCGTAGAGGCTTCCTACGTGCCATGCCTTGACATGGATCAAAGACCTCATAGTTCGGGTTAGTCACAACGGCTTGTCGTCGGACTGGAATTGCAGTTTAACGTCATGCTGGACGTAGGTAGAACACGACGTGAATTGGATGATGGGTGGGCTTGAACCCCGTGGAGGATTTCTACGTACCACGCCTTCACATGGATCAAAGACCTCGTAGTTCAAATGGGTGTCAGGGTCGGTGCTCACTATAAGCCCACGTGAGTCATGCTCAGTGTGAGAAACAAGAGGTTGCAAGGACCTGACGATCACGACGTGAAGGAAGCGTTCGTGAGAAGCGAAGAGGGGCTTACGCGTTAGGCGGCCCACGGTGCTGGGACTTACTCCTGGATGGAGGCACATGGCGCGACAAAGCGCGGGAAAGATGGACCTTGGTCCGACGATGGGAGGTTCCTCGTTCCCTATCACGCCCTCCACTGACCTTGGTAGTGGGGAAGTACGGAGATGCAGAGGTGCAGCCATCCGTTGGGGGGGCTAGGGTCTCCCTTCTCTTACGAACATACGCCACTCCGACATGGAGGATCTCATTCCATGTGAGGAAGAGTTACATTCCCGTGGAGACGAGTGGTGTAAAAAATGTTCGAGATGGGGGGACCCTTCGCGAGGGGCACGAGTTCAGATCACAGTTTAACGTCATGTGTTGAGGATGTGGTTCTTGGCAGTTTAACGTCCTGCAGCTCGGACGAGGTGGGTTCACTCCACACCCCTAGGACTTACATAACCGGTACCCTCTGGTCCTTGGGGAAGGGAAGGTACCAGTAAGGCCATGGTTAAGGGGGGTCGTGGAACGAACCATTGAGGGGTCCACGTTAGCGTGTCTATGCGAAGAAGAAATAGCCGTTAGCGTGCCTATGCGAAGAAGCATTAGGCGAAGCAATGCTACGGGTAGTATTGTCCATGGGACTTTGAAATCATATCGTGCAAACCGGGAGGGTCGCACGGGAAGAGGAATTGCTAAGCAAAGGAGTGTGCTTCGCGAAGTGGAGTGCCTTGGCCTTATCATGGGGCATAGGTGTGAGTGGGAGGTGCTTCGCGAAGTGGAACAGTGTTCGCGGAGCACTGCCTCGCGAGGAAGGGGTGCCTCGCGAAGCAGGGTCCTGCGAAGCAGTGTGCTTCGCGATGTATAGTGATCCTGCCTTGGCATAGGGATCACTAGCATGAGTTGGGTGTTTCGCGAATCATAAACGCTCCGCGGCTGCCCGGGTTCCCTTGGGAATCCCCTTCCTTCGCGAACGCCCTTGAGCTTCGCGAAGGGCATCCCTCTCAGAAGAGGGGGTCAAAACGAGACAATGCGGTGGAGTCTCGTGAAGGAGAAGTACCTCGCAGAGCTAATGATTCCCTGGGCAAAGCGTGCTTCATGATTCGGGAGAGGAGAAGCCCAAAGGTCGGATTTTCTATCCTTCGGGACTCAGGGGGAGTCCAGTATTTATAGGGAAGGGGAGCCGCGATGCTGGGCTCGCGCGCCGCCTTCGGTGCTTCGCGGCGCGCCAGCGAACGTCAATGCCAGCCGCGGAGGGGACCGCCTCCAGAGCTTCGCGGCGGCTTGCCAACGTCAAATGCATTCACAGAGGATTACCGCCTCCAGAGCTCCGCGGCGACTCGCGAACTTCAAAGGCGTCTGCGAAGCGTTACCGCCTCTGGAGATTCACGAGGCCACGATGGTCGGGACGCTTCGCGTGGGTGCTTCACGGCGGGGCTTCGCGGCTGTGCTTCACGAGGCAGCGCGCTAACTATCGTTTTTGTTCCTTTCTTTCGGGCCATATTTTTGGTGCCAACAATCACTTATTACCATGTTATGAAAAATATGTAATTAGTTATTTTAATAATGGTCGTTTCGTCGATCATTGGTACTTGAGTAAAAAATAAACTATTTGTAATTGCAAGTTGTTCATGTGAAAAAATATCCATTATATCCAGAATTATATTCATTATGTAGATATCATATTTATCATATATATCAAATATATAGATGCATTTATAA
Source organism: Viscum album (assembly GCA_963277665.1). NCBI lineage: Eukaryota > Viridiplantae > Streptophyta > Magnoliopsida > Santalales > Viscaceae > Viscum > Viscum album. The sequence continues at coordinate 297,374,613 of OY728165.1, forward strand.
TATTAGATAACATTTAGAGGTATGAAATGAAATGCACCGTTCATGGAGATGGTAAGCCGTATGTACGAATTAACGCTACTTTCATTTCTATTACGTATTTTATGGAATGGAAAAAAAATGAAATAATGTAATATTATAATTCTTGTCTAATATTATATATAATATAATTAACACCATCCATTATATGTCCCATATATGGCATTAACGAATCAAATCACTTTGAGGGGGAGGTAGTCCGCACTTCCTAAAATGAAGATATCGCTTTTACCCATTATGGAAGCCATAAAAGTATTCCATAAATAAAATATACAGAAGCTTAAGGAAAACATAAAAATAGTATATATCATATATAAATATAGTGACATCTTAATGGAAACCATTGATAAAGTTATAAGAATATTGAACAATCATCGTTTCGTGAGGCAGAAATTCGAAATCCACGGAAACAGTATGTTCATTAACCATTATATGTAGGTGTGTGTAAGTGTAGCTCGAATAATTCTTATAAAAAAATCATAGTATATTGAAAATACTGGGGTTTTTACAAAAAAATGAATAAAAATAATTTATGGGGTTGGAGATGCAAAATATAACAAAAGAACATTAGAGAAGACGTTACCTTTAAATCGGGTAACTCCTCTTGGTTTGTACCAAAGGGGCTTCTTGAAGAGCTTTATGACTAACGTAAGGATTATAGGATGAAGAGAGGGATCTGTAGAGATAAAATGAGCATATCATGGCTGAGCCAATGGCTTGAGAAGTGAGTGTAAAGAGGTAGATGTGGGGGCCTTTTATAAGAGGAGAGGAAGGGTACTCTTGGAATGTTATAAAATGTTACTTTATATTGAAATGTGTTTTGGATTTAAAAGGTCCCACATTGATATATTTCTAGGATAAGGTGATAAGGGTTTGAAATATACTCATCAAATAGGTCTTTGACATGTGTAAGTCTTAGATTTTAAATTATCTATTCGTTTTATTTTAATCGTTCGTTAATGAGGTAATCGCTGCATCATCATGATGTCATAAATAATTTAATTTATTTAATGTCTAAAAATTATAAAAAAACTACTATGATGTAGGAAATTTTTTATATTTCCAATGACTATTTATAGTCCAATATATCATTTATGTAGACAAAATTAATTTCTTTTTACTCAGGTGATACATTCTTTGTTATATATAACATTCTTTAAAAATAAAATGATAAAAAGTCATTATCACACAAAAGTGATTCCATGGGGTCCCCCATTTTGGCACAAGAAATCCCATAGTCGGCCATGACACAACCAGTAGCATTAGGACACATGTTTGGGTCATTTTTAATTATTATGATATTATTTTATTATCCTTAACTAATCGATTAATAATTAATCAGGATAATTAAAGATAATTACCGTCGTTACTATTCATAATGTCCAAAAACAAAAGAATATTGATTACATAATTTGGAGCTTATGATTAAAAATATTTAATCCATTTTACCAAATTCCAAACAAATAAATTTCAATAATTTATTTAAAAATAATTCTCGTTGTCAAAACAAATAGCGGATTTTTAAGAAACAATATCTATGAAAAGTTTTGCAATTGTTTATGCCCAATTCCAAAGTGAAATTTATCCCAATGACCACCATTGTATTACATGGTAAAAATATATCCTATTTAAACTTTAAAATTAATTAAACAGATAATCTATCCATATAATTAAATTAGATGAAAATTCAGTTTTCATGTAAAATGCAGTATTTTTCACTATTCATTAAAAACATTAAAATTGTCAGAAAAATACCAAAAATTTATACAAAGTAAATTTCATTGTCCCAATCATAAATAATAAGTTCATTTTGAAAAATATAGCTAATAAAATTGTCAAAAGTTTTATTTAAGAATGGTTTTCCATCAAAAGGCAGAAAAACAATCTTTTAAAAATATTAGTGTCTTCCATGCTTAAGATTGGATTTAATCTTGTTTTAACTCTCTAAAACACTATATAATTCATAAATAGACATAGATAACAATATATATTATTCATTACTTACTTGGGATGTTACATCCTTCCCCCCTTTAAAAAATTACATCCCCGCAATTTATTTACTTATTGAATAAGTGGGGGTATTTATCCCTCATTGCATTTTCAGATTCCCATGTTGCATATTTAATCATGTGGGTTTTCCACAAAACCATTACTTGATGAATCACCCTATTCCACAAAACTTTCTCCCTGTGGTCAAGAATCTGGACCGGTTGTTCCTTATAAGATACATTCTCTTCCAACTGAACTACCTCTGGACTCAAAACTTGAGATGGATCTGGATGTGCTTCCTTAACATTGAAACATGGAAAAAATTGGGTACCTGAGATATACTCGAATGTAAATCCACACAGTGTGCAACAAATCCAACTCTCTACAGAATTGTATATGGTCTAATGAACGTCGGTCTCATCTTTCATTTCTTACCAAATCGCATCACACTTTTCTATGGTGAAACTTTGAGAAAAACAAGATCACCTACCTCAAAAGAGAGATCCTTCCTCATGTTGTTCGCATAAATCAACTGCCTGATCTGAGCTATTATCATGTGTCTCTGTATCAGCTGATCATTTTTTGCAAACTCTTCTAACAATTCCGGTCCCATCAACTTCCTTTCACAAACATCATCCCAGAAAGCTGGAGTTCGGCATCGCTTCCCATATAATGCCTCAAATGGTGCCATCTATGAAATTGAATGAAAAGTATTATTATAATAAAAATCAACCAAATAATGATTTTGGTCCCAACTTCCCTGATAATCCATCGAACATGCACGTAACATATCCTCCAAAATCTGAATTCATCATTCTGACTACCCATCTGACTGAGGATGAAAAGTTGTTATAAAATTTAATTTAGTACCCAACGACTTCTGAAGGCCTTTCCAAAAGGTAGAAATGAACCTGGGATCATGGTCAAATAAAATGTAGTGAGGATCTCCATGTAACCTGACTATCTCTTTAAGATACAAATGGGAATGTTGATCTAGGGACAAAGTATCTTGTATAGCAAGGAAATGAGTAGATTTAGTCAAGCAATCAACTATAACCCAGATTTCATTATTACTTTAAGGTGTCTTTGGAAATCCCACAACAATTTCCATGGATATATCCTCCCATTTCCACTCTAGAACGGCTAAAGGATGAAGCATCCCCTTTGGTAACTGCCTCTCTACTTTTACCTATTGACAAGTCAAACACTTCACAGTAAAATCAGCAATATCCTTTTTCATTCTGTACCACCAGTAAAACTCTTGAAAATCTCTGTGCATATTAGTACAACCTAGATGAACTGAAAAATGAGAAATATGAGCTTCACATAACAACTCTCTCTTCAACTGTGAATCACAATGAACACACAATATTTTCACAAATCACAAAAAACAATCATTATGAATGTAGTATTCTGGAAACATACCCTTCTGAACCAGCTCTACCTTTTTCTAGAACTCGCTGTCTTGCTTCTGTTCTAGCTTAATTCTGTCTGATAGAGAAGATTTCACTAATACCTAAAACAAAAAAAAGGAAATATGGCACCAACAACTTCTATTCCAAAGTTCATCAAATCCTTAACTATAGGATCACGTTCCAAACGCAACAATTTTAATGAAGCATTACTTTTTCGACTCAAAGTATCAAACACTTTATTTTTTTCCAGGATGGTAATGAAGTGTACAATCATAATCCTTGATTAATTCTAGCCATCTCCTATGTCTCATGTTTAATTTGTTCAGAGTGAATATATACATTAAACTTTTGTGATCAGTATATATTTCAAACTTTACTCCATACAAATTATGTCTCTAAATATTTAAAGAGAAAACAAAAGTAGCTAATTCCAAATCATGTGTACGGTAATTTAGCTCATGAATTTTCAACTGACTTGAAGGATAAGCAATTACTTGATCCTTATGCATTAGGACACAACCATGTCCTTCCAATAAAGCATCACTATAGATAAGAATCTCCCCATTCCTAGGAGATAGTGCCAAACCTGGAGCATTCACCAATCTTCTTTTCAATTCCTGAAAACGATCATCACATTATTTTGTCCAGATAAACTTAACAACCTTCTGAGTTAGCTTAGTCATTGAACTATATAACCATGAAAAATTTTAAAGAAACCTTTGGTAATATCCTGCCAAACAAAGAAAACGACGAATCTTTTTTACATTTGTGGGTCTTGGCTATTCTTCGATAACATTTGTTTTTGCTGGATCAATAGTTATCCCATCTTTAGAAATAATGTGACCAAGGAAAGAAATTTGTTGCAACCAAAACTCATATTTTCTCAAATAACCATACAATTTATATTCTTTAAAGGTTTGAAAAAAACCCTTAAATGTATTTCATGATCCTCTTTAATTTTAGAAAACACCAATATATCACCAATGAAAGCAACCACAAACTTATCCAAAAAATCATGGAAATTTCTATTCATAAGGTCCATGAATAAAACTGGGGCATTGGATAGCCCAAAATGCATAAATAAAAATTCATAATGGCCATATCTTGTACAAAACGAGGTCTTCGAAATATCTTCTTCCTTTACCTTCAACTAATGGTACCCCGATCTCAGGTCATTCTTTGAAAAATACTAAGCTCCCTAGAGCTGATCAAACAAATCATCGATATGAGGAAATGAATATTTTTTCATAACAACGATCTTATTCAAGGCTCTATAATCAATGGAAAGTCTCATTTTACCATCTTTATTTTTAACAAATAAAATAGGAGCACCCCATGGTGATGTGCTAGGTCGAATGAAACCTTTCTCTAATAAATCTTACAATTGATCCTTCTACTCTAAAAGTTAAATTTGAGCCATTCGATTAGGGGGTTTTGAAATTGTCTTAGCATCAGGAAATAAGTCAATAATAAACTCAACATCTTGATCTAGTATTATTCCAGGAAAATCATCAGGAAAAACATCAGGATACTCATTTACCACTGGAACATCATTAATCTAAATTGTTCCTTTGTTTTCAACAATATGTGAAAGGTAAAATTCATTCCCATCTTTTACAAGTTTCTCTGCCTCTTGATATGTAATCATCAGTAAGGGTTAATTATTGTATACAAACTGAAAGTCTTCCTGAAATGAAACATCTTTAGCTCTATAGTCAATCTTAGAATGGTCAATAGAGAGCTAATCCATACCCATGATAACATCAAACTCTAATAGACGTAAAAAAATAAGGATTTCAAGTTGGTTCGTTCTACGGATAAGTATAGGAACATTCTTATAAATTCTTTTTTCCTCAAAATTTCCCCCATGTATTGTTACAACAAGTTCAGGAGTCATATATTGAGATGGAATTCCCAATTTACTAGAATGGTTTTCAGAGATGAAAGAATGTGTAGACCCTGAATCAAAAAACACACTGGCATAATCTGAAAAAACAAACAAAGTACCTGATACCACTTCAATTGATGGCCCAACATATGCTAAAGTAGTTTGAAAGGATTTCACCACCCCTTTCTTCTTGTAGTCTAACTACATCCCATCACTCGATCTCTTTTTCAGACACTCGTTTTCATAGTGACCCATCTCATTTCACTTGAATCATTTCACTAACTGCAACTCACATTTGGTCTTACCATCACCATGATCTTTTTTAGTGAAATCACGAGGCTTATGTCCCATATTACCACATTGGTCGCACTTTCCAAAATTCAGAATACATTCCCTAGCATGCGTTTTAAAACATTTATCACAAACTGGAAAATTATTTTTCTTACCATCAGACCTTTTTGAAGAATTCTTCCCTTTCTCCCGCCACCTCAGTCTCTTCTTCTGTTTGTTGTTATAGAACACTTGATCATCTGAAAACTCCATTTCCACCTTCTCAGCACATCGAAAAATCTTTTCATAACAATTTAACTCATGATAAGCCAATGCCATTTGATATTTTGGCTTTAATAAAGAGTAAAAATGATTGATTTTACTATCAAGGTCTCAGATAAAATTTGGAGCATACCTTGAAAATCAAGTGAACCTTTCTTCATAAGCAGCCACTGAGTCTTCATATTTCCTCAATTCCAAGAATATTTGTCCCTAATAAGTCGAACAGCCTTTGGAAAATACTTCTCAAGAAATATACCTTTGAATTCATCCCAGTTGAGAGCATCATTCTCATCAGCGTACTTGATATTTTTAACCATCGACCACCACTGATCTGCTTCACCCTCCAAACGGTAATTTGCAAGGATAACCATTTGATTGTCTGAACACCCCATGACATCGAAAGTCTTCTCCAGTGCATTTATCCACCCTTCAGCTAGCACATGGTCAGATGATCCTCTGAATTATGGGGGATGTTGCCTCATTAAATGTTTCACCACTAACATGTTCCTCTGCGGTTGATCTAGCTGATCTCAGGCATGGATACCACCATCATTTTTCACTTGAGTCAAATGTTCCATTACTACAAAAAACTATTCAGTTCCAATTCTGACCATCTCATGATGCTGATTCGGAAGGTCATTTTCTTCTGTATGACTTCCAAACACTGCTTCCATGTTTCCTCGGCTGAAAACCATTCTGAACAAACATGTCTCAGAAGAAGCAACATGGTAATCATTAAATTATATATCATTTCAATTTGACCATAACAAAAATATTTTTGGATAATTATTTAATAGATTTATAACTCCTAAAGTAATCTAAACCAACCTCTGATACAAACTATAAGGCCCCAGCCTTAAACGTTTCTCAATCATGAGTTACTTTAAGAATATAAGTTGAGGATCTTCTCATGTGTAGATGTTTAGATAATTGGATCATAAATCATGCATTACATTCAACATTTAAACAAAGTGGTTACATAAAAGATAGTACTCATTTTTTCAATCAATGGAAACTTATTTAAAATAAAACTTGGATTCTTTCTTGACACTACCTTGACACTATCAATACATCATGTACCTTTCCCTTGACATGTGAAAAACATTTCAAAATCATGGGATGTGAATAAAAAGATCGGTATGAGATATAAAAGTACGAAATGAAAACATTAGTTAATGAATGAAATCATAATTTACTCATAAAACATAAGAATTTCAATAAACCTCATCAAATAATGAATAAATCATAGAAATAATAATACATACAGTAACTTGATGCATTCATAACATTATTATGTAGGGAGTAACCCTCATGGTTACGTTTGGAATACCCATGATAGTATATTCCCTAAATCTCTTCAAAGAAACATTAAAATTTAACCCCTTCACATTACCCAATGCATTGGAGAGCTATATCTGGCTAACTCGCCCTTATTTTATCATAGAACCACCCGTCTTCATAATAATTCCCAAGAACCATAACATAATCGTATCACATAAAACATGCATAAAGGAAACATAACATTTCCACTTTTTAATCACAAGATACCAATACAACACATTGATATAAAAACATTATGAAAACCATTTTCAATACCAAAATAAAAGAAAAGTAAAACATGGTATTTATTTTTCATTTTTTAAAAAGTTAGGGATTGTAGAGGAAGTCGAAGCTCAAATAATGGTCACGGCGGCGGAGATGTCATTGTTGCCAAATACGTACGGCAAAAAAATCATTTCCTTTTGTCGTTTAGTAAATGCGTCGTATAAAAAATATTCTTTATGAATAAATTTAATAGTCAAAGGGGTTTATACACCGTATAAAATAAAGTTGAGTATAAAACAAAATATGCCACAATGAATGGAGATTGATACGAAGTCCCATACCAAGGGTCCAACTTGACTTGATCATTCTCTAACGTAATGAATAAAAAACTTGAGTTAATTTTCTACTTGATTATGATCCTTTTTCAAGTTAATTAATCCTTTTATATCAATTATTACTATGTTGTGAACACTATGTATTTATTTAAGTTAATAATGGTCGTTTCGTCGATCATTGGTACTTGAGTCAAAAATAAACTCTTTATAATTACAAGGTAATCATGTGGTAAAATATCCATTATATCCAAAATTATATTCATGTTGTAGATATCATATATATCATATATATCCTGTATAAACATGCATTTTTAATATTACATAACATTTATAGGTAAGAAATGAAATGCACCGTTCATGGAGATGGTAAGTCGTACGTACGCATGAACGCTATATTCATTTCTATTTCATATTTTATGGAATGGAATAATAATTAAATAAAGGTATATTATAATTCTAGTATAATATTATATATAATATCATTAACTCCATCTTTTATATTTCCCACATATGGAATTAACGAATCAAATCACATTGAGGGGGCGGTAGTCCGCACTTCCTAAAATGAATATATCACGTTTACCAATAATGGAAGCCATAAAGGTAGTCCATAAATGGAAAATACATAATTTTAAGGAAAAATCAACATATTATATAACATATATAAATATAGTGACATCTTAATGGCCACCATTGAAGGTTTTATAATAATATTGAACAATAATCATTTCATGGGGCAGATATTCGCCATCCATGGAAATAGTATGTTCTTTAACCATTAAGTGTAGGTGTGTGTAAGTTTATCTAGAATAATTCCTATTAAAACATCCTAGTATATTGAAAAAACTGATTTTTTATAAAATAAACTAATAAAAAGAGTTTAGGGGGTTGGATAAGAAAAATAAAACAAAAGAACATTAGAAAAGACATTACCTTTAAATCTGGTAACTTCTCTTAGTTTGTACAAAAAGGGTTTTTTGACGAGCTTTATACCTATGGTAAGGCATATAGGATGAATATAGGGATGTGGAGAGATATAATGAGCATATGTTGGCCGATCTAATGGCTTGAGATGTGTGTGTAAAGAGGTAGAGGTGGGGGCCTTTTATAAGAGGAGAGGAAGGGTACTCTTGGAATGTTATAAATGTTACATTAAATTGAAATGTGTTTCAGATTTAAAAGCTCCAACATTGATATATTTCGAGGATATAGTGATATGGGTTTTAAATATACTCATCCAATAGGTCTTTTACATGTTTAGGTCTTAGATTTTACATTATCTTTTTATTTTATTTAAGTCATTCATTAATGAGGTAATCGCTGCATCATCATGATGTCAAAAATAATTTAATTTATTTAATGACTAAAAATTATTAAAAGAATACTATGACGTAGGAAATATTTTTAGATTTCAAATGACTATCTATAGTCAAAATGATCATTTATTTAGACAAAATTAAAAATGTTTTATTCAGGTGATACATTCTTTGTTATATTAAACATTATTTAAAAATAAAAAGATAAAAAGTCATTATCACACAAAAGTGATTCCATGAGGTCCCCAAGTATGTCACAAGGAATACCATGGTCAGCCATGAAACAAAAATTATCATTAGAACACATTATGGGTTCATTTGTTATTACTATGATATTATTTTATTATCCTTAACTACCCGATTACTAATTAATCAAGATAATTACAGATAATTACCGTTGATACTATTCATAATGTCCAAAAAAAAGAGTCTTGATTACATAATTTTTACCTTGTGATTCAAAATATGTAATCAATTTTACCAAATTCCAAACATAGAAATTTCCATAATAAATTTAAAAATAATTCTCGTTGTAAAAAAATAGCGGGTTTTTTGGGAACAATATCTATGAAAAATTTTTCCCTTGTTTATGCCCAATTCCAACGTGAAATCAATCCCAATGACAAAAATTGTATTACATGGTTAAAATATATTATATTTACACTTTAAAACCAATTAAATAAATAATCTAACCATATAATTAAATTAGAGGAAAATGCAGTTTGATGTAAAATGCAGTATTTTTCCCTATTCATTAAAAAATGAACATTGTCAGAAAAATACAAACAATTTATCCAAAGTAAATTTCAATGTCCCAATAATAAATAATAAATTAATTTTGACAATTAGAGCTTATAAAATTGTTTAAGTTTGATTTTAAAATGGTTTGCCATCAAAAGGTTGTAAAACAATATTTTAATAATATTACTGTATTCAATGCTTATAATTGGATTTATTCTCATTTTAAGCCTCTAAAACACTATCTAATTCATAAATATACATAGATAATAATATCTATTATTCATTACATACTTTTGATGTAACAATAATCCTCTCTTATCCATGAATCTCAAACCATTCAAATGAAATTAAATTTTTACATGTTATTATGTAAAAATGAATCATTTTTTTGAATTTGATTTCGAATATTATGTTCTATACTCTAAATCCATGGCCTCAAACATGGAACCATATTTTTTCCCCACAACACACATAATGTTTTTACAAAACCCATTATTAATTATAAATTTTTTAAAAGTTATTTTTCCCATAATGATATTATGTAAAATATTTCCAAAAACAAGAGTACACATATATTATTATTCTAAACATTCCCATTCAGATTAAAAATAATATGATTATTCACTATCTATAATTCAAACAATTATTAGTCTTTGTATAAAAAGTTTCTAATGAATCCTACTTCAAATGTTAATTTGAATGATAATAAAAATTTAGTAATCCATGATTCTATCCAATTTTAAATACAAAATCATTGGGTAAACTACTTCTTTTTCATAGTTTATGTAAGAAAATGAATCATTATTTTTATATCAAACCCAATGATCCTATAAATAACTCATTATGTTCATTTTATTTAAAAAATGAAAACATATATAATAAATTGGTCATTTTTAAACTTGGATCTCACATGTATTCCATCTTTTTCAACTTTTTTACTTTTATTTGATCATCTCAAAACATTTATTTTAAATTTAATTCTAATAGAACAACATAATATATTCTATTTAATATCATTATTTATAAAAACCCCACCAATATCATTGATGTAAATTTCATTCTTAGTATGAATAGTATCTATAATCCCACAGGTTTCATGAAGTGATTAGTAAATGTATCAATTTATATATATCTCTATAGAATATCTCCTAAAAGAAGTAAAACTTAATCATGTATGTGTTGAATTTAGTCATATAATCTAAAAAAACAATCATAATTTTTAATTTAGAAAAATAGTATATAATTTAGAATCACCATTCTCATTATAGATGGTTTCTCATCCATATTCGAAAAACTATACATTAATTTACTAGTAGATTATCCCTAGGGATTTTGACTTATTTATTCTAGGGAAGAATTATCTTAGTCTCTCAATGTTTCTTTTGGGTATTAATTTACACTCCCACCATATAATTCTATTTTATATTTAATTTTATTAATGTTTTTTCAATATAATTTTAGAACATATACCACTGTATTTTTATCCATCAAAATCTAAAATTTTACCTGCTAAAATTTCATTCAAAACCATTCCTTATTATATAACAGTAATGTTGAATTATATTTATCACTAAAAAGAATATTTAATTTAAAATAAGTCGAAATTTTAAATTCAATTATTAATATTTTATGACCTTCATATGTAGCACAAATACCACTTGATGTGCATGATGTATTACATTATTTGATATGTAATCAAATACATATATTGGTTAATATATAATTTTTTATTTTAAAATGGAAGAAAATTTAAAAATAGTTTATTAAATAATAGAATATTCTAATCCCAACCATGCCCCATAACTCACACTCTAAAAAATTATACTCAAATAAAGAAAAATACATAAACAATCACTAAAAGAGTCACTAAAAATAATGCATATTAACATGGTTCATAAATATTCATCTTCTATGGAATATATATCAAAAATTATACTGAAGAATAGAATAAAATATATAATTATTTTATGATTTCCGTTTCTCCCATTATAATACTTTTATGAAAAATAAAATAAAAAAATAATACAGTATTTCTAGTTATAAATGAACCCAAAATTATATTATTAGATAAATTTTATTGTATCCATTCAGGCAATTCAATTTCACCCACATATAATATTTATACATAAACACTAATTTGACTAACTACCCCATAAATATATATAGATAATTCTCACTAAATTCATCCATTCATCTCGTGAATTGGGTTAAATTATAAATCACATCACACCACACTACATTAGTATTGCATTTGTCTCTTTTTAAAATATAGGTTTTAGAGCTATTTCTATCGGTTATGATTTTTTGGAATATATATTTTTACAATTTCATTACTAAAATATGACATCAATTTCTTACATATTCGTACAAGATATTATAATACAATCATGATGATAACAACATTTGCGAAACAATCCATATCAATTCACGATATCATGATCTCAATTCAACTTTTCATAAGAAAACATATTAGAGGTTATGTGATGTGATATTCATATGTTAGATAAATTATTTTACATTTGATTAGACTCAATTTGACCACTAATCAAACTTACATATTTCGTTCTAATGAATTTTTACCATATTGTACCACATCATTCATAATATAATATAATGTTTATAAAAATCAATATGTAATTTATTTCCATGCCATTTCCCCTATAATTTATTTGTTTATTAGAATCAATGTAATGTTTTTATGAAAAAGTTAATATAATTTCAAATTTCATAAAATGATTGAGCATTAATCTAGATATTGAGTTGTGGAATGATAGGGAAGACGAAGGCATGGGTCTTTTTTTGGGGATTTCTAGTAAGGAACATACAGAAGGGGGACATGTTAAAGAAATAATGTCTGCATCAATAATGAAAGGTATATATAAATATATAGAAAATGTTTTTAGAATATTTTAGGAATAAAAAATTATACAAAGGGGGGTCCCATTGAGATTTCATATTGGTAGATGAATAAAAATATCATTAAATATGGTGGTGGAACCTAGATTGTGTGCAGAAAAGCCATTAGAAATTTGGATGATTCGTAATAAAAAAACATTGCTCCGTAAAGTCTATAATATCTAGGAAGATCAAAATACTGGAAACCATGTGGTCAAAGGATTTTTGGGTCTACTTATGAGAAAAATTTTATATTCCATTATTTCCCCATCAACCTCAACCACCATATACAATACCACCAAAAGATGATATGATTTACACTTCATATAATGCTCCTTGGTTGGGAATAGAATTATTGTAATGTACATTATCATATTTCTTATTAATTATATATCTCCATAATACCCTATCATTTTTTTTAAATATTGGATATAGTAATTATAGAAAGAAAATAAATTTATATATTTTATTTTATTAAAATATAATATACGATCTATAATATAAATATAATTCCCTCTAATGATGATATTTTTTCATATTAGATGAATGAATTAAAAATAGAAATATATTTAATGAATAATTATAGTATTAATAAGTTTTACAATGTGTTTTTGTATATAAAATGACAAAAATATCCCATATTTAATTTTAGTAAGATGGAACCTCACTCATTTATCAATGGAGTAGATACTGGAAGATGAGGGCGATGGATAACCCTACATAACGATGATGTAGTGGAATAGTAGTGGGGTGTAATATGCCTATAAAAATTGATATCCCCTCAAACAAATAATAAACTAATAAAGTAAATATTATATCCTTGTTTTAGTTTAAACTACATATTTTATTAGTAGTATTATCTGTTTTTAAGGATAAATTATTAGTAGTTTCTTAACTGTATAATACTGATTGGGTGTGTACGAAAATTTCTTTATGGATCTCTATAATTTACCATTATTTTACACTTCACACTGGGTGGGGGGTGGTAGGTCAACATTACATATAGTTTCATTTATCCACACAATTATTTAGTTTCTTGTATTCTCAATTTAACACAACACAAAAATGTACATTATTATAGGTACCAAAATTTAATTTTATAGTGACATTCAAGATCAATATAATTAATTTTTTTGGAATAAACAATACATATAATTATTAGAATACTATTTTATTGTGTCAAATATTTATATTTTAAATTATAAATTATTATTAGGATTATTTAAGTAAAAATTAGGGATATAGTGGTGGTTTTCAACTGATATCATATAGTGGTAGGAAGTAAAATTCATGATTGAAAATTCCATCTAGAATAACTTTTCATTATGAAATATAATGTTGATACACATGTTTTAGAACAAATATTTTATAATATTAATTTTCCAAATACTAGAGGTTGTGAATGTAGATAATTTAAATGTATTTGTTACGCATATTTTTTATAAAATATTTTGTCCTTATATAATGGGGTGCTATGATTAGAATGGAATATTTATCTACATCTATGAAAATCTTATGAGGAATGAATATGTCAAATAATTTCATAAAAATCTTTTCTATTGGGTAAAATTATAATATCATTTAAATGTATATAAATGATTAATTAAAAGTCAAATTAGTACGATGAATACCCTATTAGATCATTTAATGTTATTAGGATATAGAACATAGGAGACAATGAATGTGTAATAATTATGTTAAAATTTTTTTAGATTCAATCAAATATATAACCGAAATACTAAAAAATAATATACTCATTGATATTTATATCTTCATATAAATTCTATAGGTGGTTCATGAAGTATTATTTCAAGACCATGAAATGGAGCAAAAACAATAAGGTCATATTAAATAGTTTTTGAATAATTTTTCAAGTGGAAAAAGAAAATTTAGACAAAAGGAATGTTGTAAATAACTATAAAATATATATTAAGATTAAATATATACATTTAAAAACACAAGTAAGTGTAGAAACACTTGTTAAGTAAGGTAGAAAAATATTTCCCTACTTTGAAGATAATTAAATCGAGAGGAACATGGTACAAGAAATCTTTAAGGGAATGGATTGATAAGAATAAACCCATCGTATAAAGAATTTTTTTCATATGAAAAAGACAAAAAAATTAATATCATTGTAGTCCATGTCTTTAATTTTAAAGAATAATGATATTATTGTTCAAACAATTCATTTATTATTACATGTGATGTTCATGAATAAGAAAATATTTCATGTTGGTTAATTTTATTATAACAGCCGTAAGTATTGAATTATGAAATTATTGATAAAATCATGATTTTTTTTGTTTTTATAACTATTAAGAGTATCTAAATAAAAATTATAATTGTTATTAGTGTAATGTAAATGGTGTAAAAGATATTTATGGTGTTAAATAATTTTATGGAACATCATTTGAAATATTGGAATTCAATACATTGAAATATATATTAATTAATCATGGAGGTTCTAATAGGAGAAATGGGTTACAACTAGTCTTATAAGGGTGTATTTTCCATTTTTTAGCATTATCATTTCAGTCAAAAATATATTATAATTCTAGAAACATCAACATTGAAGATAATGATGTAATTTTATCCATAAGAGAAGTATGGTAGAATGTATAATTTATTGTTGAATATATTTGGAGATATAAGATCAACATTACTAAGTGTAATGTGGATGTTTTGGTTGTCCTAAAAAATTAAAATATTGTATGGAACATGAATATGAAAATAAAATCATGTGTTTGAGGATATATAATTGTGGAGAATATACATATGATGATTTTTAAATATGATATCATTATATTTATATCATGATACTATTCATTACAGAACTCATTATAATGTGGAATTAATTTATCAAAAAAATTATGCATCTATTTTTTGGAATTAAATTATTGTTTGTGAAATGTATAGTATTTAATGTATAATTAGTGAATTTGGAATAAATATATTTTAATTTGTTGTTCATTGAATTTTTAAAGGATAATTTATATTTCTTAGTGTTTAATTAATTAAAATTCCTTTAGATTCTATTTTTCATAAGTGAACTATTTGTTTTTTAGTTTATTTTATTATAAAATTGAAAATCTCTTCATTTTTTCCTCTTGTAGTGTGAATTTTTTAAATGGTAGGATTTTCTAGAACTGAAAAATGATCAAATGTGATATTATTTTTTCATCATGTTCATAAAAACTAAAATCATTGGGGGTGACCTCTTGGAATAAATAAATTTATGTAACCTATTCAGGATTGAATGATGTAGAAAATTGAAAAATGAATGCTTTCGTGAAATAATGAAATCAATAGTGATTTAAACATAACAAACATTAGATCATATTAAAGTTATTTTCAGTGAACAATGTGAATTAAAAAACTCCTTAATATGAAATTATTGTATTATAATTTTTTTTCATAAAAAATTTTATATTGTGAATATACCATAACAAAAAGTATCAAATCACTATATTCATCTATTAATAAATCCAAAATTCACATCATATAAACTTCAGAAAGAATACTTATCATTATTCATTATTGGTCACCATGAATGACAAAATTATGGATCTAGAAAATGATCAACCATAAATTTTACAATAAACACATGTTGTGATTAATGATTATGGTTATTGACCACACCATCCTTAATCAGATTTTATCATTAAATTATTGTAACCATGAAAAATGGAGATGCACCCACCGTTACTGAATTAGGTGAAGCCACTACTACCTTTGTTGACATGGGAAATAACACCTAAAGTGGGCTAAAAACTATGTGAATCCCAAAAAATATGATTCTGATGAAAATACATGAATATCAATCATTCCCTAACATATCCTATTAAGGAATACCCAACTATGAACATTCACATCGAAATCATAGTTGAGACACTACTAAAGAACCGTCATGAGAATCATCTATCAAAGCATGATGTTGAACCTCCCTTGAGTGTTGGGAAAATTTTATATTTTTATTTGGTAATTTTTAAATTTAAAATCAATGGGAAAAAAAATTTATTGGGGAAATAAATCTCAATTGAGATAAAACACTTCTCCTTCCTACGAACCCTCTAATATCTAAGGCTTCAAATTTAGATACATGATGAGTATATATGGAGTTTCAATAGTGGATAACAATTTTTAGGCCCAATTCTAAAGTCTACAACTAAATCCTATTATCTATTGGTAAATAAAATTCCAGGGAAATAATATTTGTGTACACATTATACGTTCATTTCCTCATACAAAAAATACATTATAGATAGTAATTTCTCAACAAAATGCCACCATATAATCTGAATTCTAGAATTTCTAGAGATCAAATTGGGATCTACTATTGATGACTCAATATAATGTACATATTTATTTGAGGATATAAATAATATTTTTCAAAGATTATTTATGAGATAAAATATCAAAATTTTATTAATAAATTTTAATATACAATGTTAAAAATGGAAGGGGGGTGGGATAAATACATGGACACAAACAAAGACCAAAGATAAAAATTAATGTGGAAAAAATGATTCATACCAGGTTGTATCACACCATTATACTTTTTAAAATGACGATAAAATCCCTTACAAAGGTATTCATTTCTTTTTTTTCATAGCTTCAAATTTTCATATGTATTTTAATATATTTTGACTATATAAGGTAATTATATATATTATTATTTGATAAACGGAATATTTGGGAATGTGATTGATCTATTATTTATATTGACCACATTATGGGTTCTTTTGTGTACGGAGTCTACCCTTTTCTATATGTAAAATAGAAAAATATACTTTTATGTTTGGAACTCTAGGAAAATTTGTTCAGTTTTCTCAGATATTATTTAAGTATCATGTGGAAGTCTACTTGAGAATATGAATGTCCAAGAAGGGGTATAAATCATAGAAAAATTATGATTTTTTTCTGATTACCTTTTTTTCATCATTTTTAGGGTTAATTGATTACAAATTTGAGATATAGAATAATCTATTAATATTCTAGTTATAAATTCTAGAGAATAATCTCGCCACTTTTCATCATACAAAGAAACTCAGTCCCAAAAATGAATATGTATAAAAAGATCATAGAATCAAAATTATAGAACAGAATAATCAAATTCCATAGTTCTTTCATTGGAATCTGACAACATTCTTGTGATATCCTTTATCTAAATATTTTCTTCATTATTGATGGTTGATTTACATCAAATACATTGGTTTCTTCCAAACCATCACTCACAACATTTCACTATAAATATATAATGGGTATTTACTCGTTATAATTTCTCACTTGATCTCTCTTTATAGTACTTGTTTTTGATCACCATTCCTATGGAACTGACTATACTCGCATCTTCAATATTCTTATTGCATTTTCATTTAAAGATAACTTTTACCAAACATAGTTAATTTATCTTGCTTCTCTTCACATGAAACATTATCACTTGTCCATGAATGAAGATAGGAAAATAAAACAAATATATTTATATCATCATAATAATCCAACCACAAACCAAATTCCCAAATTCATTCCATATAATTACCTTTTCCTTCTTGTGACATCCTTTCTCTATATATGGTCATTCCTATTTATAATTACATTATGCCCAATCCATGGATATCTTCTTAATCACTATTCTCACCATTACATTATTCATCTATTTTGGTTGTTCATTTATTATAATTTCCCTTGATCTCACTATAACAATAATTTCGTGAGAGTCCTTACATGTGTGTAGAAATATATCAACTTCTCAAAATTTATTACTTAGGTTTTGTTAAAAATAATTTTTTATATATCCTACTTATAAAATAGGGGAAAGCTAATTTGTTTCACAATTATTGAGGAAGGGATGTTGTGACCAAATAAAAATGAAAACATCTACTAAAAAAATTTCTAAAATGGGAGAGAATTAAATGTAGGTCATTATATAGAAACCTATTAGACTTTATTTAGGATATATTAAAATAACATAGTTCATTAAAAATAATAATAATCATTAATCCATAAATCTTGATGAAGATCTGAATTATAAAAAAACATTAACCATTTTTTCATTGAAAACCCACTCAAACATTTAAATAAAAAATGGGTATAATATATATTTGGTTTCTTTTCGTCAATATAGTATCCCACATCCAAACATGAATTAGGTAAATCCATATGTCTAGAAACATTCATGTAAAAAATATCCACCTATCAATGCTACCAACCAACTATGGATAACCAAGATAATACTTCTAAAACATTATTAGGGACATATTTGTAATGGTGAAACAAATTCCACATATAGGGTTGAATGGTCATGTGTTAATAATAAGAGACATCACAATTTTCAATAAATTAATTGAAATAATTGTGTTGAAAAAAATGTATATTTATATTTTTTCTTCAAAGAAGAAACTATTCATTTATTTTAATATATAATTGTACACTTGTAGAATGATTTCTCGAATTAGGCATTAAATGAACATATTCTTTTCATGATGACATAGTGATGATCTATGAAGTGTGATATTGATATGATTGGCTAGGTAGGTTGTGTTCCACCAACCAATGAACACAAAAACATTTCATTGCCAACATCAATAATAGTATCACACCACAATGTAAAACACTAGTGGATCGGCCCTATAGATGATAGTTATCTAATAAATCTGCTACTGATATCAACAATATTGTTAGAACATCCTAATTTTAGTTATCATATAATAGTTTTTCTATGATTCATATGACATTAATGTTTTATGATATGATTATACATTATATAAAAATTTGATGAATATTTGGGGAACTGATGGCTTGAGTCACTTATTGTTAAAATAACTCCCAACCAGACATTAAACTCCCCCAATATTGACTAATGGTTAGTTAAATCTAATCAACTCCATATATGAATAACTGGTTTTGAAATAACTAATCACATGAAAATAGTAACAACAACACATGACTCATTGATAGATCATTTCACTCACTATTAGGCATGGGTCAACCCTAGACATCACCCATATTTAGTTATGATGACTCACCCCAGACATGCTTCACAACAAGACAAGATTCACTAACAGAATGATTTACCATCATACATGGGGCACCGCCAGACATGAGTCACCACCAAATTGAGTCACTTCCATATACATGTCACTGTAAAAATGGGTCACTTCCAAAAGATATTTCATCAACCATCATCATAATTTGAATTATATAATTACAATGGATTTTTTATTTAAATTAATATAGAGGGTTAATTTATTATTATTTTTATAGCTATTGTATGAAGTGATTAAAGGAAATGATATTGTCAGTATAGGGATCCAGAATATATTGATGATTATTTTCCAATGGTTGCACGAAATATTTTTCATTTTCTTAAGACACCATCACGCACTAGTGATTTTGTAAATATTTACATGTTATCAATATTCTGTGATATTATGAATACTATAAATATAATAATGTGATAATAAAATGATAAATTCTTATTAACATCTATTGGTTAATGTATGGAAATAATTCATGATCATGATTAATTATGGTAGGTCAGAAAAAGTGAACATTTCATCACTATATCATACTACATAATTTAGTTAAATAGTTCAAACTCTTCTCCACGTCCCATTTGAGGGTACATGAGTATCTGAAGCCAAAGTATTGATAAACTCTACAATATTTATAACATTTGAAAATATCTCTCTATTTTTTTCATTCTCATTAGGATAATATATTGTAAAATATTTTTATTAGAACACATAAACTATTTTACTAGATTTGAGTAATACTATATGTTATATTCTATAAATTTTCATATAAATATGAATAGTATTATTTGAGGAGGTCAATGTTTTCCCTGAGTTGTTTTTCATCCCAAGTATTATATTTCTAGAATATTTCAACCTAGATATTTTTTATATTTTTTTTTAATACTCAATCCAAGTTGGGAATCTGATTATAGTTAGATAGACTTCTAGGGAGTGGGTGAATTCAATTTGGAGGGAATTAGGTCTTAGCAAGAGATTGAACCCCTTTTTTATTCCACTTGGTATTTTAGTATTATATTATTGATTTAAAATTAGTAGCTAGATTAGTTTTTTAAACTCACAATAATACCTATTCATTTATTGGTATTCATTACTAGTGTTTACACAAGTAATTTTTTAGTAAATTGATTTCAAATGATAAAATAATATAAAATATTATTTTACCCGAGGAGTAATCAACTTTTGATAAATCATTTATGAATTCAAACTAACATCAAAATACTCTATAGATAAATTTGATGAATTTTTTGTATGTGGGGTTCTATTTGAACACATTTTATTAAAATCTTATTGCGAACACAATTCACCACCCACTTAAGTTAATCACTCTAACCAAAAATTTGTTTTCTTATAAATTTAAATATCTATGATCTATGATATTAGATGTGTTTTAAAGATCCATGTTTTTAATTAGTTCCTAATTTAGTTTTTTGGATAATTATTAATAGATATCTTTCTACTATCTTGACTCGTTATGTTAATTTCACTAATTATTATAAGTGGAATCTCTATAGAAAATTATATATTTAGATCATGTGTTTTTAAATATGGAGTTCTATTGTAGTGAAATATGATATACCTAAATCTTCTTGAAATACATTTTTTGGAGATACAGAATATACTTATAATAATAATGATAAATATTTGAAATCGCAATGCTATTTTTTGGGTGATGAAGAATTAAATAAAATATCTTCATTTGTAATTACTTTTGAGATTTAGGAAAATATAGTTATTTCCGATGAGAGATTGTCTATTGTCAAATATCTGAGTCTAAATAAATAAACTATTAAATATGATAATTTAATATGGATCATGATCAGTAAATTTATATCATGTGTCTCTATTTCAATGAGATTGTGAATTCAATCCCTTCATTGGGAAATCCCATTTCCTGAAAAGATCACATGATGTGACTCTTGAGGATTGATCTAGAAAGATATATATGAATGTTAATGTCAATCATAGAATTTTGTGTGGTAAGAAAATTACACATCAAGAATCCGATTAGAAAACTAAGGAGTTATGTGTAATAAATTTAAAATAAATGAGAAGTGTATGATGAAGAAAAGCTGAAATATATAGCCTTCAAAATAAACTACCTCAAAAATAATTGGATAACATTCAAGATGATTATACAACTAATGGAGAATCACCTACTTATAATGATAATGTGATGGCCCATATGGCTAAAACACAGATTTTCTTTTATAGTTGAATTAAATTCAATATATATCCAAGAAATAATGTTAATTATTTTATAAAAAAAATTCAATAACGGTTTGGACAAAACATTACACATCCAATGGGATTAATTTATATGAACGCAAGAGGAAAGTGCATGTCAAATTTTTATATCCTATACTAAAATAAAAATTATATGATGATAATTATAACAATAACCTGATTGAAATAAATGAAACATTGAGTTCAGATGATGTCATCCCATGTAAGTTAGACACTACATAAGGTTATACAAATGATTGTTTTAACACCTATTTCATGACAAGCACAATTTAGGCATCCAATTTATTTCATACTTATCAAATATATATATAAATAATCAACCAAGAGATGTAAATAATAATGAGTAAAATAATTAAAATATTTCTAGTTAAGAGATGATTGATTAATGTAACATTTTATATGAAACATTAAATGAAAATAATGTTGAAAACAAAATTCAAAAGAAAACTCATGCTTTAATTGGTAATTTTAAATATAATATTACTATTAAATAATAGAAAAATGATAAACTATTAATGAAAAATAATGAATTAAAATTTTATAAGGGTAATATAAAAAGGGGTTTGTAAATAATCTATAATGGGGGAATTACTCCTGCTCAAATCACTGTAAAACAGACTAATCTTAAATAAAGTACTACTATTTGGTATTAACCTGTATAGAGGAGGATTTCCAAGAATAGTTTCATTCCCAGTATATGATCTACTACACATTTTTTACATTCATGGTCCCAAATATTTATTTATTTTAATATGATTAAAATATACTTATAGGAAACATTTTTATAAAATATGGATTCTTATAACCATAATTAATAGATTTTTTGTGACCAATAATATATGTGTTCCAAATTCATATTTACATTAATTGTTTTTTAGGATACATTCTATAAAAGATCCATAACGAACCTATGCTATATGGAATTTGGATATTCCTGACACATGATTAGATATTATTGATGTTTCATGAAATTGGTAAATCATGATGGTTGACATGTCACTTTTAGTGAATATGGAAAATGAGAAATCATTGTCCTTAACAAAATCAATAATATTAAATATATTTTTATTTCTCTAGTATTATTTTTTGATTACTAATATTATAACATTCATAGAATCTCATTACAATGTTTGATGGTTATCAAGTAAAATTTTAAAATAATTCATTTAATTTTGTTTATTATAAATTTTTTAGTGTTTACAACATTGATAAATGATAATGATAAATATATTATTTTTGATTCATTCATTTCTCAAAAATATTTTGTATCTATGTGCATTTTACACTGAATCATGGCATTGGAAAAATAATATAGGACATTGTAATATTCACTCAAATATAATGATAACCAAAATAGGGTTAGTCAAAGATCAAGAAAAACATGATTTTCCAAATGATAAATTTTGTAACCCATGTCAGAAAGGGAAAAAGTAAAAGTTATATGTTAAATCAATGAAAGAAGTTTAAAAATTTAAACCCCTATAGTTGGTTCACATCTAATTTATTATATCATATAGTGTTCTATCTGTATATGGAAAGGACTTTGATTGAGTACATATATATGACATTTCTAGGAATACAATGGTATTCTTTTTATCCCAAAAAAGTGAATCCTTCTCTTATTTTAGCATTTAAGTTAAATATATTGAAAACCATAGTGGGTTTGGAATAATAAATTAATAAATGATAATGTCCATGGGTTTGAAACTCAATACTATGAATCATTTTTTATGAAAATTTTCTAAAATAATAAATTTTAATCCTCTATGACCCCACATTATAATGGTGATGTATAATGATCAAATAGAATGCCTCATAAATTCCCTAGAAAATTCATAATTAATATGACCCTTTATTATTTTTGTGCAGAGGCTGTGATTACAGACTGTTATAAAATCAATATACTTTTATTTACAAATCGATTAATGAAACCCACATATGAATTATGTAATAGTATAATGAAAATTTTTAATTACTTTATGGGTTTTTTTTGTTTCGAACCATTTTTTTCATAGTAGTAAATATAATATTAAAAATTTTCATTTATAGTGTGATGAAAAAATATTTCAATGTTATTCAAAATCTAATAAATCATATAGGGTGTTTAATAAAAGAACACCTCCTATGGAATAATATATACCTTATTGAGTCAATATGTGTTTTGAATTTCCCATAAATATTTTGTTTTTAAAATAACAAACCACAAATATCATAATCACATATATTTACTATCATTTTTGTTGATTGACAATCGTAATCACTCATATTTTCGTTATTATATGTTTCATTCTTAGCATAATCATGTATGTTGTTCACTTACTTTATTTTATATGTTGTTTCACAATCATAAGTAGACTATATTTTGCATTGTAATCATGAATTTAAAACATACTATGTATTGAATCATAATCAGGATTCGTAACCAGATTATATATTGCATATATTTCACATGAATCATATCCACATTCGTTGTAATCAAGTGTATCGTAATGAGGTCATGTATCATAACCATGTCATGTATTGTAACGAGGAAATATATCTTAACCAGATGAATCATAACCAGGCTACATTCCACATGATAATTATGGACCATAACTGGGTTATGTATTGTATCATAATCATGAATTGTAACCAGGTTCTGTTCCATACTCTTATTATGCATTGTATCCAAGCATAGTAATCAGATTAAATATTGTGCATCGTAAACATGTTAATATTCGTAACAAGGCCATAAATTGTAATCTATATGCATTGTTATAATAATAATTCTTGTAATAAAATTATATATTGTACTTTTGAAATTAATTACACTCTTATCATAACTTCTATTCTGAATAGATGATACTAATACTCATTGTCTCACAGTTTATGTACTAACTAGTTTCTATCTAAAATAATGTTGTTGAGTTGGTTATTTACTAATCAAAATGATGTAGTGTATACTTTTTTTTTTACTGTTGTTATGCCAGGTAACCAATTCCAAATGATTTTTTTCAGAGAAATATTTCTGTTTGAAGAAATATGATCTTTGTAACCTGAAGTCTATAAATAAAAGGTCATTCGATTCATAATAATCAAACTTTTCTTCTATCATGTTCTATCGAGATATGATGTTATTTCACTATTTCTATGTGCGAAAGCCTTGATGATACAAGAATTTGACTGCCATTTCCATTTTCTTGTCTTTCCAAGTGCATTGTTTTAGCATTTTGTGATGGATCTTCGTGATAACAATCGAGGGAATTTTATGGTAAAAAGATGTGGTTTCGATCATCGTATCAAAAGATATCAATTTCTCAAATGATAGTGGTGTCAATAACCTTCGTAATCAGGGGATTCAGAGGATTGCTAGACAATAATTTCAATCATCATATCAATGGCTTAGAAAGGTGGTGGTATGACATACCTTTTATACTAGGTGAATGGATTCCCTACTCATTGTAATAAAATAATTGTAATACTTTTACATTTTTGCTACTATTTGTATTAGAAAGGAAATTGTATTGTTTTCTCTATAAATTCATATTCATTTTAATTTTAATTGTTTGAATTATGATTCATTATTACATATTAAATTAATAGATTCTATACACTATATGGTATAATCATTTACATTTTTATTACTCTGATCATTGTATTTAATTTTAATACAATTCTTTTACATTACTTGTAGTATTACATCATATCACTATGATTATATCCAAGAAAATCATGATCTATTGTATTGATTGAAAGTTATAGTAGTTTATGTCATCTTATACTATATTTATTCTTATGTGTTTACATAAAATGTCTTTAAACATAAAATTCACCCCTTCTTGTATTGTTCCATCAAATATATATATATATATCTAAATTACGATCCAAAAATCGGTATTAGAGCAGGTTTCGACTATTTTATATTAATTTCATTATTTCTTTTGGAATTAGAATTTAATTTTTTAAAAAAACTTATGTTTATAAATACTTACTGAACTAATGTGTACTGTGAAATTGTATTGTTTTCTATGAAAGAATTAATTCATATTGCATCAATTGAAAACCTGAATCCAACAAAACCACCTATTTTTATGGGAATGATTATGAGTGCTGGTGAGATTGAATTAAGAGATTTTTTATTAATACTGAAGTAGACACCTTTATCTTTCTTAATGGATGTTACAAAATCCCAAATAAGGAAATCAGAACTTTCACCAACCAAGTTAAACTGGAATATCAACAAAATTACAAGGTAAATGATAATGTGTTGTGTTCCATGACAAGTAATATATATATTCAGATATCATCTTGTGAAGCATCCAATTCTATTTGGAATAAATTTGATGTCACAAATTTATGTACAACCAATTTTATAGAAAAAAGAAGAGAAATTAATCCCGCAAAATATCATGGGATAATTTTTCCTTATGGAGAACCAGTAAGCAAGTTGTAACAATGATTTATGAAAATAATCAATAGTATAAAATCAATGCGTAAATAGTGTGTATATTAAAAATAACTTATGGACATGATAATTGATATAATATAAAATGAATCAGAATAAAAAACAACATCTATTTATGATATTAGAAATGTTACTGAAATTACTGTTGATGTGTTATTTGTAAATCTTCTCCAACATGAGAAACGAATGAAATGATATGTTGATTTCAATAAGAAAAATAATGCTATTGGGGGTGTTGCAATTACTACTACATCCAAATATATTCACCTAAAAGTATAACTAGATCTTATGATACGAAAGACGTTGTTATATCTGAATCAAATGATAGTGATCACATAGAGAGAGAGTTACCCAAAATTTAATAAAGGATGATCAAAATTGTTGGAATGAAATAATTTAAATTTAGATTAAAAAAAAGATAGTAAGTAAATTAATTACTCAGATATTAGATGATTTAAATGTGACAGAGTATGCTCTATTAGACCAGATTGACCTTTACTAGAAAAATACAAAAAGAATAAACATTAAAAAAAAATTTATTACATGACAATGAAAAATAAAGTATTGAAGTAAAATGATACAAGGAGTGAATGTGATGGTGATTTATCAAGTGAATCCTTAGAATAAAAATCTCATAATCAAAATAATATAGGATTCATAGCCAAGATAATTATTCAAAATCATATTTTCAATGCTCAGGTACAAAATGTTCATTCTCTTACAAATTTGTCTTTATATAATCATTACACTAGTGAGAAACATTATTACTCTTCAGATGAAGAGTCTTTCATAATAGATGAAAATTTACCTTCCTTTGAGGAAATATCAAAATTCTTATAAATTACTAAAAAATGAATATTCTAAATTCAAGAAAAATCATGATAATGAAAATTCAAGAACATATATTCTTACAAAATAAGTATTAGATCTTTCCACATATGTGGATAAAAAACACTGGATTTTGAAAATGTTTAAAAAACGCTTAATCAAGTATGTTTTGATGAGGATAAACATTCTAAGTACATTGAAAAACTTTTTTTAGTGGAAACTAATTTTTAGAATAAAAAAAATTCCAAAACTATTTCTTGTGGGTATGATAATTCAATCCATAGACTAAAAACAAAGAAATCTATTAAAAAACATTTATAAAACATTACTATTAAAAGGAAAAAATTTGAAAAAAAATATATTCTCATTATCATCCCATAAAAAATAGTTTTGGAATTGGCTATACTCATTAAAAAAATTATTTATCTCTATTTGGTTCTTAAAAATGCTCTTTTCTCCACTAAATGTCACTGTGGAGGATATTGGGAAATAAATTTTTCTCTTAATAAAACTCAATCATTAGGATATATTAAATCCATTTTTTAGAAGAAATGTGGATTTATAAAATTTGTTTGATTATAATTTCGAGATCCAAAAAATATTGGGTGTCAAAAAACAAATTGTTTATTTTTCATGAAAACAAGAAGTGTACCAAAAACAAGATCATTTGGTACGTGGATAGTGGTAGTTCTCGACACATGACTATGAAAAAATATTTCTTTGAAAATATTATTGAAATGAAAAATGGAAGAGTTTCCTGAAGAGATAATTTTATGTTAAATATCATTGGTATAGGAAATATTGTTATTTTAGGAAAAGTTTTAATTTCAAATGTATTTTTTGTTAAAGGACTTAAAATCAAACTTATCAGTATAAGTCAATTCTGTGATTAAGGATACCTTTCGAATTTAGGAATGAAAAATTATTATTTCCAAATTCTAATGATGAATTCATTCATTCTTCCCATTTGAATTTGAATGTATACACAATCAACTTAGAAGTCCATAGGAGCTAGGGAATACCTTTTTTAAGTGAAATGGAAGTCCAATCATAGTCATGGAATAAAATGATAGGACATTATAACCTAAAAAACCATTGTAAACTCTCAAATAGAAGACTAGTTGAAGATCTACTGGAACCAAGGTATGAATCTTGAAATTTTTGTAACCCATACCAATATGGAAATTAAAATAAAACAAACATTATGTTAATCAATTTAGTTTTAACTACTAATTCATTATATTTAGTGATCAGGGATATTTTCGGTCTGACACAAACTAGAAGCATAAGTGGGAAGTACTATGTATTTATTATAGTTTATTAATAAATTATATTAACAAGGGTATATTTTATTGAAATGAAATATTAACACTTTTTTTAACACCATAAGATTTCATAGTATATTATTTTCATCAATGTAATTCAATAACTTGCATTACACGCAACACCAAGTTCAAGTGCACCATGACTTACCAAACCTGTAGTTCAAAATAGGTTATCAATTGTAATAAATAAATTTTAAGCATTATATAATCCTTATAATTTTATAATCCATATTATGAATTTCTTATACATAATGAAAAAACAAATTCATTTTTTTCAGATAAAAGAAAAACATTTTTTTTAAAAAAATTAAATTTTTTCACCTTTTAATAGAGTACACGATTTAAATAGAATATTTGAAACTTTTATAAATTCAATTCGAAAATATAAAATTATTTTTTAGAATCGGGACATAATAATTTAGTTTTAATAAATTTTGGGTGTTTTTCTGATAAATTTTATATTTTGGTGAATAGTGAAAAATACTATTTTTTAATTGAAAATGACTTTTTTAATCTAAATAATTTGTAGTATTAAATTATAAATTTTAATGTTTTTGAAGTTCAAATAGATTATATTTTAAACCATTTAATCCAATGTTATTCATTAGAAATAATTTCACTTTGAAATTGAACATAAACAAGTATCAATATTTTGTTATTTATTATTTCTTAAAAACATGTTTTTTTGTTTTGATAATTGGAATTAATTTGAAATTAATAAATTAAAATTCTATGTTTATAATTATGTATAATAGACTTAATTTTTGAATTAAGAATATTTAAATTAGCTTAGGGTGAAACTGTGGTATTTTTCTGAAAAGTTTCATTTTTTGATGAATAGAGAAAAACACTGAGTTATTGTTTAAAACAAACTTTTTTATGTAAATAATAATTTATTTTATTTAAATTAATTTTTGGTCAAAATAGATACATAATACCTATATAATATCAATTTAATTCATTAGAGTAAGTTTACAATAATTTTAGATATATAAACTGTTTATTGAACTTTTTACATTCTTTTACCCACCTCCTTGGAGCATTTTCAAAATTACATAAAACTTAATTTTACATCTTCTATGATTTGAATTTCGAAAAATCTAATATACATGGTATATATCAGTATGTAAAATGTGGTTAAATGAGATGAAAATAATTATTGATGATTAGTAACTTTTGACTTTTATATACCACAGTTAAAAGTAAATAGGGTAATTAAAGGAAAAAATGTGATTATTATTACCCTAACACATGTCCTAATTCAATTGGATTAGTTTAATTCGAACAAAAACAACCATAGGAATAAAATATGATGATTTAGGTCCACTTTGATTAGATTTGGACATTTATTATTATTTAATTCAACGAAGAGTTAAAATTGTTGAATTCAAAGATTAAAACTTAACCATTTTTAATAAAGAGTTACACATAAGATAAATTAGACTATAAATATTACTTATAAAGATAAAAATTATTCATATATAAAATTATTTTATTTATATTTTTTAGAAATTAAATAATTTAATTTATTTATAACACAATGATGATGCAGTAATTACCTAATTAAGGAAATATTAAAATATTTGATATTATAAATATCAAAATAAATGTAATTTGAGGCTTTTTATGAATTCCACTAATTTTAAATGTTAATATGACATGTTATGGGTGGTTATATGAATTGTATTCGAAGTAGTAATGCTGTTATGAATTTAACAAAAACAAAATACCAAATCGTATCAAAATTGGCATAAAAGAGTTTTTACAACAAATATTATATTTTTAATTGATATTCTATTCCTAAAAATCTATGGTATGGAAAAAATAATTATATATTGATAGGGGTATCAGTAATGAACCACTTGTGGTTCTATTTGAAGTATATAATATGTTTATTAACCATATAATATAAAAATAAAAAGGGACACGGTTAATGTCATAATATTTACCTATGGGTTAATTATAAAAGATGGGTTTAATATGCTGACCCAAACTTATCTAAAAGATATCAGTTGTGTGGTTTTCATCCCATCTATACCTCAGAAATTAAATAATTAATTTTGAATCCATTAGATAATGAAAATTATTTTATTACAAAATAATATTTCTTGCTTTTCCTAATGTGCCCCTCACCCCTCTTATAAAAGGGAAATCCCCCTTACCTCATATTAACACCTTCATAGCCTTTTTTTTTCAGACAACATATGCCCAAATACCCTCCTAACTATCCTACCTTCATGTTAGAGGCCTTTCCTTAGTAAAAAAGCCAACATATTGTGCCCTTTTGATCAAATCAAAAGGAAGAACCCTAAGAAGAGGTAAATATTTCATCACCTCTATCATGTTCCTTACTTCTTCCACTTACTATTCATTTGTTATTTCCATTCTAAAATAATAAATCCAGTATATTCTATAAAATATTATGTTATTATAAATATGGTACAACCATATTCATTATTCTATCCATCATTTGAATGACATGTCACCATACGTGCGTACGTACATCTTACTGTCTCCACGTTGTGGTGTAATTGTTATTCCATACATTTTTATTTGGATGTGTATAATAATGATGCGAAATTGATATAAATAATAAATATAACATGGTAATTAAACTGTATATGTGATATACCATCCAATTATATATTATTATAATATCAAAAGAATGATATTTTCACTCGTGCATACGTAAGGATTACTGTCTCCACGAATGCGATTAGATTCATTATCTATCGTAATCCATTGAAGACTAATTTTCATTAGAAGATTAAAAATAATTTTTAAAGAGTTAATATAATTATGAATATGAATAAGATACATACCATCCATAAAAATCATTACTTACGTAACAAATCATATAATGGAAAAAAATTAACCACTGAAACGACGATAATACTAATATATTATTAACAAAGAAATGTTAAAAGATCATATATGATGTCATATTATTGTATATTATTCTAATATAATTTAATAAAAAATATTTCACCATTATACAGGAGGTTAACCAACCCTTGACCAAGGAAAAGTTTAAGGTAAGGGGTTTTCAATTCACTCCTTTTTCCTGTGAGATTCATGCTATATTGACAATATTTCCTTTTGTGTGGTGTATATACTTCCCATAATTGTATTCCTTGTGTAATAAAATTTAATTTATATGTATTTACATCTTCATTGTATGATACATATTTTTTGGGGTGTATTTTTTATATGTTACCATATTGGTAAGTGTTAATTTCACAATCTTTTTATTATCTGAGGTTGTTTTTACGTAAGTATCTATTGAGACATATTTATTATACATGTAAATTTTTCATGAATGATTTTTCAAAGGGATTATTTTAGGTGAAATTTTTTAAAAAATATATTTTCAAATGTTTTAAATATTTATTATTCTAAATCATTTTAATTAATGTCCCTGTTTTCAAAATGGTTTATAGGGATGTATTTAT
Organism: Viscum album; assembly: GCA_963277665.1. Classification (NCBI taxonomy): domain Eukaryota; kingdom Viridiplantae; phylum Streptophyta; class Magnoliopsida; order Santalales; family Viscaceae; genus Viscum; species Viscum album. Next base: position 297,406,655 of record OY728165.1, read on the forward strand.
ATGGAAATGAATGTTTTTAAAATGTTAATTATTTTCAAAAGATTTAATGTGGTATAAGAAAATTTTATTAAAAATTGTCTTTAAATTTATTCTTTTCTAAATTGGGTGACTTTTAAATGATTTCATGGAAAATGGATATTTCTCTCAAAGAATTTTACAGGTCATTTTCGACTACGTCAACATACTTGGATGGATTTTAAACTTGTTTGAAGTTTATATTTTAGGACAAAAATATTCATTATTGTATTAAATGTATTTACGATATGTTTTACTATGGATGTGTTATTTGTACACCATTCATGGTTTATGGATAATGTATTTCCAGTTCGTATGATACTTTTAATAAGAATGATTATGTTATGTTTAATACGAAAGTGGATATAGATATTTCATGTGATTATTCGACCAGTAGAATATCAATGTGAATAAATAAATGGAATTATATTATTTTATCTTTTCCATATTATACTGATATTCATGTTTAAAATCCATTTTTTAGTATTATACATTGCCTTAAATGTTGATGCTTATTTATGAATGTTTATTCTATATTGTTTTCATTACTAATTATCTATGATCACCCATTTCTATGTTCTATTTTTCCTAGGATGCAAATATGTATAATATGATTGACCTACAAGGTTAGTCTATGAGATCTTAGTGTTGTGTATGGAAACAATTTTGTTGTAGTTTTCCATTTTACGATGTAAGGTAATCCTTAAGAATGTATCTAGTACTTCCAAGGCTACTAAACTAAACAGTCTTTAGAGACATGATCTTGTGTGATCGTGCCAATGATATGTAATAATTCACCAAATATGAGCCTCTAGGGTCAGGGCGTTAAAATTTTTATATTTCAAAACATTTATAAATCATGTTAAAATTGAGAAAAACCTTGCCCTGATAACAATTCGTAGTGATCATGGTAGAGAATTTGAAAATACATATTTTGATACATTTTTTAGTAAGAAAGGTATTTCTAACAAATTTTCAGCTCCATGATCCCCTCATAAAAATGGTGTTGTTGAGAGTTGAAATAATATTCTCCATGAAATGAAAAAAACAATGTTATGTGAATACTCAATTGCTGAGAATTTCTGGAATGAATCTACTAGTACTACATGTTATACTATAAATCATGTATTAACTAAAAAAATTCTTAATAAAACACGTTATGAATTGTGGACTGGCCAAAAATCTCTTTTTTTTCATTAGAGTGTTTGGATGCAAAGTATTCATATTGAATACAAAATATAATTAATATATATTTTCACCCAAATCTGATGAAGGAATATTTTTATGTTATTAAACAACATCTATTGTTTATAGTGTTTTTAATAAAAAATATTATAATGTTGAATCAATAATGCATGTTATGTTTGATGAATCTTCCCCCTTTATTTTTAAATAACATTAACCAACATAAACTAATATGTTTTCACAAACTGATTATCATCCTCTTATTGAAAACTCATCTGATAAGAGAATACTGAATAAAATGTTTTTTAAAAATCATCCCCAGAAGAGTTTCTATCTTATGTTTGTTAAAAAGTTTTACAAAACCCAAATCAATTGCTAATTTCCAATCATCCTAGTGATAATATCATTGGTGATGTAAATCAACCTATAAGGACCTGGAATTCCTAATGAAATGAAATATTACATCCTTCTTTTCAATTGAAATTCTAACCTATAACATATAATGAGGTCTTAGGTGATGGTGATCAGATTAAATAAATTCATGAATAACTAAATGAATTTGAAAGTAATCATTTCCGGAACATGGAATAATGATTGGAAGAAACAACAATAATTGGTGTAAAATGGGTTTTTAGAAACAAATGGGATGGAAATGGATTCATCATAAGAAATAAAGAATGACTTTTTTCTAAGGGCCATAATCAAAAAGAGGGAATAGAATATGATGAAACCTAAATTCTAGTAGCTATACATCAATCTATTCGAATTCTATTAGCCTTTGCAGCATACTTCAATCTCGAACTTTTTCAAATGGTTGTAAAATGTCCTTTTCTTAATGGTTTTGCACAAGAAGATGTTTATTTGGAACAAAATCCTTGTTTCGTATATTCAAAACATCCTTATCATGTTTTTAAACATACCAAAAAATTATATGGCCTTATATAATTCCCTAGAGCATGGTATGACAGTGTCACATGATTTATTTAACAAAAAAATTATTCAAAATCTAATGTTGACCAAACTTTTTTTTAAAATGGAAAACAAAAATGTTTTGGTTCTTCTAAATCTATGATGATGACCATTTATTCAATACAACTCAACAATACTTAACTTTTCTTTTGAATAAATTGAAATCTGAGTTTTAAATGATAATGATGGATGAGTTTACATTTTTTAGGTTTTAAAATATCCCAAAAAGCCATAAAGAACCTATATCTTCCAGCATAAGTATATAAAATAATTACTCAAAAGTATGGATATGATGACACTACATGTATTAACACTCTAATCGATACCTCAAATATAAATGACATTGACGAAGGTGGGAAACTAGTGGATCATACAACTTTTATAGGTATGAAAGGAAGATTGATATACATGATAGCTAATCCTCAAGACATAATGTTTTTAGAATTATTATGTGTGTGATACCAATATAATCCAATTGAATCTCATTTAAAAGTAGTGAAAATAATTTTTTTCTACTTATATAGAACTTTAGATTTAGGACTATTATGTTCTTCTAGAAATTATTTTGGTTTGAAATGTTTTCAGATGCTCAAATTGGTTGGTGTATAATGGAAGAAAATAAATACTGAGTTGCACATTCCACTGCTAAAGCTGAATAAGTAGCACCTGGATGTTGTTATGCTCAAGTGTTGTGGATGAAACTCACACTCATTGACTATGACATGAGTTATTCCAAAACATAAATACTATGTGACAATACTAGATACATTTCTATCTGTAAAAACCCTAAAACCACTCCCATGAAAAACACATTGATTTTCGGCATGACATTTTTAGGGGTAACATACAAAAAAAGATAGCATTTTACAATTCATCGCATCTCAAAAAAAACATGCTTTCATTTTCAAAAAAACATTATCTTTATATAGATTTTAATACATTAAAAAGAAAATATGAATGATCAAAGTAATGTATCATTAAAATATATTTATTATTTAACCCATATCTTTATATTGAATTACTCTTTTTCAAAGGGTGAGTATACATTATTTTATCAGTTTTACCCTTTATACATTATTTTTTTGGTTTTACCCATTATACATAATTTAATAGGTTTTAAGATTTATGTTTTATATTTTATAATTATTACTTATTAGTTTTCATTTTATATATTTATCATGAATCAGGTTTTCATGAATCAGTCTTACTGTCTATCGGTTTCACTTTAACCGGATTTACTCTTTAGTTTTCATTTATCGGTTTAATGATTTTATCGACTTATTAATAATATCGGTTTTATGAATATAGGTGTTTAATGTGGAATTTTTAAAATTATTAGGACTATATTAAACTATTGATATTATTATAATTTTTCGGTACTAAATTATTGGCATTGAAATTCTCCATTGGTACTAGATTATCTGTGATGTATTACATTGATGGTACTAAACTATCTATTGTTGATTATTCTATCAATTGTAATTAATCAGTACAAGCCTATTTTACCTTATTGGTTGTCGAATTTTTATTTTTATTTTTTTATTTTTCATATATGATCAATATATTAAAAAATATATACATATCCTGATACTCTGATAGGTAAAATTTATAAAACAGTATTTTGGTTGGTCAATGGATGTTTATATCTTTTAATTCATTATTATTTTCGTCAGAATACATTTTCCATTTATGTTAAACCTAAATAGTTTAAAATCATTCTTGACCAATTGATCTATCATATCTAATCTTGATAGTAATTTTTTTAAATAACAAATCCCACGTCGAACACATCTATATTTCTCGCTACATTAGTTGCTCTATAAGAAGTCTACACGGTTTGAAATAGGTTCCTACCTTAGTTTTCATATTTAGAGATCTACTTATCTTTTTTAATAAGTAGGAACTGCATGGTGTTAGTGAGTCTTTCAAGACTGAGTCTACAACTTCATCTATAAAAGAAATTTCTCCCAAAGAATTCACATCCATGAACATAAAGGGTGAATGGTTAGTCTGCCAAGACTTTTATGTGTATTTTGATTTTTATTTAAAAATTATTATATGTTTTCAATGATGGGAATCAATTTTTAGGGAATGACCAGGTTCTGATCAAGATTATGTCTATCATGATGAGGTGTTACAATTTTATGAATCATTATATATAGAAATGTTTCATGAAATTCAGTTTGATGGAGATACGTTATGTCCTTTTCAAAAGTTACCAAAATTTGATGGAACTTTTTATAGGTCTAAAGCAAAATAAAAAAAAAATTAGATTCATGATGGAAAAAGAAAATTATGTCATTTATCTGGAGATAATAGACTTCTATCCCTTTGGATGCAAGGGATTTTGGTGCAGAGAATGGGTGAAAAGGAATCATTGAATATTTATGATGTCTATGATCCTGATTACATGGTGAATATGATAATGATCAAACTTATGGGGTACATATTTCTAACTATCAAGAAGCTCAAATCTAGTGATATAAAATCACATCTGATTATCATTCCCGCCTTTCTCAGTGTGTTTCTAAAAGTGTGATTTGAATTTTTTAAAATTCCATTTAGTTCAGATCAGTCTTTCTTCAAGGATACCTTAATCAATAAGGATATGATAAAGATTCTTAAGTTACCATTCAATACTAAATTGATAAAATTCGATAAATATTCAGATATTGAGAAATAAAGGGTAGTTTTTGATGATAGTGAGAATCCATCTAATCCATCAAAAAGTACATTCAATAAAGATGGTAAATAAGACTACGACTGCCAATCCGTCAAAGAAACAAAAGGATGTATCCGATGAAGTTTCTTCTATATGAAGATACAAAAAGAATCAAGGAAAGAAGGGGATACTCAGTTTAGAGTAAATCCTATAGAATACATGGCTTTGATTGTATGGTCTGATGAAATATTGAATGAAGTGTAGAGTAAAACGATATTGAAGAAGACAAAGTCTTATGCTATTAACATTTACAGTTTTCTCAGAATATATGAGAAGCATAAATATGGAGCTGCAATAAGGGAGCCTTCTGTTTAAGAGTAAATTAGTTCTAGTAGTGAAAAAAATGAGAATGAAGTTTCTAAACATTCAGCTACACAATATATTGGTAAAAAATATGAAGTAGAACTATTAGATCAGGAAGCATAAGGGGTAGAAGAACATGGTCATTAAGATTTTGTAGTGGAAGAAAAATAATACGAAAACATGTGAAGTCATACCACATAATCCTTATATTTTACATATTTCAAATTTCTATATATGGATCCTTATTTTCAAAGAAATCATCTCAAAAGGTCACATACAAGAATGGTATTCAGTTTTATGATAAAGTAATAGAAGAAGAATAAGATGAAGGATCTAATAAAAATCAGAATCAGCCAGCTCAAGTGACCAACACTGAAACATATTTTGGCGAACTCCCTCAATACAATGAAGACACTGATTCTAAAATAACAATAAATTTGAAAGGGGTTTTTTACATTGATCAATCCTAGAATAGACTTGATTGGTTGTTAAATTTTATTAAAAATTTTAAATCTATATTGGGAATTTATTCTAATTATCACAATGATTGAATAGATTATTTGAAGGTTTTAATGGAAAAATTTCTATTTCTTGAAGCTAAGTTCAATAATTTCAATGAATGTTTGGCTTTTCACAGTTAGGATTGCTATATAGTTGTGAAGTGGTCTTATAAAATTGATGAAATATTTAAGAACTATATGGACTAGCATGAAGAGTTGGTTCACTGGGTAAATAAACTCAACTCTCTCTATCAAAAACATAATGATGATTTTAATGAAATATTTAAATAATTTCAAATATCTAGTACCTCAAAAATAGTATCCTAAGAAGATCTTTAATGATGAATAGAAAAAATATAGAGGGGGAGTAATGATGTTTCTTCCCTCTCAAAAACTGGTTGTATCTAAGAAAAATACTATAAACTCAAGTTGGATGATCTTAATAACTAGGAAGCAATGCTTAATACTGCTGTAGTTAACCATAATTCCTAGGAAGAAATCAACCAGATTCTACAAAAATGGCTTTAGAAGAATGAATTTTTCATTTCTGACCAATATATAATGTTGAAGGCTCAGCAAGAATCCATGGACAAACTCCTGGAGGACAGAAAGGAGTTCAAAAAGATTAATATTATGATGTTTAATATTTTTAAAAAACAAAAGGAGAAAGTATGTGTTTTGAACTTTTGTTGTAATGAAATATTGTTTCATGTAACAATTATTGATTCATAATTTGTTTCTCAACCCTTTTTAAAAAATAAATAAATTTCATTACTCTTTTTGAAAATCACAAAGGGGGATAACGGTTGGGAGAATGAAATTTTTATGAATGCCTTAACAAGGGGGAGAAATATTAAATAAAAGTAAAGAGAATACGATCCCTTGTGAGTTTTTTTTAAATAAGGGTGGAATTAGCCATATTCACTATTTTAACAGGAGTGTTACTATACTTATGAGGACATTAGTATTTATTGTCTATTTCTTTTAGTTTTTTTTGTGTTTTGTGATTTTCAAATAGGGGGTATTGGTGAGTCAAAAAGTGATTCAACTATCCCATTAATCATTTGTTTTGGAAATAACAAACCACACATATCATAATCATATATAATTATTATAATGTATGTTAATTCAATGTCACAATCACTCACATTTTCTTAATTATATGATTCATTCTTAAAATAATATTGTATGTTGTTCACTCACATTGTTTTGTATGTAGTTTCACAATCGCAACCAGACTATCTATTGCATCATAACCAAGAATCATAACCAGACACTGTATTGCATCATAATAATGATTCGTATCCAGATTACATACAACATTGATTTCACATTCAATATATTCCCATGCATTGTAATCACATGTATCATAACCTTGTCATAACATATCTAGATCATCTATCGTAAACAGGTTATGTATCGTAACTAGGTCAATGTAACCATTTTCATCGTAACCATATTAAGTTAAGCATCATAATTATTCTTTTTAACCAGGTTATGTACTGTATAATATTCATGAATAACAACCATGTTATGTACCATACTCTTATTATGCATTGTATCCAAGCATTGTAATCAGATTAAATATCATGCATCGTAACCATGTTCAGAGTTGTAACCAGGTCATAAATTGTATTTGTCATACATTATTATCATTATAAGACTAGTAATCATATGATGTATTGTACATTTGACATGTATTGCACTATTATCATAAAATAGATTTCCATTACATGATACTCACACTCATTGTCTCATAATTTTTTACTTAATAATTTCTTAGTAAAATGATGTCAATGAGTTGGTTATTTACCAAATCAAATAATGTCATGTTTTCTGATTGTTTTGAGCATTGTAATGATAGGTGTCCAAGTCCCTCCAAAATCTTTGGGTAAATATGATCATTGGAGGAAATATGTTCATTGGAACCTGAAGCAAGTAACTACGATGTCCTTCTAACAAGAATAAATAACTTTTTCTTTTATCTGTTTCTAGAGAGAGATGTTGTGACTTCACTTTTTCACTGTGCGAAAGCCTTGAAGAGACAATAAGTGAACAAATTGTTCCATGATCTTGTATTTTTACATGCTTTGTTTTTGATTTATGTGAGCAATATTCGTGATAAATATTGAGGGATTTCGGGGATAGGAAGACATTCTTCTGATCAGCTTATCATGGGATTAGAATTTCTTAAATGATAGAGAGGTCAATTAACTTCTTAATAAAGGGCTTCTAGGGATAGGGAGATAGTCTTGCTGATCATCTGGTCGAGGGCTTACCATGTTGGTGGTAAGACAGAATTATTATCCTAGGTGAAAGGATATCCTACTATTTAGGATAAAATAATTGTAATACTTTTACATTTGGGATACTATTTTTATTATAAATATAATTTTATTTTCTCCTCATTTTATTTTTATTAATTTCAATTTTACTTGTTTTAATTACAATTCATTCTTGTATATTGTATTAAGAGATTCTATACACTATATGGTAGAATCATTTTCATCTATAATACTCTGATAACTATATTCATGTTAAATACATTTTTTACATTACTTATAGTATAACATCTTATCAATACCATCAAATCCATGACTTACCTTATTTATTGTATTTATTGAGATGTGTATTAGTTTAAGAACTCTTAAACTATATTATTTTTTATGTTTCTATATAAAAAATTATTAAACATACAATTCACCCACCTCTTATATTGTGCCATATAATATAGAGATAAATCTATATTATGATCCAACATTCCTTTAAAATTTTATGAAATATATCTACATTATCATAGAAATGAAATGAATTTATGATTAAAAAAAGAGTATGCTTGTTGGTACCTCCTTCTTTTGATGCCCACAAATCTTGTTCTCTATATTTCGAATGACATGACAATTTTTTGATTGTATTTTTCAATTAAAGGTAATTTTGTCATAATTATTATATGTGTTGTATGGAGTCAACATTAGTTAATATGTGTCACCAACCAATATGATCCCACAACAGAATGGAATCAACATTAGTCAAAATCAATCCTTCCTAGGCATGACTCACCATTTTTAAAAATGAATAACTTATAAACATGATTCACCACATGAAGAACCTCATTATCAGTTAATATGACACATCTCCAGAATTGACTCATCAATAGACATGAATCACCAATATAAAAAAAGTATCACTACTTGACAATGGTAATTTCTAGTCATGATACAACACTAGAATGAATTACTGCCATACATGGGGAAAATTGTATTATCAGTTAAATTTATATGAATGATTAATTAAAAGTCAAATTAGTATGATGAATACCATATTAGATAATTTAATGTTATTAGGTTATATAACATAAGAGACAATAAATGTGTAATAATTATATTACACTTTTTTTAGATTTAATCAAATATATAACCAAAACACTAAAAAATAATATACTCAGAGATATTTATATCTTCATATAAATTTTATAAGTGGATCATGAAGTACTATTTAAGGACCATGAAATGGAGAAATAAGAATTACATTACATTAAATAGTTTTCGAATAATTTTTCAAGTGGAAAAGGAAATTTAGACAAAAGGAATGTTGTAAATAACTCTAAAATATATATTACAATTACACATATACATTTAGATACACAAGTATGTGAAGTAACACATGTTAAGTAAGGTATAAAAATATTTCCCAACTTTGAATATAATTTAATCAAGAGGAAGATGGTATAAGAAATCATTAAGGGAATGGGTTGATAAGTATAAAACCATCATATAAAGGAATATTTTCATATGAAAAGCCAAAAAATTAATATCATTATCGTCAGTGCCATTAATGTTAATGAATAATGATATTATTGTTCAAAAAATTAACTAATTATTACATGTGATTTTCATGAATAAGAAAATATTTCATATTGGTTAATATTATTATAATAGCTGAAACTATTGAATTATGAAATTATTGATAAAATCATGATTTTTTTTTTGTTTTGATAACTTTTTTGTGTAACATAATGAAAATTATAATTGTTATTAGTGTAATGTAAATGCTGTAAAAGATATTTATGGTGTTATTGAATTTTATGTAAGATAATTTGAAATATTGGAATTCAATACAATAAAATATATATGAATTATTCATGGATGTTCTAATTGGATCAAGGTTTATAACTAGTCATAAAAGTGTGTATTTACCATTTTTTAGCTTTACCATTTCAGTCAAAAATATATTATAATTTTCAAAACATAAACATTCAAAATAATGATGTAATTTTATCCATAGAAGGAGTAAGGTAGAATGTATAATTTATTGTTGAATATTATTGGAGATACAAGATCAACATAATTAAGTGGAAATTTGATGTTTTGGTTGTCCTAAAACATTATAACAATGGAAGGAACATGAACATGAATATAATATCATGTGTTTGAGAACATAAAATGGTGGAGAATATACATATGAGGATTTTCAAATATTATATAATTATATTTATTTCATGATACAGTTCATTATAGAATTCATTATAATGTGGCATTAATTTATCAAAAAATTCAACGTCTATTTTTTAGAATTAAATTGTTGTTAACGTAATGTTTAGTATTTAATGTATAATCAGTTAATTTGGAATAAATATATTTTAATTTGTTGACCATAGAATTTTGAAATGATAATTTATATTTCTTAGTGATCAATTAAATAAAATTCCTTTAGATTCTATTTTTCAGCAGTGAACTATTTGTTTTTTATTTTAGGTTATTATAAAATTGAAAATCTCTTTATTTTTTCTTCTTGTAGTGTGAATTTTTTAAATGTTAGGATTTACCAGAACTGAAAAATGTTCAAATGTAATATTATGTTTTCCCCATGTTCATAAAAAATAAAATCATTGGGGGTGACCTCATGTAATTAATAAAACTATGTAACCTATTCATGATTGAATGGTGTAGAAAATTGAAAAATGAATGTTTTCGTGCTATAATGAAATCAACAATGATTTAAACTTATCAATCATTGGATCATATTAAATTGATTATCAGTTAACAATGTGAATTAAACAACGCCTTAATATGAAAATATTGAATTTATAATTTTTTTTGCATAAATAATTTATATTGTGAATATAATTTAAGAAAAATGATCAAATCACTCTATTCATATATCGATAAATCCAAAATTCACATCATGTAATCTTTATATAGAATATTTATCCTTATTCATTATTGGTTTCCACAAATGACCTAATTATGGAGCTAGAAAATGATCAACCATAAGTTTTACAATAACGACATTATATGATAGATGAATACGGTTATTGACCACACCATCCTCAATCAGATTTGATCTATAAATTATTGTAGCCCCAAAAAATGGTATTGGACCCACCATTACTGAATTAGGTGAAGCCACTGCTACCTTTGTTGACATGGGAAAACACACTTAATGTGGGATGAAAACTATGTAAATCCCACAAAATATGATCCAGATGAAAATACATGAATATAAATTATTCCCAAACATATCCTATTAAGGAATCCCCAACTCTGAACATTCACATCAAATCATAGTTGAGACACTACTAAAGAACCCTCATTAACATCTTCTATCAAACCATGATGTTGAACCTCCCTTGAGTGTTGGGAAAATTTTATATTGTTATTTGGTACTTTTTAAATATAAAATTAATGGGTAAATAAATTACTTGGGGAAATAAATCTCAATTAAGATAAAACACTTCTCTTTCATATTAGTCCTTTAATATTTAAGTCTTCAAATTTAGATACATGATCAGTATATATGGAGTTTAAATATTGGATAACATTTTCAGGGCCCAATTATAAATTCTAAATCTAAATCCAATTATATATTGGTAAATAAAATTTCTTGGAAATATTTTTTGTGTACACATGATACGTTCATTTCCTCATACAACAAATACATTATAGATGATCATTTCTCCACAAATGCCACTATATAATCTGAATTCCATAATTTCACGATATCAAATTTAGATCTGTTATTGATGACTCAATAACATGTACATATTTATTTTAGGATAGATATAATAATTTTTAATGATTATTTATGAGTTATAATATCAACATTTTATTAATAAATTTTAATATACAATATTAAAAATTGATGTGGGGGATGAATTCATGGACACACACGAAGACCGATGATAAAAAAGTAATGTGAAAAAATGATTCATACCCGGTTGTATCACACCATTAATCAGTTTAATATGATGTTTAAATCCTTTATTAAGGCTTTCATTTCTTTTTTTCTTATCTTCATATTTTTATATTTATTTTAATCTATTTCGACTCTATAATGGAATTATATATATTATTATCTGATAAACTGAATATTGGGGAATGTGATTGATATATTTGGTATTTTGACCACATTATGGGTTCTTTTGTTGGTGGAGTCTACCCTTCTCTATTTTTAAAATTGAGAAATATAATTTTATTTTTGGAACTCTAGGATATTTTTTTCAGTTTTCTTAGATATTATTTTAATGTCCAGTGGAAGCCTATTTGAGAATATCAAAGTCCAAGCAGGGGTATAAATCCTACTAATATTAAGATGATTTTTCTAATTAACATTGTTTTCATCATTTTAAAGGTTAATCGATTAAAATTTTGAGATATAGAACAATATATTATTAATATAGTTATAAATTCTAGAGATTAATCTCGCCACATTTCATCATACAAAGAAACCCAGCCCCAAAAATGAATATGTATAAAAAGGTCATCGAATCAAAATTATAGAACAGAATAATGAAATTCTATAGTTCTTTCATTGGATTCCAACAAATTTCTTGTGATATCCTTTGTCTAAATATGTTCTTTATTATTTATGGTTACTTTACAACAAATACATTGGTTTCCTCCTAACCATCACTCACAACATTTCACGTTACCTATATAATGGGGTTTTACTCATTAACATTTTTCACATGCTCTAACTATATAATACTTGTTATTTATCTCCATACCTATGGAACTAACTCTACTCACATCTACAATATTCTTATGTAATTTTCATTTAAAAATAACTTTTCCCAAACATAGTTAATTTTTTTGGCTTCTTTTCAAAAGAAACATGAACACTTGTCTATGAATGAAGATAGGAAAATAAAACAAATATTTTCATATCATTAGAATAATACAACAACAAACTGAATTCCCAAATTCATTCCATATAATTACCTATACCTTCTTGTGACATCCATTCTCTACATATGGTCATTCCTATTTATAATTACATTTTGGCCAAACCATTGATATCTTCTTAATCACCATTATCAAAATTACATTATTCTGATATTATGGTTGTTCTTTTATTATAATTTTCCTTGATCTCAATATAACAAAAATATTTTGGGATTCCTTACATGTATTTATACATATATCAACTTCTAAAAAAGTATTATATTGGTTTTGTTAAAAATAATTTTTTATTGAACATACTTATAATCATGGGGCTAGCTAATTTTTTTCACAATTATCAGGGAAGGGATGTTGTGACCATGTAAAAATAATAACATCTAGTAAACAAATTTTTAATATGGGAGTGAATGAAATGTAGGTCATCATCTAGAAACCTATTATACTTTATTTTGTAAATATTAAAAAAATTGAGTTCATTAAAAATGAATAACAATCATTAATTCACAAATCTTGATAAAGATCTGAATTATGAAAAAAACATAAACCATTCCTCCAATGAAAACCCACTCAAACATGTAAATAAAATTATGGATATAATATATATTTGGTTTCATTTGGTCAATATAGTATCCCATATCCAAACATGAATTAGGTAAATCCATATGTCTATAAACTTTCATATCAAAAATTTCCACCTATCAATGCTACCAACCAACTATGGATAACCAAGATAAGACTTCTAAAACATTATTAGGTACATATATGGAATGGTGAAACAAATTCCACTTATAGGGTTGAATGGTCAAGAGTTAAAGATGAGAGAAATAAAAATTTTCAATAAATTAATTGAAATAATTTGGTTGAAAAAATGTCTATTTTTTTCAAGGGAGAAACTATTCGTTTATTTTAATATGTAATTGTACACTTGTAGAATGATTTTTGGAATTAGGCATTAAATGAACATATTTTTTTCCAAGATGACATAGAGATGATCTATGAAGTGTGACGTTGATAGGATTGGATAAATATCTAGTGCACCACCAATCAATGAACACAAAAACATTTCATTGAAAACATAAATAATAGTATTACACCATAATGCTAAACACTAGTGGATCGACCCTATAGATGATAGTTATCTAATAAATTGGCTGATGATATCAAAAATATTGTCAGAACATTCTAATTTTACCTATCATATATTATTTTTTCAATGTTTTATATGACATTAATATTTTATGATATATTTTTACATTATATAATAATTTGATGAATATTTGGCGAACTGATGGCTTGAGTCACTGATTGTTAAAATTACTCCCAACCAGACATTAACCTCCTCCAATATTGAGTAATGGTTATTTCAAATTAATCATCACCATACATGACGCACTGGTGGTTGAAATAAATGATCACTTGAAAATAGTCACAACAACACAGAACTCATTGATAGTTCATTTGTATCACCGCTAGACATGGGTGAACCCTAGATATCACCCATATTTAGTTATGATGACTCACCCCCAAACATGCTTCACAACAAGACATGATTCACTATCTGAATGATTTACCATCATACATGGGTCACCGCCAGAAATGAGTCACCACCAAATTGAGTCACTTCCATATACAAGTCACTATAAAAACGGGTCACCGCTAAAAGCTATTTCATCAACCTTCATCCTAATTTGAATTATATAATTACAATGCATTTTTTAATTAAATAAATATGGAGGGTTATTTTATGATTATTTTTATAACTATTGTATGAAGTCATTAAAGGAAATGATATTGTCAGTATAGGTATCTATAATATATTGATGATTATTTTTCAATGGATGCACGAAATGTTTTACATTTTCATAAGACACCATCGTGCACTAGTGATTTTGTAGATATTTACATGTTATAAATATTCTGTGAATTTATGAATTCATTAAAGATAATAATATGATAATTAAATGATTAATTCTTATTAACATATATTGGTGAATCTATGGAAATAATTCATGATCATTATTATTTATGATAGGTAGAAAAAAGTGAACTTTGCATCACTGTATATTACTTCATAATTTAGTTAAATAGTTCAAACTCTTCTCCATGTCCCATTTGAGGGAACATGAGTATCTGAAGCCCAAAAGATTGATAAACTCTACAATATCCATAAAATTTGAAATGATCTCTCTATTTTTTCATTCTCATTAGAATAATATATTGTATAATATTTTTATTAGAACACATAATCTTTTTTACTAGATTTGAGTAACACTAGATGTTATATTATATAAATATTCATATATATATGAATAGTATTTTTTAAGGAGGTCATGGTTTTCCTTGAGTTGTTTTTCATCACAAGTATTACTTTTCTAGAATATTTCAACCTAGATATTTTTATATTTTTTTCTTAATACTCAATCCATGTTGGGGATCTGATTATAGTTAGATTGATTTCTAGGGAGTGGGTGATTTCAATGTAGAGGGAATTGGGTCTTAGCAGGATATTGAACCCATTGTTTATTCTACTTGGAATTTTAGTTTTATATTATTGATTTCAAATTAGTAACTGGATTTGATTTTTCAACTCACAATAATACCTATTCATTGATTTTTATTCTTAACTAGAGTTTACAGAAGTGATTTTTTAGTAAATTGATTTCAAATGATAATGTAATTTCCAATACTTTTTTACCTGATGAGTAATCTATTATTGATAAATCATTTATCAAAATATATCTTACATGAAAATACTCTATAGAAAAATGGCATGAATTTTTTGATGGGAGATTCTATTTGAACACGTTTTATAAAAATCTTATTGGGAACACAATTCACCACCCACTTAAGTTACTCACTCTAACCATAATTTTTTTATCTTATTAATTAAAATATTTATGATCTAAGATATTACATGTGTTTTAAAGATCCATGTTTTCAATTAGTTCCTAATTTAGTTTTTTTGATAATTATAAAGAGAGTTTTTTCTACTATCTTGACTCGTTATTTTAGTTTCACTAATTAATATAAGTGGAATCTATATAGAAAAATATATATTTAGAGCATGTGTTTTTAAATAAAGAGTACTATTTTAGTGAAATTTGATATACATAAATCTTCTTGAAATACAATTTTTTGAGATACATAATATACTTATAATAATAATTATAACGTTATGAATTCACAATGCTGTTCTTTGGGTGATGAAGAATTAAATAGAATATCTGCATGAGTAATTAATTTTGAGACATAGTAAAATATAGTTATTTCCGATAAGATAATGTCTATTGTTAAATATCTGAGTCTAAATAAATATACTATTAAATGTGATAATTTAATATGGGTCATGATCAGACAATTTATATTATGTGTCTCTGTTTCTATGAGATTGTGAATACAATGCCTTCATTGGGAAATCCTATTTATGAAAAAGATCATGTGATGTGACTCTTGAGGTTTGATCTAGAAATATATATATAAATGTTAATGTCAATCATAGAATTTTGTGTGGTAAGAAAATTACACATCAAGAATCTTATTAGAAAACTAAGGAGTTATGTGTAATAAATTTAAAATTAATGATAAGTGTCTGATGAAGCAAATTGGAAATTTATAGCCTTAAAAATAAACTACCTCAAAAATAATTGGATAACTTTAAAGATGATTATACAACTAATGGAAAATGAACTACTGATAATGATAATGTGAAGGCCCATCTGGCTAAAATATTTATTTACATTTAAAATAGAATGAAATTAAATATATATCCAATAAATAATGTTAATTATTTTATAAAAAAATTTCAATAATGGTTTGGACAAAATATTACACATCCAATGGGATTAATTTATATGACTTCAAGAGGAAAGTGCATGTCAAATTTTTCTATCCTAAACTGAAATAAAAATTATATGATGATTATTATAATAATTACATGATTGAATTAAATGAAACTTTGATTTCAGATGATGTCATCCCATATAAGTTAGAAACTACTTAAGGATATACAAATTATTGTTCTAACACCTATTTCATGACAAGCACAATTGAGGCATCCAATTTATTTCCTACTTCTCATGTATATATATAAATAATCAACCAAGAGATGTAAATAATAATGATTAAAATAATTAATAATTTTCTAGTTAAGATATTATTGATTAATGTAACATTTTAGATGAAACATTAAATGATAATAATGATAAAAAAATTCAAAAGAAAACACATTCGTTAATTGGTACTTTTAAATACAATATTACTATTAAAAAATAGAAAAATAATAAACTATTAAATAAAATTAATGAATTAAAATTTTATTAGGGTAATCTAGAAAGGGGTTTGTAAATATTCACAAATGGGAGAATTACTCCTACTCAAATCATTGTAAAACAGACTACTCTTAAATAAAGTACTGCTATTGGGTATTAACCTAGATAGAGGAGGATTTCTAAGAATAGTTTCATTCCCATTTTATGATCTACTTCAAATTTTTTACATTAATGGCCCCACATATTTATTTATTTTAATATGATTAAAATATATTTATAGGAAACATTTTTATAAAATATGGATTCTTAAAACCACAATTACTAGATTTTGTGTGACAAATAAAATATGGGTACCAAATTCATATTTGAATTAATTGTTTTGTAGGATAAATTCTAGAAAAGATCCAGAATGAACCTATGGTATATGGAATGTGTATATTCCTGAACATGATTGGAGATTTTTGATGTTTCATGAAATTGGTAAATCATGATGGTTGACATGTCACTTTTAGTGAATATGGAAAAGGGGAAATCATAGTCCTTAACCAAATAAATAATATTAAAAATATTTTAATTTATCATGTATTATTTTTTCATGTCTAGAATTATAAATTCATTGAATCCCATTACTATTTATATTGGTTATCAAGTTAAATTTTAAAATAATTCTTTTAATTTTGGTTATTATAAATATTTTTGTGTTTAGTACCTTGATAAATGATAATGTTAATTCTATTATTTTCAATTCATTAATTTCTCAAAAATATATCTTATCTATTTGAATTTCACAAGGAATCTTATCATTGGATAGGAATATAAGAAATTTTAATATTCAGAAAAATATAATGATAACCAAAATAGGGTTAGTCAAAGATCTAGAAAAACATGATTTTCCAAATTATAAATTATGTAACCCATGTCGGGAAGAGAAAAAGTAAAAGTTATATGTTAAATCAAGTAATGAAGTTTAAAAATTTCAACCCCTAGAGTTGGTTCACATCTAATTTATTATATCATATGGAGTTTCTTCTGTATATGGAATGGAATATGATTAAGTACACATATATGACATTTCTAGGAATACTATGATATTCTTTCTATCCCAGTAAAGTGAATCATTCTCTTAATTTATCATTTATGTTCACTATTTTGAAAACCATAGTGGGTTAGGATTAAAACATTAATAAATGAAAATTTCCATGGGTTTTAAAATCAATACAATGAATCATTTTTTATGAAAATTTAATAAAATCCAATAATATAATCCTCTAGGACCCCACATTATAATGGTGATGTATAATGATGAAATAAAATTCCTCATAAATTCCCCAAGAAATGCTTAATTAATATGTCCCTTTTTTATTTTTGTGCAGAGGCTGTGATTATATAATGTTATAAAATCAATATACTTTTATTTGGAAATCGATTAAAGAAACCTACATATGAATTATGTAATAGTAGAATGAAAATTTTTAATTACATTAGGGGTTTTCTGTTTCGAATACTTTTTTCATAGCAGTAAATATAATTTTAAAAATATTCCTTTATAGTGTGATGAAAAAATAGTTCAATGTTATTCAAAATATAATAAGTCATATAGTGTGTTTAATAAAAGAACACTTCCTATGTAATAATACATACCTTATTGACGCAAAATTTGATTTGACTTTCCCATATATATTTTTTTTTAAAAATAAAAAACCACACATATCGTAATCACATATATTTACTATCATTTGTGATGATTGAAAATCATAATCACTCACATTTTCTTTATTATATGATTCATTCTTAGCATAATCATGTTTGTTGTTCACTCACATTAATTTATATATTGTTTCACAATAATAACCAGACTATATTGTTCATCGTAATCAGGAATAGAAAACATACAATGTATTGAATCATAATCAGAATTCATAACCCGATTATATACTACATTGATTTCACATGCATCATATCCACATTCATTGTAATCACATGCATTGTAACCAGGTCATGTATCGTAACCATGTCATGTATCGTAACTAGGTTTTGTATCTTAACCATATGCATCATAACTAGGATACATTCCACATCATAATTATGGACCATAACAGGGTTATGTATTGTATCATAATCATGATTTGTAACCAGGTTCTCTACCATACTCTTATTATGTAGTGTATCCAAGCCTAGTAATCAGATTAAATATCGAGCATCGTAACCATGTTAGAATTCCTAACTAAGAGATAAATTTTAATCTATATGCATTTTTATAATAATAATTAGAGTAATAAGAATAATTATTTTACTTTTGAAATGAATTAAAATCTTATCATAACATCAATTCTGATTACATGCTACGAATACACATTGTCTCCTAGTTTATGTACTAACTAGTTTTTAACTAAAATGATGTTTTTATGTTGGTAATTTACCAATCAAAATGATGTCATGTATACATTTTATTTTGACCTTTGTTATGCCACCTAACCAATTCCATCTAATTTTTTTCAGGGAAATATGTCCGTTTGAAGATATATGATCATTGTAACCTGAAGCCTATAAATAAAAGGTCATTCGATTCATAATATACATATTTTTCTTCTATAATGTTCTAGAGAAATATGATTTGATTTCACTATTTCTCTATGCGAGAGCCTTGATGATACACGAATTTAACTGCTTGATCCATTTTCTTGTATTTCCAAGTGCATTGTTTTTGAATTTTGGGACTGATCTTTTTGATAACCATTGAGGGAATCTGATGATAAAAAGATGTGGTTCTGATCATCAAATCAACAGATTTCAATTTCATGAATGATAATGGTGTTGATAAACTTCATAATCAAAGAAATTGATGATTTTTAGATAATCATTTCAAACATCATATTGAGGGATTAGCAAGGTGGAGGTAAGACATACCTTTTATACTAGGTGATTGGATGCCCTACTCATTGTAATAAAAGAATTGTAAATCTTTTACATTTCTGCTACTATTTGTATTAGAAAGGTAATTGTATTGTTTTCTCTATATATTCATATTCATTTTAATTATAATTTTTTAATTAGGATTCATTCTTACATATTGAATTAATTGATTCTATACACTATATGGTACTATCATTTATATTTGTATTACTCTGATCATTTTATTCAATTTGAATACAATTTTTTTACATTAATTGTATTATTACATCATATCACTACGATTATATCCCACAAAAAATGGTCTATTGTATTGATTGAATGTTATATAAGTTTCTGTCATCTTAAACTATGTTCTTTCTTATGTGTTTACATAAAATGCCTTTAAACATAAAATTCACCCCATATTGTATTGTTCTATTAAATATATATATATGATTCTAAATTATGATCCAAAAAATGATATTAGAGTAGGATTCCACTGTTTTATATTAATTTCATTGTTTATTTTTGCAATACAATTGTCTAATTTAATAAAAACATTTGTTTATATCTAATTACTTCACCAACGTGTGCTATGAAAATGTATTGTTTTCTATGCTATAATAAATGCCTATTCGATCAATTGACAATCTGAATCCAACAAGAAAACCAATTTGTATGTAAATTATTATGAGTACTGTAGAGATTGAATAAAGATATTTGTTATTAATACTGAAGTAGAAACCTTTATCATTCTTACAGGATGTTATAAAATCCCAAAGAAGGAAATTAGAACATTCACCAACCAAGATAAACAAGAATATCAAAAAAAATACATAGTACATCATAATTTGTTGTGTTACATGACTAAAAATATATATAGTCCGATATCATCTTGTGAATTAGCCAATTCAATTTGGAAGAAATTTGAGGATACAAATTTTTGTACAACCAATGTTATAGAAACAAGAAGAGAAATTAATCAAGAAAAATATCATGGGTTTATTTTTTCTTATGGAGAACCAGAATGCCATGTGTAACAATGATTTATGAAAATCATCAACAGTATAAAATAATTCATTAATAGTGTCTAGATTAAGAATAAATTATGGATAAGATAATTGATATAATAAACAATTAATCAGAATAAAAAACAACAACTATTGATGATATTAGAAAAGTTACTCAAATTATTGTTGATGAGTTATTTGTAACTCTTCTCCAACATGATAAATGAATGAAAAGATATGTTTATTTCACTATGAAAAATAATGCTAATGGGGGTTTAACATTTACTACTACATGCATATATAAACACCCAAAAGGATAACTAGATCCTATGATAAGAAAGAGGTTGTTATATCATAATCAAATGATAGTGATCACATAGAGAGAGAGAGTTATCCAAAATTTCATGAAGGATGATCAACCTTGTTGGAATGAAATACTTTTAATTCAGATTCAAAAAGAAATATAGTATGGAAATGAATAACTCAGATGACACATGCTTTAAATGTAACAGAGCATGTACTATTAGACGAGATTGCCTTCTACTAAAAAAATACAAAAAGAATAAACATTCAGAAAAAAACATGAAAATTTAATACATGTTAATGAAAAGGAAAGTATTGAAGTCAAATGATACAAGGAGTGAATGTGCTGGTGATTTATCAATTAAATTCTTAGAATAGAAATCTCATAATCAAAAGAATATAGGACTCATAGCTAGGATAACAATTCAAAATCATCATTTCAATGCCAAGGTACACAATCTTCATTCTCTTACAAATGTATCTTTATATAAACATTACACTAATGAGAAACATTATTACTCTTCAGATGAGGAGTCTTTCAAAATAGATGTCAATTTACCTTCCTTTGAGGAAATATCCAAATTTTCAAAAATTACTAAAAAATGAAAATTTTAAACTCATGAAAAAACATGATAATTAAAATTCCAGAACATATATTCTTACAAAATAAGTATTATATATTTCCACATATGTGGATAAAAAACACAAGATTTTGAAAATATTTCAAAAAACATTTAAGGAAGTATGTTTTTATAAGGATAAAAATTCTAAGGACATTGAAAAACATTTTTTTGTGGAAAATGTTTTTTAGAATAAAAACAATTCCAAAACTATTTCTTGTGGGAATGATAATTAAATCCATACACTAAAAAAATTTATTATAAACAATTTAGCAAACATTACTATTAGAAGGAAAATTTTTGAAAAAATTTATTCTCAATATTGTCCCATAAAAAATTGTGTTGGAATTTGATATACTCACTCAAAACAAATTATTAGTTATAACTATTTTTTCCTAAAATTTCCCTTTTCTCCACTGAATGTCACTGTGGAGGACATTGGGAAATAAATTTTTCTCTCAATAAAACTCAATCATTAGGATTTCTTAAATCCAATTTTTTTGAACAAATTTTTATTCATAAAATTCTTTTGTCTAGAATTTCTGGATCCAAACAATATTGGGTTTCAAAAAACAAATTGTTTCTTTTTCATGAAAACAAGAAGTGTACCAAAAACAAGATCATTTTGGTACATGGATAGTGGTAGTTCTCGACACATGACTATGAACAAATGTTTCTTTGAAAATATTATTTAAATGAAAAATGGAAGAGTTTTCTTTAGATATAGTTTTAATGGAAATATCATTGTTATAGGCAATATTGTAATTTTAGGAAATGATTTATTTTCAAATGTATTTTTTGTCAAAGGACTTAAAAACAAACTTATTATTATAATTCAATTATGTTATGAAGTAAACCTTGTGAATTTAAGTATGAAAAACTATTATTTCCAAATTCTAATGATGAATTCATTATTTCTTCCCATTAGAATGAGAATGTATACACAATCAACTTAGAAGACCGTAGGAGCAAGGGAATACCATGATTAAGTGAAATGGAAGACCTATCTTAGTTATGGAATATAAGGTTAGGACATTGTAACCTAAATAACCTTTGTAAACTCTCAAATATAATACATGTTGAAGATCTAATGGAACTAAGGTATGAATCTTGAAATGTTTGTAACCCCTATCAATATGGAATGTAAAATAAAACCAACTTTAAGTTAATCAATTAGTTTTAACAACTAATTCATTATAATTAGTGATCATGGATATTTTTGGTCTGATACAAAATAGATGCATAAGTTGTAAGTAATATGTATTTATTATAGTTTTTTACTACATTATATTATCATGGTTCTATATTTTAGAAATGAAATATGAATACATTTTGTAACACCCCAAGATTTCATAGTATGTTTTTTCTTCATAGTAATTAAATAACTTTCATTACACGCAACACCGAGTTCAGGTGCACCACGACTTAAAAAACATGTAGTTCGAAATAGGTTATCAATAGTAATAACTAAATTTTAATCTTTATATAATACATATAATTTTAGAATCCATATTATGAGTATTTTAGAGATAATGAAAAAACAAATTCATTTTTTTAGATAAAAGAAATATATTTTTTAAAAAATTTAAATTTTATCACCTTTTAATTGAGAACAATATTTAAATAGAATATTTGAAACTTTTATAAATTCAATTAGAAAAAATAAACTTATTCTTTAGAAACGGGACATAAGAATTATGTTTTAATAAATTTTTGGTGTTTTTCTGATAACTTTCATATTTGGGTGAGTAGTGAAAAATACTATATTTTAATTGAAAATGACTTTTTTAATCTTAATAATTTGTAGTGTTATATTATAAATTTAAATGTTTTTGAAGTGTAAATAGATTATAGTTTTCACCATTTAATCAAATGTTATTCATTGGAAATAATTTCACTTTGAAATTGAACATAAACAAATAGCAATATTTTGTTATTTATTATTTCTTTAAAACACATTTTTTGGTTTTGATAATGGGAAATAATTTGAAATTAATAAATTCAACTTCTATGTTTTGAATTTTGTAAAATATACTTAATTTTTTAATTAAGAATATTTAAATTATCTTAGGGTGAAATTGTGGTATTTTTCTGAAAAGATTCAATTTTTGATGAATAGTGAAAAACACTGAGTTGTTGTTTAAAACAAAATTTTTATTTACATAATTATTTATTTTATTTTACTTTATTTTAGGTAAAAATAGATACATAATACCTATATAAGTTTATTTTAATTAATTAGAGTAAGTTTACAATAATTTTATATATATTAAAAGGTTATTGAAGTTTTTACCGTCTTTTTCCCACCTCCAAGGAGCATTTGAAAATTTACATGAAACTTAATTTTACCACTTCTATGATTTTAATTTAAAAAATATAAGAGACATGGTTGAAAAATTTAAGTAAAATGTGGTTAAATGAGATTAAAATAATTTTTGGTGATTAGTAACTTTTGACTTCTATATACCACGGATAAAAGTAAATAGGGAAATTAAAGGTAATAATGTTATTATTATTACCCTAACACATGTAATAATTCAATTTGATTAGTTTAATTCGAACAAAAACAACCTTAGTAATAAAATAAGATCCTTTAGGTCCATATTGATTATATTTGGAAATTTATTATTATTTAATTCATAGAAGATTTAAAAGTGTAAGATTCAAAGATTAATAACTAAACCATTTTTAATAAAGAGTTACACATAAGATTAATATCGACTATAAATATTCCTTATAAAGATAAAAATATTTCATATACAATATTATTTTATTTATATTTTTAAGAAATTAAATATTTTAATTTATTTATGACACAACGATGATGCAATAATTAGCTAATTAATGAAATATTAAAATATTTGAAATTATAAATATCCAAATAAATGTAATTTGTGGGTTTTTATGAATTACCCTAATTTTAGAGGTTAATATGACATGTTAATGTTGGTTCAATGGATTTTTTTCGAAGTAATAATGGTGTTATGAATTAAAAAAACAAAATACCAAATAGTATAAAAATTGACATAAATTAGTTTTTAAAACATATATTATATTTTTAATTGATATTCTATTCCTAAATATATAATTTTCGGCCAAAATACTTATATAATGATAGGTGGATCAATAATAAACCACTTGGGGTTCTCTTTGATGTATATAGTATGTTTATAAACCATATAATATAAAAATACAAAGGGACATGGTAAATGTCAAACTATTTATCTAAGAGTTAAATATAAAAGATATGGTTAATATGCTTACCCAAACCAATCTAAAAGCTATTGGTTGACTATTTTTTGTCCCATCCATACCTCAGCCTTTAAATAATGAATTTTTGATCCATTATAAATGGAAAATTATTTTATTATAAAATAATATTTCATGCTTTTCCTAAGGTGCCCCTCACCCCTCTTATAAAAGGTCACCCCCTTACCTCATATTCAAACATTAATAGCATTTTTCCTCGGGAAACCTCTACCCTAATACCCTCCAAACTTTCCTAACATCATATTAGAGGACTTCCGTTTGTCAATAAGCCAACCTATAGAGCCCTTTTGGTCAAATCAAAAGGAAGAAACCTAAGGAGAGGTAAATATTTCATCAACTCTTTCAAGTTCCTTACTTCTTCCACTTCCTCCTTCTTTGTTGATTCCATTCTAAAATTATAAATCCTGTATATTATATATAATATTATGTTATTATAAATATGGTACAACCATATTCATTATTCTATCCCTCATTTGGATGACATGTCACCATACGTGCGTACGTACGTCATACTGTCTCCACGTCGTGGTGTAATTGTTATTCAATACATTATTATTTGGATGTTTATAATAATGATGTGAAATAGAAATAAATAATAAATATAATATGATAATGAAACTGTATATATAATATACCATCCAATTATATATTATTTTAATGTAAAAAAAAGATATTTTCACTCGTACAGACGTATAGATTACTGTCTCCACGAATGTGATTAGATTCATTCCCCATCGTAATCCATTCAAGAATAATTTTCATTAGACGATTAAAAATAATGATGAATGACTAAATATAATTCTGAATATACATAGGATACATCCTATCCATAAAAACATTTATTACGTAACAAAGCATAAAATGGAAAAAAATCTGCTAACACCTGAAATAAAGATAATACTAAGATATTATTAATAAAGAAATGTTAAAAGTTCATATATGATGTCATATTAATGTATATGATTATAGTATAATTTAATAAAAATTATTTCACCATTATACATGAGTTTAACCTACCCTCGACCAAGGAAATGTACAAGTTATGGGGTTTTCAACTCAATCCTTTTTCCCATGAGATTCAAGCTATATTGACACTATTTTCTTTTGTGTGGTGTATGTACTTCCCATAATTGAATTCGTTGTGTAATAAAATTTAATTTATGTGTATTTACATATTCATTGTATGATACTTCTTTTTTGGGGTGTATTTTTTATAAGTTACTAAATTGGTAAGGGTTAATTTCACAATATGTTTATTATCCAAGGTTATTTGTACATAAGTATCTATTAGGAAATATTTATTATCCATGTAAATTTTTGATGAATGATTTTTTAAAGGAATTATTTTAGGTGACATTTTTACAAAAATAAATGATTTCAAATGTTTTAAATATTTATTCTTCTAAATCATTCACAGTAATTTCCCTGTTTTCAAAATGGTTTATAAGGATTTATTTATATGGACACGAATGTCTTTAAAATGGTAATTATTTTCAAAAGATTAAATGTGGTATAAGAAAATTTGATTAAAAATGTCCGTAAATTTCTTCCTTTCTAAATTGGGTGAATTTTAAAAGATTTCCTGGAAAATGGATATTTCTCTCAATGAGTTTTACTAGTCATTTTCATCTACGTCAACATCCTTTGATTAATTTTAATCTTGTTTGATGTTTTTTTTTGATAAAAATATTCAATATTGTATTAAAGGTTTTTATGATATGTTTTAATATGGATGTGTTATTTTTACACAATTCATGGTTTATGGATAATTTATTGACAGTTAGCATGATACATTTAATACGAATGTTTATGTTATATTTAAACCTTTTAATATGAAGAATAGATTGGACTAATTATGTGACGGGTGGAGCCCGCTATAGATCCTTTATGCATCGGTAGGTCTCATTGACAAACTAGTGTCTTGGCACAAGGCCATGACAATATATTATTTGTAGTCTTGGCACATGGCCTTGATTATGTGGTTATGAAAGACTGGCATTATGCATTTCATCACTATGAAAGTGAATATTGATATTTAATGTGATTATTCGACAAGTAGAATATCAATGTGAATATGTAAATGGAATTATTTTTTTACCTTTTCCATATTATGATGATGTTAATGTTTAAAAGGATTTTTTAGTATTATACATTTCCTTAAATGCTTATGCATATTTATGAATGTTTCTCCTATATTGTTATCGTTACTGATTATCTAAGATAACCAATTTCTTTGTTATATTTTTCTTAGGATGCAAAGAATTATATTATGTCTTACCTAAATGTGTATTCTATGATATCATCGTGTTGTTTATGGAAACAATGTTTTCGTACTTTTCCATTTTACGATGTAATGTAATCCATAAGAATGTATCTAGTACTTCCAATGCTACTAACCTAACCAGACTTTTGAGACATGATATTTTGTGATCATGCCAATAATATGTAATAGTGCCCCAAATATGGGATTCTAGGGTCAGAGCGTTACACTTTTTATATTTCAAAACAAGTATAGATCATGTTAAAATTTAGAAAACCTTCCCCTGATAACTATTTGTAGTGATCATGGTGGAGAATTTCAAAATTTATATATTGATACATTTTGTAGTAAGAAAGGTATTGCTAACAAATTTTATGCTCCATGAACCCCTCATCCAATTGGTGTTGTTGAGAGATGAAATATTATTATTCATGAAATGAAAATAACAATGTTGTTTGAATACTCAATTGCTGAACATTTCTAGGATGAATCTATTAGTACTACAATTTATACTATAAATCATGTATTAACTAAAAAATTTCTTAATAAAACGCCTTATGAATTGTGGACTGGCCAAAAAGATTTTTTTTACTTCAGATAGTTTAGATAAAAAGTATTCATATTGAATACAGAAGATAATTAACATAAATTTTCACCGAAATATGATGAAGGAATATTTTTATGTTATTAAACAACTTCTATAGATTATAGTGTTTTTAATAAAAAATCTTATACTATTGAAGTAACAATTCATCTTATGTTTGATGAAACTGGCCCCTTTGTTTTTAAATAATCTTGACCAACATCAACTAATGTGTTTTCAGAAACTGATTATTATCATTTTATTGAAAACTCCTCCAATAAGGGAATACTCAAGAAAATGTTTTTTGAAAAATTAACCCATAAGAGTTTCTATTTTATGTTTATTAACAAGATTTACAAAACCCAATCAATTGTTTGTTTTGAATCATCGTAGTTATAATATAATTGGTGATGCAAATAAACCTATAGGACCTGGAATTCCTATTGAAATGAAATATGACATCATTCTATTCAATTTAAATTCTATCCTAAAACATATAATGAGATCTTTGTTGATGGTGATATGATTAAAGCAATGAATGAATAAGTAAATTAATTTGAAATGAATCATGTCTGGATCATGGATTAATGATCACAAAAAACAACAATAATTGGTGTAAAATGGGTTTTCAGAATCAAATGTGATGGAAATGGATTCATCATAACAAATAATGGAAGGCTTTTTGCTATGGTCCATAATCATCAAGAGGGAATAGACTATGATGAAACCTAAATTCTAGTATCTATACTTCAATCTATTCGAATTCAATTAGCCTTTGCAGCATTCTTTAATATCAAACTTTTTCAAATGGTGGTAAAATGTTCTTTTCATAATTGTTTAGCACAAGAAAATGTTTTTTTGGAACAAAATCCTTGTTTCCTAGATTCAAAACATCCTCATAATGTTTTTAATCTTACCAGAAAATTATATGGCCTTATATAATCCCCTAGAGAATGGTATGATAGTGTCATATGATTTATTTAATAAAACTATTATTCAAAAGGTAATGATGACCCAACTCCTTTTTAAATGTAAAACAAAAATGTTTTGATTTTACAAAATCTATGAAGATGACCTTATATTCTATACAACTCAGCAATCCTTAACTGATTTTTTTTCGAATCTAGTGAAATCTGAGTTTTAAATGATAATTATTGATGAGTTTACATTTTTTTTAGGTTTTAAAATATCCCAAAAACAATAATGAAACCAATATTATCCAGCATAAGTATATCAAATAATTACTCAAAAAGTATGGATATGATGACACTACAAGTATTAGCACTGTAATCGATACCTCAAATGTAAATGACCTTGACGAAGGTGGAAAACTAGTTGATCATAAAACTTTTAGAGGTATGATAGGAAGATTGATATACATGATAGCTAATCCCCAGGACATAATGTTTTCAGAATGATTATGTGTGTGATACCAATATAATACAATTGAATGTCATTTAAAACTAGTGAAATTTTTTTTTCTACTTAAATAGAACATTAGATTTAGGACTATTCTTTTCTTATGGAATTGATTTTGGGTAGAAATGTTTTCAGATGATGACATTGGTTGTTGTATAATGGATAAAAATATCACATCGAGGAAATTCCATTTCTTATGAGATTTTTTTGTTTCATGGTCTTTCTTTAAAAAACACTCAGTTGCACTATCCACTACTGAAGCTGAATAAGTAGCAGCATGAAGTTGTTATGCTCAGGTGTTGTGGATGCAACCCACACTCATTGACTATGGAATGAGTTATTCCAAAACATAAATACTATGGGACAATACTAGATCGATTTCTATTAGTAAAAACCCTACAAACCACTCACATGAAAAACACATTGATTTTGGGCATCACATTCTTAGGGGTAACACACAAAAATGTTAGTGTTTTACAATTCATCACATCTCAAAAAAAAACTGGCTGTCATTTTCACAAAACCATTATCTTTTTAAAGATTTTAATACATTAAAAAGAAACTACGAATGATAAATGTAATGCATCATTAAAATCTATTTCTTATTTAACCCATCTCTTTATATTGAGTTACTCTTTTTCAAAGGGTGGGTATACATTATTTTATCAGTTTTACCCTTTATAAATTCTTTTATTGGTTTTAACAATTATACATTAATTAATCACTTTTAACCTTTATGTTTTACATTTTATTAGTTTTACTTATTAGTTTTGATTTTAACTATTTATCATGAATCGGTTTTTCATGAATCAGTCTTACTGTCTATCGGTTTCACTTTAATCAGATTTACTCTTTAGTTTTCTTTTATCAGTTTAATGATTTTATTGGCTTATTAATATTATCAATTTTAAGAATATATGTGTTTAATGATACTTTTTTAAAATTATTGGGACTATATTAAACTATTGATATTATTATCATTTGTCGGTACTAAATTATCGGCGTTGAAATTCTTCATCGATACTAGATTATCTGTGATGGATTACATTGCTGGTACTAAACTATCTATTAATGATTATTCTATCAATTCTAATTAATCAGTACCAGCCTATTTGACCTTATTGGTTTTCAAATTTTTACTTTTATTTTTTTATTGTTCATATACAATCAATATATTAAAAATATATATCTATCTCGATACTCTGATAGGTATAATTTCTAAAACATTATTTTGGTTGGTTCAATGGATGGTTATCTCATTTAATTCTTAATTATTTTCCCCAGAATACATTTTCCTTTTATGTTAAACCTAAATAGATTAAAATCATTCATGACCACTTGATCTATCATATCTAATCTTTGTATTAATATTTTTTAAATAACAAATCCCACATCGAACTCATCTACATTTCTCGCTACATCAGTTGCTCTATAATAAGTCTGCATGGGTTGAAATCAGTTCCTACCATAGTATTCATTTTCAAAGATCTACTTATCTTTTTTAATTAGTAGGAAGTGTAGGGTGTGACTGAGTCTTTCAAGACTGAGTCTACAAATTCATCTACAAAAGAAATTTCATTCAAAGAATTCACTTCCATGAACATTAAGGGGGAAAGGATGGTCTACGTAGACTTTTATGAGTCTTTTGATTCTTATTTAAAAAATATTATACATTTTCAATGATAGGAATCATATTTTAGGGAATTAATAGGTTATGATCAAGATTATAACTATAATGATGAGGTGTTACGATTTTATGAATCATTATAGATAGACAAGGATAAATAAAATTTCTTTTATGATGTATGACATGAAATATACAACATCCTCAAAATAGGAATCTATGTTTCTACGTGTTCATTTTGATGGAGATGCATTACGTCCTTTTCATAAGTTACCAGAAGCTGATGGAATGTTTGATAGGTCTAAATCTAAATAATTTTTTTTGAGATTCATGACAGAAAAAGAAAAGTAATTCATTTATTAGGAGATAAAAGACTTCTATCCATATGGATGTAAGGGTTTTGGGGCAGAGAAAGGGTGAAAAAGAATCACTGAATATTTCTGATGTCTATGATCGTGATTACATGGTGAATATGTTAATGTTCAACCTTATTGGGTTCATCTTTCTAACTATCAAGAAGCTGAAATGCAGTGGAATAAAATCACATATGATCATATTTCCCGCCTTTATTAGTATGTTTCTGAAAGTGTGGTTAGAATTTTGTAATATTCTAATTAGTTCAGATCTGAATTTCTTTAAGGATACCTTAATCAATAACGATATGATAATGAATCTTATGTTACGATTCAATCCTGAATTGATAAAATTCGATAAGCATTTAGTTATTGAGAAATAAAAAGTATTTGTTGAAGATAGTGAGAAACCTTCTAACCCATCAAAGTGTACATTAAATAAAAGAAGTAAAATAAGACTACTACTCCCAATCAGTCAAAGAAACAAAAGGTTGTATCTGATGAAGTTTCTTCTATATGAGGATACAAAACAAATAATGTAAAGAAGGGGATCCTTAGTTTAGAGTAGATCATGTATAAGCCATGGCTTTGAATCTATTGCCTAAATTAATATTGAATGAAGTGTAGAGTAAAAAGATATTGAAGACGATAAAGGCTTAAGCTATTAACATTTACAGTTTTCTCAAAATATATGAGAATCATAAATATGTAATTGTAATAAGGGAGCCTTCTGTTAAGAGTAAATCAGTTCTAGTAGAGAAAAAAATGAGAAAGATGTTTCTTAACATTCAGCTACACAATCTATTGGTTAAGAATATGAAGAAGAAGAATTAGATCTGGAAGCATAAGGGGAAGAAGAAAATGGTCATTATCATTTATTAGTGGAATAGAAAGAAGATAATAACATGAGAAGTCATACTACGTAATCCTTATAATTAACACATTTCCAATTTCTATATATGGATGCTCAATTTCCAATGAAATCATCTCAAAAGGTCACATACAAGAAAGGTACTCATTTTTATGATAAATAAATAGAAGAAGAATAATAAGAAGAAACTAATAAAAATTAGAATCAGCCAGCTCATGTGATCAACACTGAAACATATTTTGGCGATCTCCCTTAATAAATTAAGGAAAATTATTCTAAAATAACAATAACTTTTAAAGGGGTTGTGTACATTGATCAATCATTGAATATACTGGAGAGGTTGTTACATTTTATTAAAAAGTTAAATCTATATTGGGAATTTATTCTAATGATCACAATGATAGAATATATTATTTCATGGTTTTAATGGAAAAATTTCTATTTCTTGAAGCTGAGTTCAATAATTTCAAGGAAAGTTTGGCTTTGCACAGTTAGGATTTCTATATAGTTGTGTAGTGGTTTTATAAAATTGATGAAAGATTTAAGAACCATAATTACTAGCATGAAGAGTTAGATCACTGGGTAAATAAACTCAACTCTCTCTATCAAAAACATATTGATGATTTTAAATAAATGTTTAATTAATTTCAAAGACCTAGTACCTCCAAATGAGTAGCCTAAGAAGATCATTAATGATGAAAAAAATTATAGAGTTGGAGTAATGATGTTTCTTCACACTCAAAAAGTGTTTTTATCTAATAAAAAGCCTATAAACTCAGGTTGGATGATCTCAATAACATGAAAGCAATGCTTACAACTGGTGGAGTTATCCTTAATTCCAAGGAAGAAATCAACCAGCTTGTACAAAAATGGCTTCAAAAGAAAGAATTGGTTTATTTATGAACAATATATAATGCTTAATTCTCATCAATAATCCATTTATAAACTCATGGTGGATATAAAGGAGTTAAAAAATATTAAACTTATTATGTTTAATCTTTTGAAAAAACAAAAGTAGAAAGTATGAGTTTTGAACTCTTGTTGTAATGAGATATTGTTTCATGTAATAATTATTGATTCATAATTTTTTTTCTCAAACCTTTTGAATAAATAAATAAATTTCATTACTCTTTTTGAAAATCAAAAAGGGGGAGAATGGTTGGGAAAATGAAATTTTTATGAATGCCTTATCAATGGGAAGAAATCTTAAGTAAAAGTAAAGAGAATATGATCTCTTGTGTGTTGTTTTTAATAAAAGGGTGGAATTAGTCATACTAACTATTTTAACCAAAGTGATACTATACTTATGAAGACATAAGTAGTTATTTTCTATTTCTATATGTTTTGTTTTTGTTTTGTGCTTTTCAAAGAGGGGGAGATTGGAGAGTCAAAATGTGATTCAACTATCCCATTAATCATTTGTTTTGGAAATAAAAAACCACACATATCATAATCATATATAATTATCATCATGTGTGTTGATTCAAAATCATAATAACTAAAATTTTATTAATTATATGTTTCATTATTAAAATAATCATGTATGTTGTTCACTCACATTGTTTTGTATATAGTCTCACAATTGTAACCAGACTATGTATTGCATCGTAACCAAGAATAGTAACCAAACTCTGTATTGCATCGTAATTATGATTTGTAACCAAATTAAATACAACATATATTTCACATTAATTATATTCCAATGCATTGAAATCACATGTATCATAACCTTGTCATAACATAACTAGATCATGTATCGTAACCAGGTCATTGTAACCATTTGCATCGTAACTATATTAAGTTATGCATCATTATTATTCTTCTTAACTAGGTTATGTACTGTATAATATTCATGAATAATAATGAAGTTATGTACCATACTCTTATTATGAAATTTATCCAAGCATCGTAATTAAATTAAATATCGTGCATCGTAACCATGTTCAGAGTTGTAACCAGGCCATAAATTGTAATTGTGATCCATCATTATCATGATAAGCCTACTAATAATATTATGTATTGTACTTTTGAAATGTATTGCACACTTATCATAAATTAAATTTAAATTACATGATACTCACACTTATTTTCTCATAATTTTTTACTTACTAATTTCTCACTAAAATGATGTCACTGAGTTGGTTATTTACCAAATCAAATGAATTCGTGTCTTGTGATTGTTTTGACCATTGTTATGATAGGTGTATAAGTCCCTCCAAATTGTTTAGAGAAATATAATTGTTGGAGGAAATATGATCGTTGGAACCTAAAGCCAATAAATATGATGGACTTCTAACAAGAATAAATAACTTTTTCTTTTATCTGGTTCTAGAGAGAGATGTCGTGAGTTCACTTTTTCACTGTGCGAAAGCCTTAAAGATACAAGAAGGTAACAAATTGTTCCATAATCTTGTATTTTTTCATGATTTGTTTCTGATTTATGAGACAAGAATTGGTGATAAATATCGAGGGATTTTGGGGATATAATGAAATGCTTCTAATAATATTATCAAGGGATTCTAATTTCTTGAATGATAGAGGGCTCAATTACCTTCTTAATAGAGGGTTTCCAGGGATATGGAGAGTCTTGCTGATCATCAGGTCGAGGGCGTACCAAGATGGTGGTAAAATAGACCTATTATCCTAGGTGAAAGGATATCATACTATTTATAATAAACTATTTTCAATACTTTTACATTTTGGATACTATTTTTATTATAAATAGAATTTTATTGTTTCCTCATTCTATTTTTTTTCATTTAAATTTTACTTGTTTAAATTACAATTCAGTCTTGTATATTGTATTAAGAGATTCTATACACTATATGGTAGAATCATTTACATCTTTAATACTCTGATCATTGTATTCATGTTAAATACATTTTTTACATTACTTATAGTATTACATCTTATCAATACCATCAGATCCATGACTTACCTTATCTATTGTATTGATTGAGAAGTGTATTAGATTAAGACCACTTAAACTATATTCTTTTTTATGTGTCTATATAAATGTTCTTAAACGTACAATTAACCCCCCTCTTGTATTGTGCCATCTATTATAGATATACATCTATATTATGATCCAACATTCCTTTAAAATTTTATGAAATATATCCACATTATAATAGAAATGAAATAAATTTGTCATTAAAAAAGAGTATGATTGTTGGTATCTCCTTCTTTTGATGCCCACAAATCATGTTTTTTATATTTCGAATGACGTGACTATGTTATGATTGTATTTTTCAATTTAAGGTAATTTAATAATAATTATTATAAGTGTTGTATAGAGTCAACATTAGTTAATATGTGTCACCAACCAATATGATCCCACACCAGAATGGAATCTACATTAGTCAAAATTAATCCTTTCTAGGCATGACTCACCATTTTTTTAAAATGAATAACTTATAAACATTATTCATCACATGAAGAACCTCATTATTAGTTGAAATGACACACATCCAAACTTGACTCATCCCTAGACATGAATCACGAATATAAAAAAAGTATCACTACTTGAAAATGGTAATTTCTAGTGATGAGACAACACCGGAATGAATTACTTCCATACATGGGGAAAATTATATTATCATTTAAATGTATATGAATGATTAATTAAAAGTCAAATTAGTATTATGAATACCCTATTAGATCATTTAATGTAATTAGGTTATTGAACATAGGAGACAATGAATGTGTAATAATTATGATACACTTTTTTTAGATTCAATCAAATATATATCCAAAATACTAAAAAAATAATATACTCATTGATATTTATATATTAATATAAATTTTATAGGTGGTTCATGAAGTACAATTTCAGGACCATGAAATGGAGTAACAAGATTAACGTCACATTAAATAGTTTTTGAATTATTGTTCAAGTGGAAAAATAATATTTGGACAAAATGAATGTTGTAAATAACTCTAAATTATATATTACGACTACATCTATACATTTGATACACAAATAAGTGAAGAAACACTTGTTATGTAAGGTAGAAAAATATTTCCCAACATTGAAGATAATTGAATCAAATGGAACATGGTATAAGAAATCTTTAACGGAATGGTTTGATAACTATAAACCCATCGTATAAAGAATTTTTTTCATATGAAAAATCCAAAAAATTAATATCATTATAGTCTATGCCATTAATTTTAAATAATAATGATATTATTATTCAAACAATTCAATGATTATTACATGTGATGTTCATGAATAAGAAAATATGTCATTTTGGTTAATTTTATTATAACAGCTGAATGTATTGAATTATGAAATTATTGATAAGATAATTATTTTTTTTTGATAACTTTTATGAGTATCTTAATGAAAATTATAATTGTTATTAGTTTAATATTTATGGTGTTAATTAATTCTATGGAAGATCATTTGAAATATTAGAATTCAATACATTGAAATATAAATGAATTAATCATGGAGGTTCTAATAGGATCAAGGTTTACAACTAGTCATAGAAGGATTTATTTACCATTTTTAGCATTACCATTTTAGTAATAAATATATTATAATTTTCAAAACATCAACATTGAAGATAATGATGTAATTTTATCTATAATACAAGTAAGGTAGAATGTATAATTTATTTTTGAATATTATTGAAGATATAATATCAATATAATTAAGTGGAATGTGGATGTTTTGGTTGTCCTAAAACATGAAAATAATGTAAGGAATATGAATATGAAAATAAAATCATGTTTTTGGGGATATATAACGATGGATAATTTAAATATTAGGGTTTTCAAATATTATATAATTAGGTTTATATCAAGATACAGGTCATTACAGAATTCATTATAATGTGGCATTAATTTATCAAAAAATTCCACATCTATTTTTTGGAATTAAATTATTGTTTATGTAATATATACTATTTAATGTATAATCAGTGAATTTGGAATAAATATATTTTAATATGTTGTTTATAGAATTTTGAAATGATAATTTATATTTATTAGTCATCAATTAATTAAAATCCCTTTAGTTTCTTTTTATAATCAATGAACTATTTGTTTTTTAGTTTAGTTTATTATAAAATTGAAAATCTCTTCATTTCTTCCTCTTGTAGTGTGAATTTTTTAAAAGGTAGGATTTACCAGAACTAAAATATGATTATATGTGATATTATTTTTTCATCATGTTAATAAAAAATAAAATCATTGGGGTGACCTCATGGAATAAATAAAATTATGCAACCTATTTATGATTTAATGAAGTAGAAAATTGACAAATTAATGTTTTCGTGCTACAATGAAATCAACAGTGCTTTAAAATTATCAAACACTGGATCATATTAAATTGATTATCATTGAACAATGTGAATTTAACAACGCCTTAATATGAAAATATTGTATTTGTAAATTTTGTTCATAAAAATATGTATATTGTGAATATACCATAAAAAAGGATCAAATAACTCTATTAATCTATTGATAAATCCAAAATTCACATCATGTAAACTTCAGAATGAATACTTATCCTTATTCATTATTGGTCACCATGAATGACCAAATTATGTGACTAGAAAATGATCAACCATAAATTTTACAATAACCACATGCTATGATTGATGATTATTGTTATTGACCACACTATCCTCAATCATATTTGATCTATAAATTATTATATCCATGAAATATGGTGATGAACCAACCATTACTGAATTAGGTGAAGCCACTGCTACCTTTGTTGACATAGGAAAACACACCTAAAGTGGGCCGAAAACTATGTGAATACCAAAAATATATAATTCTGATGAAAATACATGAATATAAATCATTCCATAACATATCCTATTAAGGAATCCTCAACTATGAACATTCACATCGAAATCATAGTTGAGACAGTACTAAAGGACCCTCGTGTACATCCTCTATCAAAGCATGATGTTGAACCTCCTGTGAGTGTTGGGGAAATTTTATATTGTTATTTGGTAATTTTTGAATTTAAAATAAATGGGTAAAAAAACGTTCATGGGGAAATGAATCTCAATTGAGATAAAACACTTCTCATTCCTACGAACCCTCTAATATCTATGGCTTCAAATTCAGATACGTGATTAGTATATATAGAGTTTCAATAACAGATAACATTTTTCGGGCCCAATTCTAAAGACTAAAACTAAATTCAATTATCTATTGGTAAATTAAATCCCTTGTAAATAATATTTGTTTACACATGATACGTTCATTTCCTCATACAAAAAATACATTATAGATGGTAATTTTTTCACAAAAAGCCACCATATAATCTGAATTCCAGAATTACAAGAGATCAAATTGGGAACTATTATAAATGACTCAAAACATGTACATATTTATTTGAGGATAGGTATAATATTTTTCAATGATTATTTATGAGATAAAATATCAAAATTTTATTACTAAAATTTAATATACAATGTTAATAATTTAAGGGGGGGGATGAATACAAGACACACAAGAAGACCAAAGATAAAAAGTAATGTAGAAAAATGATTCATACCAGGTTGGATCACACCATTAATCATTTTAAAATTATGTTTAAATACTTTACTAAGGTATTCATTTCTTTTTTTATTATCTTTATATTTTCATATGTATTTTAATCTATTTCGACTCTATAAGGGAATTATATATATTATTATTTGATAAACTTAATATTGGGGAATGTGATTGATCAATTATGTATATTGACCGAATTATGGGTTCATTTGTGGGTGGAGACTACCCTTTTCTATTTGTAAAATTGAAAACTATACTTTTTTTGGACCTCTAGGAAAAATTGTGCTGTTTTCTCAGATATTATTTAAATTCCCTATGGAAGTCTATTTGAGAATATAAAATTTCAAGGAGAGGTATAAATCCTAGAAAAATTAAGATGTTTTTTCTGATTTCCTTTGTTTTCATCATTTTTAGTGTTAATTGATTATGAATTTTAGATATAGAATAATCTATTAATATTCTAGTTATAAATTCTTTAGAATAATCTCACCACATTGAATCATACAAAGAAACTCTATCCCAAAAATGAATATGTATAAAAAGATCACAGAATCAAAATTATAGAACATAATAATCAAATTCCATAGTTCTTTCATTGGTTTCCAACAAATTTCTTGTGATATCTTTTATTTAAATATGTTATTTATTATTGATGGTTACTTTACATCAAAGACATTGGTTTCTTCCTAACCATCACTCACAACATTTCACTCTAACTACATAATGGGGTTTTACCCATTATCATTTTTCACGTGTTCTCACTTTATAGTACATGTTATTGATCTCCATAGATATGGAACTAACTCTACTCACATCTACAATATTCATATGGTAGTTTCATTTAAATCTTACTTTTCCTAAACATAGTTAATTTTTATTACTTCTTTTCAAAAGAAACATGAACAGTTGTCCAAGACTGAAGACAGGAAAATAAAAAATATATATTTATATCATCAGAATAATCAAACCACAAACCTAATTCCCAAATTAATTCTATATATTTACCTATACCTACATGTGACATCCTTTCTCTACATATGGTCATTCCTATTTATAATTCCATTATCCCAAATCCATTGATATCATCATAACCACCATTCTCACTATTACATTATTCCTCTATTATGGTTTTTCAGTTATTATAATTTCCCTTGATCCCTCTATAACAAAACTTTTATGGGAGTCCTTACATGTGTGTAGACATATATCAACTTCTCAAAAATTATTATATCGGTTTTGATTTATAGAACTTACTTATAAACTAGTTTCTAGCTAATTTGTTTCACAGTTATCGGGGAAGGGATCTTGTGACCATGTAAAAATAAAAACATCTAGAAAAAAATTTTCAAATATAAGAGTGAATTAAATGTAGGACATAATCTAGAAACCTATTATACATTGTTTAGGAAATATTAAAATAATTGATTTCATTAAAAATGAATAATAATCGTTAATTCATAAATCTTGTTGAAGATATGAATTATAAAAAAAACATAAACCATTATTCCAATGAAGACCCACTCAAACATGTAAATAAAATAAGGTATATAATATATATTTGGTTTCTTTTGGTCAATATAGTATCCCATATCCAAACATGAATTAGGTAAATCCAGATGTCTAGAAACTTTCATATCAAAAATTCCCACCAATCAATTCTACCAACAAACTATTGATAATCATGTTAAGACTTATAAAACATTATTAGGGACATATTTGAAATGGTGAAACATATTCCACTTATAGGGTTAAATGGTCATGAGTTAAAGATAATAGACATCCAATTTTTTCAATAAATTAGTTGAAATCATTTGGTTCAAAAAAATGTATATTTATATTTTTTCTTCAAGGGAGAAACTATTCATTTCTTTTAATATGTAATTGTAAACTTGTAGAATAATTTTTG
Organism: Viscum album; assembly: GCA_963277665.1. Classification (NCBI taxonomy): domain Eukaryota; kingdom Viridiplantae; phylum Streptophyta; class Magnoliopsida; order Santalales; family Viscaceae; genus Viscum; species Viscum album. Next base: position 297,447,431 of record OY728165.1, read on the forward strand.
GAATTAGGAATTAAATGAACATATTTTTTTCAAGATGATATAGAGACGATCTATGAAGTGTGAGATTGATATTATTGGCTAAATTGGTAGTGCACCACCCGCCAATGAACACAAAAACATCTAATTTCCAACATCAATAATAGTATCACACCATAATGATAAACACTAGCGGATCAGCCCTATAGAAGATAAATTTCTAATAAATTTGATGATGATATAAAAAAATTGTTAGAACATCCTAATTTTAGTTATCATATATTATTTATTCAATGTTTCATATGACATTAATGTTTTATGATATAATTATACATTATATAATAATTTGATGAATATTTGGCGAACTAATGGCTTGAGTCACTGATTGTTAAAATGACTCCCAGCCAGACATTAACCTCCTCTGATATTGACTAATGGTTAGTTCAAATTATTCAGCACCATACATGACTCAGTAGTGGTTGAAATAATTGATCACTTGAAAATAGTCACAACAACACATGACTAAATGATAGTTCATTTGGCTCAATGCTAGACATGGGTTAACCCTAGACATCACCCATATTTAGTAATGATGAATCACCCCCAAAAATTCTTTACAAGAAGACATGATTCACTAATAGAATGATTTACCAGCATACAAGGGTCACCGCCACACATGAGTCACCACCAAATTGAGTCACTTCCATATACAAGTCACTGTAAAAACAGGTCACCGCCAAAAGATATTTCATTAACCTTCATCCTAATTTGAATTATATAATTAAAATGGAATTTTTAATTAAATTAATATAGAGGGTTATTTTATTATTATTTTTATAACTATGGTATGAAGTCATTAATGGAAATGATATTGTCAGTATAGGGATCCATAATATATTGATGATTATTTTTCAATGGATGCACAAAATGGTTTTCATTTTCTTAAGACACCATCGTGCAGTAGTTATTTTGGAGATATTAACATGTTATCAATATTCTATGAATTTATGAATACTATAAAGATAAAAATATGATAATTACATGATAAATTCATATTAACAACTATTGGTAAATGTATGGAAATAATTCATTATCATGATTATTTATGATAGGCAGTAAAATTTGAATATTTCATCACTATATCTTACTGTATAATATAGTTAAATAGTTCAAACTCTTTTCCATATCCCATTTGAGGGAACATGAGTATCTGAAGCCCAAAATATTGATTAACTCTTCAATATTCATAACATTTGAAATTATCTCTCTATTTGTTTCATTATCATTAGAATAATATATTGTATAATCATTTTATTGGAACACATAATCTCTTTTACTAGATTTGGGTAAAACTAGATGTTATATTATATAAATTTTCATATATATATATGAATAGTTTTTTCGAGGGGTTCGTTGTTTTCCCTGAGTTTTTTTTCATCCCAAGTATTAAATTTCTAGAATATTTCAACCTAGATATTTATTATATTTTTGTTTTAATACTCAATCCACGTTGGGAATCTGATTATAGTTAGATAGAATTCTAGGGAGTGGGTGATTTCATTGTGGATGGAATTCGGTCTTATCAGGAGATTAAACCCCTTGTTTATTCCACTTGGTATTTTAGTTTTATATTATTGATTTAAAATTAGTATCTAGATTTTTTTTAAACTCACATTAATACATATTCATTGATTGTTATTCTCAACTAGTGTTTACGCAAGTAATTTTTTAGTAAATTGATTTCAAATGATAATGTAATTTCCAATATTGTTTTACCTGAGGAGTAATCAATTATTGATAAATCATTTATGAAATCAAACTAACCTCAAAATACTCTATAGATAAATTGGATGAATTTTTTGATTGGGGATTCTATTTGAACACATTTGATGAAAATCCTATTGAGAACACAACTCACCACCCACATAAGTTACTCAATCCAACCATTATTTTGTTATCTTATAAATTAAAATATCTATGATCTATGATATTAGATGTGTTTTAAAGATCCATGTTTTCAATTTGTTCATAATTTATTTTTTTTATAAAATTACAAAGAGGGATTTTTCTACTATCTTGACTCGTTATTTTAATTTCCCTAATTATTATAAGTGGAATTTCTATAGAAAAATATATATTTAGAGAAAGTGTTTTTACATATGGAGTAATATTGTAGTGAAATATGATATACCTAAATATTCATGGAATACATTTTTTAGAGATACATAATATACTTATAATAATAATGATAAATCTATGAATTCACAATGATGTTCTTTGAGTGATGAATAATTAAATAGAATATCTGCATGCGTAATTAATTTTTAGATTTAGGAAAATATAGTTATTTCCGATTAGAGAACGTCTATTGTTAAATATATGAGTCAAAATAAATATAATATTAAATATTATAATTTTAATATGGAACATGATCAGTAATTTTTTAGCATGTTTCTCAGTTTCAATGAGATTGTGAATACAATGCCTTCATTGAGAAATCATATTTTCGAAAAAGATCATGTTATGAGACTCTTGAGGTTTGTTCTAGAAATATATATATGAATGTTAATGTTAATCATATAATTTTGTGTGGTAAGAAAATTACACATCAAGAATCTGATTAGAAAACTAATGTGTTTTGTGTAATAAATTTCAAATAAATGACAAGTGTATGATGAACCAAGGAGGAAATTTATAGCTTTCAAAATAAACTACCTCAAAAATAATAGGATAACTTTCAATATGATTATACAACTAATGGATAATCACCTGCTGATAATGATAATGTGATGGCCCATCTAGATATAATATTTATGAAATTTTACAATTAAATGAAATTCAATATATATCTAAGAAATCTTGTTAATTATTTTATAGAAAAATCTCAATAAAGGTTTGGAAGAAATATGACACATCTAGTGGGATTAATTTATTTGAATGCGATAGGAATGTGCATGTCAAATTTGGGTATCCTAAACTGAAATAAAAAATATGATGATAATTATAATAATTACATGATTGAAATAAATGAAACATCGAGTTCAGATGATGTCATCCCATGTAAGATAGACAGTACCTAAGGTTATACAAATAATTTTTCTAAAACCTATTTCATGAAAAGAACAATTGAGGCATCCAATTTATTTCTTACTTCTCAGGTATATATATAAATAATCAACTAATATATGTAAATAATAATGAGTAAAATAATTAAAATATTTCTAGTTAATATGTGATTGATTAATGAAACATTTTAGATGAAACATTAAATGATAATAATGATAAAAACAAAATTCAAAATAAAACACATGCTTTAATTGGAAATTGTAAATATAATATTACTATTGAAAAATAAAAAAATGATAAACTATTAAAGAAAAATAATGAATTAAAATTTTATAAGGGTAATCTAGAAAGGGGTTTGTAAATATTCATTAATGGGGGAATTAATCCTACTCAAATAATTGTAAAACAGAATACTCTTAAATAATGTACTGCTATTGGGTATTACCTTAGATAGAGGAGGATTTTCAAGAATAATTTCATTCCCTATTTAAGATCTACTACACATTTTTTACATTCATGGTCCAATATATTTATTTATTTTCATATGATTAAAATATAATTGTAGGAAGAATTTTTATAAAATATGGATTCCAAAAACCATAATTACTAGATTTTTTGTGACCAATAATATATGGGTACCAAATTCATATTTGCTTTAATTTTTTTATAGGATAAATTCTTAAAAAGATCCATAGTAAACCTATGGTATATAGAATGTGGATATTCCTGACACATGATTGGAGATTATTGATGTTTCATGAAATTGGTATATAATGATGGTTGACATAACCCTTTTAGTGAATATGGTAAAGGGTAAATCATAGTCCTTAACCAAATCAATAATATTAAAAATATTTAAATTCCTCAAGTATTATTTATTTATGGCTAAAATTAAAATATTCATAGAATATAAATACTATGTATGATGGTTATCAAGTTAAATTTTAAAATAATTCATTTAATTTTGTTTATTATAATTTCTTTACTGTTTACTACCTTGAAAATTGATAATGATAAATCAAATATTTTCGATTCATTAATTTATCAAAAATATTTCTTATCAATGTGAATTTCACAATGAATCTTGGCATTGGGAAAAGAATATAGGACATTTTAATATTCAGAAAAATATATTTATAACCAAAATAGGGTTAGTCAATGATATAGAAAAACATGATTTTCCAAATGATAAATTATGTAACCCATGTTGAGAAGGGAAAAAGTAAAAGTTATATGTTAAATCAATGAATTATGTTTAAAAATTTCAACCCCTACAGTTAGTTCACATCTACTTTATTATATCATATGGAGTTTCTTCTATATATGGAAAGGACTATGATTGAGTACATATATATGACATTTCTAGGAATACTATGGTATTATTTATCTCCCAAAAAAGTGAATCATTCTCTTATTTTTCCATTTATGTTTAATATATTGAATACAATAGTGGGTTTGGATTAATACATTAATAAATGATAATGTCCATGGGTTTGAAAATCAATACCCTGAATCATTTTTTATGAAAATAATCTAAGATCATAAAATTTAATCATCTAGGACCCCACATTATAATGGTTTTGTATAATTATGAAATAGAATGCCTCATAAATTCCCCAGAAAATGCTTAATTGATATGACCCTTTTTTATTTTTTTGTAGAGGATGTGATAACAGACTTTTATAAAATCAATATATATTTATTTAGAAATCGATTAAAGATACCCACATATGAATTATGTAATAGTAGAATGAAATTTTTTAATTAATTAATGGGTTTTTATTTTTTCGAATCCTTTATTCAAAGCAGAAAATATAATTTTAAAAATTTTCATTTATAGTGTGATGATAAAATAATTCAATGTTATTCGAAATATAATAAATCATATAGGGTGTTTAAAAAAAGAACACTTCCTATGGAATAATTTATACCTTATTGAGTCAATATGTGTTTTGACATTCCCATTAATATTTTTTTTAAATAAAAAACCACACATATCGTAATCACATATATTTACTATCATTTTTGTTTATTGACAATAATAATCACTCACATTTTCATTATTATATGTTTCATTCATAGCATAATCATGTTTTTTGTTCACTCACATTATTTTATATGTTGTTTCACAATCGTAACCAGACTATATTTTGCATCGTAATCAGGAATTGAAAACATACTATGTATTGAATCAATATCTGGATTTGTAAACAAATTATATACTGAATACATTTTACATGAATTATTTCCACCTTCATTGTAATCACGTGTATCATAACCAGGTCATGTATCATAACCATGTCATGTATCGAAACTAGTTTCTGTATCTTAACCATATGCATCATAACCAGGCCACATTCCACTTCATAATTACGGACCATAGAGGGGTTATGTATTGTATCATAATCATGAATTGTAACCAGATTCTGTACCGTACTCTTATTTTATAGTGTATCCAAGCATAGTAATCAGATTAAATATCGTGCATCATAACCAAGTTAAAATTCATAACTAGGCCATAAATTGTAATCTATATGCATTTTTATGAAAATAATTCTAGTAATAAAATTATTTATTGTACATTTGAAATGAATTACACTCTTATCATAACATCAATTTCGATTACATGCTACTAATACTCATTTTCTCACAGTTTATGTACTAACTAGTTTCTAACTAAAATGATGTTGTTGAGTTGGTTATTTACCAATCAAAATGATGTCATGTATACTTTTTGTTTTGACCGTTGTTATGATAACTAACCAATTCCATCTGATTTTTTTAGTGAATTATGTCTGTATGAAGAAATATGATCGTTTTAACCTTAATCCTATAAATAAAAGGCCATTAAAATCATAATAAACAACTTTTTTTATATCATGATCTAGAGAGATATGATGTGATTTCACTATTTCACAATGTGAAAGCCTTGATGATTCATGAATTTAACTGCCTGTACCATTTTCTCGTATTTCCAAGTGCATTGTTTTTGCATTTTGCGACGGATCTTTGTGATAAAAAACGAGGGAATCTGATGATAAATGTATGTGGTTCCGATCATCGTATCAAAATATTTCAATTTCTTGAATGATAGTGGTTTCGATAACCTTCGTAATCAAAGGATTATGAGGATTGGTAGAAAATTGTTTCAATCATCATATCGAGGGAATATCATGGTGGTGGTAATACATTCCTTTTATACTAGGTGAATGGATTCCCTACTCTTTGTAATAAAATAATTGTAATACATTTACATTTATGATTCTATTTGTATTATAAATGGAATTGTATTGTTTTCTATGTAAATTCATATTCATTTTAATCGTAATTGTTTCAATTATTATTCATTCTTAAAAATTGAAATAATAGATTCTATATGCTATATGGTACAATCATTTACATTTGTATTACTCTGATCATTGTATTCAATTTGAATACAATTTTTTTCCATTACATTTAGTATTACATCATATCACTATGATTATATCGGAGAAAAACATGATATATTGTATTTATTGAATGTTATATTAGTTTATGTCATCTTAAACTATTCTCTTTATTATGTGTTTACATTAAATGACTTTAAACATAAAATTCACCCCCTCTGGTATTATTCCATAAAATATATATATGACTCTAAATTACGATCCAAAAATCGATATTAGATCAAGATTATAATATTTTATATTATTTTCATTATTTCTTTTTGCAATACAATTGTAATGTTTTTAAAAACTTTTGTTTATATCTAAATACTGCACTAACATGTGCTGTGAAAATGTATTGTTTTGTATGCTAGAATGAATGCATATTGGATCAATTGACATTCTGAATCCAACAAGACCACCTATTTTTATTGGAATGGTTATGTGTACTAGAGGGATTGAATGAAGAGATTTTTTATTAATACTGGTGTAGAAACCTTTATCATTCTTACTTGATGTTACAAAATCGAAAACAAGGAAATCAGAACTTTCACTAACCAAGATAAAGAAGAATATCAACATAATTACAAGGTATATGATAATTTGTTGTGTTCCATGACTAGGAATATATATAGTCAGATATCATCTTGTGAAGCAGCAAATTCTATTTGGAAGATATTTGATGTCACAAATTTCTGTACAACCAATGTTATAGAAACAAGAAGAGAAATTAATCATCGAAAATATCATTGGTTTTTCTTCTTTATGGAGAACTAGTATGCAAGGGGTAACAATGATTTATGAAAATCATCAATAGTATAATATAAATTCTTTAATAGTGACTAGATTAAGATGAACATATGGACAAGATAATTTATATAATAAACAATGAATCAGAATACAATACAACAACTATTGATGATATTAGAAAAGTTACTCAAATTACTATTGATGAGTTATTTGTAAGTCTTCTCCAACATGAGAAATGAATGAAAAGAAATATTGATTTCAATAAGAAAAATAATGCTAATGGGGGGTGTAGCATTTACTACTACATCCAAATATAAAAACCTAAAAGGATAACAAGATCATATGACAAGAAAGACATTTTTATATCAGAATCAAATGATTGTGATTACTTAGAGAGATATTTATAAAAAATTTCATGAAGGATGATCAACATTGTTGGAATTAAATACATTAAATTCATATTAAAAAAATGATAGTAAGGAAAATAATTTCTCAGATGATACATGTTTTAAATATAAGAGAGCATGTCCTATTAGACCATATTTTCTTCTACTAAAAAAATACAAAAAGAATAGTCATTCAGAAAAAAACAAGAATATTTACTACTAGTCAATGAAAAAGAAAGTATTGAAGTCAAATGATACAAGGAGTGAATATGCTGGCGATTTGTCAAGTGAATCCTTAGAATAAAAATATCATAATCAAAAGAATATATGACTCAAAGCTTTGATAACTATTAAAAATCATTATTTCAATTCTAAGGTACACAATTTTCATTCTCTTACAAATGTATCTTTATATAAGAATTACATTGATGAGAAACATTATTACTCTTCAGATGAATAGACTTCCAAAATAGATGAAAATTTACCTTCCTTTGAGGAAATATCCAAATTTTCATAAATTACTAAAAAATGAAAATTCTAAAATCACAAAAAAGCATGATAATAAAAATTCATGAAAATATATTATTACAATATAAGTATTAGATATTTCCACATATGTGGATAAAAAAATGGATTTTGAAACTATTTCAAAAACACTTAAGGAAGTATGTTTTATAAGGATAATCTTTCTAAGGACAATGAAAACCATTGTTAAGTGGAAAATGTTTTTTAGAATAAAAACAATTATAAAACTATTTCTTGTGGGAATGATAATTCAATACTTAGAATAAAATAAAACAAATCTATTAAAAAACATTTATCAAACATTACTATTAGAAGGAAAAAATTTGAAAAATTATATTCTTAATATACTCCCCTAAAAAATAGTTTTGGAATTGGATATACTCACTCAAAACAAATTTTTAGTTATAATTATTTTGTTCCTAAAATTTCTCTTTTCTGCACTAAATGTCACTATGGAGGACATTGGGAAATAAATATTTCACTTAATAAAACTCTATCATTAGGATTTCTTAAATCCAATTTTTTAGAACAAATGTGGATTCATAAAATTATTTTGTCTATAATTTTTTGATCCAAACAATATTAGATTTCAAAAAACAAATTTTTTCTTTTTCTTGAAAACAAGAATTGTTCGAAAAACAAGATCATTTGGTACATGGATAGTGGTTGTTCTTGACACATGACTATGAACAAATATTTCTTTGAAAATAATATTGAAATGAAATATGGATGAGTTTCCTCCAGATATAATTATAAGGGAAATATCATTGGTATATGCAATATTGTTATTTCAGGAAATTGTTTTATTTCAAATGTATTTTTTAAAAAAGGACTTAAAATCAAACTTATCATCATTATTCAATTATGTGATGAAGGATACCTTGCAAATTTAAGAATGAAAAATGCTCATTTCCAAATTATAATGATGAATTCATTTTTTCTGCACATTATAATGAGAATGTATATACAGTCAACATAGATGACCTTAGGAGCTATGGAATACCTTGATTAAGTGAAATAGAAGACCAATATTAGTTATGAAATATATGGTTATGACATTGTAACCTAAAGAACCTTTGTAAACTCTCAAATAGAAGACTTTTTGAAGATCTACTGGAACTAAGGTATGAATCACGAAATTTTTGTAACCCCTGTCAATATGGAATGTAAAATGAAACCATCTTTAAGTTAATCAATGTAGTTTTTAACTACTAATGCATTATATTTAGTGATCATGGATATTTTTGGTATGACAAAAACTAGAAGCATAAGTGGTAAGTACTATGTACTTATTAAAGTTGATTACTACATTATATTAACATGGGTCTATTTTCTAGAAATGAAATCTGATTACTTTTTTTAACACCCCATGATTTCATAGTATGTTATTTCTTCAAAGTAATTCAATAACTTGCATTACACGCAACACCGGGTTCAAGCGCACGACGACTTACCAAAAATGTAGTTCAAAAAAGTGTTTCAATAGTAATAACTAAATTTGAAACTTTTTATAATCCATATTATGAGTTTCTTAAACATAATGAAAAAACAAATTCATTTTTTTCAGAAAAAAGAAATATTTTTTTTAAAAAAAAATTTAAATTTTATAGCCTTTTAATAGTGAAACCTATTTAAATACACAATTTGAAACTTTTATAAATACAATTCGAAAAAATAAATTTATTCTTTAGAATCAGGACATAAGAATTTAGTTTTAAAAAAATTTTGGTGTTTTTCGGATAACTTTTATATTTGGGTGAATAGTGAAAAGACTATATTTTAATTGAAAACAAGTTTTATAATCAAAATAATGTGTAGTTCAAAATAATACATTTTAATGTTTTTAAGTGTAAATAGATTATATTTCTCACCATTTAATCCAATGTTAGTCAATGGAGATAATTTCACTTTGAAATTGAACATAAACAAGTATCAATATTTTGTTATTTATTATTTCATAAAAACACTTTTTTGGTTTTGAAAATGGGAATTAATTTGAAATTAATAAATTCAACTTCTATGTTTTTATTTTCGTAAAATAGACTTAATTTTTAATTCAGAAAATTTAAATTAGCTTATGGTGAAATTGTGGTATTTTTCTGAAAAGTTTCAATTTTTGATGAATAGAGAAAAACACTTAGTTATAGTTTAAAACAAACTTTTTATTTAAATAATTGTTTATTTAGTTTACATTAATTTTAGGTCAAAATAGATACATAATACCTATATAAGTTAAATTTAATTCATTGAAGTAAGTTTACAATAATTTTAGATATATAAAAATTTTATTGATCTTTTTACTGTCTTTTACCCACCTCCTATGAGAATTTTCAAATTTACATAAAACATAATTTTACCACTTCTATGATTTAAATTTCAAAATTCTAAGAGATATGGTTGATATCAGTATGTAAAATGTGGTAAAATGAGATTAAAATAATTTTTTGTGATTAGTAACTTTTGAGTTTCATATACCACGGTTAAATGTAAATAAGGCAATTAAAGGCAGAAATGTATTTATTATTACCAAAAAACATATCCTAATTCTATTGGATTATTGTAATTCAACTGAAAACCACCATAGGAATAAAATATGATTCTATAGATCCACTTTTATTAGATTTGTACATTTATTATTATTTAATTCAAACAAGAGTAAAAAGTGTTAAATTCAATGATTAATAACTAAATCATTTTTAATAACGAGTTACACATAAGATAAATTTGACTATAAATATTTTTTATAAAGACAAAAATAATTCATATATAATATTATTTTATTTATATTTTTTAGAAATTAAATTATTTAATTTATTTATAACATAATGATGATGAAGTAATTACATAATTAATGAAATATTAAAATATTTGATATTATAAATCTCCAAATAAATGAAATTTGAGACTTTTTATGAATTACAATAATTCTATAGGTTAATATGACATGTTAGGATTGGTTAGATGAATTGTTTTCTAAGTAATAATGCTGTTATGAATTTAACAAAAACAAAATACCATATATTATTAAAATTGACAAAAAAGAGTTTTTAAAACAAATAATATATTATTAATGGATATTATATTCATAAAAATCAAAGGATTGGAAAAAATACCTATATAATGATATTTTTATAATTAATTAACCACTTGGGGCTCTCTTTGAAATAGATAGTATGTTCATTAACCATATAATATAAAAATACAAAGGGACATGGTAAATGTCAAACTATTTATCTAAGAGTTAAATATAAAATATAAGGTTAATATGCTGACCCAAACCTAACTACAAGCTATTAGTTGACTGGATGTCGTCCCATCCATACCTTAGCCTTTAGATAAGTAATATTTGAGCCATTAGAAACCGAAAAGAATTTTATTATAAAATAATATTTCGTGCTTTTCGTAAGGTGCCCCTCACCCGTCTTATAAAAGGCCACTCCCCCATACCACATATTCACACCTTCATAACCTTTTGCCTCAGACAAAATCTACCCAAATACCCTCAGAACTATCCTACCATCATATTATAGGCCTTCAATTAGTCAAAAATCCAACCTATAGACCCCTTTTGATAAAATCAAAAGGAAGAACCTGAAGAAGAGGTAAATATTTCATAACCTCTTTCAAGTTCCTTACTTCATCCACATCTTTTTTCTTGGTTTTTTCCATTAAAAAATAATAAATCCAGTATATTATATATAATATTATGTTATTATAAATATGGTATAACCATATTCATTATTCTATCCTTCATTTTAATGACATGTCACCATACGTGCGTACATACGGCTTACCGTCTCCACGTTGTGGTGTAATTGTTATTCAATACATTCTTATTAGGATGTGTATAATAATGATGTGAAATTGATATAAATAAAAAACATAACATGATAATGACACTGTATAAATGATATACCATCCAATTATATATTATTTTAATATCAAAATAATGATATTTTCACCCATGCATACATATTGATTACCGTCTCCAAGAATGTGATTAGATTCATTCCCCATCGCAATCCATTCAAGACTAATTTTCATTATATGATTAAAAATAATGTTTTAAGACTTAATATAATTATGAATATGAATAAGATACATCCTATCTATAAAAACATTACTTACATAACAAACCATATAATGGAAAAAATTAGTCAACATCGGAAACCACAATAATACTAAGATATTATTAACACAAAAATGTTAAAAGATCTTATATTATGTAATATTAATGTATATGATTGTAGTATAATTTAATAAAAATTATTTCAACATTATACAGGAGGTTAACCTACCCTCAACCAAGGAAATGTACAAGGTAATGGGTTTTCAACTCACTCCTTTTTCCTGTGAGATTCATGCTATATTGACACTATTTCCTTTTGTGTGGTGTATGAAATTTCCAAAATTGTATTCCTTGTGTAATAAAATTTAATTTATTTTTATTTACATCTTCATTGTATGATACTTATTGTGTGGGTTATATTTTTTATAAGTTACCAAATAAGTAAGGGTTAATTTCACAATCTGTTTATTATCTGTGGTTGTTTTTTCGTAAGTATCTATTGAGACATATTTATTATCCATGTAAATTTTTCATGAATGATTTTTCAAAGGGATTATTTTAAGTGACATTTTTACAAAAAAATAATTTCAAATGGTTTAAATATTTATTCTTCTAAATCATTCTCATTAATGTCTATGTTTTAAAAAATGTTGATAAGGATTTATTTATATGGACATGAATGTTTTTTAAATGTTAATTCATTTCAAAATATTCAATGGGGTATAAGAAAATTTGATTAAAAATTTTCTTTAAATTTCTTCCTTTTTAAATTGGATGACTTTTAAATGATTTAATGGAAAATGGATATTTCTCTCAAAGATTTTTACAGGTCATTTTCATCTACGTGAGTATATTTTGATGGATTTTAATCTTGTTTGAAGTTTATTTTTTATGATAAAAATCGTCCATATTGGATTAACATTTTTTAAGATATGTTTTACTATGGATGTGTTATTTTAACACCATTCATGGTTTATAGATAATGTATTGACAGTTTTTATGCTACTTATAAAAAAAATGTTTATGTTATGTTTAAGCCTTTTAATATGAGGAATGGATTGGACTTATTAACTGACGGGTTCAGCCCTCTATAGCTCCTCGATGCATCGGTAGGTCTCATTGACAAACTAGTGTCTTGGCATAAGGCCTTGAAAAAATATTATTTTTAGTCTTGGAAAAAGTACAAGATTATGTGGTTATGAATGTCTGGAATTATGAATTTCATCAGTATGAATGTGAATATTGATATTTCTGTGATTATTTGACTAGTAAAATATCAATGTGAATAAGTAAATGGAATTATTTTATTTTACCTTTTCCATATTATGTTGATGATCAAGTTTAAAGTAGTTTTTTTTTTATTTTACATTGCCTTAAATGATTATGTTTATTTATGAATGATTGTTCTATATTGTTATCTTAACTAATTATATAAGATCACCCATTTCTATGTTCTTTTTTTCCTGGCATGAAAATAAGTATATTATGACTGACCTACAGGGGTAGTCTATGAGATTTTAGTGTTGTGTATGGAAACAAATTTTCTGTATTTTTTCGTTTTACGATGTAATGTAATCCTTAAGAATGTATCTAGTACTTCCAAGGCTACTAACCTAACCAGTCTTTCTAGACCTGATCTTTTGTGATCATGCCAATGATATGTAATAATGAACCAAATGTGGGCTTCTAGGGTCTGGGTGTTATACTTTTTATATTTAAAGACATTTAGAGATCATGTTAAAATTGTAAAAAAAACCTTCCCCTGATAACTATTCTTAGTGATCATGGTGTAGAATTTAAAAATTCATATTTTGATACATTTTTTTGCAAGAAAGTTATTGCTAACAAATTTTCATCTCCATGAACCCCTGATCAAAATGGTTTTGTTGAGAGAAGAAATAATATTCTTCATGAAATGAAAAGAACAATGTTGTGTGAATACTCAATTGCTGAGAATTTCTGGGATGAATCTATTATTACTACATGTTATACTATATATCATGTATTAACTTAAAAATTTCGTAATAAAAATCCTTATGAATTGTGGACTGTCCAAATAGCTAATTTTTTTACTTCAGAGTGTTTGGAGGAAAAGTATTCATATTGAATATAGAAGATAAATAACATAAATTTTCACCCAAATCTGATGAAGGTATCTTTTTATGTTATTAAAAACTTCTATGGATTATATTGTTTTTAATGAAAACTCTTATACTATTGATGAAAGAATGCATTTTATTTCTGAGGAAACTGGAACCATTGTTTTTAAATAATCTTCACCAACATCAGCTAATGTGTTTTAAAAAACTGATTATCATCCTTTTAATGAAAACTCCTCTGATAAAGGAATACATAAAAAAATGTTTTTTAAAAATTTACCCCAGAAGAGTTTCTATCTTATGTTGATTAACAAGTTTTACAAAACCCAAATAAATTGTTAGTTTTGAATAATCCTAGTTATAATATCATTGGTAATGTAAATCAACCTATAAGGACCTAGAATTCATAATGAAATGAAATATAACATCATTCTATTCATTATAAATTCTAACCTAAACATATAATGGGGACTTTGGTGACGGTGATCAGATTAAAGAAATGCATGAATAGATAAATGAATATGAAAGGAATCATGTCTGGAACATGGATTAATGATCGGAAGAAACAATAGTAATTGGTGTAAAATTGGTTTTCAGATTCAAATGTGATGGAAATGGATTCATCATAATAAATAAATCAAGACTTTTTGCTAAGGGTCGTAATCAAAAAGAGGGATTAGACTATGATGAAACTGAAATTATAGTATTTATACTTCGATCTATTCGAATTCTATTATCCTTTGCAACATACTTTAATATCAAACTATTTCAATTGATTGTAAAATGTCCTTTTCTTAATGGTTTTTCACAAGAATATTTTTTTTTGGAATAAAATCCTTGTTTCCTAGATTCAAAACATCCTCATCGTGTTTTTAAACATACCGAAAATATATATGGCCTTATAAAATCCCCTAGAGCATGGTATGATAGTGTCACATGATTTATTTATCAAAACAATTATTCAAAAGGTAATGCTGATGCAACTTTTTTTTAAAAATGGAAAAAAATGTTTCTATTTTTCTAAATCTATGACGATGACATTATATTTGATAAAACTATGTAATGATAAACTGATTTATTTTGTGAATCTAATGAAATAAGAGTTTTAAATGATAATGATGGATGAGTTTACATTTTTTTTAGGTTTTAAAATATCCCAAAAACCATAAGGAACCAATATTTTCCAGCATAAGTATATCAAATAATTACTCAAAAAGTATGGATATGACAACACTACATGTATTAGCACACTAATCGATACCTCAAATATAAATGATCTTGACAATGGTGGGAAACTAATAGATTATACAACTTTTAGAGGTATGATCGGAAGATTGATATACATGATAGCTAATACTCAAGACATCATGTTTTCAGAATGATTATGTGTGTGATACCAATATAATCCAATTTAGTCTCATTTAAAAGTAGTGAAAATAAATTTTTTCTACTTAAATAAAAAATTATATATAGGACTATTATGTTCTTCTATAAAGGATTTTGGTTTGAAATTCTCCATCGGTACTAGATTATCTGCGATGGATTACTTTTTTGGTACTAAACTATCTATTATTTATTATTCAATCAATTCTAATTAATCAGTACCAACCTATTTGACATTATTAGTTTTAAAATTTTTATTTTTATTTTTGTATTTTTCAAATATGATTAATATATTAAAAATACCTATCTATCTCGATACTTTGATAGGTACAATTTCTAAAACATTATTTTGGTTGGTTCAACGGATGTTTATCTCATTTAATTCTTAATTATTTTCTTCATAATACATTTTCATTTTATGTTAAACCTATATAGTTTAAAATCCTTCATGACCACTTTATCTATTATATCTAATCTTGATAGTAATTTTTTTTAAAATTACAAATCCCACATCGAACCCATCTATATTTCTCGCTACATCCGTTTCTCTATAAGAAGTCTGCATTGTTTGAAATCTGTTCCTACCATAGTTTTCATATTCAGAGATCTAATTATCTTTTTTAATCAGTAGGAACTGCAGGGTGTGAGTGAGTCCTTCAAGACTGAGTCTACAACATCATCTACAAAAGAAATTTCTCCCAAAGAATTAACATCCATGACCATTGAGGGTGAAAGGTTAGTCTACCAAAACATTTATGAGTCTTTTAATTATTCTTTAAAAAATATTATATGCTTTCAAGGCTGGGAATCAAATTTTAGGGAATGAAATGGTTCTGATCAAGATTGTGTCTATCATGATGAGGTGTTATAATTTTATGAATCATTATAGATAGACATGGATCAAAAAATTTCTTTTTTGATGTATGACATGACATATACAACCTGCTCAAAACATACAGTTATATTTCTAGGAGTTCATTTTGATAGAGATGCAATATGTCTTTTTCATAAGTTACCAGATGCTGATGGAACATTTGATTGGTCTAAAGCTGAATAAAAACATTTTGAGATTCAAGATGTCAAAAGAAAAGTAAGTCATTTATCAGGAGATAATAGACTTTTATACCTTTGGTTGCCAAAGTTTTTGGTGAAGAGAAAGGGTGAAAAGTAATCATTGAATATTTTTGATGTCTATGATCTTGTTTACATGGTGAATATGATAATTTTCAACCTTATGGGGTTCATCTTTATAATTATCAAGAATCTCAAATCTAGTGGTATAAAATCACATCTGATCATCTTTCCCTCCATTATCAGTGTATTCCTAAAAGTGTGATTTGAATTTTTTAATATTCAAATTAGTTCAGATCCATCTTCCTTCAAGGATACCTTAAACAATAAGGATATCATAAAGAATCTTATGTTATGATTCAATCCTTAATTGATAAAATTCAATAAATATTCAGATATTTATAAATAAAGGGTAGTTGTTGAAGATAGTGACAAACCTTATAATCCATGAAAGAGTACATTCAATAAAATAAGGCAAATGAGACTACTACTCCCAATCCGTCAAAGAAACAAAAGGTTGTATCGGATGATGTTTCTTCTATATGAAGATTAAAAAAGAATAAAGGAATGGAGGGGATCATCAGTTTTGAGTAGATCCTATAGATTCCATGGCTTTGAATGTGTGGTCTAAAGAAATATTGAAATAAGTGTAGATTAAATAGAGATTCAAGAAGATAAATGCTTAAGCTATTAAAATTTACAGTTTTCTCAGAATATATGAGAAGCATAAATATGGAATTTCAATAAGGGATCCTTCTGTTAAGAGTAAATCAGTTCTAGTAGAAAAAACAAACGAGAAAGAAGTTTCTAAACATTCAGCTACATAGTCTATTGGTCAAGAATATGAAGAAGAAGAATTTGATCAGTAAGCATAAGGGGAAGAAGAACAAAGTCATTAAGATTTAGTAGTGGAAGAAAAAGAATACGAAAACACGAGAAGTCATACCACATAATCCTTATAATTTACATATTTCAAATTTCTATATATAGATCCTCATTTTTCAAGGAAATCATCTCAAAACGTCACATACAAGAAAGGTATTCAGTTTTATGATAATGAAATAGACGAAGAATAAGAGGAAGAATATAATAAAAATTAGAATTAGCTAGCTCAAGTGATCAACACTGAAACATATTTTGGGGATCTCCCTCAATACACAGATAACACTAATTCTAAAATAACAATAACTTTGAAAGGTGTTGTGTACATTGATCAATCATTGAATAGAATGGAGAGGTTGTTACCATTTATTTAAAAAGTTAAATCTATATTGGGAATTTATTCTAATGATCACAATGACAGAAAAGATTATTTCATGGTTTTAATGGAAAAATATCCATTTCCTAAAGTTGAGATCAATAATTTCAAGGATCGTTGGGATTTGCACAGTTTGGTGTGATATATAGTTTTGAAGTGGTCTTATAAAATTGATGAACTCTTTAATAACCATATGGACCATCATGAAGAATTGGTTCACTGGGTAAATAGACTCAACTCTCTCTATCAAAAACATAATGATGATTTTAATGAAATGTTTAAATAATTTCAATGACCTAGTACCACAAAATTAGTAGCCTAAGAAGATCAGTAATGATGAAATGAAAATTTATATAGTCGGAGTAATGATGTTTCTTCACTCTCAAAAAATATTTTTATCTAAGAAAAAGCCTATAAAATCAGGTTGGATGATCTCAATAACTAGGATGAAATTCTTAAAACTCATGGAGTTATCCTTAATTCCCAATAATAAATCAATCGGATTCTACAAAAATGGATTCCGAAGAAAGAATTGGTTATTTCTGATAAATATATAATGTTTAAGGCTCAACAATAATACATTAATAAACTCATGGAGGACAGAAAAGATTTCAAAAAGATTAAGCTTATGATGTTTAATCTTTTGAAAAAAAAAAATAGAAAGTATGAGTTTTTAACTCTTGTTGTAATGAAATATTGTTTCCAGTAACAATTATGGATTCTTACTTTGTTTCTTACCCCTTTTTAATAAATAAATAAATGTCCTTACTCATTTTGAAAATCACAAAGGGGGACAGTTTTTGGGAAAATGAAATTTTTATGAATGCCTTATCATGGGGGAGAAATATTAAGTAAAAGTAAAGAGAATATGATCCCTTGTGAGTTGTTTTTATAAACAAGGGTGGAATTAGTCATATTCACTAGTTTAACAGAAGTGTTACTGTACTTATTATGACATAAGTTTTTCTTTTCTATTTCTTTTAGTTTTGTTTTTGTTTTGTGATTTTCAAAAAGGGGTAGATTGTTGAGTCAAAAAGTGATTCAACTATCCCATTAATCATTTGTTATCAAAATAACAAACCAAACATATCATAATCATATATAATTATTATCATGTGTGTCGAATCAAAATAGTAATCACTCACATTTTCTTAATCATATGTTTCATTCTTAAAATAATCATGTATTTTGTTCACTAACATTAATTTGTTGTAGTTTCACAATCGTAACCAGACTATGTATTGCATCGTAACCAAGAATCGTAACCAGACTCTTTATTGCATCGTAATAATTATTCGTAACTAGATTACATACTACATAGATTTCCCATACATTATATTCCCATGAATTGTAATCACATTTATCATAACCTTGTCATAAAATAACTAGGTCGTGTTTTGTAACCGGGTTATGTATCGTAACTAGGTCATTTTAACCATTTTCATCATAACCATATTAAGTTATGCATCATAATTATGCTTCTTAACCAGGTTATGTACTGTATAATATTCATGAATAATTACCAGGTTATGTACCATGCTCTTATTATGCGTTGTATCTAAGCATCGTAATCAGATTAAATATCATGCATCGTAACCATGTTCACAGTTGTAACCAGGTCATAAATTGTATTTGTCATCCATTACTATCATGACAAGCCTAGTAATCATATTATGTATTGTACTTTTGAAATGGATTGCACTATTATCATAAATTATATTTCAATTACTTGATACTCATGCTCATTTCCTCATAATTTTTTACTTACTAAAATCTCACTAAAACGATGTCAATGTGTTGATTATTTACAAATCAAATGATGTCATGTATTCTGATTATTTTTACCATTGTAATTATAGGTGTCCAAGTCCCTCTAAATAGTTTTGAGAAATATGATCGTTGGAGGATATATGATCGTTTGAACTTGAAGCCAATAAATACAATGTCCTTTAACAAGAATAAATAACATTATATTTTATCTGGTTCTAGACAGTGATGTTGTGGATTCACTTATTCATTGTGCAAAAGACGTGAAGATACAAGAAGTGAACAAATTATTCCATGTTCTTGTATTTTTACGTGCTGTGTTTCTGATTTATGTGACCAGTATTTTTGATAAATATCGAGGGATTTTGGGGATATGAAGACATGATTCTGATCATCTTATCAAGAGATTCGAATTTCATGAATGATAGAGGGGTAAATTACTTTCTTAATAGAGTGCTTCCAGGGATAGGGAGACAGTCTTGCTGATCATCATGTTGAGGGCTTACCAAGTTTTTGGTAAGACAAGCCTATTATCCTAGGTGAAAGGATATCCTACTATTTAGGAAAAAATAATTTAAATACTTTTACATTTTGGATACTATTTTTATTATAAATAGATTTTTATTGGTTCCTCGTTCTATTTTTATTCATTTCAATTTTACTTGTTTTAATTACAATTCATTATTGTATATTGTATTATGAGATTATATACACTATATGGTAGAACCATTTACATTTGTAATATTATGATCATTGTATTCATGTTACATAAATTTTTTACATTACTTATAACATTACATATTATCAATACCATCAGATCCATGTCTTACCTGATCTATTGTATTGATTGAGAAGTGTATTAGTTTAAGACCACTTAAACAATGTTCTTTTTTATGTGTCTATATAAAATGTTCTTAAACATACAATTCACCCCCCTCTTGTATTGTGCCATCTAATACAGATATACAAATATATATTACCATCCAACATTCCGTTCAAATTTTATGAAATATATCCACATTTTCATAGAAATTAAATGAAATTGTGATTAAAAAAAAGAGTATGATTTCTTGAACCTCCTTCATTTGATGCCCACAAATCATGTTTTTTATATTTCAAATGACACTATTATTTTATGATTGTTTTTTTCATTTTAAGGTAATTTAATCGTAATTATTATAAGTGTTGTATGGAGTCATCATTAGTTAATATGTGTCACGAACCAATATGATCCCACACCAGAATGTAATCAACATTAGTCAAAATTAATCCTTGCTAGGAATGACTCACCATTTGTTAAAATGAATAACTTATAAACATGATTCACCACACGATGAACCTCTTTATTAGTTGATATGACACACCTCCAGACGTGACTCATTAGTAGACGTGAATCACGAATATAAACAAAAGTATCAGTACTTGACAATGGTCATTTCTAGTCCTGAGACAACACTAGAATGATTTACTGCCATACTTGACACATCGCCGGACAGGATTCCCAACCAGACTAACTCCCTGCCGGATATGAGTCACCATTATAAATGATTCACCAACATAAGATATTCTGTCAGTTATATTCTTAATTTAAATTAAATTCACCCAATGAATAATTTATTTATATAATTGTTGATGGTTATTTTATGACTATTTTATTTATAGATGTTGGGAAAACTTAAAGAAAAAATCTTAGATCATAAATAGATTAAGAATATATCAATGTATTTTCTTCAATGGATACATGTTGGGATTTATATTTTTAGAATACAACCTCGTGTACTGACTATATTAGTGATTTGGAAAAGTGATCTTGTGTGGGAAACATAGTTAATAAAAGAAAGATCATCATGAGAGAACACACCCATTACATTGCTATTGTAATTTAAATTTAAAATATGGGACCTCATTGATGAAAAATATCTTTTTATACAGAGAAAAAAAATTTAACATCATGAAACTCCATTTTATAAAAAAAAATTAGAGAAATATTTAGATCTCATCTCAAAGATTCATTTGTAGGAACTATAGAATCTTAAGATTAATATATTTAGTAGAACAACTCATTTAATTTATTCTTACATTCCTTATCTTTTAATTATTTTAAATTCCTGTAGTGTGTTTTATGATTTATTTATTATCACAAAATGGTTCATATTATATATTTTGATAACACTACATATACTTTTCTATATCATATATTCCATATACCCATGGTATTTATGTAATATGTCCTTTCGTGACATGAGATTCTTTATATCCAACATATAAATTATATTTTTATTCTTAATATTTTATTTTATATTAGTTCATTATAATTTTATGTTATATGATATATTAATTTGTCAATATATAATTTGAAATACCAAAATTTATTAATGATGTGGTATTATATTTTTGTGATATCATACTATGTTGACAATTAATTTTTTATGATATATATAGTTATATTATCTAGTATAAATGTATTTTTTTTTATATATATAATGAATATATATATATAAATAATTAATTAAGCTATACATAATCTTAGGATAATAGTTTCATATTAATAAATAAAATTGAAAATATACCACTGTTGAGTAAGAAAAGTTTTTTTATATTTGTTTTAACTTCTATATTTTTTGATATTTTTTATTTTTATATTTTAAAATTGGATGATTATATTTAACATTTAAATCTATGATATATATATATAAATACAAAAAATATGATTTAACCATTTATATATGGAAAACATATTTTAAATCACTATATCTATTTGCAAAAAATTAGTAGTTCTCTATTCAAATTGATATAGTTTTATCTAAAGGTGGTTTTTTAATGTGTAGTAATTATATTGAGTTTTTTGAAGTGCCCAGATCAGTGTTAATCACTGAGAGGGGGAGGGGGTGAATCAGTGATCCCTTAAAACTTTTTACTAATTGATTCTTTATCAATTAAACCTCTATGGCTGGTTAAATCCTCGATCCACTCTTCTTGTATCTCTCACCTTTCCTCGAATGATGTAGTAAATATAAAGGCACAGGACACAAGGATTTACAAGTTTCGGCACCAAAGGCCTACGTCCTTGCCATGTTGGTTAAACACCCCAACATGGTTTCTCCATTATAACTTGTTAGAATTACAATGGTCGATACAGATTCCCACTGTGTCTCTCCTGAGTCCCACAGGAGGGTCTTTATACTGCGTCCCAAAGTGTTACCAGAGTCCCACTGGCCTGCTCCAGAATCCCACTGAAGACTTCTTCCACCCTTAGTCTCACAGAGGGCTTCTCCTGGCTCCTTGAGTCACACGAGTAGCTCTTCTTCACTTTAAGTTCTTCATGTATCCTCAACAGCCTGGGATAAAGGTTGCTGCCCTTGTTCTTCACTTCTGATCACTTGAGTTGATCAGGTCTTCTCGTCTTGCTCAGGCATTATCACCTTCTTCTAAGGATGACCTGGCTTCTCTCTTCAACTACCGAATACTCACACAACTGATATCTTTAACTTCAGTCTGGTCCAGTCTCACATCAATTCAACTTCATGCACTGAATGCATGGAAACTCGGATTCTTTAAGATCTTCTGGTCTTGGACTTCTCAATTGCACACAACCTGATTTAGCTTTGTTCATGTGTGGACGTGCATTCATGTAAGCATGCACTCCCCTTCTTCTTCTCGGTGCAATAAACCCATAAAGGGTGTAATCCTTTTTAGCACACACCTTCTCACTTCCTTCACACACATTGTTCAATTTGTTTACACACTTAAAAGTGTGTTTTACTCTAGTGTGGATGTATTCTTTCAACTTCTTCTAAGTGTGTTCACATTTAGTGCACACCTAGCCTTGGACCTCTTTTCTCTTTGCACACACTTCTTTCACTTTTGCACACACATGAGCTTGGCCTCCTCCTCTTCTTATTGTACACACACACCTTAGTGTTCTTTTAGTTTGTTCTTCAAAGTGTACACCCACAAGGGCTACGGCCACCTATTTTTTTCTTTTGAATTCAATCCACCCGTAGGTGTGTCTTTGCCTTGTTGCACACACACACTTTAGTGTTGTCTTCCTCTCCTTATGCACACACAAGCCACTGCCCGTAGGGTGTTCTCCCACTC
The DNA here is from genome assembly GCA_963277665.1 of Viscum album. Lineage (NCBI taxonomy): Eukaryota > Viridiplantae > Streptophyta > Magnoliopsida > Santalales > Viscaceae > Viscum > Viscum album. Next base: position 297,471,304 of record OY728165.1, read on the forward strand.
GGTACACACATAAGGCACTAAGGCCTCGGCCTTCTCTTCTTCTTCAAAGCGCGCTAGTGCAATGAGTGCAAGGGAAACTTCTTCTTCAACACTATTGCGCAAGGTTCACTGGCCACGGGAGCGCAGGTGCTACTGCCGCACAAGCACTCGGGTGTGCAAGGTGCAACACCGCGGGGCGTGCAAGCTACTCCTGCCACGAAAGTATGCGGGCAGAGAGAGATCCTTCCTGTTTCACAAGGGAGGCGCACAGGGGACCTCCCTTTCTTCTTTCGCGCAAGGAGTGCACAAAAGGAACCAAACAGAGCTAGGAAAGCTCTGGGCTGCTTCCGCGCAAGTGATCCGCACAGGCTGTTCTTCGCGAGACTTTGGGAGCTCTCACGGGACTTCGAAGTTTCAGCAAAGGATCAGCAAGCTGCACCGAGGTCTCGACCTCTCTTTATATAGGCAGAGGTGGTGTGGTTCATCCGCGTGAGATAACTTTTGAATCCCCAATGCTTTTCGGGTATTTCAAGATCTTGCAAATCTTGATTTTCTCTACTGTCCCACGCGATTTCTTTCTTCTTTATTTTTCTCCTCCAGGTGCATGCGACTTAGAATGCATGCACGACCTTCCTTAGGTCCAAACCATGAAAAATATAAACCTCATGGCCTCGCACCTCCGGTTGCTTCGGCTAACCTCGAATTCTCTCATACGTTGCATGCATGCCCATTTTTTTGCATAGATATGTTCAGTAGGGCCAGACGAACCGAATGGAGCCTTCGGTTTGATCGGAGGTGGCTGGGAACTCAAAAACATCGCTCAGAGGCGCCACTGGTTCAGCGGGGACGTCGGGTGGCCTTCGGCTGAGCTCGAGGAAGGAGACGGATGGGGAGCCATCGGATCATGCGATCAAATAATCTTCAATGGCCTGGATCTGAATGGTAGCGGTGTGATGAGATGTACGGCCGAGATCTGGCGCGCGATCAATCGTGCGGCCAGGATCTGCTCCCGGTGAAAATTGCGCGTCCCACATCGAAACGGCTCCCGGTTTTTCCGTGGTTTATCAAACAATCACTCCCTTCCAACGCTCAGTTGCACTTCTCCCCTATCGGTGCCGCCCCACACTGAGTTCTCTTAGCGGGCGCGCTCTTGCGCCCACCCCTGCCACTCGGGCGCGCCATTGGTGCCCACTATGCACACACGGGCGCGCTCCTCATGCTCACGCTGTGCGGGCTTCATCGCCGCGTGGCCTCGGGGCTTATACATGGCCCCAGCCTCTCTCGGGCTGGCCCCATGGGATTTCCTTGGGCGTGGTGACCTAGTCCCACATGTTCCTTGGGTTGTACCCTTAAGGCTTGTAACATCCCAGGTAAATAAAGAATAAAGAATTTTCATATTTATTAATATTTAAAAATTAAATATTAATTTTATTTTAAAGGGGTTTCTATGTTCGATAGCGTACCTGATACGCAACGATGAGTTTCTTTGAAACTTACGTAGCACACTAGTAATAAAATAATATTATTTTAAATGTTAGTTAACAAGTAGCCGTTGTACTGGCGGGAATGGATAGAAATAACTAAAATAAGATTAGATATGTTTTTAAATGTTTATACATTTACCCAATAAAAGATAAAGGCTTAAAATACGGAAAGAGTTCAATTTTAGGGCATATATACTCTAATTTTTACTAAAGGTTCACTTATCACCTTTTAATGGTGAACCGTCATTAAATATAGTTTTTATCACTCTTATACTTTATTTTGGACCAAATAAAACTCTTCTTTAGAATCGGGACATTAAATTTTACTTTGTGTAATTTGTTGGTATTTTTCTGTTAAAGTTCATTTTTTTTATGAATAGTGTAAAATGTTGTATTTTAATTCAAAAAATCTTTTTAATATAAATTATTTATATGATTAGATTATTATTTTAATTGGTTTTAAAGTGAAATTATAAAATATTTTTACCATTTTATCCAATGGTGGTCATTGGAATCAATTTCACTTTGAAATTAGACTTAAACTGGTGTCAATCTTTTGATACTTATTGTTTTGTAAAAACATGATATTTGCTCTGGCAGCGGGAATTAATTATAAAATTAATTAATGTGACTTATATTATTTGAATTTTGTAAAATAGACTTCATTTTTGAATTCAGAATATCAAATATAGCTTAGGGTGAATTTTTGGTAATTTTCTGAAAAACTTCAATTTTTGATTAATAGTGAAACCACTAAGTGGTAATCCAGCAAACTGATTTTTCAGTTAAATGAAAGTTTACCACTAATGTGTATTGAATTTTGAAAATCCAACATACATGGTTGTCATTAATAAGTAAAATGTGGTTCAATGAGATTAAAATAATTTTTTGGTGAATAGTAACTTTTTTTCATTAATCGCGATTAGTAGTAATTAGTGTAGTTTAAGGTATAAATAATGCTTTAATAATATGAAATGAACTAGACACATGTCCCAAACATATTGGTTGTGTCATGGCCGACCAAGACAAGCCATGGGTCAACTTGGGGACCCCATGGAGACACATTGGTTTGGAAATGACATAAATAGCTTTTTATTTAATGTTAAAGTGAAAATGACACTAACATAAATTGTTTTAATAAAATAATTTTTAAGTAGGGTTATACAAGTCCAAATTTTGATTATAAATAGTCATTGGAAAGCTAAAAAGATTTCCTACATCATAGTTTTTTTTTTAATTTTTAGACATTAAATAAAGTAAATTATATATGACATAATAATGATGCAGCGATGACATCATTATTTGACGATTTAAATAAAATGGAAAGATAATGAAAAATCTAAAACCTACACATTTCCAAAACCAATTGGATGAGTGGATTTCGAACCCTTATCACCTTATCCACGAATTATATCAATTAGGTACCTTTTAAAACGGAAACACATTTTCAAATAAAGTAATATTTCTTTACTTTCCAAAAGTGCCCCTCCTCTCCTCTTATAAAAGGCCCCCACCTCTACCTCATTTCACACACTTCTTGAGCCTTTGGCTTGGCCAACCCCTGCCCAATTACTCTCTCCACATCCCTCTCCTCATCCTAGAGGATTCCTTATGGGCAGAATCCTTTCAAAGGAAGCCTTTAGTCTCAAATCAAAAGGGAGTTACACTTTTAAAGGTAATTCATTCTCTCTTGTTCATTTGATTTATTTTGCTTCTCCAACCCTCTAAACTCTTTTTATTTACTTATTTTGTAACAACACCAGTATCTTCAATATACTAGGATGTTTTTATAATATTTATTTGAGCTACACTCTCACACAAATACATCAAATGGTTAATGAACATACGGTTTCCGTGGATGGCGAAATTCTGCCTCCCGAAACGATGATTGTTCAATACTCATTTAACACCTTCAAGGGTGGCCATTATGATGTCACTATTTTTATATATGATATATAATATGTTTATGTTTTATTTAAGCTTCTGTATTTTTCATTTTTGGCATACCTTTATGGTTTCCATTATGGGTAAACACGATATCTTCATTTAAGGAATTGCGGACTACCGCCCCCTCAAAGTGATGTGATTCGTTGATGCCATATGTGGGACGTGTAAAGGATGGATTTAAAGTTATTATATATGATGTTATACTAGAATTATAATATACCTCTATATCATTATTATTTCTTTCCATTAAAGTATGAGATAGAAATGAAAGTAGCGTTCATGCGTACGTACGGCTTACCGTCTCCATGAACGGTGCATTTCATTTCTTATCCCCAAATGTAATGTACTATTAAAATTACATGTATATAATGTATATATATAATTAATGATATATCTAAATGATGAATATAATTCTGGAATTACAATATACATACCTCTCATTTAGTTTTAATTCCACTAATATGACAAAGAAATGAAAGTAGCGTTCATACGTACGTACGGCTTACCGTCTCCATGAACGGTGCATTTCATTTCTTACCTCTAAATGATTATGTAATATTATAAATACATGTATATGTTGGATATATATGATATATATGATATCCAAATCAGGAATTTCATTTTGGATATAAAGAACTTTTGACCACACGAACAACATGTAATTGTAAGAAGTCAACTTTCGACTTAAGAACCAAATATTGACAAAACAAACATTATTAACTTAAATGGTTACATAATGTTTATAACATGGCAATAAGTGATATAAAAGGAACAATGAACTTTAAAAAGGTTCTTAATCAAGTATAAAGTAACTCAAGTTTATTATTTAGGACGTTAAAGAACGATCGAGTCAAGTCGGACCCAAGGTAAGTGACTTCGTCTCAATCTCCTTTCATTGAGGCATATTTCGTTTTATACACAACTTTCTTTTATACGGTGTATAAAATCCTTTGAATTTTACTTTTATACAAAATGAATCTTTTTTTATGAGGCGTTTTACTAAACGACAAAAAGGAATGTTTTTTTTAACGTACACGGTGACAACGTCCTTTTCCGCCGACGCGAGTATTATTTGATCTTTGGCTTTCTCAACAAGCCATAATGTTTTTAGAATAAAATAAATACCATATACACTTTTATGTATTTTGGTATTGAAAATGGTTTTGAAAAGGTTTCTATTATGTCAATATATTTATGATATATTGTGATTGAAATGTGGAAATGTTATCATTCCTTTATATTGGTTTTATGTTTTATGATTTTATACTGGTACATGGACATTTTAACGGGTGGTTACGTTATAAACCATATGACGGGTGGTGCTGTGAATACCAGGATGGGTGGTTACGTTATAACCTCCAATGCATTGCGTATGGAAGTCGGCCGTATGGCTATTCCATTATGTATGTATGGAAATTGGCCGTATGGCTATTCCATTAAGTTATATGTGTGGAAGTCAACCGTATGGTTATTCCACGTAAGTATGTTTATGTCCCATGTTACTTTTATATATGTTATGCTTTCTTTATATGGGTTTTATGGTAATTCTTCGGTTACAAAAAGGTATGTAATGATACTTTATTCAGTGAAGAGTTTTTATTACTTCATAAAGGTGAAAAGTATTACTTTGATAAATTATACATGGTTTACTTGATGTTTGAAAAACTAACAGTTTTCATTCTTTTTGTATCCCTTACTTAGCTTTTTATGCTCACCCCAAGTTTTTCGAAATGTTTTTCACAGGACTTAAAGTGGAATAAGGTCAAGGATGGGATCAAGGGAATTTCATGCTATCTAAAACATGGAATCTAGACATCTTTCTTTTTAAGAGTTTTTATTTTATGGAGACTTAGTAGAAGTGTCTACTTTGTAATCTTTTAAGATGTAATAGTTATGTTCTAATTCTCTAAAACTCTAAACCCGAAAAGATCCTCAATGTGAATTATTCATTTAATTCAATATTAAGTAAGGTTTAAGGTTGGGGCCTTATAGTTGGTATCATAGGTCGGTTTAGACAACTTTAGGAGTTAGAAAAGTGTTAAATTATAATATGATTGAAATGATATAGCATATAAAGATTACCATGTTGCTTTTCCTAAGATATTTCTGTGTTCAGAATGGTTTTCCGCAGAGGAAACAAAGCAGCTATGTTGGGACGACATCAGGAGGAAGATAACCTTCCAAATCAGCAACCTGAGATGGTCGGAATCGGAACTGAACAGGTTGTTGCAGTGATGGCACAGTTGACTCAGGCTATAAATGGTGGTGGTATCCATGCACGAGATCAGCCAGATCAACCGCAGAGGAACATGTCAGTGGTGGAACATTTCATGAGGCAACATCCCCCATAATTTAGAGGATCATCTGACCTTGTGCAAGCTGAAGGGTGGATTAAAGCACTGGAGAAGATTTTTGATGTCATGGGGTGTTCAGAACATCAAAAGGTTAGTCTTGCTGTTTACTGTTTTGATGGTGAAGCTGATCAGTGGTGGTCGATGGTGAAAAATATAAGGGATAGTGATGAGATTGAGGATCTTCACTGGGATGAATTCAAAGGTATGTTTCTTGAGAAATATTTTCCTATGGTGGTTCGTCTTAGGATGGAAAAACAGTTCCTAGAATTGAGGCAGGAGGATGATTCAGTGGCTACTTATGAAGAAAAGTTCACTCGATTGGCAAGGTATGCTCCAAACTTCATACGAGATCTTGATAGTAAAATAAACCGTTTTTACTCAGGGTTAAAGACAAAGTATCGAAGGGCTTTTGCTTCTCATGAGTTCAAAAGTTATGAAAAACTTGTTCGATGTGCGGAGAAGGTGGAAATGGAGTTTGACGATGATCAGGTGTTCTATGACAAACAACAGAATAAGATATATAGATGGCAGGAAAAGGGGAAGAATTCATCAAAGAAGCAAGGAGGTAAGAAAACCAAATATCCATCCTGTGAGAAGTGTGGTAAAATGCATCCTGGAGAATGTTTATCCAAGTCTGGTAAGTTCTTTCGTTGTGGTAGGTCTGGTCATATTGCTCGTAACTGTAAGGAAGATGATCAAGAAGGAAATGAAAAGCCAACGGTAAGATGTTTTATGTGTAATAAAATGGTTCATTATGAAAATGAGTGTCCAACGAAGAAATCAACTGGGGGAATGTAGCAAGACTACAAGCAGAAAGGGGTGGTAAAATCATTTGCAACAACTTCAGCAGATGTTGGGCCATCGAATGAAGTGGTATCAGCTCTAGGGAGCTCAGTATTTTTCGAAGATTGACTTGAGGTCGGGGTACCATCAGTTGAAAGTAAAATAAGCAGACGTTCCAAAGGCTGCGTTCCGTACTAGATATGGCCATTATGAATTTGTAGTTATTCCTTTTGGGTTAACCAAAGCAACTGCTATATTCATGGACCTTATGAATAAAATTTTCCATGAGTTCTTGGATAAGTTTGTGTTTGTGTTTTGAGGTTTGGGAAGAGGTTATGTGTTCCTTGTGATTCACGGTTGAAGAATGAGTTGTTATGTGAGGCTCATAGTTCCCCATTTTCAGTTCATCCTGGCAGTACTAAGATGTAAAGAGATCTATGGGAGTATTACTGGTGGGATGGAATGAAAAGAGACATTACTGATTTTACTGTGAAGTGTTTGACATGTCAACAGGTTAAAGCAGAGCGGCAGTTACCGAAAGGGATGCTTCAGCCTTTACCAGTGCCAGAGTGGAAATTGGAAAACATATCCATGGACTTTGTTGTGGGATTACCGAGGACATCTTGAGGTAATAATGGAATATGGGTTATTGTTGATCGCTTGACCAAATCTGCTCATTTCCTTGCTATACGAGATACTTTCTCTCTTGATCAACTTTCCCGTTTGTATCTTAAAGAGATAGTCAGGTTACATGGAGTTCCTCTTTCAATTGTATCAGATCGTGATCCCAGGTTTACTTCTAACTTTTGGAAAGGCCTTCAGAAGTCATTGGGTACTGAATTATATTTTAGATTTCATCCTCAATCAGATGGGCAGTCCGAACGAACAATTCAGACATTGGAGGATATGCTACGAGCTTGTTCAATGGATTATCAGGGAAGTTGGGACCAACACCTTTCTTTGGTTGAATTTTCATATAATAACAGTTTTCATTCCAGTATACAGATGGAACCATTTTAGGAATTATATGGGAAGCGGTGTCGAACTCCAGCTTTCTGGGATGAAGTTGGTGAAAGGAAATTGATGGGACGAGAATTGGTAGAAGAGTTGGAAGAAAAAGTTCAGCTGATTCAGAAGCACATGAGAACAGCTCAGAGCAGGCAGAAGAGTTATGCGGATAACCGGAGGAAGGATCTATCTTTCGAGGTAGGTGATCATGCTTTTCCCAAGGTTTCTCCTAGGAAAAGTGTGATGAGATTTGGTAAGAAAGGAAAACTGATTCCAAGGTTTGTTGAACCATATGAAATTCTGGAGAGATTTGGATCAGTTGCATACCGGGTGGCTTTACCTCCGTGTTTATCTCAGGTACACAATGTTTTTCATGTTTCAATGTTGAGGAAGTATATGCCAGATCCATCTCATGTTTTGAGTCTAGAGGTAGTTCAGCTGGAAGAGAAACTATCTTATGAGGAACAACCGGTCCAGATTCTTGACCACAGGGAGCAGGTGTTACGGAATAAGGTGATCCATCAGGTAAAGGTTTTGTGGAAAAACCATCTGATTGAAGAGGCAACGTGGGAATCTGAAAATGCTATGAGGGATAACTACCCCCACTTATTTTGATAAGTGAATAAAATTGCGAGGACGCAATTCCCAAAAGGGGGGAAGGATGTAACATCCCAGGTAAATAAAGAATAAAGAATTTTCATATTTATTAATATTTACGAATTAAATATTAATTTTATTTTAAAGGGGTTTCTATGTTCGATAGCGTACCCGATACACAACGATGAGTTTCTTTGAAACTTACGTAGAACACTAGTAATAAAATAATATTATTTTAAATGTTAGTTAACAAGTAGCCATTGTACTGGCAGGAATGGATAGAAATAACTAAAATATGATTAGATATGTTTTTAAATGTTTATACATTTACCCAATAAAAGATAAAGGCTTAAAATACGGAAAGAGTTCAATTTTAGGGCATATATACTCTAATTTTCACTAAAGGTTCACTTATCACCTTTTAATGGTGAACCGTCATTAAATATAGTTTTGATCACTCTTATACTTTATTTTGGACTAAATAAAACTCTTCTTTAGAATCGGGACATTAAATTTTACTTCGTGTAAATTTTTGGTATTTTTCTGTTAAAGTTCAATTTTTTATGAATAGTGTAAAATGTTGTATTTTAATTCAAAACATCTTTTTAATATAAATTATTTATATTATTATATTATTATTTTAATTGGTGTTAAAGTAAAATTAGAAAATATTTTTACCATTTTATCCAATGGTGGTCATTGGAATCAATTTCACTTTGAAATTAGACTTAAGCTGGTGTCAATCTTTTGATACTTATTGTTTTGTAAAAACACGCTATTTGCTCTGGCAGTGGGAATTAATTATTAAATTAATTAATGTGACTTATATGATTTGAATTTTGTAAAATAGACTTCATTTTTGAATTTAGAATATCAAATATAGCTTAGGGTGAATTTTTGGTAATTTTCTGAAAAACTTCAATTTTTGATTAATAGTGAAACCACTAAGTGGTAATCAAGCAAACTGATTTTTCAGTTAAATGAAAGTTTACCACTAATGTGTATTGAATTTTGAAAATCCGACATACATGGTTGTCATTAAGAAGTAAAATGTGGTTCAATGAGATTAAAATAATTTTTTGGTGAATAGTAACCTTTTTTCATTAATCGCGATTAGTGGTAATTAGTGTAGTTTAAGGTATAAATAATGCTTTAATAATATGAAATGACCTAGACACATGTCCCAAACTTATTGGTTGTGTCATGGCCGACCAAGACAAGCCATGGGTCAACTTGGGGACCCCATGGAGACACTTTGGTTTGGAAATGACATAAATAGCTTTTTATTTAATGTTAAAGTGAAAATGACACTAACATAAATTGTTTTACTAAAATAATTTTTAAGTAGGGTTATACAAGTACAAATTTTGATTATAAATAGTCATTGGAAATCTAAAAAGATTTCCTACATCATAGTTTTTTTTTATAATTTTTAGACATTAAATAAATTAAATTATATATGACATAATAATGATACAGCGATGACATCATTATTTGACGATTTAAATAAAATGGAAAGATAATGAAAAATCTAAAACCTACACATGTCCAAAACCAATTGGATGAGTGGATTTCGAACCATTATCACCTTATACACGAATTATATCAATGTGGGACATTTTAAAACCGAAACACATTTTCAAATAAAGTAATATTTCTTTACTTTCCAAAAGTGCCCCTCCTCTCCTCTTATAAAAGGCCCCCACCTCTACCCCATTTCACACACTTCTCATGCCTTTGGCTCGGACAAACCCTGCCCAATTACTCTCTCCACATCCCTATCCTCATCCTAGAGGATTCCTTTTGGGCAGAATCCTTTCAAAGGAAGCCTTTAGTCTCAAATCAAAAGGGAGTTACACTTTTAAAGGTAATTCATTCTCTCTTGTTCATTTGTTTTATTTTGCTTCTCCAACCCTCTAAACTCTTTTTATTTACTTCTTTTGTAACAACACCAGTATCGTCAATATAGTAGGATGTTGTTATAATATTTATTTGAGTTACACTCTCACACAGCTACATCAAATGGTTAAAGAACATACCGTTTCCGTGGATGGCGAAATTCTGCCTCCCGAAACGATGATTGTTCAATACTCATTTAACACCTTCAAGGGTGGCCATTATGATGCCACTATTTTTATATATGATATATAATATGTTTATGTTTTCTTTAAGCTTCTGTATTTTTCATTTATGGCATACCTTTATGGTTTCCATTATGGGTAAACACGATATCTTCATTTAAGGAAGTGCGGACTACCGCCCCCTCAAAGTGATGTGATTCGTTGATGCCATATGTGGGACGTGTAAAGGATGGATTTAAAGTTATTATATATGATGTTATAATGGAATTATAATATACCTCTATATCATTATTATTTCTTTCCATTAAAGTATGAGATAGAAATGAAAGTAGCGTTCATGCGTACGTACGACTTACCGTCTCCATGAACGGTGCATTTCATTTCTTATCCCCAAATGTAATGTACTATTAAAATTACATGTATATAATGTATAAATATAATTAATGATATATCTAAATGATGAATATAATTCTGGAATTAAAATATACATACCTATCATTTAGTTTTAATTCCACTAATATGACAAAGAAATGAAAGTAGCGTTCATGCGTACGTACGGCTTACTGTCTCCATGAACGGTGCATTTCATTTCTTACCTCTAAATGATTATGTAATATTATAAATACATGTATATTCTGGATATATATGATATATATGATATCCAAATCAGGAATTTCATTCTAGATATAAAGAACTTTTGACCACACGAACAACATGTAATTGTAAGAAGTCAACTTTCAACTTAAGAACCAAATATTGACAAAACAAATATTATTAACTTAAATGGTTACATAATGTTTATAACATGGCAATAAGTGATATAAAAGGAATAATGAACTTTAAAAAGGTTCTTAATCAAGTATAAATTAACTCAAGTTTATTATTCAGGACGTTAAAGAACGATCGAGTCAAGTCGGACCCAAGGTAAGGGACTTCGTCTCAATCTCCTTTCATTGAGGCATATTTCGTTTTATACACAACTTTCTTTTATACGGTGTATAAACTCCTTTGACTTTTACTTTTATACAAAAGGAATCATTTTCTACGAAGCGTTTTACTAAACGACAAAAAGGATTGTTTTTTTAACGTACGCGGTGACAACGTCCTTTTCCGCCGCCGCGAGTATTATTTGATCTTTGGCTTTCTCAACAAGCCGTAATGTTTTTAGAATAAAATAAATACCATATACTCTTTTATGTATTTTGGTATTGAAAATGGTTTTGAAAAGGATTCTATTATGTCAATATATTTATGATATATTGTGATTGAAATGTAGAAATGTTATCATTCCTTTATATTGGTTTTATGTTTTATGATTTTATACTGGTACTTGGACATTTTAACGGGTGGTTACGTTATAAACCATATGACGGGTGGTTCCGTGAATACCAGGACGGGTGGTTACGTTATAACCTCCAATGCATTGGGTATGGAAGTCGGCCGTATGGCTATTCCATTAAGTATGTATGGAAATTGGCCGTATGGCTATTCCATTAAGTTATATGTGTGGAATTCAACCGTATGGTTATTCGACTTAAGTATGTTTATGTCCCAAGTTACCTTTATATATGTTATGCGTTCTTTATATGGGTTTTATGGTAATTCTTCGGTTACAAAAAGGTAAGTAATGATACATTATTCAGTGAAGAGTTTTTATTACTTCATAAAGGTGAAAAGTATTACTTTGATAAAGTATACATGGTTTACTTGATGTTTGAAAAACTAACAGTTTTCATTCTTTTTGTATCCCTTATTGAGATTTTTATTCTCACCCCAAGTTTTTTGAAATGTTTTTCACAGGACTTAAAGTGGAATAAGGTCAAGGATGGGATCAAGGTAATTTCATGCTATCTAAAACATGGAATCTAGAAATCTTTCTTTTTAAGAGTTTTTATTTTATGGAGACTTAGTAGAAGTGTCTACTTTGTAATCTTTTAAGATGTAATAGTTATGTTCTAATTCCTTAAAACTCTAAACCCGAAAAGATCCTCAATGTGAATTATTCATTTAATTCAATATTAAGTAAGGTTTAAGGCTGGGGCCTTATAAGGCTGGCCCTTGGTGGCTTCCTTTTTGCAAATTATGGAAATAAGACTTGTTAAAAACAAAGTTCCCCATAAGTTCAAGCCATATCAAATGCCAAATCCACTTTAAGCCTTCTTCCTCATTTTTTTTCTTATCTTATTCTTCATTTGAATTCCTCACTCCTTTTCAACAAATAATCTTCACTTAGGAGGGAAATGTAGAAGGTTCTTCCTTTAACCGAAGCTCCTGAATCAAATAATTCTTCAACATTCTTTAATGATCCAATCAGAGATCAAGTTGGATCATCTTCAATTCATCATGCACTAAGAGATAGTGCATGGTTATCATTAATCCACATCATCCACTCAGTGATTGTGGATGGATCATCTTCATCTCCTCATGCATTGTTATGACAATGCATGGTCTTCAATCATTGTTGTGACATTGTATCCACTTGATACAAGTTCTTTGAACTTAAAGACCAGTTCAACAATCGTCAGATATAATGATGCTCCATCATCATTCATTCTTCAAGTGTTGTCACTTAGTATCATCTTGAAAAAAGTATTGAAACATTAAGATCAGTTCTACAATCGTCTGATATACATGGAGAATGATTCAACAATAATCTTCTATTCCACATAGTGAATCTCCTAAGTGACATGCCTCTATGAACCATGGCCATTCTCCTTCATCAACATCACCATAACATCCTTTGTCATTCACATATTTACATTCCTTGAAATCCATTAATTCCATGACAACATCATGCCTCATTGACAAAAAATGAAACACAGTGCATTTCAATCTCTCCCTTTGTATTTGTTGTCAATACACTCCTTCTGCACATATGAATGGGTCAATATGTGTGCCAATATTTTCTCCCCCTTATTGGAAATCAATGAAAATATGTGGTGTGGTTCACTTTCAAAAATCTCTTCCTCCCTTAGAAAAGCATTTTCTTCAAAATCACTAAGAGAGGGATGACGTCACATGTTCTCTTTAGCAAAGAACCTTTAGTAGATCAACTCTAAGTCTACGTGGGCTAACCCGGTGTAGAAAACAAGAGTGATGTAACCAAGGATCTCAATGTTGTCCAAAATTCACTGTACATGTGAGATCATGCTTCAGGGTTTTGAAATTTTTCAGATATATCAATGAATTGCTAAATCCTGCACATACTTCACAAAACTCATTAGAAAGTTCAGTGCAAAGATAAAGCTCCCCCTTTCATCCATTTTCCTTCAATCAATACTCCACCTTAATTTTCATGATGAATAAAATTAAGAAACAAGGAATGAATGTATGATTGGAATACCTTCATCTTTTTTCAAGATGGTATTAAATCTTAGAATACCATCTTCTCCAGATTGTCTCCCCCTCAAGGGGTGCACTCCATTCTTTCCAAACCATCCTCCAGATGAGAATGATCATCATCTTCAATTCCCTGCAGTGTTAGCAAATGTAAATACAAGTGATTAGGGAAAAATATGTAACCTCCTTGGTTCATCAATGTGAACAACAAGGATGAGAAGATTCTCTCAACTGAGATGCCCCATTTTCACCATTCTTCACACTTGCACATATGATCTTAAATAATGATTGTGCTGGTGTGGATCTCAACACATCTTCATGTGAAATATTTTGTTTCCTTTTTGCCTTAGCAATTGCCAGTGCTTCATCTTCAGCTCTTTGCAGTTCTCTGGAATGTTGCAACTGATTCGGCCATATGACTAAAAAATCGTTTGGAAGTGTGGCCTCAGTTCTGGAAGTTCCACATGGTTCTTTTGATGCTGTCAAGATACCTTTCTTAGGCAACTTTTTTTCAATCAATCCCTTCTGCTTCTTCTATATTGATTGTCTGTGTGAGTTCAGTCTGCCTCTATTGATTTTCATGGCTTGTTTACAATGATCCATGGTATGTCCTATCTTTCCACAGTAGAAGCATGTTTTCTTGGTGGTCCTTCTCGATGCATCACCCTTCTTGGACTTAGACTCCAAGGAATTCTTTTCATTTTTCAAAATCTTCTTGGGAGCATTGTCAACGTTCTTCTTGCTTCCCAAGGATCCCATTTTAGCCAGGTTCAATGATCTTCTCTTCTTTTTAGCTCTGGATAAAGTTGGAGATTGACATGTATCTTTTTGACCACTTTTGCAATCATCCCAGATGTTGTCAAGTAATCCAAATCTATTTGCAGTAAACAGATGTCTCTGGACCTGTTGATGCTGCTTCTTTTCCTCTGGCTTTCTCCCCCTTGGCATGGGCTTCCTTTGTGCTTTGACATTCAGTGGATTGTACCAACAATCCTTTGTATAGTTCCCATACTTATTACAACACCAACACTGACCCACAAATCTTGAACTCTTCAGTCCTTCTGATTGCTGGGAAGTTTTCTTGAACTTCTGTGTTGTTTGAGGAGAGCTCTCTTTCTTCATTGTCTTCATCCATACTTGTTTGGAGTTTCTCTTCCATCCTGCACTGTTTGTGGAAACACAATTAGAAGCATGAGTACAAGATGGTATGGATGGTACCTTCTTTTTAGAAGATGTTTCCCTTTCATTAGAGTATGTCTTTCTTTTAGAATCATCCTTCTCAAATATCACTTGAGTAGCAACATTTCTTCTTTCAGCTGACTGGGAGGCTTCAGCTTTGGGTGATTGCAGATTTTTCAATATCACCTCCAGTTCAAAACATTTCATGTTGAGGGAGTTCTTCTCATACTCAACCAATCTTAGCCTACCTTCCCAATTCTGTTTCAGCTGTTCAATATGGTCATCATGCACCTTCATTATTTCATGCAATTAGTTGTCAATCTCCTTCACCATTTTGAATTTGTCTTCAATTTGAGAATCTATGACAATCATTGAAACTTTGTGCCTCTTTTCCAGTGCATGAAAAACTTCTTTAACCATTATCATAAAGAATTATTTCTCAGAAAGGCTTCTTTGAAATTCTTCAGTAGTGTCTTCATATCATTCATTGAAAAGGTAAACCATTTCATCCTTGGCATTAACCATCTTTCTAAGAGTGTTGGGTATGCCAACCCTTTTTGCCAATTGGACTTCCAGAGAATTGGCTTCAGCTTCTAGCTGTAATTTTTCTTCTTGAAGATCAAGGATGCTTGTAGCTATACACATTGCCACTTCCTTGGGGACTGTCTTCTGAAGATATTTGATTGCATTTAGAAGATCATTGTTTCTTCCATCTTCATCACAGCCAGAGCAGGCTTCATCAAAATAATGATAAAAGAAATTGTCATCTGATGTGACTTTCACATTTCCATCCTTAGAAGGAGTTTCTCTGATTGCAGCTACCTTCTTCTTCATCTTCTTTTCCTGTTTCTTCATTCTATTTTTCAGAGTCTTGGCAGATATCTCCATTTGAGGTTGTTCTTTCATTTCCTCAAATCCGCACTCCATATAGACTCTCTTAGAGCTTTTAGAGGTAACCTCGCTCTAATACCAATTGAATTGCCCAAATCAGTGTGAATCACTGAGAGGGGGAGGGGGTGAATCAGTGATCCCTTAAAACTTTTTACCAATTGATTCTTTATCAATTAAACCTCTATGGCTGGTTAAAGCCTCGATCCCCTCTTCTTGTATCTCTCACCTTTCCTCGAATGATGCAGTAAATATAAAGCCACATGACACAAGGATTTACAAGGTTCGACACCAAAGGCCTACGTCCTTGCAACGTTCGTTAAACACCCCAACATGGTTTCTCCATTATAACTTGTTAGAATTACAATGGTCAATACAGATTCCCACTGTATCTCTCTTAAGTCCCATAGGAGGGTCTTTATACTGCGTCCCACAGTGTTACCAGAGTCCCACTGGCCTTCTCCAGAATCCCACTGAAGACTTCTTCCACCCTGAGTCTCACAGGGGGATTCTCCTGGCTCCTCGAGTCACACGAGTAGCTCTTCTTCACTATAAGTTCTTCATGTATCCTCAACAGCCTAGGATAAAGGCTTCTGGCCTTGCTCTTCACTTCTGATCACTTGAGTTGATCAGGTCTTCTCATCTTTCTCAGGCTTTATCACCTTCTTCTAAGGATGACCTGGCTTCTCTCTTCAACTACTGAATACTCAGACAACTGATATCTTTAACTTCAGTCTGGTACAGTCTCACATCAATTCAACTTCATGCTCTGAATGCATGGAAACTATGATTCTTCAAGATCTTTTGGTCCTGGACTTTTCAATTGCACTTAGCCTGATTTAGCTTTGTTCACGTGTGCACGTGCATGAATGTAAGCATGCACTCCCCTTCTTCTTCTCGGTGCAATAAACCCACAAAGGGTGTAATCCTTTTTAGCACACAGCTTCTCACTTCCTTCACACACATTGTTCAATTTGTTTACACACTTAAAATTGTGTTTTACTCTAGTGTGGATGTCTTCTTTCAACTTCTTCTAAGTGTGTTCACATTTAGTACACACCTAGGCTTCGACCTCTTTCCTATTTGAACACACTTCTTTCACTTTTGCACACACATGAGCTTGGCCTCCTCCTCTTCTTGTTGCACGCACACACTTTAGTGTTCTTTTATTTTGTTCTTCAAAGTGTACACCCACAAGGGCTATGTCCTCCTATTTTTTTCTTTTGAATGCAATCCACCCATAGGTGTGTCTTTGCCTTGTTGCACACACACACTTTAGTGTTGCCTTCCTCTCCTTATGCACACACAAGCCACTGCCCGTAGGGTGTTCTCCCACTCGGTACACACACAAGGCACTAAGGCCATGACCTTCTCTTCTTCTTCAAAGCGCGCAGGTGAAATGAGTGCAAGGGACACTTCTTCTTCAACACTGCTGCACAAGGTGCACTGGCCACAGGCGTGCAGGTGCTACCTCCGCGCAAGCACTCGGGTGCGCAAGGTGCAACACCGCGGGGCGTGCAAGCTACTCCTGCCGTGCAAATATGCGGGCAGAGAGAGCTCCTTCCTGTTGCGCAAGGGAGGCGCGCAGGGGACCTCCCTTTCTTTTTTTGCGCAAGGAGTGCGCAAAAGGAACCAAATGGAGCTAGGAAAGCTCCGGGCTGCTGCCGCGCAAGTGATGCGCACAGGCTGTTCTTTGCGAGGCTTTGGGAGCTCTCACGGGACTTCGAAGTTTCAGCAAAGGATCAGAAAGCTGCACCGAGGTCTCGGCCTCTCATTATATAGGCAGAGGCGGTGCGGTTCATCTGCGTGAGATAACTTTTGAATCCCCAATGTTTTTCGGGTATTTCAAGATTTTGCAAATCTTGATTTTCTCTACTGTCCCACACGAGTTATTTCTTCTTTATTTTTCTCCTCCACGTGCATGCGACTTAGAACGCATGCACGACCTTCCTTCGGTCCAAACCATGAAAAATATAAACCTCATGGCCTCGCACCTCCGGTTTCTTCGGCCAACCTCGAATTCTACCATACGTTGCATGAATGCCCATTTTTATGCATGGATATGTTCAGTAGGGCCAGACGAACCGAATGGAGCCTTTGGTTTGATCAGAGGTGGCTGGGAACTCAAAAACATCGCTCGGAGGCGCCACTGGTTCAGCGGGGATGTCGGGTGGCCTTTGGCTGAGCTCGAGGAAGGAGACGGACGGGGAGCCATCGGACCAGGAGATCAAATAATCTTCAACGGTCTGGATCTGAACGGGAGCGGCACGATGAGATGTGCGGCCGAGATCTGGCGCGCGATCAATCGTGCGGCCAGGATCTGCTCCCGGTGAAAATTGTGCGTCCCACATCGAAACGGCTCCCGGTTTTTCCGTGGTTTATCAAACAATCGCTCCCTTCCAACGCTCAGTTTCACTTCTCCCCTCTCGGTGTCGCCCTGCACTGAGTTCTCTTAGCGGGCGCGCTCTTGCGCCCACCCCTGCCACTCGGGCGCGCCATTGGCGCCCACTATGAACACACGGGCGTGCTCCTCGCGCTCACGCTGCGCGGGCTTCATCGCCGCGTGGCCTCGGGGCTTATACACGGCCCCGGTCTCTCTCGGGCTGGCCCCATGGGATCCCCTTGGGAGTGGTGACCTAGTCCCACATGTGCGTTGGGTTGAACCCTTAAGGCTGGCCCTTGGTGGCTTCCTTTTTGCAAAGTATGGAAATAAGACTTGTTAAAAACAAAGTTCCCCATAAGTTCAAGCCATATCAAATGCCAAATCCACTTCAAGCCTTCGTCCTCATTTTTTTTCGTATCTTCTTCTTCATTTGAATTCCTCACTCCTTTTCAACAAATAATCTTCACTTAGGAGGGAAATGTATAAGTTTCTTCCTTCAACTGAAGCTCCTGAATCAAATAATTCTTCAACATTCTTTAATGATCCAATCAGAGATCAAGTTGGATCATCTTCAATTCATCATGCACTAAGAGATAGCGCATGGTCATCATTAATCCACATCATACACTCAGTTATTGTGGATGGATCATCTTCATCTCCTCATGCGTTGTTATGGCAATGCATGGTCTTCAAACATTGTTGTGACATTGTATCCACTTGATATAAGTTCTTTGAACTTAAAGACCAGTTCAACAATCTTCAGATATAATGATGCTCCGTCATCATTCATTCTTCAAGTGTTGTCACTTAGTATCATCTTGATACAAGTATTGAAACATTATGATCAGTTCTACAATCGTCTGATATACATGGAGAATGTTTCAACCATAATCTTCTATGCCACTTAGTGAATCTCTTAAGTGACATGCCTCTAAGTACTATGGCCATTCTCCTTCATCACCATCACCATCACATCCTTTTTCATTCACATCTTGACATTCCTTGACATCCATTCATTCAATGACAACATCATTCCTCATTGACAACAAATGCAACACAGTGCATTTCATTTTTATTAATTTTTTTAGATTAGATTATTTTAACATAGTTCTATTCTATTATTTTTCCAGTTTGGTTTAAATAATTGTGGTCAATTTAGATATATAATATATTTAATTTTTTAATACTTTTATTATATAAAATATTTATTAACGTATTTTTACTTTATATTTGTTCAAATTTTGTTCATTTATAATTTATGGACTTTATTATGTTCAGTTCATTTTCAATTATATACTGGTTTGATCTGGTCAAATCAAACCATTTAAAATCACATTTTGGTTGAGTTAGTTTTGATGTGGTTTATTTTTAAAGGTTTTTATAAGTTTTATTTAATTATAAATAAATTTAATGTTTTGTTCTATTTTTTCGATAGAGTATAAGGGTCATTATGGGTGTATTTACTTTGAAAAAATATAAAACAATTATGGAACAAAAAATCATAATTGAAAGATAAATTAATGTAATCAATTAAAGTTCAATAAAATTAAAATAATTTACTAAATAAAATGAATGAGTTTAGGGGAAATTATATATGAATTGATTATTTATTTTATATGAATTATATTTTTGATCGAATAAATTAGTAATTGTTTAATTGAAATAAGGTGTTTAACATATAACTTTTCTGAAAAGATAATAATCCACACAATTTATTAATATTGTTTGGTAATAGATAAATATGGTCCCATTTATTTATCACCTCAATGGATTTTAGATTATTGAATATTTGGACAATGATAATAGTGGTAGACATGAAACCTATAAATAAAAAACCCCTTCTAATTACTAGTATACATGAATAATGTAATAGGAATCATTTTTAAGATGTCTTTCAATAACCTGAAGTAAAATATCCCTTGGTTTTAGTAGTGTATATAAAACCTAAAAATAGTGAGCAATGGGATAATTTCATAGTTGAAAATACATTAATGTAAAACTATTGCATAAAGTAAATGATGGAGAAGATGTAATTTAGATAACAAGATATACAATAATTGGAGATCATTGTGTTTGTATAATGAAATATTAATTGAAATTAAGAGAATGTACCGATGGGAGAAAATATAGTTGATTTATATGATTAATTATTTATGATATTTCTATAACTTTATTAAACCATTACAAGACATCCCCTAGTGGTATTTACAGCCTCCTATATTCAAACTATCATGTTGAAGGTGTAATGAGGTCATGAGTTCCATTGATGACCACTGTAAATTCAACCATCTACATGATAAATTAACACCATTGTATATCCACTAAATGCCACATTGTAAAGAGTAAGCATGTTGTAATATTGAAGAGAACCTATAAACTCCACTAGAAAGCTGGTGAATTCCACTGAGTAGGGATGAGATACCATCCGGTCAAAACATTTTTCAATTGTTTAATGAAAATTTATGTGCTTTTAGTGTATATGTTCTTCTCTTTAATTCTGGTTTTTGTCGATGATATCTAACTATGTATTTTGTTGTAGAAGATAATGTGATAACCTCTCTTTGACATCAACAATAGCATTGAATCATTAATTATCCCTGTAAATAATAACTTCAAAAAAAAATTAAAAATATAGAAAATTTAAAATCATATATCATTAAATTGTGTTTCTAATCATTAAAATATATCTTATATCGTGTGTTGGAAGAATCTCCACATTCTCTATAAACACAGAACATTGTTGAAACTGCGGATAATTTCAAAAGGATTCTCAATATTTCAAAATATAATTCAAATGACATGATAAATGACCCGTTATAATACTAATTTTCATTAAAAATTAAAATTTGAAAACCCATAAACCAATACATGGTAATATTGAAATCGAATAATAAATAATTTTCAACACATTATAAAATAGAATTTTATTATTAATTTGTCTAAACTTATGACTATTAAAAAATATTAATTGGTTAAATTAATAAAATAAAAAATAAATTATGAAACTATTAATTAATGATCTATTAAGAGATATTAAATTTGATTTTTTTTGTTAAAAAAATAAATAAATGTATGAAAATTTAAGGCAATCAATTTTCCAAAATAGTAAAAAACCTTATTATTCGCATTATATAAAAAAATAAAGGAAAATATGTATTTAATAAAATCAACATTGAACTAAAAATATTTTTTAATTTAAATAATATAACAAAATAAATATTAGACGTTATCTTCTATTAGAATATTTCGGTCTTAATAATATTATTACCCCCCACAATTGATGCATTAAAAAATTAAGATCCATAATGATATAAATTCATGATGTAAAAATGTTTAAGATCAATAAAAATATCTATTCTATTGTTATTTATTTTAAATATTCTATTATATTGAGAAAACCTATTCTATATGTTTGTCAAACAAGGTAATTCAATAGAAGCAACTACTTATGCCTAGGGTGATGATGAGATAAGAAATCTAAGTTTCAATATTTTGTTAATAAACACTCTCTGAATCTATTCCAAAACCATATGAAATAGTTTGTATACAAAAATTAATTTATTTTCTCAAAATATTACTACCAAATTACTTTACAAAAATTAATATATTATATTTTTTAAAAAAAATTAAATCTAAATATATAAATTATTTGAATAATAAAACATTTATATCATTTTAAATAAATAAATATTTATAAGGTTAAAGAATAAGTGTCCTAAGTGTACAAAACCAAAATCACCCATAATAACAAAAAAATATTATAGGTCAAGCGGTTTGAAATATATATTATGAAATTAATGAATGAGGTCAATAGAATCAAGAAATATAATAATTTTTTTTATGATAATCTCTAAAAAATGGTTGTATAAGGAAAAAAATCATCGTTGAAGACTATTGGGTTTTCTCTCTAGATATACTGTTGGATATTATGTATTCACAATTGATAGGAAAATGGTCATAACTTTTACATATTCAATGTGGTAGTGTCTAATAAAAATAAATTTTATTTAACAACATCCTATATCAATATATTATTTATTTATACTAGAAAAAGAAATAGAATTTTTACATTTTACTATATGATATGAAGGATTTTAGAAGGTGTTGAATTGTATAACCTTTTCATTTCATGTCTATTTGGATCCTCAAATGAACTAATTAAATAAATATGTAAGTTTAAAAACATACATTCAGTATAAATAATACAAAAATTTTAGATTCATTGAAATATAAAACATTTATATTGAATGCGCTAAAATTGGATCCTTTTGGGATTAATTGAAAAAGAAAATATAAGTGTTCCATAAACATTATATTTTTCTACGTTGACGTAAGGCAATAAAAGAAACCATAAACACCTATGTACTTGTTTTTTAACCTGTTTTCCAACATCTTCCAATTATATATTACAATAACACCTCATAGGTGTAATTGTTTATATTACATTATCAACTCCAAAATGTCAATAATTTTTTTTATAGTGTTTGTTTTCCAATAGAAATATTATAACTCTATTTTTAGAATGTATATATCAAAAAAAATTCAATATTCTTTTATCATTAAATCAGAAGATTAATTATAAAGAGATTACATAGAAATATTGAATGTGAAATCATAAACATAATTTACAAAAATTAAAAAATCATTTGAACT
The DNA here is from genome assembly GCA_963277665.1 of Viscum album. Taxonomy (NCBI): domain Eukaryota; kingdom Viridiplantae; phylum Streptophyta; class Magnoliopsida; order Santalales; family Viscaceae; genus Viscum; species Viscum album. Next base: position 297,493,979 of record OY728165.1, read on the forward strand.
GGATTTCAATAATAAATTCAAATAATTTTTCCCATTATACAATCATAATATTACATTTTTTTGTTAAACATTCAAACAAATCCCAATGTGATTTTTTAACACTAATAAGAATAATAAATTCATTCTTAATGATTATAGAATTTGAATAAAAGTATATTTTTTTATTATTTGTGGTGTTACATTGTCCATATAATTTATTTTATAAAATTAATTTATTACTAATAGTGTGATAATCAGAATATCTGTCAACAAGATTCCACATATTATTCCTTTGGAATTGGATTACTTCCACTTGAAATAAATGTATAAAATTTTCATCAGTCATAAATATATAAACTTTTGGTGTCCGCAGAGTTAAATAAATCTAGGTCATTTATCATTTTTTGAAATAAAAATTCATATATGAGTATCAAATTACCAATCACTAATAACATTTTAGAAGGGTTTATTTAAAAATTTTATCCATTAATTGGGTTAGGGGGTAAATGATGGTACTTCCACATTATCAATTACTTTATAAGATAGATTATTATTTAATTAAAAATTTTATAGGTCACACTCAGCATCATTACTTTTGGGATGAGGTATGGGTAAATAAATATTATATTTAATGTGAATTCATTTTTCTATGTATTTGGTCCTACTATTTAATACATTATATGAATTACATGATTTTGGGTACCTACGAAAAATACAATCGTTAAATTTTCTGTCTAAAATTATTATGTTGTTATTGGTGATAATTATATAGATTTTAGATAGAAATTCATAAAAAAAAAACATTACAAAAACTCCAATGTTGGTAAGATTTATTCATTGCAAGGCTATTATGATAATATGGTTCATGGAATACCAAACGGTATAAAAATCATCATCCAAGAAATATTAAATAAAAAAATTAATTAAAAAGATAATATCCATTTCAGGACTAGTTTAGTTATATCTCTCCATAACCCATCTTTATTTTGATTGGTAGAGTTTAAAAATATATAATATTATATCATGAAATAATATATTCATTAATTTATTTACTATCAAATTCATCCTCATGATCACTCTTATGATCTTATAGCCTTTTTATTTTATAAATTATAGGATTGTATAATTATATGTTTTCAATCATCATTTTTATGAGACATGAAATAAACCCATGTAAATATTATATTACCATTTTTTTTAAATTTTGTAGACTAAAAACATATACTATAGAATTGGGTTAGTATGAAATGATAAATATAAAAAATATCGTGGCCCATTGTGGTTGACACATCATTTTTATATTTGATGGAATTTTTTGATTGTTACATAGTTTGAAAGGTTCTAAAAGATTGTAATTTTAGAAATACAATATATTTAAATCTTATTAGGGAACAATGTAGTTTAATATTACAAATTTATATGTGATAAAAGTTACAAGAATTCCATACAAAATAATTTAATCCCCGCCTATTTCAATTAATCATTTTAATTCCTTACTCTATCATGTTTTTTAAAATATAATATAAAAATTTTAAAATTAGAAGTAATATAAATTATGTAGAATAAAACATGTTACAAAAATATTTATAAAAATAGTCATTAAAATGATTATAAAAGAATTAAATAATTCATAAAAAAATTCTTTTTATCATATATAAAATTTATAATATTAGAAAATTTGGAAAATCCAATAGTTTATATACTTGTGAGGATTCTCCTATATTCATCAATAAATGTTAAGAGGCCCCTACAGGAATTTTAAATTGCTTGAACATATTTTAGTCACAATTAATTTTTTTGATCTCCTAATATCTAATTTCAATGTTTCACCTTGTGTTTATCTCATTGTAAACATTTCATAAAAAATTAATTTGAATAAACTAATTTTGCACCCAAATTTCGGTATCCACTCATGCCATCTGAAAAGGATTTAGGAATCTATAATAGTTTATCATATAACATTCAATAGGGATTAATACACAATGTATTATATGATGAAATTATTGAATAAATCCTATAATAATAATGAATCTTATTATCAGATTCATTAATATGGTTTCATTTTCTCTAAAATAATTTAAAAAAAACATGAACTCAATTGAATGACAATGTTGAATCAATAATTAAATTCATTTGAATGAATAAAATTTAAATAAAAAAAGAAGTAATTTGGATTATATATAAAAATAATAATTCAATTTAACCAATATCAGTTGAACTAAAATATATACTCTATTGTAAAAAAAGAACATGAGAAAAAACACATCCCATGATAAATATAAAAAAAATGATATTTGAATATACAAACCTATTAAAAAAAATTAATGTTAATCATAATTAACTAGGTCATAATATCCTAAATTATCTATATTTTATTTACCATTACATCATGTTCGTAAACAAATCCAAAATTGATTTAATCGAGCCATCATATTCATCATATTAGTGAAAAAATATATGGAAATTAATGGTGTCAATTTAATCCCAACAATCTATAAATATATGTTTCGTTATCACTTTGGTAATTAAACCATATTTAGGTCATAAGATATTTTCAAATATTTCAATTATTCTTCCATTGATGCAAAAATTTATAGCTCATATATATCCCAGAAGTGACACTTGAAAATTACTCTTAAATAATTGTCCAATTATTAATCCATATAACATCAATAACTCAAACGATGTTTATTTAATCATATTAAATCAACAATGGGACTTATAACCCAATATAATTATTATCTTAGAAACCCCATATTAAGACCCACATTCATATTTATAGATTCTATCTAATCAATTGGTAATATACTATTTGATTATAATTAACATAATATATCATGTAGTGTTATCATATTCTCTCGTCAACTAGATGCAAAACAAATGAAACTATTAATCCATCTTATATACATTCATGAACTTCATTATTAGGTAAATATTTGATTTCTATTGTATCATGACATACAATATAAAATGGAAACATAATTCAAAAAATTTATATGAATACTAAAATTTAAAATGAATATTAAATTTATATTTTTTAAAATAAATTGTTTTAATTGATATAAACTAATAAAGAAAATCATTTCTATGAAATTTATATATAATTTAAAAAAGGAAATTGATTAATAATTCTATATTTGAATTATTACTCTTCCCTATAAAAATATGGTAAAATATTATGATATATATAAAATTTTATATGATTTTATAACTTATAAATGGTGAAATTATATACTTAATGTTGCAATTGAACAAATAATTGATAAAAAATATCATGAAATGTGACATATCTCACTCTTCAAGGCTCTATTTTCACTATATATAGGATCCTATAATTACCCATATTATGGAATGTGATTGAATATTGGACTTTAAATTCTCAAAATATTAAACATAATTTTTCATTGAACAATTAAATCTCATTTTGACATTTATATAGATACATTGATCTAAAATGTATAAATTTTTTATCTAAACATTTTTCACTACAAATACTTCATGATTATTCATGTTCTTTTAATTATACATCGTTATTTTAAAAATTTATTCTATTTGATACATATAATGATTATAAATATATATAAAAATAGCCATTTATATTTTTAAGATTAATTTTTTGATTCATCATTAATTTCAAAAAATAAAAATAAATACTTTTTCAAAATATTACAAAAATAAATATTCACCTTGATAAAAGATATTAAATAAATTTTTTCTTCATTTTAAAATTGAGATCTATATAAAAGTACAATAATTTAATCACATTTAATATTACATTATTTTCGTATATGAAACTGATTAAAATCAGAATAAATTCAGTATGAAATATTTGATAGTCATTACTTTTAATGATATAGATTCCAATGGCTTTTATTGATATGTTTTTATATTTTTATAAAATAAAAATTAGGAACCATAATAGTCTCTTTAACATCTAGAATTTTTTACCCTGTAGTTTATTCATCACATATTAATATCATGTAACTTTCTATTTATTTTAACCAATGAAATAAGGATATATTTTAAATATGGCACCCAAATCAATGAATTCATGCTAAGATCTTAAATCTACTACTCGATTACCCATGAAATTTATAATTATTGAATGAAATATTTATGTTATATAAATATCATTGTGAATTACAATTAAAAAATTAATTTTTTTGACAAATAATTTATGTCAAATAAAAAACATTACATATTTAAAAAAAAATTGTTTTAGTGAAAAAAATCATTCACATTGATGGTTTCCTTTTAACATTATATAATAAAAAATGGTTATATTTCAACTAAATAATAAAATATGTTATATATATAATTAATAGGATTATATTTCTAAATGTAATTGTAAACATCCATTATCTCTACTATATGTAGGATTTATCTGCAAGAGTCATCAATGTAAAATGAAAGTAAAATAAATATTATATTCGATACTTATTTATTATGTATTTTCAATATAAACAATATTATACCTTCCTTAATTTAAGATATATCAAGATATCATTCCATATGAAGGGACACAATTTATCATATATATATATATATATATGAGTGTGTAGTAAATATATGGGCAGTGTCTTTCAAGGTAAAATGTTATGTGTACATAGTAACATTAAAATGTTTATTTAAACATTTTGATACAGATTTAATCTAAACATTTATATAATCTAATAGATCATAACTTTTACATATTATATACACTGGAATAGAAATAATTTTATCATACACATCCTTGTTGAATGGTTATAAATGTGAATGAAATCAAATCATGCACAAAGTGAAGTATGAATATCTCTAAATAGATTAAAATAATCATATGATATATTGATCATGACATTATATTTCTAACCATTATAATCATTAAATTTTGTAAAAAAATATTATGTGATCTACATTATGACCAATGACATCGTTGTATACTATTATTGTATTCTTATTTCGTATATTGTTTTTTGACATTTCATTAGGACTAAAAATATTTTGGTTTCTAGGAATCAATTAAATTTTCTTTTTTTACATATTATGAATCATGAGATGGTGTTCCATCTATATTTTTTTCAATAAATAATTCCCCAATTTTAACTGCAACAGGTGACACATTTTTTCCCTCCAAATATACTGAAATATTTCTGGAATGTTATAACTTTATTATTTAAAAATCCGCGATGATCAATTAATAGGACATAAAAATAATTAGTTTTGTAATATATTAATCATCATGAAGTATGTTGGTGGGAAATTTATTAAGAAAATTTATCATAGTAAAATAAATTCCCTTTATTTTTTTTTTGTTATACTCAGATATTAAAAATTTCCACTTTTACATATTTCCATCTACTCCATATATTAGAGTCATTGCATTATTTATAAATTTTTTCCCATCTTCAACGTCATCATATTCATTATCTTAATCATGTAAACATTTATCGTTGTCTATAATAATTTACATACTATTTTTATTATGATGTATAATTAATGAAAATTTATCAAATATAAAATTAAATATTTTACCCCTTTTATTTTGATAGTGAATATTCCAGAAAATGTTTTTATATCCATTATGAATCATGAAATAATATATAGTTCAAAAATGATTTCATTATTTTTTATATCACATATTACAAACAAAATGAGTGTCTTAAAATAATATTATTACAAATACTATGTATAATACCTATATTAGATGTATTATTAATCATAATGTCTCAAGAAAGATATCTTATTTCATTTATCAATTGTGATCCAATCAGTATTATACATCAATGATTTCTCGATTAAAAAAATTATTTTATGAAAATCCATATAGTAAAAAGAATTTATGAAAATTGTGATAAAAAACATATTTTCAAAAAAAAAATTGAATGAATAAATTTCAATATCTTAAAAAATGCCATTATTAAAAATCCCATAACACTACATTATAGTCAATTTATAAAATATATGTCAATGGACCTTTTTTATTTTATTGCTTCCATAGAACTTGTATATTAATTATTTTAAAACTTAAATATTTTATCGAATCATGTGTGGAAACTAATAATTTGATTTATTAATATTCATGAATTTTATTTTTACACTCTCAAAATTATTTAGTTGAAAAATTTTCATACAGAAGTTTTCAAAATAAAATTATATATAGTTAAATAATATATAATCAAAATTCTAATTTACCTCATTGATAAATTTTAGAATTCATGATATATAAATTTAGTAATTTATATTCATTATAACATAATTTTATTAATCTATGAATTACAATCATATGCAATAAAAAATTAATTTGACAATATTCTTCATAAATAATTCAGAAATAAACATTATAATTTACATTTATATCACATAAAATCATTATGGTGTGATTTTAAATTATGTATGATTCTAATCTTGTAAAATAATTGTACCTAGAATAAATTATTAATATATATATGGTCTAATGATGATCCTATATATTATTTAGAAACACAATGATATTTTATGTACAAAGATAAATACTCTAGCCAATTTCACATACATGTATCATATAATACATTTCGCTTAAGAACCAATTCAATCCCCTCATGTTTTTATATAAAAATTTTTATATTCCAATAGAATATATACATGGTTTGGAAACAAGAATAATAATAACACATGAATCATTTCTCTAATCAACAATGATTTTGAGAATAGAAGAAAGGGTGTAAAATCAAAATACTATAAAAAATAAAATTGAATTTTCCAAAATTTTCCACATCTTATGTTAAATGAATAAAACCATTACTATTATAAGTAATTGAAAATTAGAAAAATATACATCCAATAAAAAAAGACAATGAAATTATATATAATTGGTAAATGTAACCCATAATACATTTTGTTCAATGATTTAAAATAGATTTATTGTGTTATCTTTTTATATAACATCCATAAACATTATCATGTGTGTTAGAATAAAAATAAATATATATATATAGTATAAAATCAAAACATCTAGGATATTACTCGTATATCTCTATTATTATGTAAAAATATGTAATAAAATTTATTAGATAATATTTATATATATTTATAATCAAACATAACATAAAAATAAACCCAAAAACATAAAAACGATGAATCCGATATTACTTAGTGTTATTCCACAATTAAAAACATCTAATTTCCATTAAATATGGATATTAAACTTTAAAAATAATAGTATCCAAATGATATTTAAGAATCATTAGTCATCATGATACCATTTTATTTTAAGTCATTTAAACAATCAATAAATAGAAAAAATAAGATGGAATATTAAGGTAATCATCCTTCATTGATGACTTAACTTTATTATATTTTTAATGGTGATGAATAAAGGGGGAATTAAAGAGTTATCCAGGGGTAATATAGACCATATAAATAAAGGATCTTAAATCTAACAAGGAATGAGGTGTTCATAATAACAATATAGGAAAAACATATAAACATTTTAAAAAAACATTTTCTTAGATCATAATTATAGTAAAGACCTTTTGGGTGTTTTGGAGATGTGTGATACATAATATATTAATCTTGGGTATGTATATGGGTAGATATTTTTTCTCTATTTTGATTCATATGAAGAAATATATAATCTCTAACGAAAAGAATTTTTACAAGAAGGAATAAAGAACATGGAATATAGGTTAAAACTGTATCTATATGGCCTAAATCTTGTACCATGGTGTTCATATAAAATGATTACTTATTATATTAATATAATTATATAAAACACACTATAATAAAAAATATATGAAATTATATTAAATATCAATGATTATACCAATCAAATTTTAATGTGGTTGAAATGTTTCTTATAAGCCACAATATTGATTAATTATCGAAATAAAATTTATAAATAGTTATTGAGTTTGATATAATGTTATTTGGACAAAAATCATGATTTTTAAAATATATTTTTTTCCATGAAAAAATTAAAGGAAATAATTGTCTATAATTGTTTTTTAATTAATTGAATTCTTGAAATTATTTGATATGATAGAAATAATAACATTATTTGTCCCCTTACTCATTAATTTCATTTTATTCAATATGATTATATTTAGATTTAAAGAATAGAAAAAGGAGATTTATTGAGTACTATATGAGTTAGATATGGGAATTCTAATATTTGATGATGTTTTAGAAGAAAAAACGTTTAATATTATTTTGAAGTAGTTAGATTGTATATAGAGAATCCTAGTTGGATGAAATACTACACAGTGATTCAGATTCAGAGAAACATAAAGGAGACCTAATATGTAATATTATGTAATGGTGGATAAAATTTAAATTTTAGTGGCAATATTGATTCAGATATTATTAGTTATTTTATATGGTGGAATTCCACAATTATTTTTGTTCTTTGTCTTATTACTAGGTCATTGTATGAAATTTCACAATTACAATATGTTTTTTCCTTATCCACAAAAACATCGAGTACATGGATAAAAATAAGGATTTAAAATAGGAAATTTATATAAAAATTATTTTGTATTATATCAGGGAAAAATATATGAATTTTCCTATGTATTTTTTATAGTTAATGTTCCATTCCCAATAGAAGTAGTCAATAAATTCATTATATGAATAAGATAAAATGAGTAATATATCACATTCCTTATGATATTCTATATGAATTTTGTTCCAACCATTCATAAATTGAGAATATCCAAAATATACAGATTTTATGCTAAATGTTGTATACTTTGTTTTGTTCTAATGGTAAAAATATATGTTGGTCATTATAGACATAATAAAATCAAATATGGTACATAAAATGGATATGCTGAGATGTGATTGCTTCCCAATAAAATCACAAACTAGTGGACTTGTCGAAACTATCTTAAATTTGATTATTATATGATAGAAAATGGTCATACATTATATTTCAATGGTGAAGAAAGTTAATTGTGAGGTGCACATACAAACCCACCTAATAATGATGTAATGGATAAACTGAGAGGGTGTCACAGATGCCTATAAATTTTGGGTTATCCGATAATTATTTTCATCTTATTATAAGGTTTCAAACCATATTATTTCATGTTTTATTTGTTTAATTTGTGAGGGATATTCAACATTATTCATGATAGAATATTATGATGGTTTTCTATAAGTAATAATTTAGTGTCTCTTCCAATATAATTGTGTAGTGATCGTTGTTTATGGCTTTTTATTTTTACCATAATTATTTTTTTGGGGGGGTTTCCCATGTCACATCATATTTCATTTATATATACATTTATTTCACTTTATTTTCATCTTTTATTTATGAAAAATATAATATAAAATACTATTTTCTACCTAAAAAATCAACAATGATGAATATATTATATTTATATGGAAAAAGCGTATATTTTTTATTTATTTTTTAATTATTTATTATATTTATATAAACTCCCTATATCTATAAAGTAAAATTATTAATAATCATATATTATAAATATAATATAGTTATAATATTTTAATATTATTTATAGACCAAATAAATAAATACAAGAGATTGAATCTATATCAAAATTTTTAGTTCCTTCTAATATTATGATAAAAATATTTTTTCAAATTAATAATAATAATAATAATGTATAAAATATATAATATAATTAAAAAAATATAATGAAAATTTATATAATAAATAAATTATAAATGGTCATATATGTTTTTTTCCTTAATATATTGGAATGAAATATATTAGAAAAATATTAAAATTTTAATATATTATCAATATAATAAATTGAAAATATATTTTTACAAATATATTTTATTTATATTTTTACTACGATTTTTATATTTCACAGATTTTTTATTTAATATAATTTATTAAAATAATAATATTTTAAATATAAAATATTAAATATAATGTATATTAAATATAATATTTTCCTATAATTAAAATATTTGTTAATATTAAAATTTTTAATATCAAAAATGAATTCATGTTTTTTATATTTCTATGTTTTTCATCTGATTTATTACAAAATATATAAAAAATGAATAATATAATTATAATTATTTATTTTAATATTATTTCATTGAATGAAACAAATATAAAATTTAAAGCATATAAAATCCATTTTTTATTTATTCCTCAAATGAATATATATAATTAATTTTCCATTTTAATATTTTCTAAACACAAAGTAGACTTCATTAATTAATGATTTTTAATCATGATTAAAAATCCATTTAAGAAATTAATCTTTACAAATTTTTTCCACCCATATTTTGTACTAAAAGATAAATGAGGATTGATAGATTTCCCTTCCCTTTTTATATAATATACATTTCAACAAGATAAGATATTTTTGAAGCACCATATTTTTATTTGGGGAAGAAAATATGATTGGAAGATGTCATAATGGATGAGAGTTGGGATGACCATAATTTGCTACATAGAATCCGATATCATCTTTTTTTAATGGTTGTGGTTTTTATATTTGGGAGAAATGATTTTTTTATTACATTGGGGTTGAATTGTAATTTAGACATTACTAGTGGTTTCACAAGCCACAATAAACTGTATATTAGTGTTTTAATCCATGAGGGATCAATACGTCCAAATTAGTAAAATTACCATTAATAAAAATATCATATGGGAAATTTGATACTTCTATTAGATTCAGAAAATGGGGTATACACTTTTTGTAACATTTGATTTTCATGCATCAGGTTTCAGGATGATCTATTTCAAAAAAGGATTAACTAGATAAATTTAATATATAATTTATTTATTACAAGGATTGTTGTTCCAAAATTGATGCCATATTCAATATCTATAATGGATTAATCTTATGTATGGCCACATATACTAAAGTATTTCAAATGGATATGGAGTGAATTCATTAAAAGAAAAATATATGGAGAATAAGGGGGTTTAAATATCATCAATGTGATTTTTATGGACTCTTCATTAATATTGAAATTCATATTGATCATGAATATAGTCAATGTTGATTCATTTCTCACCAAAAACATATCCATCTAAGTGGTAGGACTTTTTTTGGAATCACAACAAATTATTCATGATTGTTACCATGGATTGATATATTTTAGAATCATTAAATAATGTTTATAACATGGCCCAATGATTTATTTAATCCCATTTGATCCTTATATTATTTAATTATACAAATTTCATCTATTTGTTTCTTGAATTTCAAATATTATAATTTATGGATGAGTTCTCAATATCCATCAGTCATTTCACATAATTGACTAGGAATTTCGCTCTTATTTCTTATTGGTCATATTGACAACCTACCATAGGATGGTGATTTGATTTACCATATATATTGAGATGCTTTCTGAAACTGTATTTATATTAGATTAATTAATATATAATGGAGAAGATTATTTATATAATTGATAATGATAAAAAGTGGTTTATGTATGAATAATAGTGTCCCAATCATTTGGGTATCATTGTTTATGCTACACGCATTATAGGACTCCCATGGTTCAATACAATTCCATTTAATGAAAACTAATTCATGGAAATAATTTTCTTTAGATGAATCTTTTTGGATAGGGGATTTGGATTGATATTAGAAGATTATTATTTGTAAAATTAGTGTGTTCATGCATGTAATGGGAGGAAGTCCTTACTGACTATGATATTCTTGACCATGTGCCTGATAATTCTTAAAAAACATGTCATGGTGTATTATTTATCTGGTGGATATAATTTCAAGATGATTTAAATATCATACAGTCATTTTTTATACACACAAAATATTGACATGATAGATCAAATGATTACTTATTCGAGAAGCATAAATCCTAGGACTCTAAGATGTCCCCCAATTCATGAGCCATGGGAACAAGTCATGTATGTACCTTTTCACATGACATGTTCGATACTGGGGCACAAAATATAATGGAATATAGAGTACACCGTATATACTATAGAATTCAAATTATGTTTTTTAAACATATGCTAAACATCCAATATATACTTATTAATGACTAAAAATTATACACATGACCATTCATGTTTTATTAAAATTACATGTGGGTTATAGTGGAGGCTATTTTTTTTACAAAAGTGATATGATGAGAGGTGGCACAAGTGGTTACCTTCTTCCAACATGAGTTACTGATGCTGAGACTCAAACAGGATCTTTATAGATACAACGAGGTTTTAAATCCTCTAACAACACATCTAGGTTGTGGTGGGGTTCAACATTTATTTATGGTTGTTTTTGACACCCCCCCCCCCCCGAATCTCACACAAAACCAAGGGAACAGTATTATATCTACTATGGAAAACAAATTAATTAATAATGAATGGTTCATGGGTCCTCCATAATTTTTTCTAGTAACCAACTGGTCATTACATAAAATTTGTGTGGTGTGTCTAAATAACATTTTGGAAGAAAATTATGATTGGATCATATTATTAGGAAAACACATTCACTTATAACTATAAAAAAACAAATCATCCATAGAAGACCATGAATATTGTGATATCCTTATCTATTATTAACATGGGTTTCCAATATGATAAAATATATATTAGGACAAATATGATTCTGAAGAGTATCGTTTTCAGGTATTGTCTTTTATAGTCAAGGATGTTTGAGAATTAAGGGAATACCATTACTTTGAATAAGTGTTTGATTAATTACCTCTATGTTACAATACATTACATGGTAAATGAGATGATGTTATTCTGAGTTTTATTTCACAAATATAATATATTTTTCAGGGATCTTGTGATTCATGATTTATTATAAAATTGTGGAAAAATTATTTTTTTTAATCAGCATTATTGGTTCGACAAATTATATTTTTTGATAAAGATATCATCAAAATATGAAAATTTCATGATGTCAAAAGATAAAGGCCATTTTATATGTGTTTTTCATAGGAACAAGGAATTTTGACGATGTTGTCTACGACTGCGACAAAATTCGCAAATGGAAGAAGAAAGGAGCAATGTCGGTGAGAATTATAGTGGTTAATGTGAAGAGTATTTCAATGAAACATTGGATTATGGAGCACCAAGGTAGTAAAAATTATTTAAATGAATGTTTTATGATTATTAATAGATTTGTGAATATGAAAAATAGCCATAGTGTTATTCGAGAAAGAGATATTTTCATCAAAAATTTCACAGCACTATAATTTTGTTCTTAAGTGGAACTAAGGTGGATGGAAGGTTCTAGAGTTAGTGGGAAATTATTATAAATAGGACCCAACACCCATGAGAAGACAATAAATATTAGCGAAAATCATAGAGCTCTCAAATTTAAAGTCATGCTCACAAAGAAAGTGAGCTCTTTGAAGAGGTTGAGCTCTACGAAGGAAGAATTCTTTGTGAAAGGAAAGAGCATCATTGTGATCCATTTATCATTGTGAATGATGTGTACTTATCAAAGGTTGACTTCAGCTCTATTAAATAGTGAACTCGGTGAACTAGTGTGCATTAAGAAGAAGAATTCTGAAGTATTTTTTCGAAGGAGCATTGAGAAAGAACATTGTAAAGAGGCAGTTTTGGATACCTAGTTTAATTAAATATGTGTTTCATAAAACATCAAAAATAGAATTGTGTATATGATAGTGAATCATTATGATGTCTAGGTTGTTTTTACCAGCATCAATGAAGGACATAAGAGAATTGTTTTAAGTGAATATATGTGTGTAAATTTCCTATGAAGCATTGAAACATTTCATTACCCTCTTTTTTGCACAAGGTAGAACAAACACAATTAAACTGTTTTCAAAGTGCTACATGAGTGTAATAGAATATCATACTAATTTTATTCCATATAAAAGGAATTTTTTTCTAGTGGATTATGTGGTTCTATATTTTCTGTGAACCATACCCTAGACGTAGATATACTTTTTGAGTAGTAAACCTTGTAAATATTGTGTTCATTTGGTTGTGTGTATTTAGTAGGGAAAGAACTCTGTAAAAAAGGTGAATGTGGTTTCAAAAATAGGTAAACATAAATGTAAAAAATATATCAATAATTCACCCCTCCCCCTCTTTTTGATACGTAGATCCTGACTGGGAGCTTAAATATATTCATTGGTAATATTGTCTCTTTTTATTCTAATATGTTGATCTGACTATTTGTTAATATTCATTACCCTTCTATATGTTATCCTACTATGTATTCATATAGTCACCCTTTATTTCCTTTTCTTATACTATTCGTGTATTGTGAATTAGGCTAGTAGTGTGATGACGAATTTCTCAGAATTTATGTTGATGGATGTTAATAGTAGCCAATGATGACCATCATAAGAGGTGGTGGGTATCCATGTTCAAAAGAAGTGTTATACCTCATCTTCACCTGATTTTTAGTACATAAAATATCTTATAAATGGGTGATAATTTTTCACAATCAATTTTTTAGAATATTTTATACTTTCCAAATTTTATTTTATCGAGTTTTTTACATGCCTTTGTTTCCTCTTAGTGTTCCAAAAGTTTCTATTCCCTTCAACATCGTGATGTACATGGTGATGTGTGTTTTTATAGTTTATTTAATCAGTGGTCTCCCATATATGTGATATACCACTAAATGGTGGTCACGAAACCCAATACATTTAGTGGAATACATGGAGAGTACCTCTTGAATTATACCTATTTATGGCGGTGCCTTAGTGTGTTGGGTATTGATAGATTGGTATTTACATATTTATCTCTGTGATTATGTCTTTGAATAATTATTTTTTAATTAATTGGATTGGTAATTGGGGGATAATTTTCTAAGGTGTATCATGTTATACATTTTGGTCAGGGAACCTAGTGATAGTTCAACATCTAATGTATCTATAAATATATATTATTAAAACATTTTGTTAGTTAAATACATAAATACACGGGTTCTATAGATGTGAATATTATAGGAATTATATAGTTTTGTGTCATTTACTTCTATTTCCATCATGGGTTGACACCCGTGATATTCTCATCTAACCATTGCAAATCATGATATGTTTTATGATGCCACATTGATGATAAATATATTAGATACTAAGACATGGTTGTAATTGTAACTACCTAATTTATAAGGCTTCCATAAACTAGATTCATCATGATATTATTTTTTTATATGTGTAAATATTAGTTTATAAACCGTTTCAATGATGCTTAGACTAAAACCCATCAGTTCAGTCTGATAATACCCTTGAACTCAGCATTCTGATTATTCCATAGCGAACAAAAAAAAGATAAATTGTGGTATATTATGTTTTATTATTTTCATTTTTAACATCCTCTCTGGTTTTTTGGTTACTTGAACCCCACATGATGTTGAGGATTAACTAGGGTCTTTTGAACATTTATTCTCTCTCGATATGAAACTGACCGATCTAATGGTTTTCATTGTGATAAATCATCCTCAAGATGTTATAGGTCACTAAGTGATTCATATTACACATACTAATGATGAAGAGACAATATTATGAGATTGATTCTAATACGTATTCTACGATGTGTTCTATCCTTTATCATTTATCTATATTTAGATTCAAGATCATCTATATTTTTACAAGGGATATGTGACCTTTGTAGAGTTGGCATCAAGATTTAATGAACTCGGAAGATACCCCATCAATGTTGTTTGACATCGAATCCTCTGAGAGATGATGTTTAAAAGAGGATATTATAGAGAAGTTAGAGCTATTATTTTCTATCAATTAACTCCCACTTATTTCAGTAATACTGAAAGTCCCTTGGAGAAATAAAACATCACGGATGATGATCATTGGTTAGTTAGGTAGGTAAATGGACTTCATGGTGAAATGTCATTTTTCATAGTTGACATGAATAAGACATTATGCTATTGTTTTATATGGGCTTCTTATAATCGATATCGTTCTCATTCATCAAATATTGAAGGATCCCATCGGGGATCCCATCTACTAACAGGTTGATAGAGTTATTCTTATAATGGTTAGGGTCACATTGAAATTGTCCTCCAGAGAAAATGATCAAAAGATGATGGACATGTAGTGCATGTTCCTCATTCACGTAGGTATCTTTGCAATCAAGGATCTATAATGGGTGTTTATGGAAAACCAATGTGTGGTGGTGTTGCAATTTTTACTAATAGTTCCCCATGAGGAGAATCTATATGTGGATTTTTATGCTGTGGCCAAGTTCCCCACCCATGATTATGTCATCCGCACCATTTATATAAGGAGAATGAAAGAATACACAGATAGTTGAATACTATTGAAGGATACCAAAAGTCCATATGTTATATGATTCAGGTTAGTATTTTGTTTCAATATATTAGCATGAGTACAGTTATACATATTAATAAATCATTATTTCGTCTTCATATGCCTTTCTCGAAAGCTTAGTTGTCTTATAAAACCCTTATCTTAAAAGTATTGGATGTATATAATTATTTATATTTATTCCATTACCTCCCACATGTGTCAATAGTGTGATATTATGGACATTGTATAGACTTTTACATTGAACCACTAGGTAGTTTTTTTATATAATAAGAAATGATTTTTATAATGGACCAGTAATCCATGGTATGATAAAAATATAATACAAGAAATTAAGTGGTTGGTTTCTACACATATGAGTGTTAGGATCTTACTAGAGGCATGGATGGCTCTCCTTAGCAAGAAGGTACAACATACCACTGTTAAACTATCATGTTTATCCCATGATATGTTGTGCGGGTCATACTATTGGATTCTATCAAAAGAGGACAAGTATTTATTTTTTTTCACAAAATGTCATTCAAGTATACTTATGTAATGACATATAGATTTCTATATTGACATCGTCACTAAGATCAAAACAATATTTTATAAAACATATTCGATGTCACCTAATGAGATCTAGGGTATGAGGGATCATTTAATGGCACTTCTAGTGAAATGTGTCATTAAAACCATTGTTTCCACCTAGAAGTATTTAGTTTTGTATTATTATATGTAGAATGTGATCTTGAATATATTATAAAATTTTTATCTCTTAAAATAACTAATTATTATGAAAAAGTAAAATTTTATAAGTATTGATGACACACTTGAAAAACAATAACTTATCATATGGTACTCAGTGATTAATCACAGGTCTTGTTACCATGATATTTATATTATGAAAATAATATTACAAAAATGGTTTTATAATGTTTCTACACACACAAGAAGGTCATAATAATTCCCTCTTTCAAGAGTAATTCACCCAGTATCTACATGGTACTTAAGAACTATACCATCCATCCATTCTTCGTTGTATTGCTAGTTTTCTTTATAAATAACCAATGAATTTACTCTAATTTATTAATGTGAAGACTATGTACTTGAAGATTGTACTAGCCTCACTCTTGGATAAATATTTATGTGTTAATCTCTTGAACTGTATGTTAATCTTTAGATAGGTTCACAAGATATTATCTGAGGTGTATAGTATTCTCGTCAAGGATTAGATATATACGTTGTTTGTGGTGGAATTTTAGAGGCTAAATTACCCATTGAATTCATTTATATGAATAGGGTATCCCTTCCCTTAGACTGATTGGGGGGAATATTTTTTAAGGATATGAGACCATGATGGACCAATGTCGAAATTTCTTATGGTCCAATGAAGTAAAGACATCATGATTAAAAATGCATGACCCCCAAATAATATATTGAAAAAATATCCAACATATTAAATATGGGGAGGTTTTATATAATACGAGTGAATTTATTGGTTCAATGTGACATCTACTGTAGTTGGTATATGATTTCATAGAGCTACCTTAACTGGAAATAGAGACATTATTTAGTGTTCTTATATGACCAAAAACAAATTATATTATAATCTATAGGTAAGGTCAAAATGTTAATAGATTCACTTCAATGTAAATCTTACTAGTTCTTTATGGAAGAGGCAATAAAATAATTTACATCATTAATGCTATCTTTTTTGGGTGAGAGAGGTAAATCTTGCCTTAGGAATATGGTAGTGCCTGCACGAATTCTAAAGTATATGAAATCAACATCATATAGATACATCAATTATGACGTGACACAATAGACATCTGGACCTGGAAGCCACTGAATGGTGCCTAGATATGAAAGGTCACATGGACTTAAGAACACCTCCTCCTATTACAGAGGTTAACAACTTGTACATAGGTTATAAGGATGTACAATGGACAGACTATACCCTCATTGTCATAAAATCACTCTGATATCTCATTTAAATAAACATGTTTCTGTATAATAGAAATCCAGATAAAAAATAATTTCTATATTACATTAATAATAATAAAAAGAAAAGTATTTCCATGTACAATAAAATGGTCATTTAAAGTATCTATATAAAATGGAATGAAATATATTTAAATAATAATACAAAAATATAATTTCCTAAAAAAGGAACTACATCCATCTAGAATCATCATAATAGATCAGTCATATTATCCCCTTATCCTAATAAAAAATTAAATAAGTAATTGGATAGTTTTCACTTTCTAGGTCTATACGTACATCAATAAAATAATTCTGGGTACCCAATTGAGGATGAATAGATAGTGAAATAATAATCCATTAGAATTAACCAAAAAAATCTATAACATGTCCAATATACATATAAAAAATAATGTATTGGGATATATTACACAATTATAATTGTAATTAAATTAAATTTCCAAAATATGAATAAATAGTTTCCAACATAAATGGATCATTATGAACATTAATCATGCTCTTGTAATCATGAGATAATAGTAATGAATAAATTAAAAATTCAGTATTATCTAATCTATGAACAAAAAATAAATTCCCATAATAGAGATATCTGCAAACCATGTTACAAATCCACTGTGTCCTATGATGATTAATCTTGTCCCATGATTGAAAGTTCTAGATAAAAGTTATAAATGGACAAGTCATACTCATCGAGTCCATGTAGAACAACTATGGAAACATGGTAATGGCTTGGGTATAGCACACGGATTGTGTCCATATAGCATGACCATGGCGATTCCAATATTACTTAATCCATGTAGTATCAATGACATTGGTATCATATGAAAATTGTATTCTGGGAGAAAAAATCTCCCAAACTTCCACTACCATATTCAATACGGATATGTGGAGTATAAATTTCCATGAAAGAATAATGAATTGGAATCCATGTAGAAGAAATTTCCACGGATACCAGTACCATATTTGAGATCCCATGAGAATACATTTCAATAGATTCTAAAGGAATTTGGATCAATGGAGTAGAAATGTATAACATTTATTTACTAATTTTCAATTAATCAATCAAAATTCATATTTAATCTCATTATTATTCCATTATGATGATTTCATCAAACAAATTTAACATTGTCACCATTTTAACATCATTTTGTCTTGATGAAAAGAAGGAATAAACCTTATTCCAGTTAATTATTAAATTATCATTTAATTAATTAAGGATACCAATAATGATAGAGTGATCACAGTCTCCCCACAGGGTGGTGTGAACGGTATTGATACATGAATATACCCCATGGGTGATCCTAGTTTAGGTGAATGACATCCCACCATATATTCATACAAGTGGGAAACATAAAAAGTTACCAAAATAAATTATCCAGACAATCATTTAATTATTTTCTCATCATCAGAAATTCTGGAATGTGACATAATAGATACAAGTAATTTAAAACACCAAGACATGGGGGAATGATATATTCCACATATCTTATACCTATAGTTAAATACTCATCATTTATGGACCAATGATTTTTTTTAAATCATGAAGAAAATGATGAACTAATGAAAAATATGGAAATTGGGAATATTGGATTAAAAAATCATACATCCCTAAGCATCAATACTAGTGACCAATGGATTCGTGTGAATGTATAAATTAGCTATGTGTTTATAATGAGATGAATGATGATATATTTTCAGTATAGATGGTGAATTGGGAGAAAATAATACCTCATGGAATGATGATATCTACCAAAACCAAGAAGATGTCCCCATGAAGGTTGTGTTAAAATGATTTTATTTTATATAAATATTTAAGATGAATTTTGTAAATCAACACAAAAGAACTATGTCGCATGGTTGGAGGAAATATGCAACAACTGTCCACCCATCACTACACCAATTGGAATCCCACTTGGTTCACACATATTGTTTTGAAAAATATATTCTATGACTTGGCTAAAAAATAGGGCTTCATGCATGGAAATGAAACCACGGATGCACGTTTATAAAAATCCATGCCACATTTTCAACTCTTTGTCCAATCACAGAGCATGTAATCAAATTATGTGGCTTGGGATCCACAATTTTCATGAAGAATGTGGCACAACATCTTTTACAGAAAAACAGGCTCCAGGATTCGAACAAGACCAATACACCTTAAAAATATAATTTCCTAAATAAGCATTTATATTATGTAAAATTGTAGAAAAAACACCGAAAATAAAATTATCCAAAATTGTTATAAAAACATGGGATCAAAAAATCATTTCACCATAATGAAATTCATTCCATAATTTCATTTAAAATGGTGGTAATAACCACTAAAGAATAACTATGTCCACTGAGTACATATGTTTTCCTCACACCCTGATGACTTATGTTATAAATAAAAGTTATTCTATATAATCCTTATTTGAAGAAAGAAATATCCTTATAGATTCCCCATGATCTTATCAACAATATTAATAGGATTATCCTAAATAGATTCTTTTACCTATACTTCAACCTCTTTTCGGTGAAGTGTATGAGATGGATCTGAGTGATTAATGTACTACCGAGATACATCGAAGACATCAAGCATGACTCAATTCCTTAGAGGTAACTTCATCTGATGGGCTATCATCTGAACACTCTCAAAAATTTAAAATGGTCAGACATATCATGGAGACATATTACACTATATCCAAATCCATATCTGTCCTAGAAATGGTGAGATATATAAAGTACCCAATCCCCGACCTTAAAATACAGAGTTCATATCTGTCGATCAGTTTATGAATTACATATAGACTATGTAATAGACATAAACATTATAATCAACTGGAATAGATATAAGTTTTTTCTGAATGAGTCATGGTTCGAGAACTGGTGCCTCTTCTACCTCTTAACAATATAGAGGTGACCAGAATGTCCTACCTTACAATGTCTTATATGGCACCATCGGAATAGTCTCCTGATAGATATTAGTGTGTGTGAAATCAAACAGAGGTATATGAAACTTCCAAAAGATCCCTAAATCAAGGACATATACTCTAATAATTTCTTCTAAAACATTTATAGGGTTCTCTAACTAGACACCAATGTGAGGGTGGTATGTTCTGATGAGAATTATTGTATACCCAATGCCCTCTATAATACATGTAAATATCAAGATATAAACTCAGAATCCCTATATAATACAATTTAATGAAGAAACTTGTGAAATCACACAATCTAATGGATATAAATTCGTCTAATATAATATAATTTGAAGCTCACTCTATCCTATATGAAATGGGGGGCCTTAATGAGCATGTTCAAAAAATAATAATATAACATCACTACTTCATGAAGACCTCATCAACTTGGTAAAAAATCCATCAAAACATCTACCCTATACTAATAAAGTATGGATAAATATTTAAAAATTCCAGTATCTCACTGGTGTTCCACATTCACATAATAAATATAGTACACATCATGGAACAACAAGTTACATCTCATTTTACAATTAAACACCAATACCGGAGACATAGTTCATGAATCCTGTTGATAATTTCAGGATGTACATACAAAGATGATGTATTGAATTCTTGCATAATTTCCTTAGGTATATTGATTAGAATCCAACCAGGATTGTATATTTATTGAATTTCTTCTTACCCAATTGACCAAGAAGGAGGTGGGTCTATACATGCCACAATATCCAATAGGTCTAGGACCTCAGGATCAGATAACAACATCATCTTTACACAATCTAGAAGAAATGGTTTCTCTACTATAGAAGAAATATTTTTATTCCCATGAAAATACTAATCCTCCAAATGAAACACTAAAATAGGTCCTTACAATTCGACTCGATAATGTCCTCTGGAACTACCAGTATTTCTGTTCTCCTAGTCAGTGAATCAACAATAACATTAAATTTTCTAGGAATATTTTCATGATCTATTTTAAAAAACATTAGGTACTCAAACAAGCTTCATATCTTCATATTAAGGTCACACTATTGAAAATCTTTACCTGATTATTTTGTAGTCTGTGTACAAAAAAAATCTATTCGATTAAATAGTTCATAAAACAAAAATTAGTCATGTGCACCAATAGATAAATAGATATCATGCCTTGATATTGTATATATGTCCACAATCTAGAAAAATTAGAGCATGTGCTGAATACACTCTCTCTTTCAGCTCTTCAAAATATGCCTCACAGTTTACAAGAGAAACATAATTCACAAACCTCATAGTAAAATCATGTAATTGGTTCTTATATGGGTGATTGGTTCTATATGAAATATTTGTAATATCCATCATTCCCATGGAAACCTTGTATATCAAATATTCTCATGATATTCTCCTAGTAAACTATTTTTCTCACCTTCTCTAGGTCACGTAATACACCTATATGTAAGATAATATGGCCCAGATGTGAATGTTAAACATCCATACATGATAATTTTTTAGTATATAATATATCTAATGCTTTTTATGTGTATACAAGATGATCACAAGTGGTTTGTAATGGTTAATAAAATTATGAGCATATGACATGATATAGTTTATTAGTACAACCCAAAATGAATATAGGAAAGGATGCAAAACCTGGTTCATCTGTTCAATAAAACTTTTTGCATGTCCTAATTCCAAATGCCATAACCATATACATATATAGAACACGACATCTATAAAGAAATATATGATGTATGTCTATAGTTCTATCAAATTCTTGAGTATAACTAGACCTAAAATTAATATTTGAAGAATCCTAAGCTACCTATAGATAGATGAATATATCATTTATCCTCAAATATGTATTCATGTTCTTAACCATTAAATCGTACTGTTTTTGGTATTCCATGATTTGAATAATGGTTCCATTGACCATTAGAAAAAAAGGACCTAGGAATCCCATGATGAAGTAAAGGGATGTATAAACTCGTTCAATTAGGAATCCCATCATTTCCTCAATTTCTCCTGTTAAATTATAGTTGATAACCTATAATGTGGAATGGATTCCGATTAATTTCCTAGAACAATCATGAGCTACTACTCTTCTAGTCTATCATGAGTTAGTCCAAAATTATTAATGGACAATATACATAAAATAATAAACTACTAGAGTCATATATTCCAAACATGGTCAATTAAAATCTATATAAAAAGAACAAAAAACATCTATCATTCATTTGATACCTTGCTGCTTGGGTCTAGATCGATTTTCATGGATGTTCCATTCTCCATTGTGAACAAAAATCACCCATTGATTATGTGAAATTCACCATAGGATGAAAAAAATTATCCATGGCATGATATAAAACTAGCCCATCCATCCAATATATGATGTCAAGCCATTTCATCATGTGGAAATTGATATCACATATGAAGTGGTACCCATCGATCTCAAGGGGGGACACCATTCAGTTTCTTGAGATCATATAGAATGTAAAATTAATTTTACAATCCTATGAAGATATATAACATTTCATTTTTTCATATTTATTTATATTTATGAATTAATTAATAATTTTTACTTTAATGGGGTTGCTAAGTTCAATTGCGTACGCAACAACGGGTTTCTTTAAAATCTTACGTTGCACACTAATAATATAATATTATTATTTTAAATAGTAGTTATACCGTAGCCATTGTATTGGAGGGAATGAACAAAACTAACTACAATATGATTATACATGTTGGGTAAATGTATTTACATTTATCCAATTAAAAGTAGAGGTTCAAAATGTGAATGAATTTAATTTTAATCATAATTTATATTAAAAGGTTGATTTTCCACCCTTTAATGGTGAAAAATCATTAAATATAGTTTTTGTCACTTGTATATGTTATATTTGACCAAATAAAATTCTTATTTAGGATTGGAACAAAAAATTTACATTGGACGAAATATTGGTATTTTTCTGATAAAATTCAATTTTTAATGAAATGTGAAACATGTTGTATTTTAATTCAAAACAACCTTTTAATATAATATATTTATATGGATATATTATAATTTTAATTGGTTTTAAAGTATATTTAGTATATATTTTAACCATTTTATCAAATGTTGATCATTGAAATTAACTTCACACTGAAATTGGACATAAACAAGTGTCAATATTTTGGTAATTATTGTTTCGTAAAAACACAATATTTGTTTTGACAACAGGAATTAATTTTAAATTTATTAATGCCAATTTTATGTTTTCATTTTGGAAAAAAGAAAAAAAAATTATTCAGAATATCACCTAATGCTTCGGCTGAATTTTTGGTATTTTTCTGAAAAACACCAATTTTGAGGAATAGTTAAACCAATTAGTAGTAGTTATAAAATATGAATTTTTCATTTAAATGAAATTTTACCACCATTATGAATTGAATTTTAAAAATCCGACATAAATGGTTGTAATTAGTAAGTAAAATTTGGGTCGGTACAATGAAAATAATTTTTGGTGAATAGTAACTTTTGACTTTTATTTACCGTGGTTAAAGGTAAATACGGTAATTTCAAGTAAAAGAGAATATTATAATAATTCAAAATATTCATTAACACTTGTAATTTCCTTATTGGATGATTCATGGACGAACCAGGGCATCCTTGGGTTGATTTTGGTACCCCATAGAGCCACATGGACGTGATATTAGCACTTTATATTAATTAATTTAAAGTAAAGAGAAAATTGACATAAACAAATATCTCTTTTTAAATTAAATTTTACATGTTATTATATAAGTTATGTTTTTGAAAATAAATATTCATTAAAAATATAAAATTTTATCCTATATAATGGTATTTATTTATAATTTTTATATATCTAATAAATTAAATTATTTATGACACAATAATGATGTAGTGTTTACCACATTAATAAATCATTTAATTAAACAATATTATAAATATTAAAATAACAATCAAAACCTGTAAAATTATTATTGGATGAATTTATTTCGACCATGAGTCATTTTATATTAATATTTAATTATTTTTGGACCTTTATAAACTGATTATCATTATATAATCAAATAATATTTTCACAATATCCTAAAGAGCCTTTCCTCCACCTTTTAAAATGAGACCATTTCCATATAATTCCACACACATATCAAGCCTTTTGACTCATCCAACCTATAAAAAATTAAGCTACCTACATCTCTATACTTCTCCTTGAAGTCTTACCGTAGGTATAAGGCACTTCAAGAACTCCATTGGTTCAAACAAAAGGGAGATACCCAAATTAAAGGTAACTGTTTCTCTTTAATTGTTTTCTTTTATTTTACTCCTAAAACCCCTACAATATTTGTATTCCATTATTTTGTAACAAAACCATTATCGCCAATATTCTAGGATATTTTTATGAGAATTATTCGAACTACACTTACACACAACTCCATCTAATGGGTGAAAAACATAATGTTTCTGTGGATGGAAAACTAACACCTCATAAAATGATGATTTTTTAAATATCTCCAATCGCCTCCCATGGTGGCCATTATGATTGAAACATATTTATATATGATATATATTATGTTTATGTTATCTTTATGCTTCTGTATTTTTTCATTTAAATAAATACATTATTCATTCCATAGTGGGTAAATACAGTAATATCATTAGAGGAAGTATGGAATACCACCCACTCAAAGTGATATGAATCATTAATGCCATATGTGGGACATATAAAGGATGGAGTTAATAATATTTTATATGATATTAAATTTGAATTATAATATAACTATGTATCATTATTTTTTTAATTATATTAAAATAAGAAATAGAAATGGAAGTAGTGTTTTTGCGTACATATGGCTTACCGTATCTATTAACGGTGCATTTCATTTCATACCTCTAAATGTTATGTTCTATTATAAATATATATATATATATATATATATTTGATATATATTATATATATGATATCTAGATAATGATTCTCACTCTGGATATAATAGACTATTGACCACATTGACAACTTTTAAATATAAGGTGTTCATTTTTGACTCAATTGCCAAATATCGACAAAATGAACATTAATAACATAAATGATTACATAATGTTTATAACATGGTATAAAGTGATATAACAGGAATAATAAACATGAAACATATTTTTAATCAAGTAGAAATTTTTTTAGTTTATTATTAAGGATATTAAAGAATGATCGAGTCATGTCAGACATGAGGTAAGGAAATTTTCTTATCTCACTTTTTCATTCCGTGAGATTACCATTATTTTGCAATTATTCATTTCATGTGGTTTATTATTTACTGCCATTTAATATTTATTATCATGATTATCATTCTATTCATGGTATTCTGTGATTCACATGGTGGTAATTAACTTTTGGTCCTACTACTCAGTTGATTACAATGTGGTAAAGAGTGTCTTCTCAAATTTTATTCCCGTGATATTAATGCTATATTTGCCACTATTTCCATTTGTGTGGTGTATGTATGGCCCATGATTGTAGTCTTTGTGTAATATAATTTCATTTATGGGTATTTAAATCTTCGTTTTATGATCCTTCTTTCATGTGGGGTATGTTTTGTAAGTTACCAAATCTGTTAGGGAACCTTTCACACTCGTCTTTTAAAAGACATCTTTTTTTATGTCTTTTAATTTACATATTATTATGAACGGATATGTTGTTATATATAATTATTTATGTAATCAATATTTCCAAGTGAGTAGATACCATTTTTATCTCATCAACTCATTTTCTTAATTTTAATGTGACACTGTTAGGCTGTCGAATTTTTAAAAGGGAACTTCTAACCCCAATTTCAATTATTTGGGTTCAACTTGTACTAATTGAATTTTTCATCCTATGAATATGTGTGAATGGCCTCTGATTGTTTTATAATTAATATTCACTAATATTGGGTGTATGTATATTTTTCACACATAATTATGTGATTGATTTTGTAACATCTCAAGTAAATGAAGAATAAGAAATATTTCATATTTATTATTATTTTTAATTTAAATAAAAATTTTACTTTAAAGGGGTTTCTATGTTCGATAGCATACCCGATACACAAAAACATTTTTCTTTGAAATTTTACGTTGCACACTAATAATATAATATTTTTATTTTCAATGGTAATTAAATTCTAGTCGTTGTGTTGGCATGAATGAAAAAAAATAACTATAATATGATTATACATGTTTGTTAAATGTATTTACATTTATACAATAAAATATAGAGGCTTAAAATATGAATGAATCTAATTTTAAGCATAATTTACATTAACAGGTTGATTTACAGCCATTTAATTGTGAACCATGTTTAAATCTAGATTTTTTCACTTTTATATATTCTATTAGACAAAATATATTTCTTATTTATAATTGGTACATCAAATTTTACATTTTGTAAATGTTTGGAATTTTTCCGAAAACATTCATTTTTTAATGAATAATGGAAAATATTTTATTTTAATTCAAAACGGTGTTTTAATATAATTTATTTATATGGTTACATTATCTTATTAATTGGTATAAATGTTATATTAAAGTAAATTTTTACCATTTAATCCAATTTGGGTCATTATAATTAATTTAACGTTGAAAGTGGACATAAAGAAGTGTCAATCCTTTAATAGTTATTATTTCTTAAAAACACAATATTTGTTTGAAAAACTGTAATTAATTTTAAAATAATTAATGCCAATTCTATGTTTTGAATTTAGAAAAATAGACATCATTTTTTAATTCATAATATCAAATATATCTTATGAGAAATTTTTTGTATATTTCTGCAAAACATCAATTTTTGATGAATAGCGATACCACTTAGTAGTAGTTAAAAACCGAATTTTTCATTTAATTGAAAATTTACCTCTTCTGTGAATTGAATTTTGAAAATACAACATACATGGTTGATATTATTTTGTAAAATGTTGTTCAATAAGATGAAAATAATTTTGTTGAATAGTAACTTTTGACTTTTATTTACCGCGATTAAAGGTATATAAGGTAATTCAAGGTAAAAAGAATATTATTATAAATCAAAATTACCTTAAAACTTTTCCTAACCTTATTTGATGAGTAATGGTTGGCCATGCACATCTTGGGGTCTATTTTGGGACCCCATGGAGCCACTTATGAAAGAAAATGACACTTTAGATTAATTAATTTAATGTAAAGGTAATAATGGAAAAACAAATATCTTTTAGTAAGTTAATTTTTATATGGTATTATATAAGTAATATTTTTGACTATGAATATTAATTTTATGTCTATATAGATTTCATATATCATGGTATTTTTTTATAATTTTTAGACAACATATAAATTAAATTATTCATTACACAATAATGATGCAGTATTTATGTCATTAATAAACACTACTACAAACACGGCCTTTATCAGCGCTAAAAATGGCCTTTATCTGCGCTAGAAAAGCGCTGATAAAGGCAGCGTAGATAAATGGGTGGTCCCCTTTATCAGCGCTCCGAAAAGTGCTATATATAGGACCCCTTTATCAGCGCTAAATAAAGCACTGATAAAGGGGTCCTATATCTGCACTTTCGTTTTAGCGCTGATAAAGGACCGTTTTATCAGCTCTTTTTAAAAAGCACTGATAAAAGTTAAAAAAAATTAAAAAAATTAAAAAAAATTTAAAAAAAAATTTAAAAATTCTGCCAATCGGGGGGGCTTTTTTAGCGCTTGAACCCCCCCTTTTACAGCGCTTTTCGGCCCCTATACAGCACCCCACGCACCCTCTCCACCCTTTAACAGCGCTTGCTCAAATATTCCCCATGCGCGTGCACCCCTGCCTCCACCAGGATTTGAACGCGAGACCTCCCCCCTGCGCGCCTAAGCCCATTCCACTACTCTATTTTGATTTGCATTCAAATTCATGATATCTTTATATATATATATATATATATATATTTAGTTATATTTATTCATATAGTAATATATATTTATATTAATATATATTTATAGTTATATTTGAATATATATATATATATATATTATAATATATATAAAATATTAATATATATATATAGTGGTATTAATATATGTCTATATTTATATATATATAGTTATATTTATTCGTATAGTAATATATATTTATATTAATATATATATATATATATATATTAACATATATATAGTTATATTAACATATATATAGTTATATGAATATATATTTATATAGTTATATAGTTATATTAATTTATATATAGTGATATTAATATATATATTTATGGTGTAATTAATATATATATTTATAGTAATACTAATATATATATATGTAGTTATATTAATATATATATATAGTTATTAGATTAATATATATATAGTTAGATTAATATATATATAGTCATTAGATTAATATATATATGTAGTTATATTAATATATATATAGTTATTAGATTAATATATATATATATATAGTTAGATTAATATATATATATATAGTTAGATTAAAATATATATATGTAGTTAGATTAATATATTGGTATATAAATATTCATATATTGGTATTTTAAATAAAATGGATATTATTTATTATTTAGATAAATCTAATATATTTTATATATAAATATGTTTAATTATTAAATTAAAAAAAATAATTTTTAGGTTCGAATTTATAAAAAATATGTACATATAGTTATATATTTGATTATAAATAGCAGTGAATTATAAAAAAGGATGAAATTTAAAAGTCATAATATCAATATGAATGTAATACCTTGGAATAAATTCAGTCCCCGCCAAAAAAAAGCCAATAATAACCCCTTAAATGAGGCTGAAAATCCACAAAATGTTAAAAAATCTTGGTAGCCCGACAAAAAACTCAGTTTTGGAGGCCTTACGGGCCACTTTTGGCCACGAAAAACGCTTGCCCAGGCCCCCCCAAGTCACAACGACGTAGATCTCGTCGCAGGCTTCAATTTGATATGTGGGAGAGCTCAAACGGACACCCGGATCAAAAGTTATGGCTTTTTGATGTTTGAGTTGCGTTTTCAACATATTTTGGATCTTTTTTTAATATTTTGAATTTTTTTAGTCCTAAAATTGTTATTAAATAAATATTACTCCATAATGATTATCAAATTATTAATTAAAAATATTTTTTTAATTTTTTAAGAAGTCATTTTCACTAAATACCTTATATATGATGTATAACAAGTGTAAATGTACATTTCTAATTATCTAAAATATATTTAAAAATTATCTATTATATTTATATAACAGTATAACTATATTTATATATTAATATATTAATATATTAATATATTTTTTGATTTTTTTAAGCTGACCGTTTATCAGCGCTTTCAAAAAAAGCGCTGATAAATCCCCCCCCCCTTTATCAGCGCTTTTTTGTTAGCACTGATAAAGGGGGGTGCTGCGATAAACTGTTTTTTTGGTAGTGAAAGGATTTAAATAAATAATATTATAATGATTAAAATATTATCCAAAACATGTCCAATTATGATTGGATGATTTTATTTAGAATATTATTCATCTTATCTTTGTATTTAATCATTTTTTTACCTTTTGAAACTAAAGATATGTTTATAATAAAATAATGTTTTCACACTTTCCTAAAGAGCTCCTCTCTCCCTTATAATAAGAGACTTGTTCTAACCAATTTATCACACCTATCATGCCTTTTGGATCATAAAAAATCTATCCAATTAACCTTCATACATCCCTATCCTCATTTTATAAGCCTTACCTTATATAGAAGGCACTTAAAGAAGTCATTTTGGTTCAAACCAAAGGAAGGTACCCAAATTAAAGGTAACAGTTTATCTTAACTTTTTTTCTTATATTGTACATATCCAACACCTAAACTCTTTTTATTCCATTATTTTGTAACAAAAACAGTATCCTTAATATACTATGATGTTTTTATGAGATTTATTAAAACTAAACGTACACACACCTTCATCTAATGGGTGAATAAAATAATGTTCCTATGGATGGAAACCTATCGCTTCACGAAACGATGGTTGTTAAATTATCACTTACCGACTATAATGGTGGACATTATGATGCCATTGTATTAATATATGAAATATATATTGTTTATTTTTTCTTTATTCTTATGTATTTTCCATTTATAGCAGGCCTTTATGGTTTCCATAGTGGGTAAATACGATAATCTCATTTGAGGAAGTGCGGAATATCGGCCCCTCAAAGTTATGTGACTCGTTAATTCCATATGTGGGATGTATAATGTATATATTTAATGATATTATATATGATATTATACAGTAATTATTATATAACTATTTTTCATTATTTTTTTAATTCAATTAAAAATATAAATATAAATGATTGTAGCGTTCATGCGTACGTATGACTAACCGTCTCCAAAAATGGTGCATTCCATTTCTTACCTCCAAATGTTATGTAATATTATAAATACATGAATATACTAGATATATATGATATATATGATATATAAATCATGAATATCATTCTGGATATAATGGACTATTGACCACATGGACAACTGGTAAATATAAGGTGTTCATTTTTGACTCAAGTACCAAATATTGACAAAATGGATGTTATTAACATAAATGACTACATAATATTTATAACATGGTAATAAGTGATATAAAAGGAATAATAAGAATCAAAAAGCTTCTTAAGCAAGTATAAATTAAATTTATTTTATAATTCATGAGATTAAAGAACGATCGAGACAAGTTGAACACGTGGTAACAGACTTCATCTCAATATCCATTCATTGAAACATATTTTGTTTTAATACACGATTTTCATTTATACGCTGCATATACACCTTTGATGTTTCATTTCATTCAAAGTGAATGTTTTTATATGATTCATTTTACTAAACAACAAAAAGGAATGATTTTTATGCAGCGACAACGACCTTTCCGTCGCTGCGAGTATTATTTGATCTATGGCTTCCTTAACAAGCCGTAATGTTTTTAAAAGGAAAAATATATAACATATTCTTATTTTATGTATTGTGGTATTGAAAATGATTTTTAGAATGGATTTATTATTTCAATTACATGAAATGATATTTTGTTATAACAATGTGGAAAAGTTATCTTTTCTTTATTCTTATGTTATGTGTTATGATCATGTTATGGTTATTGGGAATTATTTATGTATACTGGTGGTTTCGTGATAAAACTAGGACATGTGACCCCGAGATTTCTCTCCAACGCATTGGGTAATGTGACAGAGGTAATCAGGAATGTTTCTTCTATAATATTTAGGGAATATATAGTGATGGTTATTCCAATGTAACTCCCTATGTAGCTGTGACAACTACAATGAATGTATGTTATTGCTGAAACAACATTCCTTTTAGGATATATGATTTCTATGTGACTTTTGTAAATATTATGATTTCATGAGGTATGTAAGAGAGTTTATGTTATGTATGTATTTATAAACAAATTTTTTCATCCATTGTTTTATGATCCTTACTGAGATTTTTATGCTCATCCGAATTTTTGAAATGTTTTCACAGGACTTAAATATGAATAGGGACATAGATGGGATCAAGGAAATGTCATGATGTCTAAAACATTGAACTGGAAATCACTCTTTTTTTCTAGGGTTTTTATTTTATGAAAAAAATTGAAATTGTTTAGAAGTTTCTACATTGTAATTCTTTTGAGATGTAATAGTTATGTCTTAATTCACTAAAACACTAATCCTTAAAAGATCCTCATGAGATTTATTGATTTAATTCAACATTATGTAATGTTTAAGGTCAGGTCCTTATAGTTGGTATCCGAGGTCAATTTAGATAACATTATGAGATAGGTTATTGTTATATATATTTCCATAAAATAATTTATAGTAATATTGAAATGATATAGCATTTTCAAATTACCATGTTGCTTCACCTACGATAATTCTATTTTAAGAATGGTTTTCCATAGAGGAAAAAGGGTACCTATGTTGGGACAACATTAGGAAGAAGACAACCTTCCAAATCAGCAACCTGTGATGGTAGGAATCAGAACTGAACCTTTTTTTGCAATGATATCATAGTTGACTCTACCTATAAATGGTGGTGGTATCCATGTACGAGATCATCCTGACCAACCACAGAGGAACCTATCAGCAGTATAGCATTTCATGAGGAAACATCCCCCATCATTCAGGGGATCATCTGATCCAGTGCTAGCATAAAGGTGGATTAAAGTTCTGGAAATTATTTTCGATGTCATGGGATGTTTAGAACATCAAAAGGACAGCCTTTTTTTATGATTTTGAAGGTGAAGCTGATTAGTGGTGGTCGATGGTGAAAAATATTAGGGATAGTGAAGAGATTGATGCTCTTGGTTGGGATGAATCAAAGGTATGCTTTTTGAGAAATATTTTCCTAATGTGGTTCTTCTTAGGATGGAAAAACCATTCTTGGAATTAAGGTAGGAGTATGACTCAGTGGCTGCTTATGACGAAAAATTCACTCGACTGGAAAGGTATTCTCAAGTTTCATATGAGATCTTGATATTAAAATCATCTGTTTTTACTCAGGATTAAAGCCAAAGTATCGAAGGGCTTTAGATTCTCATGATTTCAGAAGTTATGAAAAACATGTCTGTTGTGTAGAAAAGGTGGAAATATAGTTTTCTAATGATCATGTATTCATCGAAAAACAATAGAATAAGTGGTTGAGGTTCCAAGCGAAAGGTAATAACTCTTCCAAAAAGTATGATGGTATGAAACATAAGTTTACAGTTTGTGAAAATTGTTGTAAAAAACATGCTGGTGAATTTCTTTTGAATTTTGGTATGTTCTTCAGTTGTTGTAAAATGGGAAATAAGTCACGTAATTGCACTAAAAAATATCTGGTTAATGGTATGAAAAAAATATGATTTATAGTCAGTAAAAAGTTTTATGTGCAATGAAATGGGTAATTATGAAAATAATTGTCCAACAAAGAACTCATCTGATAAAATGAAACCAGACTATATGAAGAAAGGGGTGGTGAAATCCATTGCAACTACTTCAGCAGATGTTGGGCCATCAAATGAAGTTTTTTCAGGTACAATGTTTTTTTTCAATTATTCCAATATGTTGTTTTATTCAGGGTCTACACACTATGTCATTTCTGAGAACTTTTCTAGTAAATTAGGAATTCCATCACAAGATATGAATACAGAACTTATGTTAAAAAAACCTAGGGGAAATGTTGAGAATAAAAGAAAACAAAAGAAAATTATAGTCCTTGTGTGCGGATAGAATCTACCTGAAAATCTTATTGTTTTTCCTCTAGTAGAGTTTGATGTTATATTGGAAATGGATTGGAATTCTGTTTATCATGCTAAGATTGAATACAGAGCTAAAGAGATTTCTTTTCAGAATGATTTTCAGTTTGTAGACAAAAATGAGCCCTTTCTTTTGATAACATATTAGGAAGCTGAGAA
The DNA here is from genome assembly GCA_963277665.1 of Viscum album. Classification (NCBI taxonomy): domain Eukaryota; kingdom Viridiplantae; phylum Streptophyta; class Magnoliopsida; order Santalales; family Viscaceae; genus Viscum; species Viscum album. Next base: position 297,528,511 of record OY728165.1, read on the forward strand.
AATAGTAAAAGATTGAAATGAATGTTACCTTGCACATATTGTTGAAAATAAATGAACTCTTCAGATTAATGATGTGTCGGTGGTAAATGCGTACCTTGATGTTTTTCCTGATTAGTTTCCTCGTATTATACCTGATCAAGAAGTCGAATTTACTGTTTAATTAGTTCTTGATGCTAAGACAATTACAAAACCCCCTTATCAAATGACAAAATTTGAACTTTTAGATTTAATGAAGAATTTGAGTATGTTATTAGATAAAGGGTTCATTAAACCTAGAACATCAGCATTGGGTGATTTTTTCTTGTTTGTTAAAAAGAAATATGGTTAAATGAGACTTTTCATTGATTATAGAGAATTGAATAACATCACTGTTAATAATAAGTATCCTTTGCTTCATATCGATGATTTGATTGATCAGCTCCGTGGAGCTCAGTATTTTTTGAAGATTGACTTGAGATCGGGGTACCATATGTTGAATGTAAAGGATGAAGACATTCTGAAGACTGTGTTTTGTACTAGATATGGCCATTATTAATTTTTAGTTATTCCTATTGGTTTAACCAATGCACCTACTGTATTCAGGGATCTTATGAATAGAATTTTTCGTGAGTTCTTGGATAAGTTTGTAGTTTTGTTCATTGATGATATTTTAGTTTATTACAAAACTAAAGAGGAGAATGAAATTAATTTAAGGGTTGTCGTGCAATTTTTAATGAAAATACACAGTTGGGAAATTCATCATGTTTGAGTTTTGGTTGTAAAAATTTTCTTTCCTTGGTAACATTGTTTCCTAAAATGGTATAACTGTTGATCCTGCTAAAACAAAAGTTGTTGACGAATGGCCAAGACTCTCAAATATAATAGAGATTCATAATTTTCTTGATTTGGAAGGTAATTACCAAAGGAGTGTTGATATTTTTTAATGGTTATTTTTTCTGATGACTAAGTTAACTCGAAAAGGTGTTAAGTTCATTTGGACAAAGGAATGTGATGATTGTTTTCAGGAATTGAAAAGAATATTGGTGAATGCTACAGTTTTAGCACTGCCTTTCAGAAATTGTGTGTTTTTTATCTACAATGTTGCTTTGTTGAATAGACATGATTGTGTACTTATGCCGAATGATCAGTTAATTGCTTATGCTTCATGTGAGTTGAAACCTCATGAGTTAAATTACCGTACACATGATTTGGAATTAGTTGTTTTTGTTTTTTCTTTAAAAATTTAGAGGCATCATTTGTATCGAGTAAAATGTGAAATATATACTGATCACAAATGTTTAAAGAATATATTCACTCCAAGAAAATTCAACATGAGATAGAGGGGATGGCAGGAATTTATCAAAGATTATGATTGCACGATCCATTACCATCCAGGAAAAGAAAATAAAGTGGATGATTCGATGAGTTGAAAAAGTAATGCTCCATTAACCATGATATAATTGGAACATTATCCTTTGGTTTTTTATTTGGTAAACTTTTTCAGAGAAGATGTTGGTGCATGAAATTCTATTGTTTTATATTTGGTGTCAGTGAGATCATCTCAATCAGACAGAATAAAGCAAGCGCAGAAATAAGACAGTGAGTTGCCGATAAATGTATAGTTGGTTCAGAAAGGTAAGTTTCAAGAATTTAACATTGATTATGATTGTGTTTTGAGGTTTGGGAAGATATTATGTGTGCCTTGTGATCCACAATTGAAAAATTAGTTATTTTTTAAGGCTCGTTGTTATCCGTTTTAAGATTATCCTGTTAGTACTAAGATGTACAGAGATCATCGTGAGTATTACTGGTGGGATGAAATGAAAAGAGATATTTATGATTTTACTATGAATTGATTGACTTGTCAGAAGTTTAAAGTAGAGGGGAAGTTACCCAAAGGGATGCATCAGCCTCTACTGGTTCTAGAGTAGAAATGGGAAAATATATCCACGGACTTCATTGTGGAATTACCAAATACATCTCGAGGTAATAATTAAATATGGGATACAATTGATTGATTGACTAAATCTTTTCATTTCATTCTTATTAGAGATACTTTTTCTCTAGATTAACTTTCTCTGTTGTATGTTAAAGAGATAGTCAGGTTACATGGAGTTCCCTTCACCATCGTATCTTATCGTGATCCCAGGTTTACTTCTAACTTTTGGAACAACCTTCATAATTTGTTGGGTACTGAATTAAATTTTAGTACAACATTTCATCCACAATCCGATGGGTAGTATGAATGAACAATTAATACCTTGGAGGATATTCTATGTTCTTGTTCACTGGATTATCATGGAATTTGTCACCAACATCATTCTTTGGTTTGATTTTCATATAATAACATTTTTCTTTCCAGTAGACAGATGGATCCATTTGAGGAATTATATGGAAAGCGTTGTCGAACACCAGCTTTTTGGGATGAATTAGTTGAATGGAAGTTTTGGGGACCAGAATTGGTAGAAGAGATGGCAGAGAAAGTTCAGTTGATTCAGAAGCACATGAGAAATGCTCAGAGAAGACAGAACAATTATGTAGATAACTAGAAGAAGGATCTTTTTTTGCTGTAGGTGATCATGTTTTTCTCAAAGTTTTTCCAAGGAAATGTGTGATGTGTTTTGGTAAGAAGGGAATGTTGAGTCCGAGGATCATTGGACCTTATAAAATTCAGGAGAAATTTGGGTCAGTTGCATACAGAATGGATTTACCTCCATTTTTATCCTAGGTACACAATGTTTTTCATGTTTCGATGTTGAAAAAGTATATACCGGATTCATATCATGTTTTGAGACAAAAGGTAGTTCAGTTAGAAGAGAATATATCTTATGATGAACAACCAGTCCAGATTCTTGACTGTAGAGAGAAATTGTTGCGGAATAAGTTAATTCTCCAGGAAATGGTTTTGTGGAAAAACCATATGATTGAAGAGACAACGTGGGAATATTTAAATTCTATGAGGGATAAATACCCCCATTTATTAAGTGAATAAAATTGTGAGGATGCAATTTCAAAAGGGGGGGGGAGGATTTAACATCCCAAGTAAATGATAAATTAGTCATATTTTATATTTATTATTACTTGTGATTTAAATATTAATTTTTTTAAAGGGGTTTCTATGTTTGATAGCGTACTCGTTACGCAACAATGGGTTTCTTTGAAATCTTAAGTTGTACACTAATAATATAATAATATTATTTAAAATGGTAGCTAACTATTTGCTATTATATTGTTAGGAATGAGAAAAACTAACTACAATATTATTATACATGTTTTTTAAATGTATTAACATTTATTCAATAAAAGATATAGGCTTAAAATATAAATGAATCTAATTTTAAGCATAATTTACATTAACAAGTCAATTTACTGCCTTTTAATGGGGAAACCTATTTAAATCTAGTTTTTTCATTTTAATATGTTCTATTTGACCAAATAAAATTCTTATTTTGAATTGGGATATCAAAATTTATTTTCTATAAAATTTTGGAATTTTTTCAATATAGTTCATTTTTAATGAATAGTGAAAAATATTGAATTTTAATACAAAAGTCTATTTTAATCTAATTTATTTATATGGTTATATTATATTTTTAATTTGTTTTAAAGTGTTATTATAATATATTTTTACCATTTAATCCAACATGTGTCATTATAATTAATTTCACTTGGAAATTGGACATAAAGAAGCGTCAATATTTTGATAACTATTATTTCTTAAAAACACTATTTGTTTTAACAACTTGAATTAATTTTAAATTAATTAATGCCACTTAGAGGTATTTAATTTTGAAAAATCTAAATCATTTTTAAATTTAGAATATCAAATATATCTTATGCTGATTTTTTTTATTTTTCTGAAAAACAACAATTTTTTATGAATAGTGATACCACTTAGTAGTAGTTAACATATTGATTATTTCATTAAAATGAAATTTTACCACTTCTGTGAATTTAATTTTGAAAAGCAGACATACATGGTTGTTATTAGTTAGTAAAATTTTGTTCAATAAGATTAAAATAATTTTTGGTGAGTAGTATCTTTTGACTTTTATTTACCACGGTTAAAGTTAAATAAGATAACTCAAGGTAAAAAGATTATTATAATAATTCAAAATTACCTTAACATATGTCCTACCCTTATTGGATAAGTATTATACGACCATGGGCATCATTTGGTCTATTTTGGGACCCCATGGAGCAACTTTTGAAAAAAATGACACTTTAGATAAATTAATTTAATCTAAAGGAAAAAATGACAAAAAACATATCTTTTTGTAAATTATTTTTTATATGGTGTTATATATGAAATATTTTTTACATTAAATAATAATTGTAAATCCACAAATATTTCCTATGTCGTGGTATTTTTTACAATTTTTGATAAAAAATAAATTAAATTATTCATGATACAATAATGATGCAGTGTTTACCTCATTAATAAATGATTTAAATAAATAAGATTATAATGATTAAAATATTAGGAAAACATTTACAATTATGATTGGATGATTTTATTTAGAATATGAGTCATCTTAGGTTTGACTTTAATTATTTGTGGACCTTTTTAAACAGAAAATATGTTTGTATTAAAATAATGTTTTCACAGATTCTTAAAGAGCCCCTCCTCCCCCTTATAAAAGGAGACCACTTCTAACCAATAACACACACCTCTAAAGCCTTTTGTATCGTCCAAAATCTGACCATTTAAGCTCCCTACATACCTCTACTCCTCCTAGAAGATATACCTTAGGTAGAGAGCACTTCGAGAAGTCCTTTTGATTCAAACCAAATGAAGTTACCCAATTTATAGTTAACGATTTTTCTTAACTTGCTTTCTATTATTTTACTTATCTATCCCTAAAACACTTTTTATTCCATTATTTTGTAACAACACCAGTATCATCAATATACTAGGATGTTGTTATAGGAATTATTAAAACTACACTTAAACACACCTCCATCTAATTGGGGAGGAACATAATCGTTCTGTGGATGGAAAACTAACGCCTCATGAAACGATGATTGTTCAATTATCTCTTACCACCTCTCATGGTGGCCATTTTGATAGAACTGTATTTCTATATAATATAAATTATGTTTATGTTTTATTTATGTTTCTTTATTTTATATTTATGTCTTTCCTTTATGGATTCCATAGTGGGTAAATATGATAGTCTCATTTGAGGAAGTGCGGACGGCCACCGCCTCAAAGTGATGTGACTCGTTAATGCTTTATGTGGGATGTATAAAGGATAGATTTAATGATATTTTATATGATATTATACTATAATTATAATATAACTATGTATCATTATGTTTTAATTAAATTAAATTAAGAAATATAAATTAATGTAGCATTCATGCGTACGTACGGCTTACCATCTCCATGAACGGTGCATTTTGTTTATTGCCTCCAAATGTTATGTACTATTATAACTACATGAATATATTGTATATATATGATATATAAATCATGAATATCATTCTGGATATAATGGACTATTGACCACATGGGGAACTTTTAAATATATGTTTTTCATTTTTGAATCAAGTATCAAATATTGAAAAAAATAGATGTTATTAAAATAAATGATTAAATAATATTTATAACATGGTAATAAGTGATATTAAAGTAATAATAAACTTGAAAATGTTCTTAATAATGTATAAATAAACTTTAGTTTATTATTCATGAGATTAAAGAAAGATAGAGTCATGTCGGACATGAGGTAAGGGACTTCGTCTCAATCTTAATTCATTGAGGAATATTTTGTTTGAATACACGATTTTTTTATACACTGTATAAACACCTTTGACATTTCATTTCATTCAAAGTTAATCTTTTTATACGAAGCGTATTTTAAAAGACAAAAATGAATGTTTTTTTTAAATAATATGTGATAATGTCCTTCCCACCGCTACGGGTATTATTTGATCTTTGTCTTGCTTAACAATCCGTAATGTTTTTAAAAGGAAAAATAAAATACCATATATTCTTTTTAGGTATTTTGGTATTTAAAATTATTTTGAGAATGGATTTTTTATTTAAATATCTTGAAATAAATTTTTTTTATTGCAATGTGGAAATTTTGTCATTCTTTTATAATTATGATATGTGTTATGATCATGTTATGGTTCTTTAGAATTATCTATGTATACGAGTGGTTCTGTGATAGAACTAGGGCGGGTGAGCCTGAGATAGCTCTCCAATGCATTGGGTAACATGATGAAGGTAAACGTGAATGTTTCTCCTAAGAGATATTGGGAATATACTATGATGTGTATTTTAATGTAACTAGCTATGTTGTTATGATAGCTACTATGCAAGTATGTTATGGATTCCACAAGTTACCGTTATGATGTTTGATTTCTATGTTTCTTTCATAAATATTATGATTTCATGAGGTAAGTAAGATAGTTCATGTTTTTTTATGTATTTATAAACAAATGTTTTTATCCATTGTTTTAACACCCTTACTGATATTTTTTATGGTCATCCCATGTTTTGAAATGTTTTCACATTTCTTAAAGATGAATAAGGTCAAGGAAGGGATTGAGGAAACGACATGTTTTCTAAAACATGGAACTAGCCATGAATCATTTTTTTCAAGAGTTTTTATTTTATGGAAAAAATGGAAACTGTGTAAGAAGTGTCTACATTGTAATTATTTTGATATGTAATAGTTATGTCCTAATTATCTAAAACTCTAAACTTGAAAATATACTCAATTCAAATTATTCATTTAATTCAATATTATGTAATGTTTAAGGTCGGGTCCTTATAGATTTATCCTTAATTTAAGGATACCATCTTTATCATGGATTTTATCCCAATTTACATTTCCACTAAGACTTCATTGTTTTTATTCCCCAATTCACTCTTATATAGTGTATATACTGTTCTTTGACATTTTATATCATGAATCCTTCTATTCTCATGATCATATAATGTTATGAATAATATTTATTCCTTAATTATTTGTATTCAAGTGTCTCTCATTTTGTTAAAAAACTCATTAACTAAAATATCATTTTAAATTTTTTAAATATTTATTCTTATAAATATTTCTCACTAATGTCCATGTTTTCAAAATGGGTTTTAGGATTTATTTATATGGAAATTAATTTTTTCAAATGATAATTTATTTAAATTCTTCAAAGTGGTATGTGACACTTTGATTCAAAAATATATTTTTAAATGGTTTCGAAAATGATTTGATAACACATTTTTTATTTCAATATCATGATTTGATATATTGGAATTTGGAAATGTTATCTTTCCTTTATACATCTGTTATATGTTATGATTATGTTTTGGTTATTGGGCATTGTTTAGGTATACAGGTGGTTATGTGATAAAACTAGTGTAGGTGAGCCTGAGATATCTCTCCAATGCATTGGGTAACGTGACGGAGGTAAACGTGATGAATCTCCTAAGAGATATAAGTAATATACTATGATGGGTATTCCAAGTGTAACTTACTATATAGTTGTGATAGATACAATGTAATTTTGATATGGATGCCATAAGTAACCATTATGATTTATTATTTGTGTGTTTTATTCACAAATCTTATGATTTTGTAAGGTATGTTATAATTGAAAAGTATGGTTACACTGATTTGTATTTATTGATGGGATAATGTTTTACATCCATATTTTATAAACCATACTGAGATTTTAATGCTCATCCAATGTTTTTAAAAGGTTTTCCACATGAGTTAAAGGTGAATAGGGTAAAGGATGGGATCAAGTAAAAGTCAGGCTATCTAAAACATGGAACTAGACATGTTTCTTTTTATATGTTTTTATTTTATGAAACAAACGGATATTGAGTAGTAGGGTCTACATGTAATATTCATGTTGTAAAGTAATTGGTATGCCTATTTCTCTAAAACTATAAACCTAAATAGATCCTCAATGTGAATTATACATTTAATTTGAGATTATGTAATGTTTAAGGCTCGGTCCTTATAGTTGGTATCAGAGGTCATTTTCAAAAACATTTGGGATTAAGAGTTTTCGTTAGACACATGGTTAGTCTATGTGTCTATTATTTAAGTTAAATCCTTGTTTTATAACTTTTTCAGACCAAATAATCACTATTACATATTGAAGGAGGATGATCTCAAATAGAATTTCTATCCCTTCTTGATGACATGCATGCAATAATTATTGAAAAGTCATGATCAGATGATTGTGAAACGTTTTCTATCATAAAATACACTTTCAAGTAGTTGTTTGAGATATCAAACACATCCACTATACCTCGTTATCATCGTGGATCATGGGTTGTATTTAGATAAATCTTATTTTAACAATATTCTCGTATTTTCAAGAAAGATAAAAATTATCATGGCATTTTCAAATGTTTTACCTTATCAAATGATTTTGAAGGATATTATGATTTTAAAAAAAATGTACTGAAGATGGACCCCTTATGGAACCTTTTTATATTTTCTTTTACCATATAGTTTCTCAAAACATACCTATGGTATTTTAAAAGGAATACTAATTGAATGGTGTAATTCGTATCTGGTCCGACTATTTTATACAAATCATGTTTTATCAGATGTATTGAAATTATATTTCATACATGATTATTTTCCTAAAATATTTTTCTGTGAACACCCATAAGACCCTTGTTGTACAAGGTATATTAAGATGGTGGAAGCAAATGATTTTGAATGATCTCAAAATAATTGTTGCGATGCATGGACCTTCTACCTACGTCAACAAGATGATGATGAAACCAAATGGACACCATGAACAAGGTATGACGTTCTTTACTTTGGTGACCATTTTATTTTATCATATGGTGGTGAAATAAGACTTCATGAATTAATAAGTTTAGATCATAATGAATTTGTATGAAAATTATAGGTATAAGTAAAACATTGAGGATAAAACATGTTAGGGTTATTTTTTTAGTTTTATAAGAAGGACAACCCGTAGGATGGGTGACAACCCGTCGCATCCAGAAAGGGTGTAGGAATTGAACCCACAACCGAAGGATGACAAGGGTGCATCACCTACCACTACCCTACTTGAAGTCCCTATATTGAATCACTTATGATTATAGTATAATGTTTTTATGGAATAAGAATATGTTTATTTTTGGAACATCTGTTTTATCCAATGGATATACTTATTATAGATGAATGATTTAAGGATAAAGTGATAAAGGTTGTTGTGGATGACATTCTCTCTTTTTAGTAAACACTATATTCCTTAGAAAGATATAATACTATGGATTTCAATTGTGGAATAATGGTTGAAATTTTAGTTTGGAAGAATCTATGTTTTATTGGGCACATATGACGATTTGGTTTATTTATGTAAATGATTAACCTATAATGAAGAACATGTTATTTGGTTAGTTACTTTATAATATTATTCTTTATGAGAAACTCTAGTTATTTGGAGATAAATGTTATCTTGTATGACAGTGTAATTAAATTCTTATGATATTTGGGTTTCAATCATAGTTTGGGTCAATTTTGATTAATTTTATAGAAAGTGGTTTTTTTGAATAGTCTTTGTTTAACTTTGGGGTTTGTTTGAAAAATTTTGGATATTAAGAGTGGTTTTTATTTTTTTTAAATGATAATACTTTTTGTGTATTATCTGATCTCGCACTAAAAGTTTTGGTTTTAGTTGATGTCTAAAGAAAAGGTAAATAAATAGTTCTTCTTTTGTGAATAAGATTATTCTAAAGAAGATGATTCTTGTGCTTTTGATGTGACAAAGCCTTTTTGAAAGCACTTTTTTTGGAGAAAAGTTATGTTTTGGAAGAAAATTATTAAAGGATGAAACTCTACTTGAAGGTATGTATATTTCCTTATGTTCTTAATCTATGTCATAAATTAATTCCTCCAAATTACGAAAAAGAATGTAAAAAAACGTTGTTGTTTTATGTTTTCTTCTGGGGAATAAAACACTGCTTAACCCATCCCAAGTTTGTGATTTTCTGGGGGTTAACTTTCTCCTAATATTGTTTTCTATCACTCTCCATTAGAACCAAATGAATTTTTTTCTACTCCATATCCATGTTTTCATGGAATCCTAGTATCTGTTGTCTCGAGTGACCTTTTTACTTTTCTTTCTATTTTTTTAAAGTTGTTGTTTTACTGACTCTTTTCTGAAGTGGCACTTTTAATGAAGTTTCCAACGCTAGTTTTAAAAAAGTGAGGACACAATTCCCAAAAGGGGGGAAGGATGTAACATCCTAGGTAAATAGAGAACATGAATTTTTTTCATATTTATTAATATTTTTGAATTAAATAATAATATTACTTAAAAGGGGGTTCTATGTTCGATAGTGTACCCAATATGAAAAAACAGGTATTCTATAATCTTATGTTGCACACTAATAATATAATATTATTATTTTAAATGGTAGTGAACCCCTAGCCATTGTATTATAGGGAATGGAAAAAACTAACAAAAATATGATTATACATGTTTGTTAAATGTATTTACATTTATCCAATAAAACTTAGAGGCTTAAAATGTAAATGATTCTATTTTTAAGCATAATTTATATTAAAAGGTCAATTTACCACATTTTAATGGAAAACCATCTTTAAATATAGTTTTGGTCACTTAAATATGTTCTATTTGACCAAATAAAATTTTTCTTTAGAATCGAATCATCAATATTTACTTTGGACGAAATTTTGGTATTTTTCTGATAAAATGCAATTTTTAATTAAAAGTGAATCATGTGTTAGATTAATTCAAAAATACCTTTTAGTCTTATTTATTTATATGGATTGATTATATTTTTAATTAGTTTTAATGTATAATTATAATATATTTTTACCATTTAATCCAATGTTGGTCATTGGAATTAATTTCCCCTTGAAATTGGACATAAAAAAGTGTTAATTTTTTGGTAGTTATTATTTCGTAAAAGCACGTTATTTTTTTAACAATGAGAATTAATTTAAAATTAATTATTTACAATTTTATGTTTTGAATTTGTAAAAATAGAATTCATTTTTTCGGAATATATTATAAATCATAGGCTGAATTGGTGGAATTTTCCTGAAAAATATCAATTTTTGATGAATTGTGAAACCACTTAGTAGTAGTTAAAAAACCTGACATTTTCATTTAAATGAAATTTTACCACTTCTATGAATTGAATTGAAAAAAACCAATTTACATTTTTGTTATTAGTATGTGAAATTTTGTTCAATAAGATGAAAATAGTTTTTGGTGAATAGTAAATTTTGAGTTTCATTTACCGCGGTTAAAGGTTAATAAGGTAATTCAATGTAAAAAGAACATCATAATAATTAATAATTACATTAACACTTTTCCTAACCTTATTGGATGATACATGGAAGACCATGGTCATCCTTGGGTCGATTTTGGGACCCCATGGAGCCACTTGGTAGTGATATTGACACTTTAGATTAATTAATTTAAACTAAAGACCAAAATGACATAATCAAATATCTATTTGTAAATTAATTTTTATATGTTGTTATAATTTATTTATTAGAATATAAATATTCATTGGAAATATAAAAATATTTCCTACATCATTGTATTTTTTTATAATTCTTAGACATATAATAAATTAAATTATTTATGACAAAATAATGATGCAGCGTTTACCTCATTAATAAATCATTTAAATAAATAAGATTATAAATACTAAAATAACAACCAAAACCTGTCCAATTATTGTTGGATTAACATATTTTTTTGAAGAGTCATATTATGATTATATTTAATGATTTTTTGGCCTTTAAAAACAGAATATCATTATACAATAAAATAATATTTTCACACATTCCTAAAGAACCCCTCCGCTCCATTATAAAACGAGAACATTTCTATCCAATTCCTCACACCTATAAAGACATAATTTTCGTAAAAACTCTTCCCAATTAATCTCCCTACCTTCCTCTCCTCCTCCTAGATGCCTTACCATAGGCAGAAGGTACTTCAAGAAGTACTTTGGCTCAAACCAAACGGAGTTACTCAAATTTAAGTTAACAATTCCTCTTAAATTGTTTTCTTTTATTTAACATCTAGAAACACTAAAATCTTTTTATTCCTTTATTTTGAACCAACACCAGTATCCCCAATATACTAGGATATTGTTATGAGAATTTTTATAACCACACTTACACAAACCTCCATCTAATGGGTGAAGAACATAATGTTTCTGTGGAGGAAAAACCAACGCCTCATGAAATGATGATTGTTCAAATATCTCCAAATGCCTCTCATGGTTTCCATTATGATGTCATATTATTTATATATGATATATATTTTGTTTATTTTTTCTTTATTATTATGTATTTCTCCATTTATATAAATTCTTTATGGTTTCCAAAGTGGGTAAATATGACAGTCTCATTAGAGGAAGTGCGGACTACAACCCCCTCAAAGTGATATGACTTGTTAATGCCTTATGTGGAACGTATAATGGATGGAGTAAATAATATTGTATGTGATATTATAATTTAATTATAATATAACTATGTATAATTATGTTTTTAATTCCATTAAAATAAGAAATATAAATGGAATTAGCGTTCATCCGTACGTACGATTTACCGTCTCTATTAACGGTGCATTTAATTTCATACCTCTAAATGATATGTACTATTATAAATATATATATATATACTGGATATATATGATATATATTATGTATAAATATTTAATTTAATTCTGGATATAATGGAATATTGACCACATGGACAACTTGTATATATAAGGTGTTCATTTTTTACTCAAATACCAAATATCGACAAAATTAATGTTATTAACTTAAATTATTACATAATGTTTATAACATGGTAATAAGGTATATAAAAGGATTAATAAACTTGAAAAAGGATCTTAAGAAAGTATAAATTTGCTTTGGTTTATTATTCAGGAGATTATTGAACAATCGATTCAAGTTGGACATGAGGTAAGGAGATTTTCTTATCTCACATTTAATTCCATGAGATTTCCATTGTTCACCACTTTTTTATTGCATGTGGTGAATAGTGTACTGACATTTGATATATATTATAATTATTCTGTTTATATACATGGAATTCTATTATTAACTTGGTTATAATTAACTTTTGGTCATACTACTCAGATGATTACAAAACAGTAAAGGGTTTCATCTCACTATTTATTCCCATGAGATTCAGGCTATATTTTCCACTATTTCATTCTGTGTGGTGTATGCATTGACCATTATTGTTCACCTTGTGTAATATTCTTTCATTTATTAGTATTTACATCTTTATTGTATGATCCTTCTTTTATTTGGTTTGTGTTTTTTAGGTTACCAAATCGGTAAGGGAACCTTTCACCCCCCTCTAGTTACAAGACTTATTTTTGTTATGTATTTTAATTTACATCTTATTATGTTGGGATATGTTCTTATATATCATTATTGATGTAAAACATATGTTCATGTGATGATATACCCATTTTATCTCATCAACTCATTTTCTAAATTTTAATGTGACACCGTTAGGCTACAGAATTTTTACAAGGGAACTTCTTAACCCAATTGCAATTCATTGGGTTCAACTTGTACTTCATGAATATGTCATTGTATTAATATATGTGAATGAACTCTGATTATTTTACAATTAATATCCACTTATATTTGGTGTATTTATTTTTTTTCACAAATATTTATTTGATTGATTTATCCTTAATTTACAGATACCATCTTTATTGTGGATTTCATCCCAATTTACATTTCCACTAAGTCTTCATTGTTGTTATACCCCAATTCACTCTTATATGGTGGATACACTATCCTTTGACATATTATATCATGAATTCATTTATTCTGAAGATATTATAATGTTATGAATAAAATTTTTTCTTCAATTATTTGTATTCAAGTGTCTCTCTTTTTGATAAAAAAAATTAACTAAAATATAATTTTAAATGTTTTAAAGATTTATTATTATAAATATTTCTCATTAATGTGAATTTTTTCAAACTAGGTTTTAGGATTTATTTATATGGACAATAATTATTTCAACTAATAATTCTTTTTAAAATATTCAAAGTGGTATGACACCCTTTGATTAAAAAATAATTTTTTAAATGGTTTTGAAAATGATTTGATAAAACATTGTTTATTTCAATATCTTGATTTGATATATTTGAATGTGGAAATGTTATCTTTCTTTTATACATGTGTTATATGTTATGATTATGTTATGGTTATTGGGTATTATTTAGGTGTACGGGTGGTTCCGTGATAATCCTAGGGAGGGTGAGCCCGGGATAGCTCTCCAATTCATTGGGTAATGTGACGTAGGTAAATGTGTTGTTTCTCCTAAGAGAATTAGGAACTACACTGTGATGGGTATTCAAAGTGTAACTCCCTATGTAGCTGTGATAGCTATAACGTGTGTTTTATATGAATTCCATATGTAACCATTATGATTTATGATTTGTGTGTGTTATTCATAAATATTATGATTTCGTAAGGTATGTTATGATTGAAATGTATGGTTTCACTTATTTGTATTTATTGATGGGATAATGTTTTTCTTCCTTATTTTATAACCCTTACTGAGATTTTTATGATTTTTCTATGTTTTTGAAATGTTTTCCATAGGACATATAGAAGAATAGAGTTAAAGATGGGATCAAGGAAAAGTCATGCTATCTAAAACATGGAAGTATACATGTTTCTTTTTAAGTGTTTTTATTTTATGAAAAAAATGGTTACTGAGTAGTAGTGTCTACATGTAATATTCAAGTTGTACTGTAATTGTTATGCCTAACTATATAATACTCTAAACCTGAAAGGATCCTCTATGTGAATTATTAATTTAATTCTTGATTATGGAATGTCTAAGGATGTGTCCTTATGTTCATAGATCCCCCATGGCTTCCTGAAATTATATTTATTATAGATTATCCTTAAAAAATAATGAGAATGAATTTTGGGTAGCCTCATATTTATAGGATCAACCATTTGCGATTCTCTAACGCCTATAATAGGGGTTTCCATGTCATTCAAAATCATCTCCATGGAACTCATCCTATCATTAAGATCCATGGAAATTTACCATTCTAAAGTATTGTTATAACTTTGATGATTCATGTCAAACCATCATACAATGATGCTCAAATTCTAATAACTTTATATTACACCATCACTTTTTGTGATTCTCTAATTATTCACCATTTATAATTCTCATCACTATCATGTAGAGGATAGATAACAAACTCAAACCATACACTATTTACAGTAATCAAAGTCCTTGGTTCTAACATAATTATTATTTCTGAAGATAAAGGACATAGAAAGATCATTAGTATATATTGAATGTTAAAACTTTGGATGCATAAATATTGTGGTAAAATTAACATATTATCAACGAAATTGCCACAAATATGAAATGTTTTCATTAAGAAAACACGTTTTTAGTCTTATTTATATAGTGGATAGTTTTTTCTATTATGTAAAACACGAAATGTTCGGGTGGTGGGCCCACATTCTATGTGACTACACCAGACCAACTGTGGAATGTTTCGGGATAACATTATCTAGGACCCCTAGTGGTCCACTCATCGTGTACCACAAGCCATATTGAATGTATATTCTATTTCACATTCAATGTAATCTACTGGTACACATCTTTATGTGGACTTGATAATACACCATGCATACTCCATGTGAAAAATCATGTTATTTTATAAAAAAAATCTTCCTTATGTATCCCCTTCATTTAGACTCAGAATCAAAATCAAAATATACATTTCATGATTATAATTCACTATAGGATTTCTTGATGGATGTTATATGGAAATCAACAATTCATTGTGAGGTTTTATTAGTCATACAATTATTTTGGGATGATAATTTTATGTTATGACTTGAGATTGATATCTAGAGGGATTATAGGGTTGGAAACCCCCTTAACAAGACACATAAGACATAGCGTTGGTCCCCCATTTCATTTATTGGTTTAACGGTAACCCCCCATCTTCACCACTAGTAATTAGTCTTAAATATATAGAGTGTAAAAAAATTTCTATTTCATGTATGTGGAATGTGTCACCACCCATTTTAGATATGCACCACCTTACCTATTAAATGACATAGGTGAGTTGTAGGTCCCACATAGTTGATCTCATATGGATTATTCATTGGTATTAGCATCAGTACACCACTAGAATTAAAATATGCATATAGTTTAATGATTCATTAATGGTTGTGATGATCAAAAATATTATCTCTATCTTACCCCAACCCTCTCTAATTGAGGTTCATCAATGGGTAGATTTATACACTGTGATTATTATCTCTTATTAATCATCTAGTTTATTCTACCAGTTGACATATATTATATTAATATTAGTTCACCATTTTTTCATGTAATAATTATTTTTATGTATATATCACCACTACCTAGGTGTTTCCCACACATGTTGTGTCTCATAAAGATGATACATAGTCAGAGGAGAATTTTGCGGGCCAACTGTTGGGGAAAAAATAGAAAATGGTGATATAGGTCATATGTAGTGGTGGGTATTAGTTCTGTTGATCTTGGTTATACCACATATTTAGTAGTGTGTATGTTAATGCAATTATCTTTTAGTTTGTTTTGTATTTATACCCTTCATACACCAGTAATATCTTATAATTTTCACACTTGGTGTTCTAGATGTTATTAAATCCATTTGTTTCCACTAATTTCATTATAACATTAATTTATATTGAATGGATGTTATGTACATTGGGGTGTGTGTGTTTATAGGCTCAATAGGATATGTAATTCTATATATGTGATATACCTACTCAAAAATGGTCACCAGCCCAAGGATTATTGAATGTAAGAGTACAGAGTCACTCTAAGCGTACCGTCGTCCTAGGTGGGACCGCAATAGGCTAGTTCATAAAAACTATCACATCAATCATCACATGAGATTAATGTTTCTTTACAATAGAAAATTATTCCATTAATAAATTGTCCTAATTATTTAACAATCCTTACAATGAGAAGAAGAAATTAAATCGATCTCTTGATGAATGAAAATTCAAATTTGAAAAATATTCTCTGGGGAAACAAGATTTTCTCTGTTGATCGTGATAAAAAACACTTATAGAGAGGACCCAACCAGAGCCTCCAAAATTTAAACACATTATAAATGATACTGGTGTATGATATTACCACAACATCACCCAATCTAATTGTCACTCAGATCATATAACTCCATGGGTGGGGACATTTTGAAATTATGAATAATTACACCTTGTACAAATTATCCAGATGATTGTGTTAATTTATATAGTGAAGAAACTCTCTTCATTGGTATTCCATGTAGTAAAATTTATTCTGATATTAGATGTGATTTAAAAAAACAAGATAATTCTCCATGAATTATAGCCATCTAAAATTTATCTTAAACATGGGAAAAATAGCACGCATAAGACTCTGCCTCATTAAAACACATGGGGAAATTTTCATCATTGGAAATAAGGAAATAAAAAATAAGGTTATGTATCAATCATATAAAACAACCAACATACCACCAGATAAATTCATCATTTGTTGGGGCCATAATCTTTAAATTTTACATGTATTAAAAGTATTAAAAAAATATCTTTTTCATTTTTTAGGAGTTCATATTTAATGTCAAAGTAATATGATTATAGTGACTCTTAAATTTGGATAAAATGTTTAACTATTATAACATGGTAATGGAGAACACTGAGCATGATTCTAGGATCACTATTATTAAAATAGTTCATGAAATTTTCTATGAACCAATAATTCAATGAGTTGTTAATTATAACATATAATCTAGAATCATCATGACCCATGATAAACAGATATAAATAATTAATGCCATATTTGTTATCTATCCTATGGTCATTCATTACAATAACATCTACTACATCAAAAATCCTATAAAAATTGTTTTCACTATGGGGTTAGGATCCCAAAATTATTCTATAGAAAAGAAGTTTTCAAGGTTTAGAACATGAAATATTGAAATTAGATGACATAAAGTATTAAGTGTGGAACACTCTCACAATTAGTGAGCATGATTTGTTATCAAACACAAAACATTTATCCATGGAGATCTTCATTGATTTGTCATAAATTCTTTTAACTCTAATCCCCTACATTTCATAGGTATACAATATTTCACTCATGCCATGTAATAGATATTATTCATTCCATCATGAATCCCCCACTAGAGAATAATGATGTGAGGGTGATGATGTTTAGTGACATATTTAAAATGATTATGTATATTCCTGGTATACAAAGGGATATTGTGTGAAACTACCTTATGAAAGATATAGTTTCCATATTTTGAAATATTCATGTATTCCCTGGAATTGGTTTTCATCTCAAATATATCCATAATAGAGGAAAGAACTTTCTTTTTCATACTCAAGATAAATATTAATAATCCATGGTGTTTTTGGGACATTATAATAAACAATACACCACATATCTATTAAAAAAACATTATTAGATGGTTAAAATCACTAACAAAATTATATTTACAATTTATCAATGCTAACCCACATCCCAAATATTCATCATAATGATGGATAATATTATATATTGTATATTAATATTCAGGGGTATCTCTTATGTAGGGAAGTCATTCATCTACAAAAAAATGATTTTAGAAGAATGTTTTGTCAATATTTAAACCAATGGAAGGACCATATTTAAATTAACTATAGAATAGTTTTGTTAATGAATCTCTGAAATGAATAAATAGAATATCTGATATAGGACCTCTTTTTCACAACCCTTATGAATGAGTAATGTTATCTACATAGATTTGATTATTTTTAATTCTAAAAATTACTTTTTTTCACAATTCATGATTATAAATATATTATATGATTAAAACCCCATATTTTATGATAATATTTATGAATGAAAATTAAATACTTTAAAACATCATTGAAATACGAATATTCATCATAATAACTCATATTACAATGGATGTTTTTTTTCATTGAATGAATTAACTCATAAGCAATATCGTTATTGTTTTCAATCAACCATATAGGTAAAAACAGACCTTATTTCTCTATAATAATAATATAATGGTGGCCTTGAAACCATGTCACTATTATGTTAGAGAAAACATTATATAACACATCAAACATAATTATAAGACAAAATTTAGTCCAAAGAAGGTATTTATGAATCATGGGGACCATAGTAATTAGTATGTACTTATGGGGGTTGAAATAATCAGTAACTATTGAAAAATACTTAATTTAATAAATGATATAATTGTTTATACAATGATGAACCACTTAAAATATAACATTAAATCCATATGGCCTTAGTACCCTGGTAGAATACATTATTTAGAGGCACAAACAATTTCATTGTTTGATATACTCATTCATGTTGTTGGTTCATCTCATTTATGACCATATGATGATGGAAATTGGTATAATCCAAGGGAAACCCCTTGATTATTTGAATAGAATGTTTATAAAATAAGATTAGATTGGTATTTTAGATAATTACTTCATCATTAGTGACACATCTATCTAGAAACTACATCCTAGAAATAATATTCTTTTACTTTCTCGAAGATTCTCTCCATTGGTATATTATAGTTTTCAAATTTAATTTCCTGATATGAGATTAACAATCCAACAAAACCAATTTTTTCTTTTATCTTGATAATGTTGTTTTATTAATTATCACTAAGATGGAGGGGAACTGACTAACTATTGACTTTGGAATATAATTTCCATAGCTAATCTTATACTAAATTAATTCATTGGTCTAAGTAACCAAAATTGTAAAAAATCAAATTTTGAAAATTCACCGAACCATCATTAATTTTTTTTTTTGTATTCATGTGTCATGCTACCCAACCTGATGTGACCATATTATTACATCCTCCATTGTAAAATCAAATATGCTCATAGTGACAATAAAATATTATCTAATTCAACTTAATTTGATTATCCAGATAGAGTAAAATAGTTAAATGATTAGTGTAATCATAGGTGTTAAATATGATATAACAGATGTTTAATCCATCAATAATTCATTTTGATAAAATTTTCCAATTCAGCCGCAAAAATAATGGTTTGAAGAAATTTATAGTGGGTTTTAAAACATTTTTTGATAATATAGAAATATTTTTTAGATTATAAATATTATATTATTTTATTTTTATTCAGTATTTAAATAAATAATTAATTGTATTTTCAAATAATATCATTTTTATTTACATAATAAAATAAATAAATAACATTTATTTATTTATTTATATTTATATAATTTCATGTCTATTATTTGTTATTATTATTTATTAATATTAATTTATTCAACATTAATGTAAATCCATGGAATAAAATCATTGATGACCCAATAAGAATATGAAGGAAAATATAAATGTTACAAACATCACAAAAAATGTTAAAAAATCATTATATAAAAAAAATTAACATATTTCTGGATGCCTTTGATGAATTCATGACCTAGAAAACTAGTGATCAAGATTTCCTAGTAAATATTGTGTACAATTTCGAACAGCCATCAATTTGATTTGTGGTAATGCTAAAACTGACACTGTGAAAAACATTTATGATCATTTAAGGTTTATGTTCAATATTAAACATCACTTATAATAGAAATAATATTTATTATATTGATTATTATTATGTTATTTTACTACATTATTGTATTTAACGGACACTCAGATCAAATTTTATATTAATTTGTTAACAAAATCATAATTTCAACTTATCGATGAATTAATGTTACTCAAAAATAAATCCTCAATAATAATTTAAAACCATTGTTTATAAAAAATAAAATTAATTAATAAAAAATTTACCTCATAAATAATAAATTATAAAAAAATAATAATTTTTAATAACAATGAATTTATTATTGTTAATTAATATATAATTTTCATCTTATTTATTATTATGGCGTTTAAAATTAATATCTTAAAATTAAATTAATTATATAAAACATTTAAAAAACATATTTACTGGTTTTTCAATAATAAAACCCACTAAAAATTATTCAGGAACTACTTAGCCATGATTCTAAAATCCATCATGGAGAAAATTTTATTTTATATTGAATTACAAAGAAGTTACAATGGGTTTCTTATTTTCCTATGATTGGGAAAATCATATAATCCAATCCAAGAAAAATTTGTAGTTAGTGAATGTGAAATAGATACAAAAATATTACTATAGGAATAAATCAATAATTAAATGATCTGTTCAGATTATCATAGATGTTATAATCTTCTAGAATTTCATCTCTTATCCATTAAAATAACATTATGAAATCACCCTATTATCCTTGTTGCAAACACATAATTAATTGACATCAATATTCGTACATAATAAAATAACTAGGTGTTTTTTCATATTATTTTTATGGAAATAAAAAAAATATTCATTGACTTTCAAGCACTATACTGGTTCAAAATATGATTCATATTCCGTAAAATAATATATTTCCACCGAAACATATATTATATAAATGATTCTTATAATTCCATAAAATATGAAATACAATTAATATTCAAAGGTAAAATACAATGAAAACATATAAAAATATAAAATATTAATCTTCAAAATCATGGAATACTATTAGAACAAATAATTAAATAAAGGTAAAGGACTGAAATCCTCAAGAGAAATATATTTTGAAAACATATTTAAATTTCATAACTACGTCCCACAAAAAATCTCCAAAATCTTAAGAAAACTATATATATAAAAATTCACCCAATAATAACATGTAGGAAAATATTGAATCTCTATACTACCCAAGAACGAATGATTATTCGATAGACGGATTACAAAACAATAGTTGATAATGATAACCTAACAAGGGGATAAATCTAAATAATCCTAATTATGTGAATCTTATGGTCAATCCAATTGAAAAAAATATTATGAGAAATCAGAGATAATGTGATGAAAAAATATATGATTCATAACTATCATACATAATCAATGGGAATATAGATGAATCAAAGACAAATTCTAGTTGCAGACTCTCATAGAGTACATAAGGAAATCTCTCGTAACAAAGAGACATTTAAAATAATTTTGGTAATTTATGACTTTATTACATATGATTTCATTGTTATACTATATAAAATTAATTATCCATGTGGATTTAATTTTATTAATCATATATCTAGATGGGTTAAAACCATTATGGATTTGAATGTCCACACATAAAGGTGCCCTGACCAATTTCCCATGATAGATAATTATATTATAGGGGTGAAATATATATTGTGTAATATCTATAAAATAATACCATTATTATTTTAATGAGGTTTTAAATGTTTATTTCATAGAGAATGGATGTGTGAAAACAAGTTCTAAATTTAAATGGTTTTTTTGTTATGTGAAAATATAGATCTATGTAATTTTTTGTAAATTACCAATATTTTTTTTGTTCTTACATACATTATTTTTCGCCATTAAATTCCACATAATTTTACAACCCTCTAATCTTATTCCCCCTTACACAATAATTTCTCATTCCCACCTACCCTCCTCAATTGCCCTATCTCCGTTGGTTTATTCCTCCATATACACATACACTAACTCCTTTCTATATTATCTCATTCCAGTCAACATGTCTCCCCAACATTATATCCACATCGATCTACACCACCTCTTTATTGTCCTATTTATCTTCCTAACCTCCACTATATATCAATGATATATTCATTAGAATACTTATTATAATAAGTTACTCCCTTTATACCACAATATATGATTTCATTGTGAATCTTATTTCAGAAATTTTGGCTCTCTCTACACACATTTTGGACTTCCTAATATATCATTTCATTCATTTTATGTGTCCTTAACAGGTACAATTATCATTATATAAGTCATCAGAATTAAAAATTGAATACCCTTGTGTTATGTCACGAATTTACATTCATTTAAAATTTGGATATTTTCTGGTTTAGTTTTCTAGAGAACTAGGTCTAAATAAAACACAAATATTACAATGTATTCACATATATACAATCTGTATTATTTCAAAAAATAATAATTTTTAAAATAAAAAATGATTACTTTTTCATGATAAGAATTTTCATAAATTAATCTTGTGATCCTTTATAATCACACTCATCCTTATAACCAATGAAAAACAATTAAATAAAAGTTTGATGAAAAATTTGTTTGAAAACGATATAAAATGAGGAATAAGACAGTTAGTATGTGAATATTTTATACTTAATATTAAATTTACACAAAATCATACTTTTCAACAATAAACAAGAACCCATTATCTCATCTGTAAAAATCATTAGATTTCAATATAATTCATTAAAATCCTAAATCATAAAGGTAAATATTGGAATCCATATCATTCATACATGGTATCCTCAACAAATAAATAGTGAATAAAATTCATGGTTACATTTTTAATGCCCATCACTGTATATTATGTAATTATGATAGGATAAACACAATTGTTTAACACTGTCCCATTACCCAATGTATTGGATATCTATCGTAGGCTCATCCTCCCTTCATTTATCACGTAATGACATTTATAAATAAATAATTCCTATTAAACTTAACATGATCATAACATAAAAAAAGCATAAAAGATAATAATAACATATACAATTGGCAATTAGAAGATTTAATTTTATGATATTCTTATAATCAGACCATTATAAATACTTTTTTTTATACCAGAATACATAATAATGAAATATGGTATTTAATTTTGTAACATACAAGGTAAATAAATAATATTATATTCTAATGTATATCAATATTTTTGAATAAAATGTTAATACTACTTTAAAGGAAATGCTATACTCGATGGCGTACCCAATATGCAACAACGAGGTTCTTTGAAATATTACATTGCACACTAATTATATAATAATATTATAATAGTTAACGCCTAACCATTTTAATGGCGGGAATGAACATAAATAACTACATAATTATTACATATGTGTGTTAAATATTTTTACATTTATTCAATAAATTTTAGACGCTTAAAATGCAATTGAATCCAATTTTAAGTATAAATCTTCTAATATTCTTTAAAAGGTCGATTATCCGCATATTGGTGGAGAACCCTTTTTAAATATACATTTGAAAATTTTATATGTTTTATTTTACAAAATAAAATCCTTTTTTACAATCTTCACATCAAAATTTACTTTGTGTAAAATTTTGTTATTTTTCCGATAATGATCATTTTTAGTGAAAATGTTCCATTTTAATTCAAAACCTCCTTTTAATATAATATATTTATATGGATTGATTACCTTTTTAATTGATATTAAAGGGTATTTAGAATATATTTTTACCATTTAATCCAATTGTGGTCATTGGAATTAAATTCACTTTGAAATTGGACTTAAACTAGTGTCTAACTTTTAATAGATATTGTTTCTTAAAAACCCTCTGTTTGTTTTGACAGCGGGAATGAATTATTAAATTAATTAATGAAAATTATATTTTTTTAATTTTTTAAAATAGAAATCATTTTTGTATTCAGAATATCAAATATAGCTTAGGGAGAATTTTTGGTATTTTTCAGAAAAACTTCAATTTTTTATGAATAGTGATACCACTAAGTGGTAGTTAAAGAAAATAAATTTTCAATTAAATGAATCTTTACCACTTCTGTGATTTTATTTTCAAAAATCTGACATACATTTTTTTCATTAGGAAGTAAAATTTGGTTCAAAGTGAATAAAATAATTTTTTGGTGAATATTAATTTTTAAGTTTTATTAATCGCGATTAGAGGTAATTAGTGTAATTTAATGTAAAGATAATGTTATAATAATATGAAATGACCTTGACACATGTACTACCCTTATTTTATGAGTCATGTCCGACCAAGAAAATCCATTGGGAAACTTGGGGACCCAATGGAGCCATAGTGGTTGGAAAATGACATTAATAACATATTATTTAAAGTTAAAATTAAAATGTCACAAACATGTATTGTTTTACTAAACCAATTGTTACATGGGGTTATAAAAGTCATATTTTTTACTATAAATATTCATTAGAAATATAAAAATATTTCTTACATTATGGTTTTATTTTTTAATTTTTAGACATTAAAATAAATTATTTTATTTATGACACCGTGATGATGCAGTGATTACCTCATAAATGAACGATTTAAATAAAATGAAAAGATACGGTGAAATCAAAGTCTTACACTTGTCAAAAACCTATTGGATGGGTGGATTTAGATACTTTATCACCTTATCCTTGATGGGACCTTTAAAATCCAAAATACATTTTATAATAAAGTAATAGTTTATAACTTTCCAAGAGTGCCCCTCCTCTTCTCTTATAAAATGCCCCCAACTCTACCAACTTACCCTCACCTATCAAGACATTGGATCTGACAAACCCTAACCATTTCATATCTCCACATCCCACTATTCATCATTGAAGCCTCACCTTTGGCATAATGCTCTTCAAGAAACCCTCTTGGTTCAAACCAAGAGGAGTTACCCGATTTAAAGGTAATGTCATCACTTGTGTTCTTTTGTTCTATTTTGTTTCTCCCAAACCCTAAAATCTTTTTATTCATTTATTTTGTAACAAAAAAAGTTTCTTAAATATAATTGGATGGATTTATGTCAATTATTTTAGCTACACTTACACACATCTCCGTCTAATGGTTAAAGAACATACTATTTCTGGGGATGGCGAATTACTGCCTCATGAAACGATGATTGTTCAATATTCTCTTAACACCTTTCATGGTGGCCATTATGATGTCACTTTAATTTATATATGATATATATGGTATTTATTTTTTCAATATGCTTCTGTATTTCAAATTTAAAACTTACCTTTATGCTTTTCATGTTGTGCAAATGTGATAATTTCATAAGAGGAAGTGTGAAATACCGCACCCTCAAGTGATGTGACTCGTTCATGCAATACATGGAATGAATAAAGAATAAAATTAATGAAAGTATGCGACCAATAAAACATATATATTATAATGGAATTATAATATATATATATATCTCTCTCAATTAATTTTATTTCTATTAATATGTCAAAGAAATGAATGTAGCGTTCATGCGTACGTACGACCTACCATCTCCATGAACGGTGCATTTCATTTATTTTTATCTCCAAATGTTATGTAATAGTATAAAATGAATATTTACTAGATATATATGATATTTAAATAATTATTACTATTGTTTAGATGATTTAATTATAACTACATGGACTATCATTTTCAAAAAAGTTCATTTTTTACACATGTACCAAACATTGACAAAAACGACTAATATGAACTCACATTATTAACCAATTATTATAACATTATAATATCTGATATTAAATGAATAATAATATTTAAAGTAGGACCTTAATAAATTATAAATTGAAAAATTTTATTATTTAGGAATATAAAGAAACGAATAAGACAAGTCAGACTTGAGGTAAGGGATCCTACCTCTCTCTTAATTTTTATGTACTCTTTTTATGTAACTTACATTAAGATCCTTTAACATATGCTGGGGGATGTTATTATATATTTATATTACTATAAATTTTATTTTAATATGATTAGAGACCCTATTTTATCTCATCAATCCATTTTTTGAAGTTTTATGTGGCGCCGTTAGGCTGCCGAATTTTTATAAGGGGATTTTCATCTCACTTATTATTCCCGTGAGATTCATGCTACATTGGCCACTATTTCCTTTTGTGTGGTGTATGTACTGCCCCTTATTTTAATATTTTTATAATATAATCTCATTTATGGGTAGATAAATCTTCATTATATGACCCTTATTTCATGGGTTGTACGTTTCAAATGTTTCCCAAATCGGTAAGGGAACCTTTCACACTCTTCTTTTAAAAAGACTTATTTTGTAATATCTTTTAATTTACATCTTTTTATGTTGGGATACATTCTTATATATCTTTATTGACATAAATTTTATGTCGAAGTGATCAGATACCATTTTCACTCTCATCAACTAATTTTATGATTTTTAAAGTGACGCCGTTAGGTTGTCGAATTTTTTTAAGGGAAATTTTTAAGCCAATTTCGATTTCATTGGGTTTAACATGTTGTTATTGAATATGTCATACATTGAGTATGTGTGAATGAACAGTTATTGTTTTACACTTAATATCAACTTATATTTGGTGTATTTATATTTTTCACGAATAATTTTGAGATTGATTTATCCTTTATTTAAGGAAACCTTTTTTATAAGGAATTTCAACTCATTTTACATTTCAATTGAGTCTTCATTGTTGTTATGCACCAATTCACTCTTATATGGTGTATATAATGACCTTTGGAATATAATATCATGAATCCATTTATTCTAATGATATTATAATGTTCTGATTAAATGTTACTCCTCAATTATTGTATTCATGTTCTCTAATTTTGGTAAAAACCCTTTAACTAAAATATAGCTTTAAATGTTTTAATGATTTGTTCTTATTAATAGGCATGTTTTTAAAATGGTTTTAAGGGTTTATTTATATGTATACTAATGGTTTAATATTTTAAAAGCTTCAAGGGGGTATGAGACACTTTGACTCAAAAATCTCTTTATTAAATGTTTTAAATGGTTTTGAAAATGGTTTTTATGAATGGATTCATTATTTCAATATATTAAAATGTTATAATATTATTTCAATATAGAAATGTTTTATTTTATATACACCTAAGTTATGTGATATGATTATGTTTTGTTTCTTGGGAAATGTTTATTAAAATGGGTGGTTCCACGATAAACTATGGGCATTGAGCCCGATATAGCTCTCCAGTGCAATGGGTAATGTGAAGGGGTTAAATGCTAAAGTTTCTCCCAAGAGATTTAGGGAATATACTATTATGGGTATTCCAAATGTAACCATGAGGGTTACTCCCTATGTAAGAATGCTATGAATTCATCTAGTTACCTTTATGTCATATGATTTCTATGAGTTATTAGTAAATCTTATGATTTCATGAGGTATGTTAAATTGATTATGTTTTTTGAGTAATGTATGATTTCATTGATTCTTATGTATACATGGACTAATGTTTTATTTCCATATTGTTATAACCCTTACTGAGCTTTGTATGCTAATCCCATGTTTTCTTGAAATGTTTTTCAGACGACATAATGTTGAATAGGGTCAAGGATGGGATCATGGAATTGTCAGGCTGTCTAAAACAAGGAACAAGACATGACTATTTTGTTCAAGAGTTTTTATTTTTGTGAAAAAAATGTATGCTGAGGAGATGTGTCTACTTTGAAATCTTTTAGATGTAATAGTGATGTCCTAATTCTCTAAATCCCTAAACCAGAAAATATCCTCAATGTGAACTATTCATTTAATTCAATAATAAGTAATGATTCAGGACGGGTCCATACAGTTGGTATCAAAGGACAGTTTAAATAACTTTAGAGGTTAGAGTGTTAAGTGACAAGTTGTGTATAACCACAATGGTTATTATATTATATGGAGACATTGATATTTTTGAAGGTTGGAATGAGTGTGAGATAACTTGGATAAGTATATCTTGGTGTTTATCTTCCTCTTTAGTACAAAATGATTTTTTTGAAATACTCACACTAACATTCTTAGTTTTAGTTAGTGGATGGATCTAGCAGGCACCAAAGTGACAATGGGTTAGAAGGAAACTGTGGTGGTTCTCTGATTAATATACAATATGAAATGGGGGATTCAATGAGAAATTCTCTGGTTATTCTAAACCAACTATCAGGAGTCATGATCAACCACTTGAAACTTGGTGAGTTCTCTAATGCATCATGTATGAGAGAACCAACTCGACATGGATGTTCAGGTAATAATTATAAAGGTAATCATTAGGGTTTATATGATCCTTACATTTGAGGTAATTATGGGTTATTATACATTATGATAGAATAAGAACAACATGAGATAAAATTGAGGTTAAATTATGATATGGTTATTTTTGATGATTTTATCTCGTTTTGGGGAATGTTTTATGAATTATATAGTTTTAGAAAAAGGACAACATACAGACCATTTGACAACCCTTCGCATCAGTAAAGACCCGTAAATTTCAAGGAAAATTTTTTCTTATTTTTCTTTGGAATTTTACAAGAACACATTTTCAGACGGCACCTGATTTCGAGGCCCGGTGTGGCCGAAATCATGTTCCGAAGTTTGGCTCGGGTATGTTCAGTGAACGAACGAGTGGGTTTTTCTAACTTTTGAACTGGTGCTCGGAATCGAATTCTTAGGGCACCGATGGTATCGTAGCGCCGGTATTTTCTTAGAAAAGCCTCTTCCGGAGTGGGTTTTCTCAGGCGTGGTTTTTAATTTTTGGTGTTAAGTTTAGAAATATAATAAAGTTGTGCGACAACTTTATTTTTATTTCACTTAAATCCACATAAAATCCACTTAATGCTGCTTAAGTTGAGTTAAAGCGGATAGGGTGCAATTCAAAATATCCTACCCTCTTGGTAGGATATTTGTGAGGTGGGGCCCGCACGAGCCCCGCAGTTTCTTTTCCGCTATGTAACGCACCCGCAAAAACCATTTTTAAATGAAAGTCAACTGGGGCGTTTCATAAACAATTAAACGCTCCTATTAATTTGGTGGTTTATTCGTTGAAATAAATTATGTGAATTAATGGGTCGTTACTTAGTTTGTTTTTCGTTTGTTGGCATGTAATAAAATAAGAACAACATTTTTCTTCTTGAGTGTTGTTCGTTGAAAGGATTTGACCGAAACCATAAGTCCTTCATCCTCTTTTGTGAAGAACACGAAGAACGCGAAGAACGCGAAGAACGCGAAGAACACGAAGAACGCCAGCCTTCGATGAAAGGCGACGATGAACGCCGAGCCCTCGGAGATCGACGACGCAACGCCGTGTTCTGCAACCCCTACGATTCTCCTCCTGCTATGTTCTTCTACGACATTCCTTCTTCTGCGACAAATCTTCGAACATCCATTTGAGGTAGGAGTTTACGAATATTTTAAATTCATTTGTGGATTTATACTTGACATGGATTTAATTCGTGTAAATTAAATCCGTGTGTATTCTTTACCCCTCAGAGATCGTCGACGTGACGCCCTTCTGCGACGACGTGACACCCTTCCACAACGCGATGATCACCTCCTACCATGACGGTCAATTCTGCGAAGAACTCACATTCGACGCCTACGACGAGGTAGGGGTTTTATTCATAAAAATCTTTCTAATTTATACCCGTGACATTTATTAAACTTTTTTTGTGTATTTTTTTTAAAAACCGCTAACGTTGTGGGTGTGGACTAACGAACAAGTCCGAACCCACCGCACTTTTTCATTCTTGGTGCGTGAAATGGCGGACGATGACAAATGGGGACTCAATGGTGATTTGAGTGTCTGACAGTGAAGAATGGGACCCGGGAGGAGCTATGGCGTAGACGAATGTGGAATCGGACCACCAGAGCAACTCCGGTGGCCCGCAGAATCCACCGGCGGAGAGGGCCGCTGGCGCGGCGGCGCCAGCAGCCAGAGGCGGCGGTGGCCGACCAGACCCGTGACCGCGTGGGTCAGGCGACACACAGGATGCGGCAAAGCCACATCCGCTGACGAAGTGCTGCCCCACGCGGTGTCGCGACACCTCATCCCGCGGGGGCAGCACGCCCCACGGTTCCTCCGCTTGCCGCTCGGCCGAGCCGACCCGCCGGGCCAGGTCGCGCCCAACCGGGTCGTTCCAGACCCGGGTCGGCTCGACCCGGTTCGGGCCGACCCCGGGGCGGAGGGCTGGGTCGGTCTGGGCCCAGACCCCCCGTCTCCGAACCTTTTCGATCTTTTTCTCATAACTTGAGCTACGGGCCTCCGAACGACGTGCCGTCAGTGGCGATGCGATCATTGGATCTATCCGGTCATTTTTTTATATCACACTCAAGGTTTCGGAATACATTGGGTTTGGCCAGGATGGTTCGTACACGAAACCAACCGGTCCCTCGGAGTGAAAACGCTCATATCTTGAGCTTCGGACGTCTGATTGATGTGCCGTCGACTTTGTTGAATTATTTTAAGTGAGATGGATCTTTTGGCTTACTACACCCAATGATTAGAAATATGTGGAGTACGGTCGGTTTGGTTTTTTGTTAAAAACCAACTGGGCCCCTGGGACGAAAAAGCCAATAACTCTCAGATCGGGCGTCCGATTGACGCGTCGTCTGCGACGTTGAGTTCATGTTGACAATACAGAACTTTTGGATACATCAACTATGGACTATGTGTCATTTGATGTATCAGCCCATCGGCTCATGGAGCAGACCCTCCAGAACGAGTTTGCTATGTGTGGGAACCCTAGAGCTGGTTGCGACTGCTACTGTGACGACGACGACTGTGCAGAGATCCTCAGTGGATTTGATGGCGACGACTACATCACTCTGCAATCCATTGTGGGTCAGTGCTATAGATCTTGTGTAGGTCTGATCCTGTATGGGTCAGCGCTCAGCGGTCCTGTGTGGGCCAGCGCCTACAGGTCCTTTGTGGGCCCGATCATGTGTGGGTCTTTGGTGGGGTTACTTACATATCGATCCTTTGTGGGTCAGATCCTTTGTGTGTCATTGCGGGGTTAGTACCTATCGATCCTTTGTGGGCCCAATGACTTAGATGGATCAGTAATCATATCTATCGTCTTTAGAAGAAGTATACATGTGTGAGCTGAATCCTGTTTTTGCTTTCCTCGGTGGACTGGGTTGTACATGGGCTCGGATGTTGGAGCCGAACGAGAATTGATAACTTAGGTATATGTATGGGAATATACCTAAGCAGTGTCAGATGTTACTTCGTGATTTTGTCTTTCCTTTGTGGATTATCCTTTGTGGAGTTTGGGAGACCTTCGGGGATCTCGAGGTCCCTACTGAGTAGCTTATACTCACCCCTACACGGGCTATGCCCGCACTACGTTGTGTTGGTTGCAGACGACGGACAGCACTGATCGTGGTCGAGGTTGGCAGAGCAGGACGGTACCTGGAGGTGGACCACTGGACGGGGTGTACTCGGAGTGGACGACTGGTCCGAGGAGCTGTGGAGGATATTTGTACCCACCCTTCAGGTGGGACTTCCAGAGGACGGCTCGACGCTGCGGAATTCACTTTTCAGTTGCTGTTTTTCCCCTTTCAGTTGTACTTTACAGTTGGGTTTTTATTTCCGGCCCCCTTTACATTTCGACACCTACTGTTGTACCAGTTTTTACTTATTGTTTACTTCTTCCGCTTGCTTACTCTATGGTGCTTGTTTACTTTAAAAAGGAAATTCATTTCCTTTTTACTGGGATTTACACTTTGGTGCTAGTTGCCAGCCCCTGGCCTTTGGATGGCGGTCTTGGGGTAGTCACGGTGTAACACCCCGAGATTTTATGAAAAATATTCTTTTTAATTTCATTAATGTCATGTGTTGTACGCTACACCAAATGGAGCTTTCACAACATGCATCCTTGACTTTCCTTGCATTACACGCCATCACGACCTTCCTCGATAGCGTGTGTAGTACGCAATAACGAGTTTCACTAAACAACAATATTCTATAAAAATATTATTAAAACTAGCGGTTATGAATAGTAATAACCACTTTTTGAAATTTTGTTAATTTTATATTTCAAAATGGACTTCATTTTTGGATTCGGAATATCGAAATTAGCTTACGGTGAAATTTTGGTACTTTTCATATAACTTTCATTTTTTGATGAATAATGAAAATTACTAAATTTTAATTAAAAACAACCTTTTTAATTGAAATAATTAATAGTGATAAATTATTAATTTCAGTGGTTTTAAATTATATTTAAAATATATATTTACAATTTAATACAATGTTGGTCATTGGATGTAATTTCACATTTAAACCAGACATAAACAAGTGTCAATCTTTTGATAGTTCTTATATCTTAAGAACACGCTATTTGTTTTGACGACGAGAATTAATTTTTAAATTAAATAATGCAACTGATATGTTTTGAATTTTGTAAAATAGACATAATTTTTGAGTTCATAATATCAAATATATCTTAGGCCTAATTTTTGGTATTTTTCTGGAAACTTTCATTTTTTGATGAATAGTTAAACCACTAAGTGGTAGTTAAAAAAATGAATTTTTCATAAAACTTAATTTTACCTCTTCTGTGAGTGGGATTTCAAAAATCCAAGAGACACGGTTGATTTCAGTAAGAAAAATGTGTTTCAATGAGATGAAAATAATTTTTGGTGAATAGTAACATTTTACTTTTTTTACCACGGTTATAAGTAAATAGGGTAATTAAGGGTAAATATGATATTATAATTACCCTTACACATGTCCTAATTCTATTGGATAAGTGTAATTCGACCAAAAAAACCTTAGAAATAAAAATTACCATTTAGGCCCACTTGGATTAGATTAGGACATTTATTATTAATTTATTTAAAAAATGGTTAAAATAGTTAAAATCAAAGTTTATTAAGTATATCATTTTTAATATATAATTATACATAAGATAAATTCTACTATAAATATTAATTAGAATTATAAAATAATTTAATATATAATGGTATTTCATTTGTAATTTTTAGACATTAAATAATTTAATTTATTTATGACACAAAGATGATGCAGTAATTATCTTATTAATGAAATATTGACATAATTGATGTTATAAATACCAAAATAAATGTAATTTGAGACTTTTTATGAATTACACTAATTTTCTAGGTTAATTTGTCATGTTAGTATTGATTGAATTAACTGTTTTCGAACTAATCATTATGTTATGATTTTTACAAAAATCAATTACTAAATAGTGTCAAAATTGACATAAAATAGTTTTTAAAACAAATATTATATTATTAATTGTTATTTTATACCAAAAAAACTAAGGATCGGCCAAATGACATAGATAAGGTTATATATATTAATAATAAAGAACTTGGGGTTCGTTTGTCTGCTTATAGTAAGTTTATTAACCTTATAGTATAAGAACACAAGAAGAAACGGTAAAAGTAAAATTATTTAACTTAATGTTAAATCTAAATGATAAGGTTAAAATAGGAACTTAAACTTGTATAAATTATATTTTATGAGAGTATGTCGACCCATCCCCACCTTAGCTTCGAAATAAATCAATTTGGATCTATTTAAAACCGAATTTGGCTTTATAATAAAATAATATTTTTGGTTTTTTAAAAAGAGCCCCTCTCCTCCATTATATAAGGGAACCTCCTCCCTATCTTCCTCACTCCACTTTGAGCCTTCATGCTCAGCCAACCCCTAAAAAATTCTCTTCTAAAATTCCCTAGAAACATCCTAGAGGTTTTGGTCTTCCTCAAAGTCCGATTTTAGTGCCCTAAAAGGAGATCTCAAAGAGGCACTTCAAAGAAGAGGTAATGTCCGCTACCGATTCTTTCAACTTTATTTCTTCTTCCAATTCTTCTTCTTAGGTTTTTTTCACTATGAAGTAATGACATCAGTATCCTTGATATACTGATATGTTATTATAAGTATGAAACAACACTATTTCATCATCTATCCATCCTACAGAAAACGAAATCACCGCGCATGCGTACGTACGGAATACCGTCTCCACGCCGTGGTGTAATCTATTTTCCATCATT
The DNA here is from genome assembly GCA_963277665.1 of Viscum album. NCBI lineage: Eukaryota > Viridiplantae > Streptophyta > Magnoliopsida > Santalales > Viscaceae > Viscum > Viscum album. Next base: position 297,563,110 of record OY728165.1, read on the forward strand.
ACCTTAATTGGATGGGTACAATGGTGTACATAATAACTATATATGATTATTTTAAAGTGATATAGATTCTGAAATAGTATAAATACAGTCCAATACAATTCCACGATCATGAGAACGATATCATTGCTCGTGCGTACGTACGGACTACTGTCTCCATGACGCGATGAGATTCATTCTCCACGTTAACCATTCATTAATGATTATAAAGTATATAAAATAAGTAATCATGAAATATATGACATAATAATGATACTGTATTTTTGTGTATATATATGTATTTCATCTACATAATTCCATTCAACTCAGTAAGGAAAATAAAACAGCGTTCATGCGTACATACGGTCTACCGTCTTAATGAATGGTTTATTTCATTCCATTTAATGATATATTATATATATATATACATATATTCTGAATATATATTTTATATAAGTCATTTTTTATATTCTGGAATTAAGTAATTAAGATCTAAGTAATCATATGAATAATTACAAGTCAAAACACATACGACAAATGAAACGATTTTACCCAAAACTCTCTTTAACATTGAATTTACAAAAGAACGGGTAATATAAATCCATAAGTGAACCATATATGATATCATAACAATTCGTATGATTCTGGAATAAGTCAATGACATTTTTTAAATCATTATACAGGAGTTTCGGACACTTACGAAGCAAATCGGGCCTAAGGTAAGGAAAATATCACAATCTCATTTTATCCAAGATTGTTTATACTTTGGTATTTACTGGGGTGTATTTTATCATCAAAATCCATGTTTCCTCAATATTTAATATTGATTACATCCACCTACAATTGTTTAAATCCAATTTTACCCTTCGATGAGATTTTATTAAAAGATATGAAAGGAATATTTTGTCGTTTTTCGTACGAGGTACTTTTTGACTTTTCCGACAAATGTACGAGAAGAATGTTTTTTTAACTTATACGGCATGAATGGATTTTGAAAACATTATTTCCAAGAAGATTAATTTACAAGTTTTCATGTTTAATCAAATTATTTTAGTTTATAATTGTATGAAATGTTAAGAAAGGAAAATGTTTTTGAAGTAGAAAGAATATTTTCATCAAGAATGGAGTTCATGTGTTTTATCAAAATTAATTTCCATCTAAGATAATATAGGGTTCTGTTTCTATACCTATTATTACATTGATTTGATTATGATGTGATGGAATTATTTTTATAAATTCCTTTATCTTATATGAATTGTTTTATGATGTCATGTTTTTTAAGAATCCCATTCTTATTACATGGGTTATGCAATGATGTATGATTTATGATTTTGTGGAACACATAAGAATGGTATCATTATGAGATGGGTGGGACCTATATATCCCTCCAATGAATTAGGCAAAGATTTTATATCTCATGATATAGACATGACTGGAACGGCAGGATAAACCGGTTCAATGAAATAGGACTGAAACGAGGAGTGAAATCGGTTCAGAAATGGACTTTGTCCACTAACATAGTCTTGGCAATGAGTCTTGACTAATAAGAAATGATTCTCTATGATTATTTGTGTATTCCAAAAAATTTCATGTTTTATGTTATGATTATTGGGATTACATTTCACTACAATGATTTATCCCATGTTATGATATTATTATCTCTTTTGCAGGTTAAGATTTCCAAAATGTTATGTTCTTATGAATATGATGTGATTGATATTTCTTTTGTTTACCCTTACTAAGCATTTGATCTCACCCTTTTATGTTTTCTTTTCCCCAGGATATATAGAAAGGTTTTAGGTAAAAAAAAGAAGATCTTTATGGGAGATGTTGAAGATCATTCACCACGATTAGAAGATTATATTCCGAGTTTTCAAAGACACTAAACTATTACGGTCCTTGTGTGTCTTTTTTTTGTTATGTACTAAGTATTCCGAAAAAGTAATGTAATGTCCATGTACGTCAAGATTTGGGTCTCTACAGATGGTATCAGAGGAAAAGTTTAGTCATCCTTTGTAAACTAGGATGCGAAAACATTAGTGAGATCCTTAGAGATATTTCTAAGGTATGTCTAGGGATTTCCCTAAGGATAAGTATACGTATAGGATATAGTCCTAGAACTATGGTAACGATATTAGATTAAACCAAAGATGTTAGATATTGATGTTACTCCCCCTTTATTATGATTTTTTTCTCTCACACTATTCTTTTTGGGTTTTAGAAAATGGCTGGAAACAAGATGATTCACGGTAATGGATGATATGATAGACAATGGAATGATATTATTCATGAGAAACCAAATGAAATGGGATTTGGAAGTCAAAACATCATTATTATGCCGAATCAGCAATCTCATAATATGATCAATAAAGTAAAATTTGGTAAGTTTCCTGACTCGGCTAACAAGAGAAAGATGGAGTTTCAGGATGATCATAGAGGAAAGAACGTTCAATTTCCCCTATGTAAATCATGTGGGAAGATGCATCAAGGAAAATGTTTCAAAGGAACTGGAAGATGATTTGTGTGTGGAAAAGAAGGACACAAAGACAGTAAGTGCAAAGGAAAAGGTTCACTTAACACCATGGACAAAGATAATGGTATTGCTACGACATTAACAATGATTCGATGTTTTAAATGTGGAATGTACGGGCATTATGCAAACCAATTCCCTAATGGAAAATATCTGGATGAGAATCAGCATGGTCATATGGGTAGTATTTATGTGGATGATGATCCAGAGACTACAAATGATCTATGATCTGAAAGAAGTGTTGAAGCTCAGTCAGTTGTTTAAGAAGGTAGTGGAATGATTGTATGTTTATCGAGAGTTATGTTGAATAGTTAATGGTACTATGGAATAAAGAATCATCTAAGGGTTGTTAAACTATTGTTTTTCCTAAAATTATTCGAAAGTATATGTTGAATGGTACCAGTAACCATGGAAGGTTATTCAGATATTTTTGTAAAGTAGATGATATGTGCATAATGAAGGAATAAGAAGATAATGAGATGTTTGATTGTATTCATGAGCTCATGATTGATATAAGGACTAAGTGATATCATGGTTTGAGTATATAGAATTTTGAGGATTTTGGTATGTGGAAAGTGTTAACTTTTAACTACATTCATGTTTTCACTAAGGCTCAATGGGTATTCATTTTTCATGAGAATACATGATTAAGGCCTTCGAATATTTGGAATGTGACCAACAAGACATATCTTATGATATATGGGGATCAACGATGGTATTAAATCTCTGGTAATCGTTTTCACTATATTATGAGAGTGCACTGCAGTATTATGGATAAGACGTAAAATTGGAATGGATTATGTTGGACATAAGTTAGTAGTGTTTTAGGATAGAAGTTTTTTTGATATTATTGATGGGATTTTAAAGTAATATAGTTTTAGAAAAAGGACATCCTGCAGGATAGGCGACAGCCCATCGCGTCGGACAAGGATGTGGGAATCGAACCCACAACCAAAATGCGACTGGCCTTTATCACCTACCATTGGCCTACAGGAAGTCCCTGGTTAGTAGAATCTAGTTTTATTTTATTAAGCGGTATGATATATGAAGTATAAGTTCATTTTTGAACCATATACGATTAATCTAACCATAAGATGGACTTATCACTTTAGCTAACATTTTGTTTGAAAGAGAAGGAATGACCCATCATTCTATCACATGGATGCTAACACATTATGAATAACAAATTCAAATTCATTTATTTAAGGGATGAAGTCGAGATTGTTCAATTCATGAACAACAGTGAGATTGTACCAAAATCATATATGTATTTCTTTTAATTCATCAACTTTAGGGAAATGATCTTGAAAACCAAAAATGTTGTCCTAGTTCCCTTATATCCGATGAATCAGATGGTACCTTAGATCATCAAAAATCTATGGATTTGTGATTTATGACTTTTCCATAGTCATGTTCTCTACCACTCTCCATCAGAACATAATGATTAGATTTCTCTTCCATTTCCATATTTTCACCTATGTGGAAACCAAGTGATTAGTTTATTTGGGTAACCGTTACATTTCATACATTTTTTTTTAAATATTGGTTTTGGTATTCCTTTTTACGATGTGGGTTTTTATTAAAGAAACTTTTGAGTGGTAGACCATTTATAACCCTGACGAATTTCAAGGGAGAAATTCATTTTAAGGGGGGTAGAATGCAACACCCTGAGGTTTTATGAAAAATATTCATTTTAATTTCATTAATTTCTTGTGTTGTACGCTACACCAAAAGGAGCTTGCACATCATGCATCCTTGACTTGCCTTGCATTACACGCAATCACAACCTTCCTCGATAGCATGTGCAGTACGCAATAACGGGTTTTACTAAACAACAATATGCAATTAAAATATTATTAAAACTAGCCATTATGAATAGTAATAACCACTTTTAGAAATTTTGTAAATTTTATTTTTCAAAATGGACATCATTTTTGGATTCAGAATATCAAAATTAGCTTAGGTGAAATTTTAGTACCTTTCAGATAACTTTCATTTTCTGATGAATAGTGAAAATTACTAAATTTTAATTAAAAAACACCTTATTAATCGAAATAATTAGTAGTGATAAATTATTAATTTGAGTGGTTTTAAAATATACTTAGAATATATTTTTTCAATTTAATACAATTTTGGTCATTGGATGTAATTTCACATTTAGGCCAGACATAAACATGTGTCAATCTTTTGATAGTTATTATATCTTAAGAACACGCTATTTGTTTTGACGACGTGAATTAATTTTTAAATTAATTAATGCAACTGATATGTTTTGAAATTTGGTAAAATAGACATCATTTTTGAGTTCATAATATCAAATATAGATTAGGCCTAGTTTTTGGTATTTTTTTGGAAACTTTCATTTTTTGATGAATAGTAAAACCACTAAGTGGTAGTTAAAAAAATGATTTTTTCATAAAACGTAATTTTACCACTTCTGTGAGTGGAATTCCAAATATCCAAGAGACACGGTAGATGTCAGTCAGTAAAATGTGTATCCATGAGATGAAAATAATTTTTGATGAATAGTAATTTTTTACTTTTTTTACCACGGTTAAAAGTTAATAGGGTAATTAAGGGTATAAATGAAATTATTATTACCCTAACACATGTCCTAATGTTATTGGATAAGTTTAATTCGACCAAAAATAACCTTAGTAATAAAATATGAACATTTAGGCCCACTTATATTAGATTAGGACATTTATAATTAATTTATTTAAAGAAGGGTTAAAATAGTTAAAATCAAAGTTTATTAAGTATATCATTTTTAATATAGAATTATACATAAGATAAATTCGACTATAAATATTCATTATAAAGATAAAACGATTTACTACATAATGGTATTTTATTTGTAATTTTTAGACATTAAATAATTTAATTTATTTATGATACAAAATTGATGCAGTAATTATCTTATCAATGAAATATTGACATAATTGATGTTATAAATACCAAAATAAATGTAATTTGATACTTTTTATGGATTACAATAGTTTTATAGGTTAATATGACATGTTAGTATTTATTGAATTAACTGTTTTCGAACTATTAATTCAGTTATGATTTTTAAAAAAAGCAATTACTAAATAGTGTCAAAATTGACATAAAATAGTTTTTTAAACAAATATTATATTATTAATTGTTATTTTATTCCTAAAAATCAATGGTTAGGCCAAACGACATAGATAAGGTTATATATATTAATAATAAACAACTTGGGGTTTGTTTGGCTGCTTATATTATGTTTATTAACCTTATAGTATAAGAACACAAGAAGACACTGTAAAAGTAAAATTATTTAACTTAATGTTAAACATAAATGATAAGGTTAAAATAGGAACCTAAACTTGTCTAAATTATGTTGTATGAGAGTAGATCGACCCATCCCCACCTTAGCTTCGAAATAAATTAATTTTGAGCTATTTAAAACCGAATTTGGCTTTATAATAAAATAATATTTTTATTTTTTCCAAAAGAGCCCCTCTCCACCCTTATAAAAGGGCACCTCCTCCCTCTCTTTCTCACACCACTTTGAGCCTTCATGCTCGGCCTACCCCTGAAATATTTTCTTCTCCACTTCCCTAGAAACATCCTAGAGGTTCTGGTCTTCCTCAAAGACCAATTTTAGTGCCCTAAAAGGAGATATCAAAGAGGCGCTTCAAAGAAGAGGTAATGTCTGTTACCGATTCTTTCAACTTTATTTCTTCTTCCACTTATTCATCATAGGTTGTTTCATTATGAAGTAATAACATCAGTATCCCTCATATACTTATATGTTATTATAATTGTGAAACAACCCTACTTCAACATCTATCAATCCTACGGAAAACGAAATCACCGCGCGTGCGTACGTACGGAATACCATCTCCACGTCGTGGTGTAATCTATTCTCCATCACCACCTTATTTGGATGGTTATAATGGTGTATATAATAAATATATATGATTATTTTAAAATGATATAGATTCTGAAATAGTATACATACACTCCAATACAATTCCAAGATAATGAGAATGATATCATCGCTCGTGCATACGTATGGACTACCGTCTCCACGACGCGATGAGATTCATTGTCCACGTTAACGATTCATGAATTATTTTAAGGTATATATAATAAGTAATCATGAAATACATGACATAATAATGATACTGGATTTATGTGTATATATATGTATGTCATCTACTTAATTCCATTCAACTCAATAAGGAAAAGAAAACAGCGTTCATGCATACGTATGGTCTACCGTCTCAATAAATGGTGTATTTCTTTCCATTTACTGATCTATTATATATATATATATATATTCTGAATATATATTATATATAAATCATTTTTTATTTTATGGAATTTTTTAATCATGATATAAGTAATCATATGAATAATTACAAGTCAAAACACAGACGACAAATGAAACGATTTTACCCAAAACGCTCTTTAACATGGAACTTACAAAAGAAGGGGTAATATAAAGCCATAAGTGAACCATATATGATAATGACAATGAGTATGATTCTGGATGAAGTCAATGACATTATTTAAATCATTATAGAGGAGGTTCGGACACTTACGAAGCAAATCGTACCTAAGGTAAGGAAAATATCACAATCTCATTTTATCCGAGATTGTTTATACTTTGGTATTTACTAGGGTGTATTTTATCATCCACATCCATGTTTCCTCGATATGTAATATTGTTTACATCCACCTACAATTGTTTAAATCCAATTTTACCCTTCGATGAGTTTTTAGTAAAAGATATGAAAGGAATCTTTTTTCGTTTTTCGTACGAGGTACTTTTTGACTTTTCCGAAAAACGTACGAGAAGAATGTTTCTTTAAATTTATACAGAATGAATGGATTTTTAAAACATTATTTCCAAGAAGATTCATTTACATGTTTTCATGTTAAATCAACTTATTTTAGTTTAAAATTGTATGACATGTTAAGAAAGGAAAATTTTTTTGAAGTAGAAAGGATATTTTCCTCAGGAATGGAGTTCAAGTGTTTTATCAAAATTATTTTCCATCTAAGATAATATAAGGTTCTGTTTCTATCCCTATTATTACATGGATTTGATTATGTTGTGATGTAATTATTTTTATGAATTCCTTTAACTTATATGAATTGTTTGATGATGTCATGTTTTTTAAGAATCCCATTTTTATTACATGGGTTATGCAATGAGGTATGATTTATGAATTTTTGGCACACATAAGAATGGTATCATTATGAGATGGGTGGGACCTATATCTCCCTCCAATGCATTGGGTAAAGATTTTATATCTCATGAGATAGACATGGCTGGAACGGCAGGTTTAACCGGTTCAGTGAAACAGGACTGAAACGAGGAGTGAACTCGGTTTAGAAATGGACATTGTCCACTAAGATAGTCTTGGAAATGAGTCTTGACTTATAAGAAATGATTCTCCATGATTATGTGTGTATTCCAAAATGTTTCATGTTTTATGTTATGATTATTGGGATTACATTTCCCTACTATGATTTATCCCTTGTTATGATATTATGATCTCTTTTGCAGGTTAAGATTTCCAAAATGTTATGTTCTTATGAATATGATGTGATTGATATTTCTTTTGTTTACAATTAATGAGCATTTTAGATCACCCTTTTATGTTTGCTTTTCCCCAGGATATAAAGAAAAGTTTTAGGTTAAAAAAAGCAGATCTTTATGGGAGATGTTGAAGATCTTTCACCACGATTTGAAGATTATATTCCGAGTTTCCAAAGACACTAAACTATTACGGTCCTTCTGTGTGTGTTTTTTATTATGTACTAAGTATTCTGAAAAAGTAATTTAATGTCCTTGTACATCAAGCATTGGGTCTCTACACACGGCATGGTCCCCGAGGACGGGTCGCGACAAATTGGTATCAAAGGGAGGTTCGGTTCTACCGCATACTCTAATATTTCTTCTATGTGATGAAATAGTGTTGAGCGTATTAAGTGTGGTTATCTGTCCAGGGAGTCCAGTGTTGGTGCGGCAGCCGACGTATCCATACACTAGGACCCTGACTTCTGATTTCTGACATAATGCACGAAAACATTGATTGCATGTGTGTTTCAAGTTTTCTTTGTGATTATTTGTGTCAGCTCACCAGGTATACTGTTCAGACCGAGGCGCACCTGTTTCCTTTTCAGGATGGCCCCACGATGGCAGCCATCTAGGGTTCTGAGAGTTGTACGTGACGAAAGCCCGCGGAGCGACGAGGCCTCGGTACAAGGCCCTTTGATAGCAGAGGCATCAGCGGTACCTCTACCCGCTGAGCCACCGATGCTTCCAGCCCCATCCGCTAATGATGCACCTCGCCTTAGTGAACTTCATGAATTCCAGTGCCAGCGACTGCCCAGGTTCCGCGGGGAGATGGACCCCCAGGCAGCAGAGGACTGGATGGAGGCAGTGGTACGAGTTTTCAGGCTAGTGAGGACACCAGAAGACCTCATGGTGACCCTCGCAGCGATCCAACTACACAAAGCAGTGGGCCGATGGTGGAGATTGATGCTCCAGGTGCACGATGAGGCATATCTTATCTGCACGGACATTGAGAGCCTTTTCTGCTCAGAGTTCTTCCCAGCCACCCTCTGTGTGGTGCGCATCCAGGAGCTTCTTCAGCTGTGGTAGGGCAGCATGCTGGTCGCCCAGTACTCGGCGAGATATACCGATCTCTCTCGCTACTCGACAGACATGGTACGGGACCCGTTCTTTCGGGCCTGGACCTTTGACTAGGGATTGAGTCACGAGATCAGGGCATCACTAATCTCCCTCAGTATTCCGACTCAGGCAAGAGTACTGGAGCGATCCCTTTTGATCGAGAGCTTCCTTGCTGAGCCTTCATCAGCAGCGAGACCTACCGCGAGACGGCACGTATCAGAGTCTTCTGCGGCAGGTAGTCGACGGATGACTCATGGGTCCAGGTAGACCAGACCCTCACGGAGACGACCTCAGGACACTGGCTTAGCCGTGAGGGGCACACAGTGCGGAGCCAGTCTTTCGAGAGGCAGGTAGTGCTACACTTGCGGCGGGCAGGGTCACATGGCTCGTGACTGCCCGACCCACCGTGCCGATGAGCAACAGACAGTTGAGGGGCCACCCAAGAAGAGGCAGAGGGTCGACTCTGGCAGTCCACTGGGAGGAGGCGGACAAGGTAGAGGATCTGGCCGAGCAGCAGTTGGTGGGCGACGCTTTGAGGCTCTACCACCACCACCACCCGGAGGTCCTCCCTGACCACAGGGAGCTGGCGGGCAAAGAGAGGCACAGCTCCAGCCAGCAGAGTCCTACGACCACGGCGTGCCTGAGATGATTCGAGGTATGATCTGTGTCTATTCCACCCTTGATTCAGTTATTATAGACATAAGAGAAAGTCACTTTTTCATATCCGCTGCCCTTATTCGGAGCTCGGAGATTCCGACAGAGCCCTTGGCTCGATCCTTACGGCTAGAGACTCCTACGGGAGTAGACTCGACGATTACGCACTGGTGCCCGCAGGGTAAGCTAACTCTTGGAGGCGAGAGTTTCGGCTGGGATCTTCTTGTAGCGGCGTCGAGGCCTTACGTCGTCATCTTGGGCATGGATTGGCTATCTACAGTCCATGCACAGATTGGCTGCATTAGGCTCAAGGTGCTATGTGTACGCACCGATGGGAGTAGGTTCACCTTCACCGGTGAGAAGGGAGCCTTCGCAGCACAGGATGGACTTTCACAGTGGAGAGGACAGGCCATCACTCATCAGTTGGCTAGCCTCATCATAGGAGTAGTTGACATGCGGAGTCCTAGTTTTCATGCAGTGGTTGATCAGTATGTGGACGTCTTTCCCGACGACGTTCCAGGGTTACCTCTTCGCAGATAGGTATACTTTTATATTGATCTGTACCCCGGGACAGCCCCGATATCCACTCCAGCATATCGTATGGCCCCCACTAAGCATCGAGAGCTACGGGTACAGTTGGAGGACTTGCAGGGCAAGGGATTCATTCGACCTAGTGTTTCACCCTGGGCTTCCCCGATATTGTTCGCCAAGAAGGCGGACTAGAGTTTGCGATTGTGTGTCAACTATCGTCTCCTGAACCATGTGACAGTGAGGAACAAGTATCCACTACTGATGATTGATGGCCTCTTCAATCAGCTCAAGGGAGCATGTTGGTTCTCGAAGACAGACCTCAGGTCCGGCTATCATCAGCTCGGAGTTCGGGACGCGGACGTGCAGAAGACGGCCTTCAGATGTCGGTATGGCCACTATGAGTTCTTGGTTATGCATTTCGGCATAACCAATGCTCCCGCAGTGTTCATAGGACTCATGAACATGATCTTTCAGCCATACCTCGATCGATTTGTCATGGTATTAATCGACGACATTTAGATTTACTCGACGACTGAGGAGGAGCACGCCTACCACTTACGGGTTGTACTAGACACACTCCGAGAGAACCAGCTTTATGGAAATCTCTCGAAGTGTCAGTTCTGGATACGTGAGGTCCACTTCTCGGGACACGTTATCTCTGAGGCGCATTTTGCGGTGGATCCCGCGATGATTGAGGCAGTGCTATCTTGGGAGCCACCCAGGAGCGTGACACAGGTGCGGAGTTTCTTGGGACTAGATGGATACTATCGGAGATTTGTGACAGACTTCTCCAGAGTTGTGGAACCACTCTCAGATTTGACGAAGAAGGGGAAACCCTTTGTGTGGTCAGACAGATGTCAGCAGAACTTCCAGAAGCTGAGACAGAGATTGACCAGTGCACCTATCATGAGGTTTCCTGAGGAGGGAGTAGGGTACATAGTCTACTGTGATACATCAGGGACCGAAATCGGATGTGCCCTGATGCAGGAGCGGGCAGTGATCACCTATGGATCATGTCAGTTGAGGCCGCATGAGCAGAACTATTCTACCCATGACCTGGAGTTAGCAGCAGTGGTCTTCGCCCTGAAGACATGGCGACACTACCTGATGGGCGAGCACTTTACAGTCTTTTCTGACCATCAGAGTCTCAGGTACATCGTCTCGTAGAAAGACCTGAACCTGAGACAATGGCGATGGATCAAGTTCCTCATGGACTATGAAATTGAGATAGTCTATACTCCTGGGAAGGGGAACATGGTAGCCGATGCTCTCAGCAGGAGGACGGGCATTCAGCTACTCGAGGAGGCGACAGCGCAGCTAGCCTCTTTGTAGATATCTTTCATGGATAGAGATGGAGCATCCTTCCTTCAGTCTCTCACAGTCACTCCTCCACTACTGCAGCGGGTCAGAGAGGCACAACGTGGGGACACTGACTTTGAGACGCAGTGTGCACAAATATCCTCAGGACAGGCACCTGATGGCTTCTCCTTTGGAGCAGAGCACAACATCCTTTTCAGTGGGCATACCTTGGTACCAGTTGCTTTACGAGAGGAGGTGCTGAGAGAGTTTCACACTTCTCCTTTAGCGGTACATCATGGAGTGGCGAAGATGTACCAGGATCTCAGACGACAGCACTGGTGGTCGGGCATGAAGAAGGCAGTGGTAGAGTTCGTTTCACGATGCCTCACATGCCAGAAGGTGAAGGCAGAGCATCAGGTACCAGCAGGCTTGGTACAGACATTGTAGGTCCCAGAGTGGAAGTGGGACGGGATATCTATGGACTTTGTGACTAGACTTCCACGCACTTCTAGATGTCACGACTCCATTTGGGTGATTGTCGACCGACTCACCAAGTCGGCTCACTTATTACCCATCAGAGAGTAGGGCTCAATGGAGAGATTGGGGCGTCTCTACGTTCAGGAGATTGTATGGCTCCACGGTGTGCCATCATCTATCGTCTTCGATTGAGATGCTCGCTTTACTTCCCGGCATTGGAAGGGGTTTGCAGGAGGCGTTCGGGACGCAGCTACGTCTGAGCACCGCCTTTCACCCTCAGACAGATGGTCAGACAGAGAGGACCATTCAGACTCTCGAGGATATTCTCCACGCATGTGTCCTCGACTTTGGTCACAGCTGGGAGGACCACATACCCTTGGTGGAGATCACGTACAACAACAGTTACCACTCCACCATTGGGATGGCACCATACGAGGCGTTGTACGGTAGACCTTGCAGATCTCCGTTGTGCTAGACCGACCCTGGGGAGTTAGCACTTGTGGGACCAGAGATGGTCCGGGCAACGACAGAGAAGGTCCAGGTCATCCAAGAGCGGATGAGGACAACTCAGAGCTGGCAGAAGTATTACACTGACAGGAGGCGGTGGCCACTTGAGTTCGAGGATGGCGACCGCGTCTTCTTGCGTGTCTCACCTCGACGTGGATTACGGAGATTTGGCCGAGGAGGCATGTTGTGTCCATGCTTCATCGGACCATTCTAGGTCCTCAGCAGGATTGGCGAGGTGGCTTATCACCTGGCTCTACCACCTCAGTTGCACCGGGTGCACGACGTCTTCCACGTATCTCAGCTGAGGAGATACGTGCACGACACAATGCACATCATTGACCATGGGGAGCTGGACGTTGATGATGGGGAGACTTTTGCAGAGATCCCGGTGGAGATCGAGGATCGACAGGAGCGGGTCCTACATGGATGGTCTATTCCTCTAGTGCACTTCAGATGGAAGCACGAGAACCTCCATGAGAGCACTTGGTAGCGGGAGGCTCAGATGCGTGCTCTGTACCCACATTTGTTTCCCTAGATTATGATGTATCTTTACAAGGACAAAAAGCCCTGAGGTGGGAGTGATGTAAAGACCCTTAAATTTCACAGAAATTTTTTTCTTAATTTTCTTTGGAATTTTACAAAAATGCAGTTTTAGACGGAACCTGATTCCGAGGCCCGGTGTGCCCGGAATCATGTTCCGAAGTTTGGCTCGGGTACGTTCAGTGAACGAACGAGCGGGTTTTTCTAACATTTGAACCGGTGCTAGGAATCGAATTCTGAGGGCACTGATGGAATCGCAGCACCGATATTTTCTTAGAAACACCTCTTCCAGAGTTGTGTTTTATCGGGTGTGGTTTTTAATTTTTGGGGTTAAGTTAAGAAATAAAATAAAGTGGTGCGACAACTTTATTTTTATTTCACTTAAAGCCACATAAAAGCCACTTAAAGCAGATTAAACTGAGTTAAAGCGGATAGGGTGCAATTCAAAATATCATACTCTCTTTGTAGGATATTTGTGTGGTGGGGCCCGCACGAGCCCCACCGTTTCTTTTCCGCTAAGTAACGCACCCGCGAAAACCCTTTTTAAATGAAAGTCAAATGGGGAGTTACTAAACAATTAAACGCTCCTATTAATTGGGCGGTTTATTCGTTGAAATTAATTCTGTGAATTAATGGGTCGTTACATAGTTTGTCTTTCGTTTGTTGGCATGTAATAAAATAAGACCCACATTTCTCTTCTTGAGTGTTGTTCATTGAGAGGATTTGACAGATATCTTATGTCCTTCATCCTATTTCACGAAGAACATGAAGAATGAGAAAAACGCGAAGAACGCAAAGAATGTCGGCCTTCGAAGAAAGGCGACGAAGAACGCCGAGCCCTCGGAGATCGACGACGCGCCGCCGTGTTCCGCAACGCCAACGATTCTCCTCCTGTGACGTTCTTCTGTGACATTCCTTCTTCCGCGACAAATCTTTGAACTTCCTTTTGAGGTAGGAGTTTACAAATCTTTTAAATTCCTTTATGTATTTTATGCTCGACATGGATTTAATTCGTGTAAATTAAATCCGTGTGTTTTCTATACCCCTCGGTGATCGTCGACACGACGCCTTTCCACGACGACGCGACGCCCTTCCACGACGATGCGACGCCCTTCCGCGACGCGACGATCACCTCCTACCTCGATGGTAAATTCCGCGAAGAATGCATGTTTGTCGACTTCGATGAGGAAGGGGGTTGATTCTTAAAAATCATTGTGATTTATACCCGTGACATTTGTTAAACCTTTGTTGTGTAATTTTTTTTAAAAACATCTAAAGCGGTGGTTGCGGACTAACGAACAAGTCCGAACCCACCACACTTTTTCGTTCTTGGTGCGAAAAATGGAGAACGATGACAAACAGGTCCGCAATGGAGATTTGAGGTTCTAGTAGTGAAGAATGGGACCCGGGAGGAGCTACGGCGCAGACGGAAGAGGAATCAGACCACCCGAGCAACTTTGGTGGCACACAGAATCCACCGGCGGCACCGGTGGTCGGAGCCAGCGGCTGACCAGACCCGCAACCGGGCGGGTCCGACAACACACGGGACGCGGCAAAGCCGCCTCCGCTGACCAAGTGTGGCCCCACGCGGGGCCGCGTTACCTCATCTCGCGGGGGCAGCGTACCCCGCGGTTCCTCCGCTCAGCCGAGTCGAGCCGGGCCGACCCGCCGGGCCGGGTCGCGCCCAGGACGGACCGAGTCGCGCCCAACCAGGTCAGACTAGACCCGGGTCGGGTCGACCTGGTTCGGGTCGATGCGGTTTGGTCCAACCCAGGGGTGTTGGGACGAGTCGTTCCGGGCCCAGAACCCCGGTCTCCGGACCTTTTCGGTGTTTTGCTCATAACATGAGCTACGAGCCTCAGAACGACGCGTCGTCAGTGGCGATGCGATCCTTGGATCGAGGCGGTCGTTTTGGTATATGATACTCAAGGTTTCAGAATATCTTGGGTTCAGCCGGTTTGGTTCATACACGAAACAAACCGGGCACTCGGAGCGGAAACACTTATATCTTGAGCTTCGGACGTCCGATTGACGTGTCGTCGACTTTGTTGAATTCCTCTAAGTGAGCCGGATATTTTGGATTACTCTTCCCGAGGTTTGGACGCAGGTGCAGTATGGTCAGGTTGGTTTTTTCATAAAAACCAACTGGGCCCCTAGGACGAAAAAGCTAATAACTCTCGGACCGGGCATCCGATTGACGCGTCGTCTGTGACGTTGAGTTCCTGTGGACGATACATAACTTTTGGATACATCAACTATGGACTATGTGTCAGTTGATGTATCAGCCCCTCGGCTCGTGGAGCGAACCCTCCCGAACGAGTTTGCTGTGTGTGGGAACACTAGAGCTGGCTGCGACTGCTACTGTGAAGACGACGACTGTGCCAAGATCCTCAGTGGATTTGACGGAGATGACTACAACACTCAGTGATCCTTTTTGGGTTAGTGCTACAGATCTTGTGTGGGTCAGATCCTGTGTGGGTCAGCGCTCATCGGTCTTGTGTGGGCCAGCTCCTACAGGTCTTGTCTGGGCCCGATCCATTGTGGGTCTTTTCATGGGTTTGTTACCTATCTATCCTTTGTGGGTCATTACGGGGGTTAGTACCTATCAATTCTTTGTGGGTCCAACGACTTAGATGGATCAGTGATCATCTCTATCGTCATTCGATGAAGTATACCTGTGTGAGCTGAATCTTGTTTTTGCTTTCCTGTGTAGACTTGGTTGTACTTGGGCTCGGATGTTGGAGTCGAACGAGAATTGATAACTTAGGTATATGTATGGGCATATACCTAAGCAGTGTCAGATGTTACTTCGTGATTTTATCTTTCCTTAGTGGATTATACTTTTGTGGATTCTGGGAGACCTTCGGGGGACTTGGGGTCCATACTAAGTATCTTATACTCACCCCTGCACGGTCTATGCCTGCACAACGTTGTGTTGGTTGCAGACGACAGACAACACTGATCATGGTCGAGGATGGCGGAGCAGGACGGTAACTGGAGGTGGACCACTGGACGGGGTGTACTCGGAGAGGACGGCTGGTCCGAGGAGTTGTGGAGGCTATCTGTACCCACCCATCAGGTGGGACTTCCAGAGGATGGCTCGATGCTGCGACTTTCACTTTTCAGTTGCTTTTTTTCGCCTTTCATTTGTACTTTACAGTTGGGCTTGTATTTCCGGCCCCCTTTACTTTTCCGCACTTACTGTTGTACCAGTTTTTACTTAGTGTTTAC
This sequence comes from Viscum album, assembly GCA_963277665.1. NCBI lineage: Eukaryota > Viridiplantae > Streptophyta > Magnoliopsida > Santalales > Viscaceae > Viscum > Viscum album. Next base: position 297,579,534 of record OY728165.1, read on the forward strand.
TTCTTCCTCTTCTTTACTCAGTGGTGCTTGTTTTCATTACAAAGGCAATTCCTTCCCTAGTTACCGGGATTTATGCCTTGGTGATAGTCGCCAGCCCCTGGCCTTTGGAAGGCGGGCTTGGGGCAGTCACGGCACGGGCCCCGAGGACGGGTCGTGACAACGTCGGACAATGCTTCGGGATTCGAACCCACAACCAAAGTGTGACTGGTATTTATCGCATACCCCTAGACTACGTGAAGTTGCTGGTTAGTTTGACTAATTTATTTTTAGTTAGATGATTTTATGAATCAAGATTAATTTGATTTTGGGTTATCTATGAAAATTATTAACCTATCATGGTGGATATGTGATTAGGTTAATTATATTTCAGTATGAGACTTTATGAGCAACTGATGTTATTTGAAGATAAATGTTACTTTTTTCCTTGGGAGACTATGTGATTAAATCCTTCAAATATTTGGGTTTCATTATTATTTGGGTTTAGATTGAAGAATTTTATGGGCAAATTGTTTATTGAATGGTCTTCGTTAAACATTGGGTTTTGTTTGACAATTTTTGGAGATTTGGAGTAGTTTTTCTTTTTATAAAGAAAATATCCTTTTTGGGTATTATCTGATCTCGTTCTAAACATTTTGGTTTGGTTTTGGTTGAGATCTAAATACATGGGAAATATATAGTTCTCTTTTGTGGATTAGGTGATTCTCAAGAAGTTGATTATAGTACTATTAATGCGAACAAGTCTTCCCAAATACTCGTCTTTTGGAGAAAATATGAGTTTGATTAAGGAATCTAGTAAAAGTTGAATGTCTACGTGACAAGTAAGTATATTTCATTATGATTTAGTTAAGATCAACAATAAATTCCTCAATGAAGAGTAATTTAAAAAAAATGTTGTCTGTTAACTTTTCCTACTCGGTAATTGAATACCATTTAACCCATCACAGGTTTGTGATTTTCTTGTGGTTAACTTTCTCCTAGACATGTTTAGTATCACTCTCCATCAGAACATGACCCTTTCTTTCACCTCCATATCCATATTTTTATACTTGGAATCCTAATTTGGGTTAACTCGGGTGACCGTTGTACTTCTCTCCCTTTCTTTTAAAGTGATAGTTTTACTGACTCTTGATCTGATGTGGGACTTTCAATGAAGTTTCCTAGCCCAATTTTGAAATTGCGAGGACACAATTCCCAAAAGGTGGGAAGGATGTAACATCCTAGGTAAATTATAATATTACATTCTAGTGTTTATCAATATTTGTTAATAAAATGTTGATACTACTTTAAAGGGAATGCTATGCTCGATGGCGTACCCAATACGCAACAACGAGTTTCTTTGAAATCTTACGTTGCACACTAATAATATAATAATATTATAATAGTAAATGCCTAGAATTTGTAATGGAAGGAATGAACAGAAAAAGGTACAAAATTATTACATATGTTTTGTTAAATATTTTTACATTTATCCAATAAATATTCGAGGCTTAAAATGAAAATGAATCAAATTTTAAGCATAAATCTTCTAATATTCTTTCAAAGGTCGATTAACCGCCTTTTGATGGAGAAGCCTTTTTAAAATTACTTTTGAAAATTTTATATGTTGGATTTGACAAAATAAAATCCTTCTTTATAATCTGGACATTAAAATTTACTTTGTGTTAATTTTTGTTATTTTTATGATAAAGATCATTTTTAGTGAATATGATGAATTTTAATTCAAACCCTATTTTTAATATGATTTTTTGTGTGGATATATTATCTATATAATTGAGAAAAATGTTTTTTTAAAATATATTTTTACCATTTAATCCAATGGTGGTAATTGGAATAAATTTCACTTTGAAATTGGACTTAAACTAGTGTCAATCTTTTAATAGATATTGTTTCTTAAAAAACGATATTTATTTTGATAGCGGGAATGAATTATTAAATTAATTAATTAAACATATATATTTTGAATTTTTTAAAATAGACATCATTTTTGAATTCAGAATATCAAATATATCTTAGGGTGAATTTTTTTTATTTTTCTGAAAAACATCAATTTTGATGAATAGCGAAACCACTAAGTGGTAGTTAAAGAAACTGAATTTTCATTTAAATGAAACATTAACATATCTATGATTTGATTTTCAGAAATCCGACATACATGGTTGTCATTAGGAAGTAAAATTTGGTTCAATGAGATTAAAATAATTTTTTGGTGAATAGTAACTTTTAGGTTTTATTAATCGCGATTCGAGGTAATTAGTGTAATTTAAGGTAAAGAAAATGTTATAATAATATTAAATGACCTTGAACCATGTCCTACTATTATTGGATTAGTCATGGACACCCAATAAAATCCATGGGTCATCTTGGGGACCCCGTGGGGCCACTTTTGTTGGAAAATGACATTAATAACTTTTCATTTAAAGATAAAATTAAAATGTCACAAACATGTACTATTTTACTAAATCAATTTTTACATGGGGGTTATTCAAGTCATATTTTTGACTATAAATATTCATTATAAAGATAAAAATATTTCCTACATCATGATTTTTTTTAATTTTTAGACATTGTATAAATTATTTTATTTATGACACTGTGATGATGCAGTGATTAACTCATAAATAAACGATTTAAATAAAATGAAAAGATAGGGTGAAATATAATTCTTACACTTGTAACAAACCTATTGGATGGGTGGTTTTTGAAACCTTATCATCTTAGCCTTGAAATATATCCTTTTTGGAACTTTAAAATCCGAAAATAATTTTGTAATAAAGTAATATTTTATGACATTCCAAGAGTGCCCCACCTCTTCTCTTATAAAAGGCCCCCACCTCTACCACCTTACCAACACCTCTCAAGATTTTGGCTCAGTCATACCCTTAACATTTAATCTCTCCACATCCTTCTATTCATCATTGAAGCCTCACCTTTTGTATAATGATTTTCAAGAAACCCTTTTGGTTCAAACCAAGAGGAGTTACCTGATATAAAGGTAATGTATTCACTTGTTTTCTTTTGATTTATTTGGTTCTCCAAACCCCTAAACTCTTTTTATTCATCTATTTTTTAAAAACAACATTATATTAAATATACTAGTATGTTTTTATGTGAAATATTAAAGCTAAAATTACACAAACCTCCATCTAATGGTTAAATAACATACTGTTTCTATGGATGGCGAATTACTGCCTCACGAAACGATGATTATTCAATATTCTCTTAACACCTTTAATGGTGGCCATTATGATGTCACTGTATTATATATATGGTATTTATGGTATTTATGTTTTCCAAATGATTATGTATTTTATATTAAAAACATACCTATATGCTTTTCATGTTGTGCAAATGCGATAATTTCATACAAGGAAGTGTGGACTACCGCCCCCACAAGTGAGGTGACTCGTTCATGCAATGCATGGACTGTATAAAGACTGAAATTAATGAACTTATGCGACCTAGAAAACATATATACTATAATTGAATTATAATATATATATATATCTCTCAATTATTTTTAATTCCATTAATATGTCAAATAAATGAAAGTAGCGTTCATGCGTACGTACGACCTACCGTCTCCATGGATGGTGCATTTTATTTCTTTTTATCTCCAAATGTTATGGAATATTATAAAATGAATATTTACTGGATATATGTGATATTTAAATAATTAATACTATTCTAGAGATGATTTACTTATAATTACATGGACAATCATTTTCAAACAAGTACATTTTTTACTCATGTACCAAACATCGACAAAAACGTCTGATATGAACTCACATTATTAACCAATTATTATAAAATTATAAGATTTGATATGAACTGAATAATAATATTTAAAGGATGAAATTAAGAAATTATATATTTACCAATTTTTGTTATTCAAGAATATAAAGAAATGAACACGACAAGTCGGACTTGAGGTAAGAGATCCAAACTCTCTCTTTATCTTTATGTGCTGTTTTTATGTAACTTACTTTAATCTCTTATTTATTATGTTGGGGGATGTCCTTTTATATTACACTTGCTGTAAATTTTATGTCAATATTTTTAGAGACCCTATTTTATCTCATAAATCTATTTTGGATGTTTTATGTGGCGTCGTTAGGCTGCCGAATTTTCATAAGGGGATTTTCATCTCACTTTTTATTCTCGTGAGATTCATGCTACATTGGCCACTATTTCCTTTGGTGTGGTGTATGTACAGCCCATTATTTTACTATTTGTATAATATACTCTCATTTATGGGTAGTTACAACTTCATTGTATGACCCTTCTTTCATGGGGTGTACGTTTCGAAAGTTTCCCAAATCGGAAAGGGAACCCTTCACAATCCTCTTTTAAAAAGTCTTATTTTGTTATGTCTTTTAATTTACATATTTTTATGTTGGGATATGCTATTATATATCCTTATTGATGCTAATTTTATGTCCAAGTGATGAGATACCATTTTCTCTCTCAACAACTAATTTTATGAATTTTAATGTGACTCGGTTAGGTTGTCGAATATTATCAAGGGATCTTTTTAACCCAATTTCGATTTCTTTGGGTTCAACATGTAGTTATTGAATATGTCAGACTATGAATATGTGTGAATGACCTTTTACTTTTTTAAACTTAATATCCACTTATATTGGGTGTACTTATATTTGTCAAACATAATTTTGAGATTGATTTATCTTTAATTTAAGGATACCTTCTTTATAAGAGATTTCATCTCATTTTACATTTCTATTAAGACTTCATTGTTGTTATGCACCAATTCACTCTTATATGGTGTATATAATATCCTTTGGAATATTATATCATGAATCCCTTTATTGTCATGATATTATAAAGTTTTTATTAAATGTTATTCCTCAAATTTTGTATTCAACTGTCTCTAATTTTTGTAAAAACCCTTTAACTAAAATATCGCTTTAAATGTTTTAATGATTTATTCTTATTAATATACATGTTTTCAAAATGGTTTTAAGGATTTATTTATATTTATATTAATGGTTTAAAATTTTAAATGCTTAAAGGTGGTATGGGACACTTTGATTTAAAAATATCTTTATTTAATGTTTTAAATGGTTTTTTTGAATGAATTCATTATTTCAATATCGTAAAATGTAAATTTGTTATTAAAATGTGGAAATGTTATATTTCTTTTATGATTATGTTATGTGCCATGATTATGTTTTGTTTCATGGTCATTGTTTATGAAAAAGGGTGGTACCGTGATAAACTAAGGGTGGGTGAGCCCAATATAGCTCTCCAGAGCATTGGGTTACGCGAAGGGGTTAAACACAAAGGTTTCTCTGATGAGATTTAGGGAATATACTGTGATGGGTATTCCAAATATAACTATCAAGGTCAATCCCTATGTAATATTGTTATGAATTCCTCATGTTAATTTATGTCTTATTATTTCTATGAGTTATTTGTAAATCTTATGATTTCATGAGGTATGTTAAATTGATTATGTTTTATGAGTAAAGTATGATTTCATTGATTCTTATGTATACATGGACTAATGTTTTCTTTCCGTATTGTTTTTACCCTTACAGAGCTTTTTATGCTCATCCCATGTTTTATTGAAATGTTTTTCACAAGACATAAAGTTGAATAGGGTCAATTATGGGATCAAGGAAATGTCACACTATCTAAAATAAGGAACTAGACATGAATCTTTTGTTCAAATGTTTTTATTTTTGTTAAAAAATGGAAGCTGAGTAGATGTGTCTACATTACTTTGTAATCTTTGAGATGAAAAAGTTATGTCCTAATTCTTTAAAACTCTAAACCTGAAAAGATACTAAATGTGAATTATTCATTTAATTCTATAATAAGTAACCTTTAAGGTCAGGTCCCTATAATTTTTCTCTTAAAATCATTAAATCCAACATTGTTAGAAAAATATCAAATAATTCCTCAGGTGAAGAAGAAGGAATTGTCCCCATATACATTTAAAAAATTAGTATTTTTAGTACGAATCTTCACATAATAAGATTTTTTTTATTTTTTTTAATGAAATTAAACTTTAAAGGGGTAGATTATAAACCTTATAAAATAATATGTTGTATTTCATAAAAATCGGCCTAAATTATAGGAGATCTAGAGGAATTCTCAAACCTTGAGTCTGAATCATCAGGTAGAATATTAAACTTCTTGAATAATAAACATATGTTAATTTCTACATTCAGGATAACCTATTTCCTATCCATAATTTATTGTTTATCACTTATTAAATTGTTATGAAAATTATATAAATATTTGAGTTCATATCCGACACATTTATGTTGATATTCTATACATGAGTAATGAAATGATGTTAATAGTCCATGTGGTCATAGGTGAATCATCTCCAGAATAATAATCTTGACATAATGGCCACATTTATAAATTAATTATTCATTTAAATCAACCCATTAATTATGGATATTATAAATGAGAAATGATATAATCATGGATATTATAGGTCAAATGTATGAATGATTAAAGTCTTCTATTTTTAATTGATCACTATGTAATGAATAAAATTATTTTATTATATCTACATAATGATAAAAAAATCATTAATATCATATTTATCATTCAACTATACTAATATATATCATAAAAGTGATGTAGAAAATTAAAGAAATCACATCACTTCATGGAGATCATATTTCACACATACACATGAATGACATTATCATTTTGATATACATAGAAAGAATGAATTTAAATGATATTTTATTATATTATAATGATTTACATGTCATTAATATCACATATGAACATTAATTATAATGTTTTATCTTTTCAAAAGACATGGTTTTAGAAAATGAATTTGATCAGTTCGTGGAGGTGATATTTCACACGTAAGCATGATTGATTATTTCCATTCTCATTTAATTGAAGTCTTGATCGATTTAGTTAATGATATTAATATAATAAAATATATTTGTATATATAACAAAAAAATATTATTTAATCATTGAGAAAAAATATTTTAAGTAAGTGTAAGAAAAAATAAATTTGAAATAGTTAAATAAAAACATGTGATTTTCATCATATGATCACCATTGATAAAAACATAACTCCTATAAAGAGGTTTTTCTAAATAAAATAATAGTTTAATAATGTGTTAGGGAAATCTATGAAGCATTTTTGCTTGATATGGACTGAACCAAAAGGACTTTTATGTGTATAAAATAGAGAGGAATGACTACCCATTTACAAGAGATGGGAAGAGCACTCTTAGAATTATAAAAATAATTAAATTAATATAAATTTATTTTATATTCAAATTGGCTCCAAATTTATTTGGATACATGGTATGATTAGATTGGATCAATATATATTAATCCAATATAAAATAGAATATATTTAATATTTTTTTGGACCATATCTATTTTAATCCATTTAAATATTTCTTCATTATCAAGTAATTTAAACATTGAGATTAAAATAATAATCAGAACATGCTAAATGATAAATTAATGAGTAATTAATAACGTTTTTATACGTATATAAACATTTTGGATACATTATTTTTTTTATAAATATTATAACCTCTAATAATAAATTGTATGTTTGAATGTACCAATAGTGTCATTTTGATACTATTCTTTAGTTGACTTTTTAGAAATATCATTGTAGCTAGATTAGTTCTAGAAAACACCCTTAAATCATCATTAAAATGTAAAATTAATCCACAAAATTCATATCAAGCATCAATTATGTAATCATACATTTAAATTAATATTTATAATATCATGGATTTAACTCTTTCATTAATTAAGAAATTATATAATTATCATAGTATTACCATTTACATTAATTATATATTTTCAAAAAATTAAAAATAAATCGTCTTGATATAGATAATATTATTATATCTATATATAATAATTATAGTATAATATATGTATTATATAAGCCAATAATAAAATTTATTTAGTAAAAAGATACATGATCATGACATATTGGTCATTACATTAAATAAATTTTTATAAATGTCATAATCAGACCCATGTGGCTTCCAAAGGCCTCAATTTAGTCCCAAGGATTTTATTTTTGCAAAAATAAACCATAAAATAAATTTATCACAACTCTTAGGGTAGTTTATTAATATTTATAATATTATTTTTAAATTTAATTATCTAATTTAAATTCAACATTGGTAATAAAAAATAATTATTAAAGACACTATTCATAATGTCCAATTACAAAAGGAACCTATATATATATTACAACCCTTTTGATTCAAAATAAAAAATACATTTTTCAAAAGTCCAAAAACCAAATTAGAATAAATTAATTTAAAAGTAATCCCATTGCTGGAATAAGAAAATAGGTTATTGAACAAAAACGTTGAAAATTTCTCATAGTTTTTCTATTAAATTTCATTCTGAATTTTATTACAATGAATAAAATTACATTAAATGGTAAAAAATTAATCCCAATATACATTAAACCCAATGAAAATGGTAATCTATTAATAAAGATAAGTTATATGAAAAATCATTTTTGAATTAAAACGCATTATGTTTCACTATTAATTAAAATATGAATTTAAATAGAAATATACCAAAATTTATCCACATGTAAATAATGACAATCCAATTATAATTAAAAAGTTTAAATTTTCATAAAAATATTATAAAATATAAAAAACTAGATTTATAATGGGTTTATCCTCAAAACGATGTGAAACATCCATTTAAAAATATTATAGCTTTTTATGGTTAGAATTGGATTTATTATAATTTTAAGCACCTAAAATTGATTTGAAGAAAGTTAAAACCATTAACAATGATGAGTAAAAGTTATATAGTGATCCATATTCATTGAATCCAATAATACTACAGGTTGATAACTACCAGCTATAATAATAATATTAATAATATTTTATTTTTCAAAAAAACTCAGTCTTGTGTGCAATCTATGCTTTCAAGGAAATCCACAAGTGCGTGTTAGGTATTCTATCAGAAATAGCATCCCCATTAAATAAAAAATACTATATAATTTATATATATTAAAATATATGAAAATGAATTATTCTATATTTACATGGGAATTTACATCCCACCTTTTGAAATTGTATCCTCTCAATTTTATTCACTTATCATATCATTGTGAGTATTTATCCCTCATTGCTTTTTTAGATTCTCAGGATTCTTCAAAAATCATATAGTTATCCAGTAACACCATAAAATGATGAATCACATTATTCAAAAAAAATAGATCTATATGGTCACGAATATGGACCGGCTATTCCTCATAAAAAATATTATATTCCAACTAAACTACTTTCGGACTCAAAACATGAGATTGTTTAGGCATATAGATTCTTAATATTGAATCATGAATATAAATTTGTACCTCGGATAAATA